>OX276332.1:14149010-14749010 GCA_946251845.1 Andrena fulva
GCTGTTCTGGACAATAATTGAATTCGATACGAATTGAACGGTGTTGAGATCGATCGTTGCCGAAATCCGGGAATCGCTACCGCGTTGAAAAATTACATTTCGTTGTCGGTCGATAGAAGCAAAGTGCTCGCGAATGCCGCTTGGGATCGTACCATCGCGTACGATAAAGACATTTTTCATTCGGGCGCTTTCAATGTCTGCGTACCCTTGAACGTTCTTTTAGGATTCTGTGAGGATTATGTGCTCGGCAGCCGAACAAGCAGCGCACACGGACAGGAGTAGGGATATGCTTGTGTGCAGTGCGATGGAAAGAAAGTGGGGGACGACGGTAGGCCATAGTGGGAGACGACGGTAGGTCATAGTGGGGGTAAGGATTTGTCCCACGTCCCACGATTCTGGCATCACTGGCGACACCATCGCCAAATCGGTCAGTAGCATCCAGGGTCGTGACACTCAATGTATTATTTTGTTAGCACGAAAAGCACCATCTAACGGGAGTCGTTACCACTAAATTTCTATAGGCGGCAAATTTAAAACGTGGATCAAGTACCCTTCAATTCATTAGCGCTTTCGGCAAATTTTAGCCAATCGGAAGCAAGTGTGAACTTTTTCGCTTCCGATTGGCTAAAATTCGCACTCAGTGCGTCCCAGTGTGAACGTCCGTAAGCGCTATCAGTAAACTTTAATTATAACTGAGATACAATTGTTGCAAGACTATATACAATCATACTTTATGCATCCTAAATACAATGTAAATAGAAGTGTGTATAGTCATGTAAAAAGGGCACGTCAGTCGTTTTTGTCTAAAAAAAGAAAATGCAGCAACATTTACGTTTTTAACGGGAATCTTTTATTGCGTGTTATTACAGCGTGTTTCATAATGTCCGATTTAATATTATTAATATCGCAATTTATAATTTGCTTTCCTTTAATAATATTATTCAGCTTCTTAACAAATTCAGCTATTGTCCATCTTATAATATAATCAATTATTGATACAATTGTGTTTTCTTTGTGGTCACACATAAAACTAAAATGTACATGTCGTTGAACATATGTTGCAATACTTTTCATTATATGACATGTTAGGTTGCAATTCATGAGTATATACTGACTTATGATATAAACCTGTGCAATACATGTTAAAAAATATGGTTCATATTTCGCTAAAATACTAGATACATTTTTACTATTATTTAAAACATGTATTTTGCATAGCCTGCATTTTAAAATTGAAATAAGGGGTTTATTTACTGCTTGTAAAATACGGAGTAATATTCGATCATTTACCTTACTTCGTAACAGAGATAATATTGCTTCATATTTGCTTCATAATTGCATATTGCTCAAATTGGAAGAGGCATAGGTACTTCGAAGGTTTCCTCGCAATTTGACATTCTAGACTGTGCAGTAGTTACATGTTTTAAAAATAATGATTTATAGGTTTCTGCAAATTGTTTCGACGTGGGATTAGTTAATCTCCCTCGATGTTGACGAATTTGCGAAAATAAATTTTCCACGCAATCCTGGTTTACTTTGCGAGTGTAAAAACTCTTGTTCCGTGTATCTAAAATTCTATTAGTTAAATCTATAAAACCTTCTATTGTGAAAATAAAGTTCTTCAAACAAGGTGGTCTGACTTTTTGGTCCCGCCCTTCGATTTTAAAATACATATTTTTTAAATCTATTACTGCATTTTGCCAATAAGAAATATGGCCACTTTTCTTTGTTATTGCACCTTTGTAATCTGTTGAAAATCCTTTCTCAGACGTATTGAGACTATCAAATACATTATTAAAGAATTCAACAATTTCGGCCATACCACATGCATCTTTTGGCATTCTGTACCTGCCTGTTACATCTGCTTCATCTGTAAGAGACAATAATATTTTACTTAGTATTCTAAGTATCATATCACCTTATTGTAATTGTACTTTGATACTTACTATTTCGAGCCATACTACTAATGGCAAGAGCCATGGAATGGCTAAGCACTTGTGCAGCATGTTGTGCACCTTCATTTTTTTAATTTCACGTTCATATACATGCTTTCGCGATACTTTTGTTAGAAATCTAACGTCCGTCAATGTATTATCTATTTCATAAGCTTGTAGCATGCAGAAAAGGAGCTTTGAGAAACCCTGATCATCGAGACGTTTCTCGAACACGCTTGTAGGCCGCCCGTGAGGAGAGACGTGCGGGCGCGGAAGCCGCGGCTCGCGAGACCCGCGCTTAACGACGCGTCTGTTGATTTCTGCGGCCACGGATAGCAACGATTGGGTATAAATTAGAGGCCCGCAAAGGCATTTTCCTTCTTAGCTGATCTGAGAGAGAGGACGAGGTACACACACGGCCGCTCTCGGACAGCTTAGGGACTCCGGCAGGAGAGTTCGGCGATAATACCTGGACGCCTGCTGGAGGGTTTCGCACTAGAGTCTGTTCCTGGACGCTCGACCGATGTGGAGAGTACGGCGATAATACCTGGACGCCCATCGGTCGAGAGAGTACAGAGCATCTCATTAGAAAGAGGAGAGTACGGGAGAATATGCCTGGACGCCCGTTCGGTATGGAGAGTTCGGCGATAATACCTGGACGCCAACCGAACGGGAGAGTACAGATGGAACTCCTGGACGCCTCAGTAGAATAGAGAGGAGAGTACGGGAGATTATTCCTGGACGCCCGTTCAGTATGGAGAGTTCGGCGACAATACCTGGACGCCAACTGAACGGGAGAGTACAGAGTAACTCCTGGATGCCTCAGTAGAGTAGAGTCACGATAGTACAAAGCCCCTTTCTTAATTACCCGATCGTTGAGAGAGGAGAGTACAGAGTAACTCCTGGACGCCTCATTAGAATAAAGCCAAGTGCCGTCTGCACAATAGAATTTTGAAATTGTTAAACTCAACGAGACATAAAGTCTGCCTTTCGAAATTTGTAGCCCCGTCCTACCAAACCATGTATTCCTTCCTGATCCGAATAAATTTTGTCTGTACAGAATATATCCTTGTTCCTGACAATCCTAAAGGCTACAAAATGGCGCCCAACGAGCAGGCCCTGAACCACGACGAATCCCAATCCAGTCCTTCACCAGCGGCCCTCCAGCTATCCGGTTCCCAGTTTTCCCAAATCCTGGAAACCATCCAGCGGACTCAGCCGGTAGAGGAAGGCAGTTTTTCGAAATGCACTGCACGGTTCAACGGCAGTCACAACTATGCGAAAGTCGTTGAATTCGCATCAACAGCCACAATTTTTAAAGACATCGAGCACATCACCGACGAGAATGCTCTTCGGGGTTTACCCTTACTGCTCGAAGGACATGCATCCACCTGGTGGAGAGGCGTCAAATCCACCGTGACGACATGGAAGGAGGCCATCGAGTTGCTACGTGCCACCTTCGCTCCCCGACGACCAGCGTACCAAGTTTACATGGAGGTATTCCGCCACGCACAAGACTCGAAGACGCCAACTGACCAGTACATCAGCAAGAAGAGGGCACTCCTTGCGGAACTCCCAGAGCTGCCTTCGGAGAACGTGCAGATCGATATGATCTATGGACTCCTACGCTTCCAACTGCGTGAACGGATCTCGCGAGAGTCGACCACCTCCTTCACGGATCTGGTGCAACGAGCCAGGGATGTCGAGGCACTGGAAGCGGAAAAAGCCCTGCAGCAGACCCGGGAGGAGCGACCCATGAAGAGAGGACTGGCAGACCCGTCATCAAAGGAACGAGCGCGTTGTGGGATATGCCGAAAATTCGGGCATACCACGCTGGAGTGTAGGCATCGGACATTCCAGGCCCCTACAACCTCACGACGCGAACAACACACGTCACCCGAAGCAATCACTAGCGACAGCACTTCGCGACCACCTCTGAGGTGCTATGGCTGTGGAAAGCTAGGGTTCGTGAGGAGCAAATGCCCGGACTGCAGCAAGAAGACGACGCCGTCAACCCAAGCTGCTTTCTGCTCCATTGACACCATGGCACAACCAAGACCACGACCAACAGTAACCGTGGGCATCGCAGGTGAAAAAGGTCGTGCCTACTTGGATACTGGAGCAAAATGCTGTGTGGCCAGCCAGAGCTTATTCGCCGTGCTCAAAGGGAAAGGGCAATCGTTCACAAGCAAGCGAATGCGAGTCGCCCTGGCAGATGGGAACCCGCGTCTCCAGGACGTAATGATCACCACGGCCGACGTACTTCTGGAAGGACGAACGTTACCAACCACCTTCATCGTCCTACCCAACAGCACGGACGACAGAACACTCTTGGGGATAGACTTCCTGGAAGAGTCGGGAATCGTCATCAACGCTCCACAGCGCAGCTGGCATTTCCTGGATCGGCCGGAACGAGAATACGACTTCCAGGGGGAGGTCGACGAAACGAAGGAGAACGCCACCCCGGATGTTACACTTTCCACCATGAAGGCAACACCAGCCACGTCGGATACATTACAAGGCTACCTGGAGGAGATAACCGACGAGTTCCCGATGCCACCACCTCTGCTGAGCCCCATCAAACGTCCACGAATGGCTACAAACGAGGACGCCGTGTTCAAATGGGACGGTATCGACGCCCTCTTCGACCAATGTCTAAGGACATACGAAACTCGTATGGACATCGCCGCCATCGATGTGGAGGAGCTAAAGGGGATTGAAGCTGTCCTCACTGCAGTTCCATCTTGCCCGCTACCACCTACGAGGAGAGAGATGCCGACACCAAGGAGGGATCGGAGCTTCCGCACGTGCGTCGACTACCGACGCCTGGAGTGAGCCGACGGTTAGCGGTTCGTACCAACCCGTGTCAGCATCACGGAACCAATAACCTGGCTGACGCAGAAGGAGACCACCTGTGAAGGGCCCTCGCAGCCACAACCAGCGTTCAACCACCTAAAAGAGGCCCTCGCAGACGCACCCAGTCGGCAGCCTGCCGACGAGACGACATCCCATCCCGTCGGATTGACGTTAGCAGCTACGCCAACGGAGCAGCTCTTCTCCAGGGGGAGAAGGAGACCAAGCACCCGGAGCACGCCAGCAGCGGACTATCAACAGCAGACAGCTCCCACTACGAAGCGAGAGGATCTCGCCGAGGCATTGGCCCTTCGCATCGCAGTTCTCAGCCCGTACACTGGACCACGGGACCAGACGCCTGCACCAGTGGTACCAATCCGCAAGCGTGGACGGCCACGAAAGAGGAGGAAGCCGGCCCCAGTTCCAGAGACGACCTATCCACCTAGGATCCTGGACTACTCATCGGGGCGATTTCGTGTCCAGAGGGGGAGACTGTAGCATGCAGAAAAGGAGCTTTGAGAAACCCTGATCATCGAGACGTTTCTCGAACACGCTTGTAGGCCGCCCGTGAGGAGAGACGTGCGGGCGCGGAAGCCGCGGCTCGCGAGACCCGCGCTTAACGACGCGTCTGTTGATTTCTGCGGCCGCGGATAGCAACGATTGGGTATAAATTAGAGGCCCGCAAAGGCATTTTCCTTCTTAGCTGATCTGAGAGAGAGGACGAGGTACACACACGGCCGCTCTCGGACAGCTTAGGGACTCCGGCAGGAGAGTTCGGCGATAATACCTGGACGCCTGCTGGAGGGTTTCGCACTAGAGTCTGTTCCTGGACGCTCGACCGATGTGGAGAGTACGGCGATAATACCTGGACGCCCATCGGTCGAGAGAGTACAGAGCATCTCATTAGAAAGAGGAGAGTACGGGAGAATATGCCTGGACGCCCGTTCGGTATGGAGAGTTCGGCGATAATACCTGGACGCCAACCGAACGGGAGAGTACAGATGGAACTCCTGGACGCCTCAGTAGAATAGAGAGGAGAGTACGGGAGATTATTCCTGGACGCCCGTTCAGTATGGAGAGTTCGGCGACAATACCTGGACGCCAACTGAACGGGAGAGTACAGAGTAACTCCTGGATGCCTCAGTAGAGTAGAGTCACGATAGTACAAAGCCCCTTTCTTAATTACCCGATCGTTGAGAGAGGAGAGTACAGAGTAACTCCTGGACGCCTCATTAGAATAAAGCCAAGTGCCGTCTGCACAATAGAATTTTGAAATTGTTAAACTCAACGAGACATAAAGTCTGCCTTTCGAAATTTGTAGCCCCGTCCTACCAAACCATGTATTCCTTCCTGATCCGAATAAATTTTGTCTGTACAGAATATATCCTTGTTCCTGACAATCCTAAAGGCTACAAGCTGTTATAATATGTTGCCATTTTGCAACATGCATATCTTTCTTATCATTCCACACTAAATTTTTTGTTAATAAATTGTTCCTAATGCCTTTTAATAAATGTGGAACGTCATATACCGGAGTCACTTCTACTCCATCTACGACGATACGGCGTTTGGGAAGTATATTATTTTTTATGTAATATTCCCGGGATTCTGCAAGTAAACTTTCTACTGCTGCTCTGTTAGTACTTCCCTGATCGCATACTGTAGCGATTACATTTAATCCTGTAAAATAAAATATATTGCAATAGTTAATTCGTTACAATATTGGATATTTGCAAAGAAAGAATTTATTTTAGAATAGCATTGTACACACCAATTGCACTTAAATTCTGCACTAAAGTCTTAAAGGTTGCCTTCAATGTTATCACATCTATTGTACCCGTGCAGAATGTGTAATAAATAACTTGCTTCCAATTTGTCAGGATCCCCTTTATCATGAATACAAGCGCGTGATCAACTATCTTATTGTTTTTTAATCCTAACAATGCATCTTCATCTGTATCGTATTCGATACTAGGTAGTATCGAAACTTCGTCGAAAATTAAACAACATATTTTGTCTTTATCTTGCATGGTTTGTACGCTTTTTTTTACATTGTCGAATACAAAAGTATTTAATCCCTCGTGTGCCGGAATTTTCTGAACCATCCTTGATATGGATCTTGCACACGGCAGTCTGAACCACTTTGATAAAAACCGATATGCGGATCCTGAGGCCTTATACAAGGCCAAGCACATAAGTTTTTCCTGCATGGTATACCTATTTCCTTGTGGTTTAATGTTCTTTTTGGTCAACTGCTGTATGCAGAAGTTAAGGGCTTCTGTTCCGAATCCAGTTTGCATATTATTAAGTGCGTTTCCTGATAAACGCAATCTGTCCATTAATGTTTGCCTACGTTTTTTATATGTTAGAACAGTAGATTCTAATTTTCTATTTCTAACATATAATTTTTTGGCTTTGGGTGTCAACTCTGCCACTGTGTTAACACCCAGGTTCTGTAAAATACCACCACCACGACCACCACCACATGCTGTTGACAAGGAAAAAATACATTGTGTTTATTGTAAAAAATCACTGTCTATTTCAAAGTGGGCAGGATGAGAGAGACAGAGGGGAGGCGAAAAGAGGAGAGATATAAGGCAGAGCGGGGTCTGCCGTTGTACCCCGTTAGGGCAACATTAAACTTATACATACATATAGTATCAATATTTATAATATAAAATTTTATTAAAGTATCAATATTTATAATATAAAATGTTATTAAAGTATCAATATTTATAATATAAAATGTTATTGAAGTAGAGGAAGTGCATCATATTTGGAATACTGTTGGTAATTTGGAATACCTAAGTATCTAATAAACTACTAATGCTATTTAATTTGTAATCCCGTAGATTATAGGGGCTAATGACCTGTTCATTAATGACATTTGTGGATGAACCGCCATTTTTACATTTTCGACTTAATTTGCAGAGGAAGAAAACGTCAATCTGCAAAACTTTTTCAGTAACCTTTCTTATCATTTTTATAAATATTCTGTTATACATATCTCCTCAAGATACCTTTATTTTAGAAATGGCAACGGTAAACACATACGAAACAAGGAAGCAGTGGAGTTTGGAGTATTTGTTTAAGTTTATAAAGTGAAGGCAAATTGTAATACCGGTATTCCAAATTACCTGCACCTTAACGAAATCGATACTTCTTGTCATTTTTCATTCAAACCAAAGTTTCAGTTACTTTTTGTTTTTTATTATTACTGAGACTATGAAATATGACAGTTTATTAGTTTCCCTATGATATTATGCAGTTTCATTTGTTCCCATCCTCTATCGTAATTTTTTATTCGTCTTAAACAAACTGGTATTTCAAATATACTGCATTTCCTCTATCAATATTTATAATATAAAATGTTATACTTATATATTCTCATTTGCAACTGTACCTGTTGGTGTAACACAACTGTGCCTAGAACAAGTAGGTTCCTCCATCAACTGAATCTGTACTTCATCCGAAGGCTGCTGTATAATACAAGGTGCAGAAGTAGATGCGGAAGTAGATGCGGAAGTAGATGCAGAAGTCGATGCACATATACCTATACAAAATGACGAAACATTTTTTCTACCGTTGTAGTTTTCTATACAATTATAATATTCAAAATTAATATGTACTTCTTGTAGATGGTAGATTCTGTGAAGGCACGGCAGTCCGTTTCAATAATAAATTTGTTGATTTATCATGGGTCAGTAAAATGCTGACGGCACACACAAAAATTTTTGTGTACTCTCATGGGGTCCATATTAAATAATTTTGGATTTGATACGATTTCCATCCATTTATCAAAACGTGCCTTATCTTTTACTGGATGAGGAAATGTATGTCTCGACGATCTCCTGTCTTCGCAACCAGGGACGCTACATGGTACATACCCACCCATGTTGGATCTAATTAAAACATATTGAAACAATTACAGTACAACAGTAATTTTATATGTAATATAAAAAACCACGTGTACGTATCCTTCACGTAATAAGAAACACGATCTATTTTCGTAATATTTTACCCCTTATTTTCCTTATTTCTAATATTTAATGTTATGGATGTTAACATACTTACAGATATTAAATATTCAATTTCGAGGGAAATTCTCGAGGGAACCCGTCCCGAATGGTCCCGAATCTGGTATCACCTGGCGTCAATGGCGTCGAGGGACGCTTCAGCACGCTTCAGGTAGCATCGCGTGACGAAGAGAGCGAGCGAAACACACAGAGTTCGAGAGAAATAGAGCTATATCCACGGACCCGACGAAAAGCAATAGCGTAGACGTCTCATAGTGTTAACCACTATAGGTATAATGTACCTATAAATTTCCTTATTTGTCACATGTTCAAAAAAGTATTACCATTGGTTCGTAGAGAGGTTTTAAATAGCATCTCCATTAAAATAATTAATTCGAATATCACACTATTAAGAATAGTTCGACGAGGGTCATATTTAGACTCATTTTTATCAGAACAAACTGCACATAATTATAATTTTTATGTTTTCTTACCCTATAAATTTTCTGAGAAGGTGCTATCGTCGGACTCGTCGGACTCGTCGGATTCGTCGGATTCATCGGTCTCGGTACTTTAAATTTCCAATGCTGAGTCTTCCATCAGGTTTTCTAATAAATTATCCCTCGTCCAATATTGTTCTTCAATTTTTTCAACGTGTGCACACAAATTTTTCCACTGGTTTGGTGTCACGTCGCCTATAGCTTGTCGTGTAAATATTTCCAAATCGGTGTTTGAAATATTTTAGCTAATATGTCGTTCTCGAATCTTTCGTTTGACTTGCGCCCAAACTAATTCGATAGGATTAAATTCACACATATATGGTGGTAGTCTTAGCACATTATGTCCGTGTTTTTTTATCAATTCGTCCATTTTATATATTTGCTCTGATTTTTTATGTTGTTCGACAAGGTCTAAAATAATTCGTACTTCCTCATTCTTTCCGTACATGCAATTTTATTTTCTCTTAGCCATTCTATTAATATTATTTTTTTACTGGATTTTGTCGGTGGTTTATTTAATTGTGTGCTATGGTACGGAGCATTGTCCATCACTATTACTGACTTTGGTGGAATATTCGGTAATAATTTTTCTCTAATCCACTTCTCAAAATTGACAGTATTCATTTGCCCGTGATAGTCGCCAGTTTTCAATCCCGCTTTGAATATAAGTTCCGCGCCATTTACGAATCCCTCTTTTCCACCGGCATGCACAACTATTAGGCGGTGGGAAGAACTATTATTTTGTAGTACTCCTAACATGTCATTGCTCTGCCAACATTTGCTGAAACACAAACTATTGTCGATCCACGTTTCGTCCATGTAAATAATATTTCTATTCTGTGTTCTATATGATTTTATAGCTTTTAAGTACATTGCTCTCCACTTAACAATATTAGGCCTCTCGATTAAAATTTTTCTGATGCTGTTGCTCTTTGTATATTTGAATCCCATACTTTTAAGTAACTTATAAAGCATATATTTTCCACGGAAAATTTATTTTCTCCCTTATTGCACCTAGCAGTTTTACGGCAGTCGGAACAACTTTTTTTTCTGTGTAAAATTCATAAATTATATTTCTTATGATTGTTCTATCCTCCTCAGAGCAATGAAACACTTTTTCAGTGTTTCGTGGACGTTTCTTCCCTGGTGATGTTAATTTCTCTGTTCCAGGTAATAATTGTAAGTTTTCTTTTCGAATTCTTTTAATCGTACTTCCTGACATACCAGTGTAATCGGCCGCACGCTTAGTGGATTGCCTTAGCATATGAAGAAGTTGACCCTTTTCTGCTTCTTCATCACATTTTTGAATAATTCTATTCACGATGTTTCGGGCATCGCTATGGATTGTTTGTCTCTTCTTGTGTGATTCCATAACATTCATATTATGTTTAATTTACTTTTAAGGAAACTGTTACTATAAATACTTTAACACTATTTTTTAGCACTATGTACACCTTAACACTACAACTTATCACTGGTACTATAATATTATAACTTATACTAAACTGAACTAAATAACTTATAGTATTATAACTAATACTAAACTAAATTTTAACACTACGAATATCGAAGTAAAACTGGAAAATAATATTTTGAATCGCTCAACCACGTTCACAGACAGATTGCTTTGACAAAACTGTTGCTTCTGGCAGTGGAGTGATCTTGGAGAAGTCATTTATTTTTCCCCACTCTAGTCAAATTCAACCGTGCAACAATTGCTTGGACACAAGTTGTCAACAATGTTGCCCACAATTGGATACAAGTTAAGAGTTTCGGCCTGGCGGTTTCGATCGGACTCATTTAAACGAATATCATGATTTGCTTTAAAATTTGTCCTTCACATTATTATAAATAAGATGTATTCTGTATGCATGTCGACTTCATAGTTTTTTCTTATACAACGCCCGCTAATTCCTTAAAACCGAAGCTGAAAATCTGAGCACTGAATTGATTTGTGGTCAATAAAGGAATGTCAAGTATAAAAAGTGACAGAGGAATCAGTGTTCGAGCGGAGAACGACAATACAATTGGAATTAGCAAAGTTGATTTCACAATCTTTGCGTGAGAACTTTTTTAATTTTTTCCCTGAATTAAAGGTACAATTGGAATTAGCAAAGTTGATTTCACAATCTTTGCATGTGAACTTTTTTTAATTTTTTTCGTGAATTAAAGGGAATTAGCTTCTTTCATACATGAGTCATGTGTATGGGGGGGGGGGGGGGGGGATTTCATCACTTTTTTCATATAAATTACTAAGTGCTCATACATACAGCTAAATCTAACGTAGAAGTACAAATAATACTGTTTTTTGTCCTCGACTTTTTCATGTATTTGAGGGGGGTAGGGCAGAGGAGTGACATTATAAGATTTCTGGAAAAGGTTGACGGAAAGAACCCCGTGGAGGTGAAAATTGTACCCAATCAGCAATAATCAATAAAAATATTACCCATTACCACAAATCCAAACGACTTGAAATCAGTCACTCGCGGTTTTACGAAAAAGACAAAACGACGCTGAGTTCGGGTCGCTAGTCGCATCCCGAGTTCCGTAAATCTTCTTTACCATCGTGACATTTCAAAAATGTTAACAACTAGCAGGTTATGATTGAATGACAGCCAAGTGACATTTATAAATTATGCTTTCGAGGCGACACCTACTGGCGTCAAGTGGAGGAGGAAAACGTGACGTCATAACTCGTAATCCTAAAAGTATAATTTTTATAACTATTAATTCAGAATAAATCTTATATCTTTTAGACAAATAGCTTGATACATTAAGTAAAACGACATATGGGTTCGAAAAAAAAATGATTCGCTTAATCATGTAAAAACACCGGGACTATGTCATAAAATAATATAATAAGGCTAAAATAGCTCCGACGACCTGTCAATTTCGCTATCTTTCGTGTATAGATACGTGGTCGCTCAGTGTGCCTATGGGTAGAGGGGAAGGGGGGAATTAGCTTCCAGACGCGACCGCGTCTATTGATATAAGTAAATAGGGACGACTCCTATCATAGTCGGCACAGGTAGCTACGGAACATAAAAACATAAAAACATAAAAACATAAAAACATAAAAACATAAAAACATAAAAACATAAAAACATAAAAACATAAAAACATAAAAACATAAAAACATAAAAACATAAAAACATAAAAACATAAAAACATAAAAACATAAAAACATAAAAACATAAAAACATAAAAACATAAAAACATAAAAACATAAAAACATAAAAACATAAAACATAAAAACATAAAAACATAAAAACATAAAAACATAAAACATAAAACCATAAAAACATAAAAACATAAAAACATAAAAACATAAAAACATAAAAACATAAAAACATAAAAAACATAAAAACATAAAAACATAAAAACATAAAAACATAAAAACATAAAAACAAAAACATAAAAACATAAAAACATAAAAACATAAAAACATAAAAACATAAAAACATAAAAACATAAAAACATAAAAACATAAAAACATAAAAACATAAAAACATAAAAACATAAAAACATAAAAGTATAAAAAATAATGTCCATGTCATAATTTTATTTCTCAGTGCTTATATCTCATGTACATATTAAAGATACTCTTAATTTTGTGAAATAGAACTGACAATAGTCACGAATTGCTAGTTCAATATGATTCCCGTATCCGCGGTTTAGTATATTCGCGGTATGTCACGATGGAACGTATCCCTCGTAGATACGGGCATCCTACGACTATGCAGCGTGTGCCGCTAAGAACCTAAGAGTGGGGATTTTGATAACGAATTACGATCACTTGTCGTACAGTTTGTGTTACATTACCTTTTCGTTTATGCCTTATTTAAAAACGTAATTTACGTACTTCTCGTCCTCTCCCTTCAAATAATTCTTATTTAAGATTCTGCTTTAAAAAAAAATTGTGTAACGCGGTTTCCTTCGATGCATGCCGACTTGCTTGTTCGTACGTTCGTAGTACAAACGCAGTCGCCTACCGCGTAGCCAATGCTACCGCGAGAGCTCGGGCGGAAGGCGCGCGCTCTGATTGGTCGGGGTTTTTTGTTAATATCTCCTTAACGAAGTTTCGGACAATATTTTCGCTAAGGAAAAAGTTGTTTCAAATCACCCCCTGAGTCACCCCTTTCAAGGAAAACCGACATTTTTGGGACACCCTGTATAGTCACATGATCCCTGTTCACACGTATATTCGATGCGACCCGAGTTTTATTTCCGAGTCGACGGAGGTTGTAAGGCTCCGTCCGAAATGTCGTGACACCGGAATCACGTGGGTACCCTAGACGTGTTACTGAATTAGGGTTAATAAATAGTTGCACAGTTGTTTAACAAGTAATAACAAAAACTATATTTAATAGAACTGTGAGCTAAATAATGACATGAACAATTGAACAGTGAATTATGAGTGTGGTTCGTGTGAGTCACGTACGAACGCGTTTCGTCTTTTTGTATGACCTTTCGGTCGAGAGCTTTTTCTGAGACTGGTTTTAGTTGACCCGCTGCCGGACTCGTCCGATTTCTTTAAGTGAGTCCGGCGTGGTGGCTTTGACCTGATTGGCCAACGTTGTCAGTGTCAACCAATCAGGTAATTTCTCTAGGACCAAACGCGCCATCTATTCCCTGCGCCCTTGGCGCGCCTTTTCTGGGAAAGTGGCTGAATTTGGCGGGAATCGCTTGGTCAAGAAATTTGGCGGCAAAGTTTTCTTACCTGCCCGCGTAAGACGGCAAGAAAACGCAAGGACGCCCACATCTGCATTGAACTTGGGGCGCGTTAACCGGCGACGCTTCCGGTGGTGCCCATGAGGTGGTCAGAAGCGTTGGCCTACCCTTGCATTTATGGCGACCTTCTCACTTTAATTGCCGAGTTGGCCCTTGCAACGGTCAAATTGTTTTATAAAGTGTGCAATGCAGATGTGAGGATCCCAGGAATGCCTACTAATAAATCATTACCCTTAACGGTAAATTTAAGCCCGACTATTTTCTCCGCGACTCTATGCAACGCGGAACATTCTCCCCCCGTTGTGAGGATACCGATCAACAACGCGTAGTGTATGTGAGTGTGTACTTATGATGATGTACTAAACAATTAAGTTATATGCTTATGATTAAGTAGAATACAACTAAGTTACACGTTATGATAAAATAATATACAGCGAAGTTAAACGTTATGATTAACGAACATATAAGCATTTCATGCAATATCGACATTGGATACTGGTTCCCCAGGGTCGTCCTCTTCCTTCTGGTTGGGTAACGGAACGAGCTTCTTGACTGCCCGGTCTAGCACGTTCGTGGCCGTTTTGACAGTCACCGTACGAATAATACCATCTGAGCCTGGATGGACCTCGGATACTCTGCCAAGAGCCCACTGCATAGAAGGTACATGGTCGTCTCGGATAAGAACGATCGTACCCTTCTCGATGGGATGATCACCTCTGGACCATTTGTTACGAGTGGTCAACTCGTTGAGGTATTCCTGATGCCATCGTGTCCAGAAATGTTGCTTCACTTTCTGGATATGCTGCCAGCTCGAGAGACGATTGGGTGGTGTCTCTGTAAAATCTCGCTCCCGTAGACTCGTAATTGAGTCGCCAATCAGGAAATGACCGGGAGTAAGGACTAGGAAATCATTAGGATCTGAAGAAATAGATGTGAGCGGACGAGAATTCAAGATTGATTCAATTTCAATAATCAAAGTATTGAAATCTTCGAAAGTGAACAAATCAGCACTTGCGACGCGTTTAAGATGGTATTTAAATGACTTTACTGCCGCTTCCCATAGCCCGCCGAAATGAGGAGCTTGAGGAGGAATGAAGTGCCATTCGATTGACCTGTCCGCGAGGAAAGTCTGTACCTTCTCGTTATGATCGTCGGATCGCAAAAGCTGTTGAAGTTCACGCAGATTATTGTTCGCTCCGACAAAGTTAGTCCCATTGTCCGAGTAAATGTTCACGCAGAATCCTCTTCGGGCAATGAAGCGTCGGAGAGCTGCGATAAAAGCTTCGCTAGTGAGGTCACTAACAAGTTCAAGATGAACGGCCTTCACTGCGAGACACACGAAAACCGCGACGTATGCTTTAATCCGGTTGCGGTTACGGTGACGTTTTTCCTTAATAAAAAATGGTCCACAGTAATCCACTCCCACGTTGGTGAATGGGCGAGATTCTGTGACTCTTGCCTGTGGTAAATTGCCCATGATATACTTTACTGGAGGTGGATGAGCTCGGCAACATCGTACGCATCTTTTCACGACCTTCCACACTTGACTTCGACCATCAATGGGCCAATATCGTCGCCTTACGGCGTATAAGGTCGTTTGAACACCAGCGTGTAATTGCATCCGATGCTCGTTCTCGATAATTAATGTTGTCGTGTGAGATTTTGGTAAAATAATCGGGTGCCTTTGTGAGAACGGCATTACTGAATGTTTCAGTCGGCCTCCGACTCGCAAAATTCCATCTTTGTCGACGAATGGGCTCAATCGTTGTAGTTTGCCCTTTATTTCCGCATTTCGCTTTTTGGCGAGACACCGGAGTTCCTCCGAAAAATGGATACATTGCAATAACTTGATGATGACGTTGTGAGCGTAATTGAGTTCTATTATTGTGAGAACACCTTTTTGGTTATTGTTGCATTTCCATCGCAGATATCGAGCGATGATTCGCCGAAGTTTTCCCCATGATGAATATTTCTCCAAGAGATCCGTATCAATGGAGGTTGTTGCCAAGCAAATAGTCTTTTTCTGCTCTGGAAGACCGATATTTGGCGTCAGCTCCCAAATTGGCCAGTGTGATTCGTCTTTGGCGAGCCACTCAGGTCCACGTTGCCATATTGAAGGTTGTAGAAATTCTTCAGGCGATTGACCACGAGAAATTAAATCTGCTGGATTATCGGTGGTTCTCACATGACGCCAATCTACGATCTCTGTTTTCGTCTGGATTTCTGATACCCTATTTGCGACGAAGGTTTTTAAAATATGAGGAGACATATTTAACCAATGTAGAACAACAGTGGAATCAGTAAATGATCCTATTGACGTGGACGTGCAACGCCTTTTTTACCGTAGCAGCTAAAGACGCGAGAAGTAGTGCTCCACATAATTCTAGCCGTGGAATCGTCTGCTGCTTCAGAGGAGCAACCTTTGATTTGGCTATTAACAATTCGGTCCATATGTGACCATATGTGTCGATAGATCGGAGGAAAATGCATGCTCCATAAGCTCTTTCGCTAGCGTCGCAAAATCCATGTAATTGAACCTCTGTTGCTGAGTTGACCATCGTCTTACGTTTGAATGTGGTGTTGTTCAACAACGGTAATTGCGAGTAATATTGAGTCCATTCGGAGTCGATGCTCATCGGCAGCGATTCATCCCAATCTATCTTCAAGGTCCAAATCTTTTGTAATAGAATTTTCGCCACGATAATTACTGGCCCGAGGAGTCCTAACGGGTCATAAATCGTTGCGATCTCGGAACTGATGTATCGCTTCGTAATACATGTTGGAGATGGTGTGATCTTGACTGAATAACTTATAGAATCATCCGCAGAATTCCAGATGATTCCGAGCGTCTTCACGGTCGACGATTCGCCGAGGTGAAGCTTACTATTAATTGATTCCTTCGGTAGTCCTTCCAGTAAACTTCGATCATTGGATGCCCATTGACGGACATTCAGCCCAGCCAGTTTAAGTAATTCGGTGAGCTCTTCTCGTAGGGCAAAAGCTTCCTCTCTTGTTGAAGCTCCAGTAAGGGCGTCATCCACGTAGAAATCTCGTCGAAGAATCTTGGAGGCGTAAGGAAATCGATGGCCTTCGTCCTGACTTAACTGCGTAAGACAGCGAATGGCTAAATAAGGTGCGGCTGACAAACCGAAGGTGACCGTATTTAATTGGAACGTTATGATGTTTCCATCGCAATCACGCCAGAGAATTCGCTAGTATTTCCGATCCTCTGGCCGCACGAAGAATTGTCTGTACATTTTTTCGATATCGCCAGTGATGACGTACTGGTGGATGCGAAATCGTAAAAGAATATACAATAAATCGTCTTGAATTTTCGGCCCGATGTGCAGGGTATCATTCAGCGATACACCTGTGCTCGTCTCTGCAGAGGCGTCGAAAACAACCCTGAGTTTTGTCGTTTGACTCGTGGTCTTAATAACTCCATGATGCGGTAGGAAATAACCGTCACTGCTTGCCTGACTCTCTGTGACCTCCGACATGTGACCAAGATCCCGATACTCCTTGATGACCGCGCGGTATTGCTGGCTTAAGTTTGCATCCCGTTGTAGCCTCCGTTCGAGAGAAATGAGCCGTTTCATGGCCCTTGACTTTGATTCTCCCAACTGCGAAATCTTCTCGTTGAAAGGCAGGGCCACGATGTATCTTCCATCAGTGTTCCGCGTCGTGTTGTCCGGAAAGTGCCGTTCGCATGCATCTTCCGCCGCAGAAAGACGTTGAGTCTGCGGTACTTCTTCAAGTTCCTAGAATTTGTTAATATCAAATTGAAGAGCAGCGGTTGTGTGACAGCATCTGCTCCGATTTGGCTGCGTGGTTGGTGCGCTCCCCCCGATGACCCAACCGAGCCTGGTTTTCTGCAGGTATAGGTCTGGACCGTCTGGAGGCGACAGGTTGATTTGCCCAACGCATAAAAGGGACAGTGCCGTCCCGGCCCCTAGAAGCAGGTCGACAGGTGCGGGGCGATAGAAATAAGGATCGGTTAGCCTGACGTTACCTGGAATGGCAACAGTCGACCGGTCGATCGCTTGGTCTGGGACTAACGACGAAATCTTGGGGATGGTCAGGAAGGTCAACGTTCGCTCGTATTCATTGACGCGTGCCTGGATAGTCGCCGTAACGGTGTGTTTTGCCACCGTAGAAAGGGCGTTGAGGACTCCAACCGGAACGTGGCATTTTTTCTTTTGAATACCGAGTTTCTTGGCAAAACTCTCGGTCATGAAATTTGTCGTCGCAGCGGTGTCGAGCAATGTTCGACAATGTATTGGTTTATGATCCTTGTCCATGACGTTTACTTGCGCCATGACGAGGAGTTCATTGGTGACTGGATTGACGACAAATACATTTTGATGTTTTGTTGCGCTTGAAGTCCCAGGACACGTTAGTCAATCTGACGTCTTTGGTTTTTCCTCTACCGATGTTCCGAATCCGATGATCGCGCCAGGCGGTGAGGAAGAGTCATTTGCTTTATTCTGAATTCGCCCAGATTTGTGTAACATCGCGTGATGTCGTTTGTGGCACATGCGACATGGACTAAACTTACAGAACTTGATAGCGTGCTATTTTTTAAGGCAATTTGGACATAGAGACGCTTTTTCGACGGTTGCTTGACGTTCTTTTACAGATTGCGCTTTGAAAGTGTCGCAATTCCAAATCCCGTGAGGTCCCTTACAGAGTGGGCATTGATAGGTGGTCGCGGTATTAACAGATTGTTTACGCGAAGGACCCTGTCGATTGTTTCGATGATTTTCCGATGACCCTGATTTCGATGGGGCGGTTAGAGCGCAATTCGCGCGTTTTTTCTAAAAATTCCAGTAATTTGAGATACGAAGGCATTTTCTTATCTTTCATCGTAATTTCCCAATGCCATAAGGTGTCGGCGTTTACCTTGGAAAGAATGATAGACACGAGCATTGCGTTCCACGACTCGATCGGTTCCCCTAAATTTTTTAACGCCCGTAAATTTTGGTTCACCGTGTCCACAAGGTTACCTAACGTTTCTGGAGAATCTTTTACGGGCTTTTGAAACTCTCGAATCGTTTCGCAATGTCGCAAGATGATTCTTCGCGTACAATCGAACTTCTCCTTTAACAAATAAATCGCGCTAGTATAATTTGCGTCCGTCGTACTGAGGCACTCAATGCTTGCGGCGGCCTTTCCGGTCAGAACGGATCGAAGGTACAGTAATTTCTGTACCGGTGTTAAATCTTCGTTACGACCAATCGATGAAGAAAATATTCGACGTCCATTTTTCGATGGTACCATCGAATGTCGGTAGATTCAAATCGGGTAATTTAACCGGCGTCGGAGTTGAAACCGATAACGCGGGTGACGCGTTTGTATCGCGTGTCGATGAAGCTGCCGGACGCTCCCCTTGAATAAGCCTGTTGGCTCGTGCTAATACGGCGTAATAATCGTTCTGAATCTCATGACGACGTGTCTCTTCACCTTCATCGAGGTCTTCGATGTCGGACTGGATGTCGTCGAATCTTTTCCAATATTCATTCAGACCGCTCAAATGTGCCTCGACAAGAAATATGTCGCGTTGTCCATCTTCTGGACATCCGTTGAGGAATTTAGTGAATGCGGTAATTTGCCCTATAATTTTACCGCGTTTGCGACGCAAAGTGCTGATTTCGGACACTTGCTTATCTGCCGGTAGATTGTCTGTCGGCAATTGATGGGAGGATTGGTCGGAACGCCTTAGTTTCGGCATCGTGTAAAGGAAAGGTGGCTTGATAGAATTGGCGAAACAATGAAACGAGCCTACCTTGTTGATGCGAGGACGTCAGGGTTGCTGAAGTCTGCTACGATGTCCGGAAACTTGGTGTAATCCGATATGGATGCTGCACTGGGCGGTGCAGCTGATTGGCCTCTGGTTGAGACGATTTTCCGCTTTCTGATGAAACGGCAAGACGCTGTGGTCAGCGTGAAATCACTCACAAAACACTGTATGTATATGTTCTGTGCCGGAATCCACACGTCACTGGAATCCGGCTCGAAGGACCAAAATGTTCACACGTATATTCGATGCGACCCGAGTTTTATTTCCGAGTCGACGGAGGTTGTAAGGCTCCGTCCGAAATGTCGTGACACCGGAATCACGTGGGTACCCTAGACGTGTTACTGAATTAGGGTTAATAAATAGTTGCACAGTTGTTTAACAAGTAATAACAAAAACTATATTTAATAGAACTGTGAGCTAAATAATGACATGAACAATTGAACAGTGAATTATGAGTGTGGTTCGTGTGAGTCACGTACGAACGCGTTTCGTCTTTTTGTATGACCTTTCGGTCGAGAGCTTTTTCTGAGACTGGTTTTAGTTGACCCGCTGCCGGACTCGTCCGATTTCTTTAAGTGAGTCCGGCGTGGTGGCTTTGACCTGATTGGCCAACGTTGTCAGTGTCAACCAATCAGGTAATTTCTCTAGGACCAAACGCGCCATCTATTCCCTGCGCCCTTGGCGCGCCTTTTCTGGGAAAGTGGCTGAATTTGGCGGGAATCGCTTGGTCAAGAAATTTGGCGGCAAAGTTTTCTTACCTGCCCGCGTAAGACGGCAAGAAAACGCAAGGACGCCCACATCTGCATTGCACTTGGGGCGCGTTAACCGGCGACGCTTCCGGTGGTGCCCATGAGGTGGTCAGAAGCGTTGGCCTACCCTTGCATTTATGGCGACCTTCTCACTTTAATTGCCGAGTGACAAATTGGCCCTTGCAACGGTCAAATTGTTTAATGAAGTGTGCAATGCAGATGTGAGGATCCCAGGAATGCCTACTAATAAATCATTACCCTTAACGGTAAATTTAAGCCCGACTATTTTCTCCGCGACTCTATGCAACGCGGAACAATCCCCGAAATAGACTTTCGAAGAGAAATCCGCGTGAGTCGTTGGCAACCGAGCTAAAGCGTAGCGTAGCGAAAGCCCTCCCTCTATGTCAAACTCTTCCTCTAAACAAGTCACGCGTATACAAGCACGCACACACCTTTTAGCATTTCAACACATTTCAGTGTAGTTGCTGAGTTGGACGCTGTTCATGAACAGAGGCCGCTGAATTCAGTCCTGAAATTATGGGTCGGTAACACAGTTGGGTGGTGACACGAACATCCATAAGGTGATAGGTCTATTCTATACCTCGTCTGTGGCAATAAAGTCCAACTTTTGTTCTTGCCCTCAAAGATCAGCTGCGGGTGGTTGCGAGCGAAGGCAAGAGTGACGGCAGAAGCGGCAGCCGTAAAAGAGTGGGGATAGTGGCGTTCACAGATTCCCCCACCAAGAAGACCTTTCGCTCTTGGGCCTGGCTCGGTGCCTCCGAACAGAGATGGGCATTATTTAAATAAAAAAGTTGTTTAAATAACGTTCAAATAAAGAGACTTTCTTTTTATTAGTCGTCGAATAAAAATAACTTTGGGTTATTTTTATTCGAAGCGCCTCAAATCACTTTTTTATTCGACGGGTATTCATTTTAAGCTTCAAATGATTTTCTCAGTTTCAATCGTAATTTTATTCGAAAGTTATTCGAAGTTCGGATAACTTTGGGCGAGCCTCGAGAGCCTTTCGAGCCGAGCGACATTGTATCGTTCACAGATTATACAGGTTATGTATACAGAAACGGAGTTCCTTTATTTTTCATCGTATCAATATGTAAAATTCTTAGGTTAGATTGAGCACGAGGTTGCTGGATAGGTTAGGATCGGCGATTGGCACTAAAACACTGAGTTGCACACAGGAATGTGACGTCTTTATTTGTAAAGAGTGTGCCAACGGGTGAGCCGTTGTGCGCACTTGAAATTAGAGGGTTGAGCCCCCGTACACTCTCTTGTACAATTCACACGTGTAAAAACGTGCACACGCGGACACGCACAATCGCGAATGCACACTCTCTTGATAAATGCACCCGAACTGTGTCGTGAACACCGTGTTTGAGCTTACAGATTAACTTGAAATGATATGAACACAATAATTGCTTGTTGAGCAACGCGGTAAAAGGACAATGAACAAAACGTGTTGTACGTTGCGCACGGTTGTGAACAGAAAATCTCAAGATGGATGCGCATTTCCGCCGCGGCGTCTTCTCGAACATTCTCGAGCGTCGATCGACAAGACGGACGCTGATTGGTTGTTCGATCGCGGATCGACCGCGACTTCCGCTGCCCAGGAGGTGCTGCGGTGATCGAGAGTGCGGCGGCGCAAAGAACTACTCATTCCCAAACATGCTCCCGCCATCAACAGCTGATTGGAGATGTTGATGATGAATCTGTAACAGGCAAAATTGCCAATTTTGCAATTGGCCTGATTAGTGTTGTAGTGGCGGTCTTGAGCGTCACGACTCGGGTGAGTCCATCCTTCCCTGAATGCAAGGTGATGACCCTCGCAAGTGGCCACTTGCTTGGTGGAAATCGCTCATCTGTGATGAGCACCAGGGATCCGATCTTCAAGTCGTTGGTTGGATGATGCCATTTGGTGATAGATAGTTGTCTCTGCAAATAGTGGGATGACCACTGAGTCCAGAATTGTTGCGTCTTCTTTTGAATGAACTGCCATCTGGCTGATGGCAGAACTGATGAATTCTCCACAGACGGTTCCGGAAGAGCTGAAAGTGGTTGTCCAACAAGAAAGTGCGCTGGTGTAAGTGCTGTGATGTCATCTGGGTCATCACTGAGGGGCTCGAGCGGTCGTGAGTTGAGCATTGCTTCTATTTGTGTGAGAAGTGTGCTGAACTCCTCGTATGTGAGCACCGTCTTACTGACTGTGCGCCGGAGATGGTGTTTGACTGACTTCACGACCGCTTCCCACTTGCCTCCCATGTGTGGTGCGGCTGGTGGGTTGAAGTGCCATTCTGTCTTGTCATTGACGAACAGCTGGTTCAAGCGTTGATGCGCCTCAGTCCCCTGGGTGAACATTCTCTTGAGGACGGTGTCAGCTCCAACGTAGTTGGTTCCGCAATCAGAGTGAAGAGTGAGAGGAATCCCTCTCCTGGAGACAAATCTCCTGTAGGTGGCGATGAACCCTTCTGTTGTATAATCTGTCACCAGTTCTAGGTGAACAGCTGATGTGGTGAGGCACACAAAGACACAGATCCAGCCCTTTTGTGTCTTGGCACCTCTTCCTCTCCACGTCTTCAGTGTGATTGGACCCGCATAATCGGTGCCAGTATTGTTGAACGGTCGTGAGGGTGTAACTCTCGAAAGAGGTAGTTGGCCCATCAGTTGATGGGCACGGATCCCCCTTTGTCGAGCACACAGAACACACCGCAGGATGTGAGATTTTACTGGCGCTCGCCCTCCAATGATCCAGTAGTTTTGTCGAATCTGGGCAAGGGTGAGCTGGGTCCCTCCATGAAGAGTTTGTCGATGCGCATGGTCTATAATCAATTTAGACAGATGTGAGTGACGAGGTAAGATTGCAGGATACTTACTTTCGTAGCTCGTGCAAACATTGTTGAGTCTGCCTCCAACTCTAATGACTCCATTCTCATCGATGAATGCGGTGAGTCGATTGAAGACATGAGCAGCTGGTAGGGTTGAGCCTGAGCTGAGCATCTTCATCTCGCTGGAGAAATAAAGCGCCTGCGTTGCTTTGATCCAGAAGATCCTGGCCCATTCTATGTCGATGGGCGATAAGGTGAAGAGCGGCAGCGTGACTGGAGCCTTCTTCAACCTTGAAACAAATCTGAAACAAACTGATGTGATGCGAATGAGTTTGTTAAGAGATGAATATTTGTAGATGAGGTCCCAGTGATATTCAATCTTTTGAATATTGAGCAGCTTTGAAATGCCTGGACGAGCCTCTAGTGCACTCAAGTCTTCGTCTAGCATTGGTTGTGATGGCCATGTTTCACTGGGCTGAGCAAGCCATGGTGGTCCCGTCCACCAAAGCTTGTGATGTTCAAGCTGCGATGTTGATAAGCCTCTTGATGCGCAATCCGCTGGGTTTGAAGTCCCTGGAACGTGTCTCCAATGTGCGCCTTGGGTGATCTCTTGAATTTGAGACACACGATTCCTTACGTAGTCCTTCCAGCGAGATGCGTGTGTTTTGATCCAGGTTAGTGTCACTTGTGAGTCCGTCCACAGATATGTTGTAGCAATGTTGAGCTTGAGCGTTGCTTGAACATATTTGGTGAGCTTCGCCAGCATCAATGCTGCAGTAAGCTCGAGTCTCGGGATTGTGAGCTTCTTTAGTGGTGCTACCTTAGTTTTGGAGCACACCAATGTCGCGACCTTGTGAGTTGTGGACGGTGATGATACGGTAATGTAAATTACCGCTGCCATGGCGAGTTGTGAGGCATCAGAAAAGCCGTGTAGTTCCACTGTAGAGTTACTGAAGGTGTTGAACCACCTTGGACATGATAGCTTGCGCAAGCTTGTTAAATCTTCTCTGATGATGAGCCATTGTGACGTTACTTGGGAAGGCAGTGGATCATCCCAGTTGAGCTTGTGTAGCCACAACTCTTGCAATAATGTTTTTGCTCGAATTATGACTGGTGCTAGAAAACCTAATGGATCAAATATTTGTGCTACTTCTGATAAGATGAGGCGTTTGGTGAGCCGTGAATTTGAGCTTGGTTTTGAAGTGAAAGAAAATTCATCGTTGATCACATTCCATTGAAGTCCGAGAATTTTGGTATTGCAGTCGTCGAGTGATATAATTGCGCCTTGGGCTCGTTGGGTTTGAGAAATTGCATCAAGCAACGGAGGAAAGGTTGAATGCCATTTGGCTAGTGGAAACCCTCCCGCGTTGCACAGATCTTTTAATTGGTGAGCAATTGTAATGAGCATCTCACCTGTGTCTGCACCTCCAAAGATGTCATCAACGTATCTGGCATGCGTGATTGATGGCACCGCCAGAGGAAAGCGATGACCTTCGTCTTCCACCAATTGGAGTAAAGCTCTGACCGCCAAAAATGGAGCAGCCTTGGTCCCATAGGTGGCCGTTATGAGCTTGTAGGGCACCTCCTTTGAATTGTCATCGATCCACAGTATCCTTTGAAGATCTTGATCATCCCCGTGAATCTTGACTTGACGATACATTTTTGTCACGTCTGTGGCAAAAATGTACTTGTGCTGGCGTATCCACAGCAGCACGTCGGTGATGTTAAGGAGTAGATTTGCACCCGTATGCATCAAATCGTTGACAGAATACCCAGTTGAAGTAGGGCTTGATCCATTGAAGACGACTCTCAATTTTGTCGTCTGGCTGTCAGGCTTCAATACTCCATGATGTGGAAGATAAAACACAGAGTGAATATTAGGTGAAAGGGATGGTGCTCTTACCATGTGACAGAGCTCCTCGTACTCTTGCAAGAAGCCTTGATAGAGGTTGCGATACTCGTCGTTCCTATTGAGTTTGACGAGCATACGCTTCAAGCAAGCGTGAGCTGCTTGATAAGAATTACCCAGCAGCTTCGGAGTCTCCTTCAGAGGGATGCGCACTGTGTATCGTCCTGTAGAATCACGAGTGTGTGTCGCTCGAAAGTGATCCTCACATTCTTGTTCTTCAGGTGTGAGCTTCATGGGTGTATCAGTTGGGAGCTCTTCTTGAATCCAAAATCGTGTCAGCATGTCTTGTAAGGAGTTGTCGACATGCTGCACGACTGCAGAGTGGTGTGCTGTGACCGTGCGCCGGTCCACTGTAACTGGTCCAAGAATGAGCCACCCAAAAATGGACAGCTGTCCAATTGGCATCGAAGAATCACCCTTCTTGAGGGTGGGCTTGATCACTTGTCCATACACGTCTGCACCAATCACTATGTCTATCGGTCTTGATTTAAGAAAGTCTGGATCGGCCAGCGGAAGGCCATTCAAATGTGGCCATTCTTGACGTGGCGGTTCCACCGATGGTAAACTTGACGTCAGTGCTCGCAGAACGTGTGCTTGAAAGTGCACCGTTGACATATCGTAGTTGGAGCGCAGAGTTATTAGTGCGACTCCTTTGGTTTGAATAGATGAGTTACCCCCAATGCCAGTGATCGTGATGGATGCATGGATGCGTTGAATCCTGAGCCGGTTGATGAGCTCTTCTGTGACAAATGTCAGTTCCGAGCCTGAATCTATCAATAACCTTACCGGCGAAGATGACACTGAAGTGATCAGCTGGGCGTTGGCTGTTGCCAACAAGGTGACTGAACAGTAGGGTGTGAGCACTGGCGATGATTGGTTGAGCCTCCTTCGTTCTGTTGAGCATGCTGTGTGCGTCTGAGTTGTGCGCTGTTGTGTGAGTGATGGTGGATTGACGACTGCACCGAAACTTCAATGGGTTGAGCTGTTGGATGAGGCTCCCGCCACTGCGTGAGATTTTGCAAGGGCCGCGGTGTGAGCGGTCGGCTTGGTCAGGTGCAGCATCGTGTGGTGGTTGGCTGAGCACATTTTGCACCGACGTGTGGAGTTACAGTCCTCAGTGCGATGCCTTCCACAGCAATTCCGGCACAATTTGTTGGTGGTGATAATTTTGCGCCTGTCCTCCACCGACAGCTCCCTGAACCTTGGACACATGATGATATAATGGTCCTCCTTACAATAGTCGCAGGGGTAGCTGTACGGCGAGGGCGATTGCTGCACCTTCCTTGACTGACTCGACGCAGCGTGCACAGCGTTCCTGCTGGTAATTGATCGGCTTGGTGGAGCTGCAGAGGAGTGAGCCTTCTTTCCCTTCTGTAAAGCCGCCGCCTCCAGCCGTTCCAAGGCCACCACCTTGGCAGCAATGAATGACTCGAGCTGCTGCAGCGGAGGGTAGGTTTTTGATGAGCCTACTGCCGTCTCCCACGCTTCTCTGGTGGACTTGTCCATCCAGTTGGTCGCCTGGTGAACGAGCAGGATGCTGAGCATGTCCTCAGCAGCTCCCAAGGTGGTCAGCGTCTTGTGCACCTTGCTAATTGTGGACACAATTTCGCCAAGCGCTTTTGCACTGCGCGTTGCGATCGGCGAAACGTTGAGCAGCTTGTCCAGCTGCTCTTCGATAAGCACACGCTTATTAGTGTACTTTTTGCACAATTCATCCCAGCAGGACTGGAACGATGAGCCTGTGAGCGGGTAAGCGTTCACCAGCTCTGATGGCTCACCTTGGAGGCTGGACCGCAGGTAATGCAGCCGGTCTATGTCCATGAGCTGCTGGTCCTGAATGATCAACGAGGTGAACAGTTCATTATATGCCGGCCACTCGGTGTATACACCAGAGAACGTGGGTAGAGCGATCTCCGGCAGCTTCGAGGCCCTCGATGGTACTGCGCTCGTTGCAGCCGGTGGACGCTGCTGCATCGCCTTCACTTCCTCTCGAAGGCGGTTAAGCTTGATCTTGGTGGTCAAGAACAGTTGCGACTCCTGTACGGCCATATTGGCCTCGAAGTACTTGTGGTTGAGGAATTTAACCGGCCACGTCTCCTCAAAGTGTGCATGTTCACGGGTGAAGGCAAGATGCAGCTCCTCCACGTGGGCGGCAATTAGCTCCACCTCGTCGAGGGATGTAGTGTGAGCTTGTGACGGCATGTGCATCTGCAAGGCCTGAAGCGAGTCAAAGCGACCGATTTGCGTTTTGGCCTTGATGACGAGCTGTGAGGGCAACGTTGCTGGTGATGTTGCCCTCGGTGGCCTTTTTTCCCCACTCGACCCCAGAGCCTCGGTGGGGATCGTAAGCACCATCGATGTTGGGGAGGGCGCCCTTGATGAGCCCGCTGACGTTGACCCCTTTGATTCGACGACCTTTGATTCGACGACCTTTGATTCTTCTTGGTCCGCCATTTCGAAGCACACGAGATGAGCTTGTGAGCCCTCTAACACAAACTACACAGCACTGTAGTGCACAATCACCGAATCCGGCTCGAAGGACCAAACTGTAAAATTCTTAGGTTAGATTGAGCACGAGGTTGCTGGATAGGTTAGGATCGGCGATTGGCACTAAAACACTGAGTTGCACACAGGAATGTGACGTCTTTATTTGTAAAGAGTGTGCCAACGGGTGAGCCGTTGTGCGCACTTGAAATTAGAGGGTTGAGCCCCCGTACACTCTCTTGTACAATTCACACGTGTAAAAACGTGCACACGCGGACACGCACAATCGCGAATGTACACTCTCTTGATAAATGCACCCGAACTGTGTCGTGAACACCGTGTTTGAGCTTACAGATTAACTTGAAATGATATGAACACAATAATTGCTTGTTGAGCAACGCGGTAAAAGGACAATGAACAAAACGTGTTGTACGTTGCGCACGGTTGTGAACAGAAAATCTCAAGATGGATGCGTATTTCCGCCGCGGCGTCTTCTCGAACATTCTCGAGCGTCGATCGACAAGACGGACGCTGATTGGTTGTTCGATCGCGGATCGACCGCGACTTCCGCTGCCCAGGAGGTGCTGCGGTGATCGAGAGTGCGGCGGCGCAAAGAACTACTCATTCCCAAACACAATATGAAAGTGGCACCAATGGATTCCTTGCATTCTCCCGATTAAATGGACAAAAAAATATTTAAATCCGGCTACTTTTAACGAAACGGGCTTTCAGTACTGCAAATTAATTTTATGCGTAATATCGTTAATTGAGGCAGTGAGAGCAAACAACGTACTAACCCACATTCTTTTCGAAATTGAGTTAGTAGCAATAGCGTATCCCAATAGGCTCTACTATCATATAAAATAGGCATTATTAGGTCGGTGCATACGTTCGTTCGCTTAATTGATACAAAGTGTTTATTACAAATATAAGAGAGTTCCTATTCTTTGGCAATACGGCGTCAGGCCGCTTGCTGTATCCAAACTCTCCCTTCATTCAAACAAGCAATCCTTTGAAGAATTTCCATATATTTTTATACTACATGAAAAAGCGAATTGAATAACAATAACAGAATGTATCATTTGAAATATCTGATGTTAAATAATTTTAAATGTATTCATTGACGTACCGCATTAAAACACAAATTAAAAGAAATGAATGTGTTTCCAAACACGGTTTGTTATAATTGAAAATATATTTACATTTTTAATAAACACTTTGTATGAATATTTTGATACACGGTTTGTTATAATTGGTAAATTTAGCAGTTCATCTAGTTGAACTTTTACCAGAAAAGTGGCAAAAAAATATAAATATTGAAGGAAAATGTTTTCGTATCAGGCTGGCGTTTCAATGTGCGGCCGGCAACTGCGGCCGGCGACTGCGGCCGGCGACGGTCCCACTACTAGTGCAAGGGAGAAACAGATGCATACTTCTCCCTTGCACTAGTGGGACCGTCGCCGGCCGCAGTCGCCGGCCGCACATTGGAACGCCATCCTTCAAAAGTATGAAATATATTTATATTTGTAATAAACACTTTGTATCAATAAAGCGAACGAACGTATGCACCGACCTAATAATGCCTATTTTATATGATTAGCAGAGCCTATTGGAATACGCTAATGCTACTAACTCAATTTCGAAAAGAATGTGGGTTAGTACGTTGTTTGCTCTCACTGCCTCAATTAACGCTATTACGCATAAAATTAATTTGCGTCCGTTTCGTTAAAAGTAGTCGGTTTTAAATATTCGTTTGTCAATTTAATCGGGAGAATGCAAGGAATCCATTGGTGCCACTTTCATATTGATACGATGAAAAATAAAGAAACTCCGTTTCTGTATACATAACCTGTATAATCTGTGAACGATACAAATGTCGCTGGGGTCGAGTCTCGCCCAGCATTAAGGGAGTAGACACGGGGTAAAACAGCGCTTTGTAATCGACACAATTTGGCCCGAAATATGGGTTTTATAGAATTCGTTTTTCGTCCTTATATGAGCATATTTGGGGCTGGGTGAGGTCTCATTCGAAAGAGGAAGGTTCAGTGCAGCGCGGTCTGGTCATGGTTCGACGAGATTGTATTATTATCTAATAATATGAGTGTAGAAAGTAGAGCAAAAGTTGACAAAAAAAAAAAAAGAGTTTTGTGACTCAAACGATGACCAGAGCGCGCTGTATCGAGCCTTCCTCTTTCGAATGAGACCTCACCCAGCCCAAAATGTGCTCATATAAGGACGAAAAACGAATCCCCATGACTGCATTCCCAAATACGAGTTCCGCCATATTGGCGATAAACAGAGCAAGTCACGTGACAAATTTAGTTCAGCTAGTGGATACGAGATGGCGCCTACTCGGGAGGACTGTAGGGATCTTCGTATCGCGTGGCCTTCCTGTCTTCCCCCACTTCTCCGGTATGTGGAGAGTGGGGAGTTTGTCTCGACGAAAGGGAAGTGACGCCATGACACTCTCTGGACGACCATGGTTAGCGTCGGATGGACACGAGAGGAAATATATTCATTCTTAATCGTTTCATTGAAATCAGTGTTCTTACTTCCACCACGAGCTAGTCAATCTATAATTTAAGTAACCGGCCTCCGAAGTGACGGAGCCAACAGGACTGCCAACGGCGAATCATAGCAAAACTGAAGCGTTAGCTGGATACATGTACCACAGTAAAAGCGTCATGCAGTCAATGTATGAATTTTCGTACGATTAGATGTTAGGTTATATGCATTTTAGGCATACATTGACTAGGAACTGCTGGGAACTGTATACATTTACTAAATTAACGCTTTTACCGTGACACATACATCACTTGAAATCGCTGTCGAATTTATGTTATAATTATATATGGCCACATTATTTAAAATAAAAAAAGAGAGATTGGAACTTTTTTACTAATACTGGAAATATTGATTTACTGATATTATATTTTCAGAATGTGGAAGTTACAGCAATTATTTGCAATTATTGCTCTTATTATTATTCTTCCGACTATTGAATAAAACATATAACAAGGAAGTCTCCAAACCGGTCAACAGTTGACTCCCTGATTTTCTGTAATTCTTTACGGTCCTATGCAGAGATGGACATTATTTAAATAAAAGGATATACTTCCGAATGGCCCCAGTGGCTGATCGACACGAGGTTTGGGGGAGGGGTGTGTACCCCAAATCTAAAATTCTATATAGGTTCGGGTATTTATTAGTTTCCATTGTTTATTCGAAGGCCTTTCATCTTGGGCTTCGAATAATTTTTCTTCTTTCATTATATGTATCTTTATCCTAAGGTCGTATTCAGTAGCTGGCCACACACGGGGAGGTTTCCCTGCGGTCTTCATCCGTCGCGTTTCAAGTCTGCGGACTTAACTGCATGTTAGTGGTGCATGTCTATGCTCGATTTATACCGTCATAGTTCTCGTGATAAACTTCAACCGCGTGACAAAACAGTTGTTCAACATTAACGTGCAGTTTTTGTCCGCAGATAAAAACCGACATATTTCGTTTTGTGCAACTCCGTTCGAGTCTGCATGACAACTGAGAAAACTTTCAGCAAAACGAAAGTCCACAGTTTAGGTCAAATCCGCGGATAAACCAGCGGTTTTCATCCATTAACACGCAGTTTTATCTGTGACCGATTTATCCAACGTGATTTGTCTGTGAACTTTCGTTGTATGTTAGTGGGTATTTGCAGTTTTGATCCACCGCAGACTTTGATCGCAGGTTTGTCCGCGATGGATGAAGACCGCAGGGAAACCTCCCCGTGTGTGGCCAGCTATTGGCCGGTCTGACGATCGTGGATTTGTAAGTTGGAGTTACTGGGCCCCCGAAGGGTATGGCGGGGTAACGGGAACGCTGCTCGGCTCCGTCTGAACGTAGCCGTGTGGCTGTTATTTATTCTTAGCGTAATAGTTGTGTACGGTACGAACTTAGAGCATATCGACGTGCGTTAGGAAAAGTAGCACGTTTGTCGTCGTTCTCACGAAAACTATCATGTTTCGGTTTTCGTTGCGAATACTAACACGTTAGAGCGGTTTTCCACGAAAAATAGCATGTTTCGTCTTTCGCTGCGAATACTAGCACGTTAGAGCGGTTTGCCACGAAAAGTAGCATGTTCCGTCTTTTGGAGATTAGAATTCTTTTAAACTGACCACGCGCTGAAACGTGATAGTTTCTGCAGTCTGCAGTATAATCTACAACGTGCTATTCTTCGTGGCTAAACTGGATAATATGTTAGTTTTCGCCGCAAATTCCGAAATGTGCTATTTTTCGTGGCGAAACAGTATAACGTGCTAGTTTTCACCGCAACAGTACGAAATGTGCTATTCTTCGTGGCCACGCAGTCAAATGTGTTAGTCTTCGCGGCGGAAGACCAAACGTGCTAATATTCGTCAGAAACGATGGAACGTGCTTCTTTTCGTGGCAAACCGAAACGTGCTACTTTTCGTAAGAAAATTGAAACATGCTACTTTTCGTAACGCACGTCGATATATACTTGGAGGTCTCATTGAAAGCTTGAAACTGTCGCCAACATGGTGCGAGAGAGAAAGACATCGCGCGAACTGGTGTGAGAGAGTGAAGTATAGATTCTCTCGCTCGCACGATGTCTTCCTCTCTCGCACGAGATCGGCGCATGCGCATTACGGTCGATTATTCCTCTATACTTCACTCTTTCGCACCAGTTCGCACGATGTTGGTCGGCAACTGGATCCACAGGAGACAAGAGGCCATGAGACCTCCATGTATACCTATATGCTCTAAGGTTACGAAGCTATGCGTAGACCAATATGAGATGAAGCTGTCGAGAAACAATCAATGTTCTGACCATAAAACTTCTGAATTTTTTCGGAGCTAACGCACACCTATTCTGATGTATGTATTTCTACGCTCAGAACTCGGTTGGCCTACACGTCAGGAGCTTGGCGCAATCCCTACCACTTCTGGCCCACTCTTGTTCTACGAAGGCGAGAGCGAGTCAGAAAACGGTGAGAAAAGGAGCACCGAGGCAGGACAGCGGTATGGTGGGAGAATACTCCTCACGAAACTCACCGGCCAATATATGTATCAGAATACAAACTTAGAAGCTCGAATACCGACGAAAACCTTTGTGGCCCGAGCCGCGCGAGATCGCCGTTGCTCAGCGATGCGTCATCGATTATACAGAAGCGGAATTTGTTTATTTTTCATCGCATCAATATGAAAGTGACACCACTGTATACCTGGCATTCTCCCGATTAAATTGACAGAAAATTATTTAAATCGGACTATTTTTAACGAAACGGGCTTTCAATTCTGCAAACAAATTTTTCACGTAGTGTCCTTAATTATAGTCCGAGTTATATCATTTTTGGGGCCAATTTGATCGAAAAGCATAAGGAATCGATTGACGCCACTTTCACAAAGATCTGATTAGAAATTGCAAAACTTCAGATTCATCAGTGCTTAGTGCGCAACATTGTATGGCCCCGCTGGTTTCGAGCGTCGAAGCCCACGAAACTCAGCGAATCGCATGATTGCCAGCGAGACGGACAAGAGGGGACTTTCGATGGCGAAGGAAAATCAGCCTTCTACAGAACTCAAATCGAGAAAGACTTTGCTGACCGACTTTATATTCACGTCAAATAAATACTTTAATTGTAAAATTTAGACGATGAAGTATTGTTGAATTTCGCCAGTTCTTACATATGCCCCACTTGGTTCGGAATTCCTGATCTCAGAGTTTCATGCATGTACCTATTGAAATGTTACTTTTTCTTATGAATACATGATTATGACACACTCTACGTTCACTAAACATTGACCGAATTGCACTATATTTGATATCATTTTCATCGGGAAATCCTAAAAAATCCATCGGTAATACTTTCATCAACACTTATCAAAAACATGAACATTTTATTTTTCTGTACTGGGTATTTTATCTAGCTCGTCGGGTTTATTGCTCTCGACTGTGTAACCGTTAAACCGCGGGGTTACCGGTGGGACGGTGGAGGAACCGTATCGCCAGCTCAGGACGGTGGTCCAGGGCCGCCGATCGAATGACTGAATACGTAGAGGTAAGGTAGAGTACGATAATTTATTCCGACGAGAGTACAGGGTATCCCGGCCAGGTCTATGCTGGCAAACAGAGTATGTACGGCTTAAACCTAGACTTAGCCTATCGGCGCGGATCGCGTCGCGTACTTCGGAGCGTTGGTCGGCGATGCGTATCGCGGCGCGTGTCGCGGCGCGTGTCGCGGAGCGTATCTTGGTGCGTATATCGGTGGTCGATTCGGCGAGAGTGGAGAGGAAAGACGATTTGACCCTTCGGTGTCCAGGCGGGCCAACCCTGCCAGTGGACCCTGGTCGGAGAGTCGGGGGGGTCCGGTCACCCAGTGGGCACAGCCTGCGGGTGAGTCGGCGACTGTAAGGACGCTCTCGAGAACAGAGACAACTCTGTTCGGGAGATCGATGGCGGTTATCGGTATTTCGTCCAGAGGATGGCTCACGCTGTCCTTCTGGGAACCGTGGAGGTGTGGAGGCGAAAAATGCACAGAGACTCAGTCTGTGGACGCACAAGAACTGGTGCAAAACACGGGCGCTTGGCTTTCGCAAGAACGAGTGGTTCGGCACAAGAACGTGGAATCGCACAGGAGGTCTCTGGGAGAGGCGTACTTGTCAGCACTAACGCTCTAGGCGGTCTCTCCCAAATAGGCCTATGCCCCCCACCTGTATGTCCTCGTCCGCACATTTTCGGCAGCGAGAGAGTCTCTCGCTGTGAAACCCTCTCGCGCCAGTTCTCGGTATTGCGGACGAGTGGTGGGGGGCAAGACCGTTGGTGTAGCGCGGTACGCGCTACCTCGGTCGGGCGCGTGGTGGGGGGTAAGATCGTCGTCCCACCGGCGTAACTCGTTACATCTGTCAACGGGCGATCTACTAGGGTCCGAAGGTCCTCGCTCGCAGCGAGAAACCAAAACAGTGGGGTGGGTAGGTCTTTCCCGATAATCTGAGCCCAAAGGCTTCTCAACAATTGGAAGACTGTACATATACTTTCTGATGCTCTCGACAATACGCGCAACCATTTGCGTGCGTGGCTTCATGTTGCACGACAAAAAGTAATCTTTTAATTACAATTAGTAATTCAGTTTGGAAGTGCTATTAAATTAGGCGTCATTAAAATCATGCATAGTTCATTAATTTTAACTAATTGACCAATTCATTTATTTTTTAATTCATTAATGCAGTACTCTGATTAAGGACATCGTAACGCGGAGCTAATGTTATAGGCCCTAGAATCTATGGTATTGTCAATGTGCAATTGAAACGCGCCGCCACTTCACACTATCGTTTCTTAGTATTTGTACAAGGTGATTCTTTAGCCGGAGTCGTCAAACGCGATGCTCGCCAGCAATCATGTGTCTCGCTGAGTTTCATCGGCTTCGACGCTCGCAACCAGCGGGGCCATACACTGTTGCGCACTAAGCACTGATGAATCTGTAGTTTTGCAATTTCTAATCCGATCTTTACGAAAGTGGCGTCAATCAATTCCTAATGCTTTCTCGATCAAATTGGCCCTAAAAATGATATAACTCGGATCATAATTAAGGAAATTACGTGAAATATTTGTTTGCAGAATTGAAAGCCTATTTCATTAAAAATAGTCAGATTTAAATAATTTTCTGTCAATTTAATCGGGAGAATGCGAGGAATCCATTGATGTCACTTTCATATTGATGCGATGAAAAATAAACAAATTCTGTTTCTGTATAATCGATGACAACATCGCAATACCACCGGCGAGTGCATTAGCGCATATGAAAAACCATCGAATAAGCAATTGCAATCTAAAGTCACTATTGCACCAACTCAATTTTATATATACAGTACTCCCTCGCTGAGGGCTCGATTTGGCGTACACGATGTGGACTTTTCGCTATCCCCACCACTTCTGTCTCACTCGTGTCCGGCGAAGGTGAGAGCGAGATGGAACGAGAGCGAGTGAGAGGCACTGAAAGCGAGCGAGGACGGTACGAGACAGACGACGCGTTGATGTTTTGTCTCGCTCCGTCTTCCTGACGCCTGACACTCCGTCCTTTGCGTGCGTGACGAGCGTGCGCGATGGTCGTGAGCACTCACCGTGAACCCGAAAACAGCTTCTACGAAAGCTTGACGCAGGCCCGGTGTTGCGGCCGCGCGCAACGGCCGTATTTGAACGCGCGCCCGCGGTGGCATCAACACAGCTGTTGAGCCGTCGCGGCGCGTTTGAAGTGTTTTGACCGCTAACGGGCTAGAGCCGCGCTCGTCCGGCGACAGTTAGTTCTCGGAACAACATCGCCGAGACACGATCCGTGACACGCACCTTGCGATTAGATCCAAATATTGCGCCCAGTTTTGCGCCCCGCATTGTTACGGACATTGGCGATCGTTCGCCTTGCGCCCCCCGCGCGTGCATTCACGTTCTTGGTGTGCCGTCATCTTTGTTTGTGGAGTTTTGTATGTGTACGACGTTCGTCACGGACCGACGACCACGTAATTAAAGAAGGTGTTTCGTCCGACGAACGTGTCGTTCTTTCCACCTGCTCGCCTTCCCACCGAGTCGCGTCAGCGCCGAGAATCCGCTCCGCTCTTCGCGGAAACACCCGGCTCAAGTCTTTTTCGCGCCCTAGGCGAACTTATCAAATTGCGCCCTTTATTATAATACATATATTTGAGATTATTTATGACCTTACTGTGAAAAATTAGGCAACTGCCTAGGCCGTAAGGTTGACAAGGTGCGCAAAATGGGCTTTTCATTGTTGGCATTGTTGAAAATAAACTTTTAAATGAAATACAACAAATTGTACTGCAACTGTTTTAAACTACGAATAAAAATTCAGAGTAAGGTCATCAATAATCTCAAATAAATATATTGTTGCGAGCACCCGATGGATAGAATCCATGGCCCGCTGGTGCTCGCGACGAAGAAAAGAGGACAGCGAGAAGAAGGCGATCGGACCGATCGCCTGTCAAGCTGTCACTTGATAAGCAGACGCCATCGCGAGCAGACCTATATCGAGATCCTCCTATATTACATTCCTGTTATTATAAAGAGTTCCAGTTGTATGTGTTACTATTCGTGTTATACCGTAAATTCCTACTATGTCTTCCCAAAAATATAACAATGGTGTCAGAAGTGGGATGCCCGCTCGGAGCGGCATGCCCACTCGCGCTTCCGCGGCCTCCGTGAGACCTTCCCCGGGACCAACGGGCGACGCCTCCCTGCAGGAGCTGTTTAACAGTCTCCAGCTTAGCATCGTTGGACAGATGCAGGAGCAACGAAGGGACGACGAAGCTCGAAGGAGGGAAAAGGACACTGAGGACCGACGGATACAGGCGGCCTTCGAGGCCCGGATGACAAGTCTGGAGGAACGGATCCAGGTCGTAGCCGTTTCTTCGCAGAACGGGTTCGGTTCGGGTGGTGGCGGCGCGGGGCTTCGGGGAGGAGAGACGGCACCCCTTGTAACTAGTGTTCCTTTGGCCCCTGTAAGTAGTGTTGAGAGTTGTGTTTTGACGGCGCAAGCCTCTGCCCCCGTCGCTGCGCCCGCTACTACCCCTTTGTCGGAGCCCCGCATTCTCAGTTTGGGATACGCGGCGAAGCCGACGATTTTCGATGGTAAAGGTTCGTGGGAGGAGTACAGTATTCAGTTCGACACGATTGCGCGCGCGAATGGCTGGGACGACCAGAGGAAGGCTACGGCCTTGGTCGTGTCTCTCGGATGTGCAGCGAGGAGCGTCCTTACGACGCTCTCCACCGCCCAATGCGAAAGTTTCGCGGAACTGGTTTCGGCGCTAGAGTTCCGCTACGGGGCGAAACATCTGTCCAACCTGAGTTATGTACTCTTCCAGAGTTATAGACAGCGGAGGGATGAAAGTATCACCTCACTCGCCGCCAAAATAGAACGCTTGGCGCAGTCCGCGTTCGCTGACTGCCCAGCGGAAACTCGCGATAAACTAGCCGCGTCGCAATTCGTTACGGCGTTGTCGAACTCTCTCCTGCAGCGGGAATTGCGACTAGGCGGTTTTACATCGCTGAGGACCGCCGTAGCCAGAGCTCTGGAAATCGAGGCCGTCGACAGAGTGTCTCGCGGCCCTGCAACTGAATCGCGAGAACGGTACTCAGAAAAGCGAAAGGCTAAAACTTCTAACACTTCAGAAAGGTTCCCGGTGAAACAGCGGAGATTTGAGAAACCCGAGGACCGACCGGGTGACTCGCCGAGGGTACCGAAGTGCTGGCTCTGTGGCAGGGCGGGACACCTGCAAAAGGATTGTTTTAAGGCCAAGGACGGCCAGACCAAAATAACCGCAACGAGGCAGCAGGGAAACGCCAAGAGGACGGCGTAAGGGGGAGACGCCGGACCGTGAAGAACAGTCCCCCGGTCGTCAAAAGTGTGGCGATGTAGGAGGCGACTGGGCGTCAATCCGAGGAAATTTACGTACGTGGGAAAATCGGTGGAAAACCTTGTAAAATTATCTTAGATACAGGTTCTCCGATCAACCTTCTGGATAAGGAATTGTACCCGACGAGGGACTTCGATAAGACGAAGACCGAAATCCGCTCCACTACTGGGGAGAAAATGAAAGTGTTTGGTAAAAAGAGCCTAGAAATCAGCGTTGGAGGACTTTCGAGCATAGAAGATTTCTACATCGTCGAGATGGTGGAGAAGTGAATCCTGGGAGCGGCGTTCTTGAAGAAACACCGCTGCAGCATCGACTTATCCCGGAATGTGCTGTGCATTCCTGGTCAACCGGAAATACGCTGTGGTGAGCCGACCGCCGAGAAGAAGAAACAGAAAGAAAGAAGGGGAGCGATCGTCCCACAGCATTTGAAGGAGCTGTATACCCGCTGCTCGTCAGGTTTGTCCGAAAGGCAGAAAGAGCTTTTTGCTGAATTGCTCTGCGAATTTCAGGACGTGTTCGCCGCGGACCCGAGTCAAATTGGGAACTGCAACCGGGTAAAGCACGTCGTCGACACCGGAGATCACCGACCCATAAAGCAGGCACCACGGAGGTTGCCGCTACATCGCCGAACAGAAGTGGAGGAGCTACTCCAGAAGATGTTGGCTCAGGGCGTAATCGAGGAATCCTGTAGCCCATGGTCTTCTCCGATCGTCCTGGTGAAGAAGAAGGATGGAAGCATCCGTTTCTGCGTAGACTTCCGTCGTCTGAACGAGATCACGAAGAAGGATTCGTATCCCCTGCCCCGCATCGAGGATACTCTGGACGCTCTCTCAGGATCATCGTGGTTTTCTACCGTGGATTTACAGAACGGATATTGGCAGATCTCTATGGACGAGGAGGACCGAGAGAAGACTGCGTTTTCAGTGGGAACGGGACTGTGGCAGTTCAAAGTGATGCCCTTTGGACTTTGCAACGCCCCAGCGACCTTCGAACGACTAATGGAGGCCGTACTTCAAGACCTCACCTGGAAAATTTGCTTGATTTACTTGGACGACATCATCATCTACGGGAACGATTTTAAACAGGAGCTGGAACGTCTACGAGTAGTGTTTTCACGTTTACGTCAAGCTGGACTGTTGATGAGCCCCAAGAAATGCTCCTTCTTCTGCCGAGAAGTCAAGTACCTAGGACACATCGTCACCGAGAGCGGAGTCAAGACGGATCCGGAGAAGATTAAGGCGATTTCAAATGGCCGCAGCCGAAGAACGTCACGGAATTAAGAATCTTCTTAGGATTGTGCACGTACTACCGGAAATTTGTAAAGGAATTTTCCAGGATCGCCAAGCCCCTGCATCGCCTCACCGAGACCAAACAGAAGTACGAATGGACCGAAGAATGCCAAGGAGTTTTCCAGGAGCTGAAGAGGAGACTCACTGGAGCCCCGGTACTAGCCTACCCAGTGGCAAATAGGGATTTCATTCTGGACACGGACGCCTCTAATTTCGCCATGGGCGACGTCCTCTCACAGGAGCACGAAGGACAGGAAAAAGTTGTGGCCTTTTTCTCCAAGACCTTGGGAAAAGCAGAGAGGAACTACTGCGTCACCCGGAGAGAGCTACTGGCAGTGGTGAAATCCATTGAACATTTCCACCACTATCTCATACGGACGGACCATGCAGCGCTACGCTGGCTGCTGACTTTTAAGAGGCCCGAAGGACAGGTCGCACGTTGGATTGAACGACTGCAGGAGTACGACTTCGAGATTCGCCATCGGGAGGGAAAAGCCCACGGTAACGCCGATGGACTTTCACGAAGACCTTGTGTCGAAGAAAATTGTAAGAACTGCGACCGGCTGGAGAAGAAGGAAGCGGAAGAGGAAGGAAACTCCTCGCAGAAGATTCATCGTCTCTTCGCCGTAGAAGAGGACACGGAGGAGTGGAAACGAAGCCAGGAGAAGGATGAAGCGATCGGCTTCATCCTGAAAAAGAAGAGGGAAGGAGAGAAGCCCGACTGGCAAGACGTTGCTAGTTTCTCACCGCAGTTGAAATATTACTGGTCAATATGGGACTCGCTGGAAATTCACGAAGGTTTGCTTTTTACGAAATGGGAGTCCCATGATGGTGCGACGACCTCGTGGCTTTTGGTAGTACCACGCGAAAGGGTTGCAGAAATATTGAAAGGATTCCATGATGAGCCAGCAGCTGGACACTTCGGAGTAAACAAGACCATGGCAAAGATCCGCCAACAGTTCTTCTGGTCTACGTGTCGACAGGACGTTCAAGAGTGGTGCCGGCGGTGTGACGTCTGTGCGGCGAAGAAGGGACCACGGCAGAAGGGAGCAGGGAACCTGAAGGTGTACAACGTGGGAGCTCCGTTCGAGAGACTTGCCCTGGACGTTGTGGGTCCACTCCCGAGGTCCCAGGCCGGGAACAGATTTATGCTGGTCGTGGCGGATTACTTTACCCGGTGGCCGGAAGTAATCGCGATGCCAGACCAACGAGCTGTCACAGTGGCAAAGGCTCTTTTACACAACGTAGTATGTCGGCATGGTGTACCGTTGGAGATACACACAGCCCAAGGAAGGAACTGTGAATCCTCCGTGTTCAAGGAATTGTTGAAGCTGCTTGGAATCAGGAAAACACGAACTACTCCTTTGCATCCCCAATCCGACGGTCTAGTAGAACGTTTGAACAGAACATTGCTCCAATACCTTGCAATGTTTGTTTCAGAACACCAGCGGGATTGGGACGAATGGATTCCCATGTTCGTCCTCGCTTATAGGTCGGCAAGACACGAAGCGACACAATTAACGCCAGCGATGGTCCTGTATGGCCAGGAACTTCGCCTGCCCCTGCAACTTTGGAGAGGTTTACCCCCTGAAGTGGGAGAAGACGAGGACGTTGAACAAGAATATTCCGAATGGATTCGGGGAAGAATGAAGAGGATCCATGAGTTTGTTCGACGCCGTCTGGACATCTATAGTTCGAAGATGAAGTCCTGGTACGACAGCCGTGTCCGCGCGGTGGAGTTCCAGCCTGGTGAACGTGTGTGGTTGATCCAACCACGAAGAGTAAAAGGAAAATGTCCGAAATTACAAACGGATTGGTAAGGCCCCTACATAATAACAGATCGGATCAATGACCTCATCTATAGGATTCGACGTTCATCCAGGACCAAGTGCAAGGTGGTGCACATACGCCGCCTTGCGAAGTACGAAGGCCGACTTCAAGAAGAATGAAGACGTCGAGGGACAAACGTCAAGAAAGAAGATTAGTTATAGACTAATCGGTGGACGGGACTACGAAGGACACCTTCGTAGTCCGGCCCTCTTCCCTTGTTTGTTCCAGATAACACGATACCCCACGACGAGGGACAAGGTGTCGGGGGACTGCCACCGCGGTCGGGATATGCGCTCTCGACTCCCCCGAATGTGCCGCAATAGCGTGGCGGTCCGCAGCGGGCGTGCGGACATACGTGGAAGCGGCCCGCTAGCCCCCTGGAGGAGCTCCGCCTGCCCCTGGCACAGCCAGGATGGAGGTTCGGGCGGGCGCCCAGGTATAGTAGGAGTGGGTGGACAGCAGGAGGGAAATGGCATCCCCAACCACCAGTCGGACGAGCAGGTGCTCGGATCGGCTGGAGGAGATGTCGCGGAGACGAGAGCGCTAACCGGACGCACAGGACGGTCCCCTGGAGCAGCACCAGAGGCCAAGAAGAGGAATGGGGCCATCATGAAGTCAAGGACTGGCTAACGAGAGCACGAGAGACGGGCTGCTGGTTCCGGGCGGATTGATCGGGGAGCGGGCCGTTTACAGGCTTGTGACTAGCTGCAACCCCCTGTTTTCAGTTCCCGGCTCGCCTTTCCGTCTTCCTGGTTCTAACCGGCTCCACCGGAATCTCTCGTTTGTAAGAGAATGCTCATGTCTTTCTCTATCTTCCATGATACGGACCACGAATTGGAGTGTCGGGAGGATCACCGCAAGGACGTCGGGGACCAACCTCTGGAGGGAAGAGCTGCCGGGGACGAGTTCGACGAATGTAACGTCGGTGCGGTAGCGCCGCCGTAGGATGCTCTAGAGCAGAGGCTGTGAAGCTGGAGTTCGCCAATGCTGGTGTTCGTCAAGTCTTCGTGGACACATGGAAGAAAACGAGGGCATCGATACGATTCCAGAGGACCAGGGTTACCAGAAGCGGCCCGACCCACTGAGCTACGCGTCGCGTCTCTGCCCAAGAAGAAGATGCGCCGTCGAAGAAGAGGGAAGTCATTCAAGAAAGAAGTCCACAAGTGCGAAGATGCAAGTGGAGGGCAGCGGCGCGGGATCCAGGTACCCACGCCTTGCTCAGGGTTTTTAGGTGGTTTTCCCCTGAGCGTGAAGGCAAATGCCGAGGCGACGGTTGGAAGAGGCCACACAGCGTCTTTACCACTCTTCCACACCAGGGTACGGCTGCAGACACGACAGGAACTGCAGCGGTCGGGACGACCGCTCCTCCGGAGGGGGGAGCAGTGTTGCGAGCACCCGATGGATAGAATCCATGGCCCGCTGGTGCTCGCGACGAAGAAAAGAGGACAGCGAGAAGAAGGCGATCGGACCGATCGCCTGTCAAGCTGTCACTTGATAAGCAGACGCCATCGCGAGCAGACCTATATCGAGATCCTCCTATATTACAATCCTGTTATTATAAAGAGTTCCAGTTGTATGTGTTACTATTCGTGTTATACCGTAAATTCCTACTATGTCTTCCCGAAAATATAACAATATTATAATAAAGGGCTCAATTGGACAAGTTCACCTAAGGCGCAAAAAAGGCTCGTGCCGTGCCTATCTGACCGTGGCGCGCATGCGTCGAGCAGTCACGATTTCATCTGAGCGTTCGCGCCCGTCGCGCACGCAAAGCGTTCCATCTCGCTCCCCCCATCGGCCAGAAAGAAGCGAAAAACGAATAGGGATGGGATCAAGTTCAATATGTACTGATGAATCCGAGTCAATTCCAATACAAAAGTTTCACTTCATTTGATTCGAATACTACTCATAAGAGCTGGCGTTTCATTCTATACAGGGTGTCCCAAAAATGCTGCGGTTCCTTAAAGGGGGTGATTCGGGGGGTGATTGCAAACAACTTTTTCCTTTGCGAAAATGCCCTCCGAGGTTTCGTTAACGAGATATTAATAAAAAGCACCGACCAATCAGAGCGCGAGCCTTCCGCTGGAGGTCCCGCGCTAGCGTGGCCGCGCGCCGGGCCGCGCTGCGACTACGAACAAGCAAGGCGGCATGCATCGAAGGAAATTGCGTAGAATGGCAAATGAAAAAGACGTAACAAAAAAATCGAACCTTTTGCCATGGTTTGTTTGCCATTTAAAGTGAATAATGAATAAAAGATAAATGGATGAAAATCACGTGTAACGTAAAAAGACGAATACACATTTTTTTTAGAAGATTCGAAAATTAGAATTATTTGAAGTGGGGGGATAAGGAATACGTAAAATTCCTTGTGTTAATAACATATCCACGAAAAGGTAATGTAACAGGAAATTAACGAAAAGTGATCGTAGTTCGTTATTGTGATAAAAATCCGTAACTCAATAACGGCCAGCACTGTTGCTGATAACGAAAAAGTCTGTTTAAAAAGCCCGAATAAATATTTTCGTACGAGAATTTTGAGAATTATCGCCGGAAATAAGCCATAGCTTGCGTTAAATTTAAAAATGAATGATCACCATTAAAGTAACTAATACTCACCCTTGTAGAAAATTCACCTGCAACTTGAAAACTTGTGTCACTGGGTCACTGAACCGATCCTGGTCATCGATGGACGAGCCCAGTGCACAGCTGATCCCAGGTATACGACACTACCCAAAGTTAAGGGTCGCAATGTCAGGTGCGTCCAGGTCAACGTACCGAATATTCACTTCACTGCACGGCTACTAACACTGATCACTTAATTTATTTTTCATGGAACGTGTTGTTGCTACGTTCTAAAATTTGGTGGAAATGAATTTTTACTTGGCGTTCGGAGCCGTGGGTAATTCCCGCGCAAATTCTCACGCTGCAGCACTTGCGTCCTCGTTGTTTGGGGGGTACACAGAGCACATCGCGTAATACTCTTGAGCAGAGATCATTTGTCTGCGACGCGATTGCTGACTGCTGACTGACAAGATTTTTTCCAAGCGACTTCTTCTACCCCCAAATAGTTTCTCTCGTTCCATTATGAGTTGACCCCCACCAGGCCAAGAGGCTTCAGGTAAAAAGAAGCCAGCACATTTTCGGAACACACGTGTTTTGCAGAAGTGCAACGAAAACTTTCACAAAAGTCCGCGCTCCGTCCTTCTACTGCCAATGTACCCATTGCTTCGAGATAGAAAACAGACACCAAGTGTATCGGTTCGAAAGGGTCCGAAGAGAAGAGAAACAGAAAGTCTTCGAGTTGCTATAAAGAAAAAAATCCTGCTTCCTGTTTCCCTTTTCCGATACCCTGAGTTCACGTCTGCTACGAGGCGGAACCAAGTAAGTCATAAATTATCCGAAACTGTAGGAAACCGTTCTCTACCGCCGACTTGCGGGACAATACGGTCATACACCGCGACCCTGGCGAAATGCTCTGGTTGATCAGCCTGATTAATTTTGGAGAACTAGAAATTACAGAGTATTATCCAGCATCAATACGTCTCGCGGAGAGACACAGGAAAAGAAGGGATAGTCCGCTGACTGCGCGTAGTCCTCAAGCCCACAGTCTCTCGCACCGAATACGTCGACGCGTGCTTGTGTTTTGAAATTCGAGCGCGTGTTTATACTCGAGAGATAAGGGATCCGTCTTTAATTTGAGGGTAGGACGAAGCAGGCGGGACTACGCGCAGTCAGCGGACTATCCCTTCTTTTCCTGTGTCTCTCCGCGAGACGTATTGATGCTGGATAATACTCTGTAATTTCTAGTTCTCCAAAATTAATCAGGCTGTCCCGCAAGTCGGCGGTAGAGAACGGTTTCCTACAGTTTCGGATAATTTATGACTTACTTGGTTCCGCCTCGTAGCAGACGTGAACTCAGGGTATCGGAAAAGGGAAACAGGAAGCAGGATTTTTTTCTTTATAGCAACTCGAAGACTTTCTGTTTCTCTTCTCTTCGGACCCTTTCGAACCGATACACTTGGTGTCTGTTTTCTATCTCGAAGCAATGGGTACATTGGCAGTAGAAGGACGGAGCGCGGACTTTTGTGAAAGTTTTCGTTGCACTTCTGCAAAACACGTGTGTTCCGAAAATGTGCTGGCTTCTTTTTACCTGAAGCCTCTTGGCCTGGTGGGGGTCAACTCATAATGGAACGAGAGAAACTATTTGGGGGTAGAAGAAGTCGCTTGGAAAAAATCTTGTCAGTCAGCAGTCAGCAATCGCGTCGCAGACAAATGATCTCTGCTCAAGAGTATTACGCGATGTGCTCTGTGTACCCCCCAAACAACGAGGACGCAAGTGCTGCAGCGTGAGAATTTGCGCGGGAATTACCCACGGCTCCGAACGCCAAGTAAAAATTCATTTCCACCAAATTTTAGAACGTAGCAACAACACGTTCCATGAAAAATAAATTAAGTGATCAGTGTTAGTAGCCGTGCAGTGAAGTGAATATTCGGTACGTTGACCTGGACGCACCTGACATTGCGACCCTTAACTTTGGGTAGTGTCGTATACCTGGGATCAGCTGTGCACTGGGCTCGTCCATCGATGACCAGGATCGGTTCAGTGACCCAGTGACACAAGTTTTCAAGTTGCAGGTGAATTTTCTACAAGGGTGAGTTTTAGTTAATTTAATGGTGATCATTCATTTTTAAATTTAACGCAAGCTATGGCTTATTTCCGGCGATAATTCTCAAAATTCTCGTACGAAAATATTTATTCGGGCTTTTTAAACAGACTTTTTCGTTATCAGCAACAGTGCTGGCCGTTATTGAGTTACGGATTTTTATCACAATAACGAACTACGATCACTTTTCGTTAATTTCCTGTTACATTACCTTTTCGTGGATATGTTATTAACACAAGGAATTTTACGTATTCCTTATCCTCCGACTTCAAATAATTATTATTTTGGAATCTTCTAAAAAAAATGTGTATTCGTCTTTTTACGTTACACGTGATTTTCATCCATTTATCCTTTATTCATTATTCACTTTAAATGGCAAACAAACCATGGCAAAAGGTTCGATTTTTTTGTTACGTCTTTTTCATTTGCCATTCTACGCAATTTCCTTCGATGCATGCCGCCTTGCGTGTTCGTAGTCGCAGCGCGGCCCGGCGCGCGGCCACGCTAGCGCGGGACCTCCAGCGGAAGGCTCGCGCTCTGATTGGTCGGTGCTTTTTATTAATATCTCGTTAACGAAACCTCGGAGGGCATTTTCGCAAAGGAAAAAGTTGTTTGCAATCACCCCCCGAATCACCCCCTTTAAGGAACCGCAGCATTTTTGGGACACCCTGTATGTATATGCTCTAAGGTAGAAGGATGTAATATCTTGTATAATCAATGTGCAATTTCAAAGCATACAATATGAAGACATCACCGAAGTGTAACACGCCGATCGTAATGAAATTTATGAATGTAATTCTTCGAAAAACATATGGTACCTTTTTTTTATATAGCTATGCATCAAATTATATTTTTTATCAATAAGAATTATCTGTTGTTTAAATACAAATTTAATAACGTATTCATTTTTTAATCGATTTTATTTAGCTTTGATCCTCTGTTCTTGGATGTTTGTTTGTCTGGTTCAAATCTGGCAACACAAATTTAACCCACTTCGAACTATCCAATTGTCTTGAAACTTTGCAGGCGTGCGTAGTTTGGATTACAATACATTCGCGGTCTTCCTTCAATTTCGCCAGATCGCTCATAATGAAATGTGGATGCAGTGTGGATCTGTAACACATTATGTAATGGAAATACTTAATTGTTGTTGTATAAGCGTACAAAATTGTACCGTAGAGATATAAAGTGTCAAACATTACCTGAAATATGGTACTTATTATTCCATTTAGCACTCCATTTGCCCTGGCATTACTGTCCCATGCACCATGTTCGCAGTAATTTTGTAAAAAGTCCGCTTGTAAGAAATGATCGCATACATTTCGGTAAGTTTGGTATAAAAGTAAAAGTTTGTTTCAATAATTCGTCGAACATCATGCATACCTGCGACGCCCGTATGTATCAGCCTGGCGCACTTTGACCGAACCGGACTCGGCACCCTTATACAGGGTGTTCCCCTACCTATGGTCAATACTCTAGGGTGTGATTATACAGGCAAAAATAAGACGAAAATCAAGAGTGACGAAATTGCGATGAACGCATTGTTTTGGAGAAAATTGACTTTGAATTTCACCTAAATCCGCGTGCATCGTCGGCGCTTGAGGGGCACGCGGAGGTGAGCGGAACATCCTACGAGCAGCTGACGCGTTCCGCACACCTCCGCGTGCCCCTCAAGCGCCGACGATGCACGCGGATTTAGGTGAAATTCAAAGCCAATTTTCTCGAAAACGAAGCCTTTACCGCAATTTCGTAACTCTCGATTTTCGTCTTATTTTTGCCTGTATAATCACCCCCTAGAGTATTGACCATAGGTAGGGGAACACCCTGTATATGCAAATAATTTGTAACGTAGATTCGCATCTGCATCTTTTCTTCTATCTTGCTTCTGCCTTCTGTCTGTCTGCTTCTGTGAACGTAGAAATGTATCTGAAAAAATTAAAGGGTGAATTAAATTTATTATTGCCTTTTTCACTTTCTTGGGAAAGTGACGGCGGCGTCGATCCACTCGCGTGATCGTACGATCCGCGAGGAAAAGTGCCATTGCTGGCACTTGTGACCACTGACACATTCAGTGGTCCTGCACTTTACAGTGCGGTGCGACGCCGGATCGATCAAATTTATTATTTCCTTCCTCACTTTCTTGGGAAAGTGACGGCGGCTTCGATCCACTCGCGTGATCGTATGATCCGCGAGGAAAAGTGCCATTGCTGGCACTTGTGACCACTGACACATTCAGTGGTCCTGCACTTTACAGTGCGGTGCGACGCCGGTCGATCAAATTTATTATTTCCTTCGTCACTTTCTTGGGAAAGTGACGGCGGCGTCGATCCACTCGCGTGATCGTATGATCCGCGAGGAAAAGTGCCATTGCTGGCACTTGTGACCACTGACACATTCAGTGGTCCTGCACTTTACAGTGCGGTGCGACGCCGGATCGATACAATGGGTGCGTTCAGCCGACAAAACCGGTGAGTAACCGGTGAGACAACAGTTGCGAGTCACCAGTGATCAGTGATCAGTGTCTGCTGAACGACAGTTTTGTATATCTGGCGGGAATATAAAAAAATGGATCCAGCATTATTAATTGCTTTGGGTGATGAGTTCGATTGCAATTTAATAAGAATATTAATAGATGATTTGGCAGCACCTATTAACCCTTTAAGTACGGCGTACTATTTCCGCGAAAGTGCTTTTGACTAATTTTTTTTTTTTTTTTTTTTTTTTTTTTTTTAAACTATCGGAGATGCCGACTAAAGTCGGCGCTAGGAACGACGGCTCGTTCCGTGACGCCGGATATATCCGGCACTGGTACACACAGGTCATCAGATGGATGCCGGATATATCCGGCGCTGGTCCCGAAAGGGTTAATAATGATTTAGTAATAAGAGAACGCGGCGTTAGATCCAGAATTGAAGATTATGCAGCGGTTATAGTTCCTCTATATACTAATAATTTGTTTAAACAACATTTTCGAATGTCACGCATAAGTTTTGAAGTAAGTATACATTTTTTACTCGAGTGATAGTTTTAAAATGCACAAAATGAAATATATAACCTATAATATTGGATATTACATCGTAAAATAAAAAACATAGGATTAAATAAAGAACAGAAATTTTTTAATTATAAATATTAGTAAACACTATTGGAAACAATATGTTGGGTGGTCAAAACACCCCATCGTAGCGTGGATTGTATATAGTGTATCATTATAAGTATATTCTCCAATACAAAATATACTATTTGTACTTGTATTATTTTGAACGGGTGCCGACATCTTGAAAAACCGTTGAAGTGATCACTGATCCCAAATGTACCGTAGTTTCTTTCCGGTACAAAAAATGGCGACCGGTTACTAAACATGTTGTGTAAGTGGTAAGTAACCGGTTGCGTTCAGAGTAAAATCTAGGGAAATCACTCACCGGTTGTGTCGGCTGAACGCACCCATTAGTTGTTTCACTATTTTCGGAGGGAGACCTCTTTCGTTTTTTCAAGCTTCTCGCTTTTTCTTTCGCTCTTTCTGCTAGTATAAATTGAGGCTCCCGAATAGGCATGCACCTATTGTGCCGACTATCTATTAATTCGGGTAGCATGCATTCTAAATAAAATTGTACCAGTTTTGGCTCCATTTCTCTTTTCCAAAAGGCATCATCTCTCTCTACTTTTATAGATTTCAGACCCTTAGGGGTCCAAACGCAAAATATGCAGTACTTTCTCTCAGTAATATGTAACTGGCCTTGTACTTGATAAAAATAATGATGCGTTTTGTTCATTGAAATACCTGTTTTTCGTGTGAATATGCGCCGGACAGCGGGTACTTTTTCAATAGCTTCTTCCGCCGAAAAGTTCTCCGCTGATTTGGGGCACTTGATTTCCACAATACCCTCTTGACCGATGATTCCATCCGGTGAAGCTCCTAAGAAGGGGATGCGGCTGTCGATGAAAATTCCACATTCTTCAATATCTTTATATTGTTTCTTCAATTCTTCGCGAGCAATTTTTTCGCATTCTTTCCCGTATTCCACCGCTGGTGCACTAATCAACTTTGGATACACAAATGATTTCACTGCATTTGCGCATAGCGTGTCAGGTCGGCGACGGCACACTTGTCCAAAATTGGATGCTGTCAACAATTTGGACCTATACTGCAACCATCTGCGGTTCTTCGCTTGTCCGATGGTTTCGTCTTCAATAGCATGTCTTTTGCCTTGCCACTCATTGAGCATTTGCATATGCTTTTCCCGCTCCAATTCATACATTTCGGATGGCATGTCTGGCTTCTGTGCATTTTGCCCATAATCAGAATCTTTCTGCGAGTGCAATTGCTTGCGTATATATCGCGCAGCCTTCGTTTCCTTCTGTTTTGCAGCTTTCTTTTCCTTTTCTTTCTTCTTCTTTTCTTCCACTTGGCGCACAACCTCGGGTGTTTTCTTCTTCATTACCGCATTCAATCGCGAGTGCACTTGGTTACTGTTGTACTCCACGACAGCAGCAGCACATCTTCCTGCATACGATCCTCTTTCGGCGAAATTTAATCTTTTTCCGCCAATGTACTTGGCAATTAATCCGTTCAAACTTTCCACAGCATTATTAGTAGTATTATAGAGTAAACTCTCCGCATGAGCTAACAGTGGACGAAGTATTTCTTTTATGTCCTGGTACACTCCAATTTTCATCAATTCTGGAACGATGTTTCTTTCATTTTCTTTATTGTTTCCATCGCAGAAATATTCTAGTCTTGCACACTCTGCGTGTTCACCAAACACGTGGCTTGGAACATTCTGTATGTCGCCATACAAATTCTTCGTTTTCTCGTCGATTGATACATTCTGATTGTATCTAAACTTTGCGGCTTTTACGATGTCGGTGCGTATCCGGCGAATGCTACTTTCCACAACTTGCCTCAATGGTCCAGGTGTAGTCTTCTTCACAATCGCTTTCATTTTTGTGCAGAAGTTTCGCAACAAATGATTAGTGCATTCAATTTTTTTTACGCGAATCTGTCTCTTATATGGGTCAGCATCAATAATCTTCTTATACACGCTGCTGTCCCATCAGCAATCAGAGTAGAATAAACGAGCCCACGTTTTTCTACGCTAGTATTGAATCCTTCTACTATAGCATCGCTTTCCATAGCAGTCGATGCTCGAGATGTGTTCCAGTTTTTGAAGCATATGTGCTTTCGGGGTTTTTTGTTGTTTTTCGCAGCAATCCGACAAATTCTGCAGACTTTATTTCGAACGCCGTAAAATAAAACTTTCTTCGTATGATAGCCAACTATCACGCCGACTCCAGACGCAGAATCGTAACATCCACTGCGGTACGATCTCTTCATCCAGCTTCCATCGGCCACAACGGAGATGTGAGGGATCCCTGATCCGGGAAGAACGTCGCCTCTTTCAATCGCCAAACGTTTTTCTTCTTCAGCCGCTGCTAACATCTCTTCTTCTGCAGCGACCATTGCAGACTTGACGAATTCATCTTGATTCTTCACAAAGTCTCTCTTCGACATGCAACGTATGTTCACTCCTGCAAAAGTGTGTTCCAACTGGGCATAACTGCCTCCACATAATATTATTGCATTAACGGCGCCCTGATTGCAATTCACTTCTTCGGCTTCGTCAGATTGATTGCAGATTTCAGCTTTGTAATGGCATAAAGTGCACATTACGCTGAAGATGCTCTTGAAGCCACGCCGTTTCACACCAGTTATTTGTAGGTGTTCAATGCCACAGTCTTCCCTATCTTTTGCATGCTTACCTATTTTTTGCAATTGAGCAAGCACATTTGGGAAATTCATTATATCGTTGCTATTTTGGAGACGCGATTGCTCTTGCGGCTGGTTCTTCGCAACTTTTTCTATAACGAAGTTTTCTTCTTCGTTACTTTGTATATCAAAGTCTTCAAGCGCATCTTCAGTTTCTCCGGAACTGGCCGTATCAGTATCTTCATCAGATGGCAAGTACATTATCTTTTGATGCGTATGATTTCGTCCATCGGATGTTGATGGTTCCTCTACTATACGTTCCTCGGCTACTTCTTCTGGATATTGTCCTACGGCAGTGTCGTCTACCATTTTTGCCCTTTCCTGTTTCTTCTGAAGGGTCAAAGGCCTTCTCTTTTCGCGATATACTTTCCGTTTCGAAAATCTCCTTGCGGACGGACGTAAGTGTCGCGGACGAAACGGAGAATTATTCTCCATATCTTCTTGCACATCCTGCATACTCACATTTAGAGTGTCACTCATTTCGTACTAAACCAACAAACACAACACAACACAACACAACACAACACAACACAACACAACACAACACAACACAACACAACACAACACAACACAACACAACACAACACAACACAACACAACACAACACAACACAACACAACACAACACAACACAACACAACACAACACAACACAACACAACACAACACAACACAACACAACACAACACAACACAACACAACACAACACAACACAACACAACACAACACAACACAACACAACACAACACAACACAACACAACACAACACAACACAACACAACACAACACAACACAACACAACACAACACAACACAACACAACACAACACAACACAACACAACACAACACAACACAACACAACACAACACAACACAACACAACACAACACAACACAACACAACACAACACAACACAACACAACACAACACAACACAACACAACACAACACAACACAACACAACACAACACAACGCAACACGACTCAAAATCCTTCTGCCCGTTACAAAAAAATGTAAACGCGATCAGTGAACGTGAATCGTGAATCCAAAAATTCGTATGTGGTGCGCTCTGCAACAAATGACGCTCTACAAACCAGGCAACGGCGCAAACAGTCCACTGCGTAGAGAGTCAGTCCAGTCAAAGCACGCCAACCAAGTGGACGCCAACCAAATAAATGGATAATATGAATAATGTAAGTATTAAAAAAGTAAAAAAATCACAAAAAAAGATAATAATATAAATCACAAAAAAATAGAAGAAAATATGAATTATCTTTGTAAAAAGAAGTGAGATCCCCATAAAAAACTTTCAAAAAGTAAAAAAATCACAAAAAATAAAAGATAATAATATAAATCAGAAAAAAATAGAAGGAAATATATAATATCACAAAAAATAGAAGAAAATATACAATATAAAAAAAAATGTGAAATCAAAATGAGCTGCCAGTACATAAAGGTGCTTTCCAACTGCCCTTAAGATGACACAACTACATAGACACAGCTAAAATGTTGTGTTCATACATTCCATTACTCATATCGCGGGCATTTTAATTATCCCATCAAAAAGAATCCCAATTAAAAACATTGTCGTAAATTAATTAATAGCTTTACAAAATTAATATACAAAATTGCGCCAATTATACCAATGGCTATTTATAAAAAGAAAAATGTATTAAATAATATTAAGCAGATATATTTTTATAGAAATAAATATTTCAATACCAATAAATATTTTATTCAAAATACTTGGCGCTGCTCACCGCATTGGTGTTGCTAAACTGAATACATATGTATAAATTGCATTAATCTTTTTCTTTCTTTCTTGTGCGTGCATTCGTGAATGTGTGTATGTGTGCGTGTGCATATGCTACGTATGATATTAGAATTAAATATATGTAGAATAAATCTGACTGCGTTTCTAATATGTATATGATTATGTATTTTAGATTGTAAGGGAGTTATTGTAAATTATTAATTTACTATTAATAAGACAATTAACATTTTTTCGGTTTCGCAGCGCCAAGTATTTTGAATAAAATATTTATTGGTATTGAAATATTTATTTCTATAAAAATATATCTGCTTAATATTATTTAATACATTTTTCTTTTTATAAATAGCCATTGGTATAATTGGCGCAATTTTGTATATTAATTTTGTAAAGCTATTAATTAATTTACGACAATGTTTTTAATTGGGATTCTTTTTGATGGGATAATTAAAATGCCCGCGATATGAGTAATGGAATGTATGAACACAACATTTTAGCTGTGTCTATGTAGTTGTGTCATCTTAAGGGCAGTTGGAAAGCACCTTTATGTACTGGCAGCTCATTTTGATTTCACATTTTTTTTTATATTGTATATTTTCTTCTATTTTTTGTGATATTATATATTTCCTTCTATTTTTTTCTGATTTATATTATTATCTTTTATTTTTTGTGATTTTTTTACTTTTTGAAAGTTTTTTATGGGGATCTCACTTCTTTTTACAAAGATAATTCATATTTTCTTCTATTTTTTTGTGATTTATATTATTATCTTTTTTTGTGATTTTTTTACTTTTTGAAAGTTTTTTATGGGGATCTCACTTCTTTTTACAAAGATAATTCATGTACTTGGCGTAATTTTTTTACTTTTTGAAAGTTTTTTATGGGGATCTCACTTCTTTTTACAAAGATAATTCATGTACTTGGCGTAATTTTTTTACTTTTTTGAAGTTGACTGCCACGTGTGCTAAAAATAAGGAAAAAGTAAGGAAATCCCAATAAATTATAAATTCTGATCTATCTTCGTCACACGTTTACGTGTTTATGGCGCCCTGCAGCCTATCTAGTGACGTTAGAGGATAAGGTATGTACTTGGAATACTCGTAATAGCGCAAAGCAGCTCAGCGAGTGTACTTTATTTATTTTTTGATTAAGGATAAATTCTACGTAAGTTTAACAACTACGAAATGAAACCATGTGCACTGCATTGCTGATCTATATGTATTTTACATGTATAGTACTTTGTGTACAGTAGGGGAGACCGGGGCTAGTTGACTAACGAGGTTAGTTGACTAATTCCCTTTAATTCTTGTATTATGGAATAAATTATGCTGCGATTCGCAATATTGGAGCATATGAATGACCAGCTTGCCACTTAATGTGTCGCCGTGACAAAAACTTGCGTGTTCTGTCAGTGAAAATGAAAAATCTAAAAAGGTCGGCTGAAAGTAAATATTTTCGTTTCGACTATTTATGAATTTTTGTCCACTAAGTACTGCTTGATGTTATTTCATGAATGTTTTGTGGAAACGTGATACCTTGACTATAATTTACGGTATTTTATTTTATCCGGTGCGTGGAGGTTTTGTACGTACGACCCTTAACATGTTAACAATGTCGGACGGGGTTACTTGACTAAGCATAGGAATACTACTAATAATTCCATTTTTTATCCTCAAGATGCAGTCGAGGCAAAGAGTTTAGCTGCTCAAGTCCACTTCCCCCACCACAAATCCTTCCAAACTCACCCCTACCAGTTTTACACCCTATCCTCCCTCCAAACTCTCAGGCCTTCCAAATAGACCATAACAAACCAGTACAAAATAATTACAGTATCTTAGACCATGATAATTAATAAAAAAAAATAACACTGTGGAGGAGTAAAAAAAAATAAAAAAATTTATTGGTCGTAGTATACATATGTACGCGTTTCGTATACTATATTGATGGATTTGGCAGCGTATATATACGTTTTTCACATTATATTGATGTACTGTGACAGTGTTTATATACACCTTTCGCATGCAAAGGGTTAAAACTGAAAAGTAAATGTTAAGGGGACCTTCCGGTCTAAAAGTCGATTTTTTTTTTATTTCATTTTTCGAATGTTCAACCTTTTAGGAATACGTGTTTAAAAGGATTTGTTGAAATTCGTAAAATTCCAGAAGTTATAGGCATTTGAGTAGCGGCAAATGCATGGGCAACAACCGGGCACTCGGCGCTCACGTAAACCTTTAAACGCGTTTTTCTAGAAACAGTGTTCTCAAAACGGTGGGACCTGTATCTCCAAAAGTTATTATCCGATTCGACTGAAACTTTTTTTATTTTGAAGAATATACTTCTGGCTAGAGGGGGAACTAGAAAAATTACAAAAATTGAAAATTTATAATTTTCAAAGGCGTTGAAAGGACGAAAAGTACAGGGAAAAGTGATTTCAAACTTCAAGTGCCGTTATTTTCTAAAAAAAATGTCATTTTTTTAATATTTTCTAGTTCCCCCCCTATCCAGAAGTATAATCTTCAAAATAAAATAAGTTTCAGTCGAATCGGATAATAACTTTTGGAGATACAGGTCCCACCGATTTAGATCAATTTTTTGACGCCTTGACTTTAACGACTCCCCCGGGCCGTCTGCAATGATTAATTATACAACAAAAAATATATTTCTATAACTTAAGACATCCTTAATACAATGCAAAAAGTCCCATTAAATTATATATAGTAGTTTTCCTTTAATTAATTCCTAAAAATCACCTATTTTTTTGGGCTCTAGACCGGAAGGTCCCCTTAAGTCAACTGACCCCATCATATTTGTCAACTAACCCCGTAGCCGGGATCTGTTGACTTATTCGTCTCACTACTCTAAATACAATAAAAACTACAACCTAGACTCAATTAAAACGATTTTCAAAATTATGCCTGTATACCTAATGAAATTTCGAAACTTTTGGTATGCAGTAAGTCAACAAAATACTAATGGTCTATTTATAAAAATTAGAAATGTAAAAAATTAGTCAACTAGCCCCGGTCTCCCCTACATTTCATTTACTCTTTTTATTTCATTTTCAGTAACTTTCCCTTTCAGCTGTTGAAATAATTCTCTTCGTCTGCATCGTTAACTGAAAAATAGGACACATTTATTAATTATTTATAATTTATCACACATGCTCAAGATCATTGAATGAATAATTACGTATGCAAAACCCTACCTGCAAATTTGTGCGTACATAGTCTGGCGTAGATCACAGTGCATCACCTTCTGCTTCTATTATCTGTCAACTCTTCGTCTGCATCGTTAACTGAAAAATAGGACACATTTATTAATTATTTATAATTTATCACACATGCTCAAGGTCATTGAATGAATAATTACGTATGCAAAACTCTACCTGCAAATTTGTGCGTACATAGTCTGGCGTAGATCACAGTGCATCACCTTCTGCTTCGATTTTCTGTAAATATATAATATGAAACCCACATTTTTTTTAATTATACGACTTAACGTAGAATTTATATATAGAAATATAGAAATAGAGTGGCCTTTTGCTATAGTAATTGTAGAGACTGCATAATCTGTCTAAAGGAGGTGAGAGCGTATGATTAATTAGAGTTTTACGAATGTCTTTCACAAAAGATTGGAAAGTATCAAGGGAGATGTATTTTCAACGTACTTTCTTGACTAATGTGACTGACTCTACATTGCAAGCGGTACGCCATAATATGCTTAATCTTAATTCTTAATGCTACGCTAATTTGACAAGTTTTGTCGATTTACCTTATTTGACAAATTTCCAGAAACTTGTGCGAAACAAGATGCTCTATCTAATCTTCTCCGGACAACCTCCAAGCCTGTGCATTCTCTTCATTTCTATCCATCCAAGCCTGTGCGTCCCCTTCAATTCTACTATACAAGCCTGTGCGTCCCCTTCATTTTTATCGAAGTCCTGTGCGTCCCCTTCGTTTCTATAATATAATAAGCTTTACATAAAAACTAAATTGCTGGTATATACAAAAATACAAGTATCTGGCAATTTAAATGCAATGCAATTTTTTACTACAATATATTATTTTGTACATGCATGGTACAAATTTCCAGAAACTTATGCGAAAGAAGATACTTCTTTGTCGACAACTTCTCCGGACAACTTCCAAGTCTGCGACTCTACATAAGAAATCTATTAAAAAAATTTTGGCGACTTACCTTGTTAATTGAGACAATAATTCAGTCTCCTATTTAGTGTAAAAGCTCCTGACATTTCAAATTTGGACCACTCACATTATTTGACACTTGGCAGGTTATGACGGTTTGACACTTGGTAGGTTATGTACAATGGCGGACGCCGATCATACATACACTAGTTTCTTTTGGCTGAAGGTGTGCGTGTAACGCGTATACGTATTATGTTGACGAAAATTTGGCTTGAAGAATCAGAAGAAGAATCAGAAGAAAATCTTACCGTTTCTGACAGATCCACGAGACGATATTATGATATCCCTGTTATGCGTGGACAGATTTTATTGAAATTTGGTCTTATTCGAAAGCTTATATGCGGTTTACATAAGAAAAATGCCTTTAAATTTAGAAAATATTGCAGGCGTCATGAGATATTAATGAAATAAGTTTCAGGTTAGGTTGGAATAGCCCGGCGACGAGTAAATGATAGCGGTAGCGACAGTCGACATATACAGGGTGTCTTTCCTGTACTTGGCGTCGAGACGCTACCGCGTCTCTAGATATTGTATACTGTTATACAAAGTGCTTCTCTGGGTAGAGTCTACAAAGGCGATGCCGCCAATAAACCGCGCCTCGTTGAGTTTCGTGGATTTCTACGCGTGCGACGAGATTCACTACAGCATAATTAAACAATTTGTAATTCTGCATCGAATCGATATGGCAGTGATACCAATGAATTCTTGGCGTTCTCCCGAATCATATCATGTAAATCGAACTATTTTTAACGAAGTTAGCTAGGGGGCCATTTTCATCGGGACGGCATAAGGAATCGGTTGACGCCATTTTCGCATAGATCTGATAAGAAATGCAGAACGTGAAATTCGTCACTTCAACGAAACTCAGCGAGGCGCGGCTTATTCGCGGCATTGTCTTTACGACTCCAGCGTCCTTACTATTTGGCATAAAATAATACATTCATTATTTCATTTCCAGATCAAGGATGCATTGACCTGGCGTCAGCCGGGAAACGAGAAGGAGGGAGAGAGAGGAGAAAAACGGAGAGAATATACAAACAGAACGGTGGAGGAAGTGGAGAAAGCGAGGGAGACGGGGGAAAAAAAGAAGAAAGCGGAGGAGAAGAAAAAGGAGGAAGAAACGAGTAAATTAAAAAAGGAAATGGCAAAGGCAAGTTATGTTGAATGTGTGTGTATTTTTTTGAAGTGGTCGAACGTGAAATGTAATCCTATAGCATAATTAAAGAATTTGTAATTCTTCATCGAATCGATATGGCAGTCACACCAATGGATTGTTGCTCTCACTGCCTCATAATATTGCAGTAAAAAATGACGAATCTCAAGTTCTCCATTTCCCTTCGGATCTTTGCGAAATTTAGCACGATTTTCATCTAAAAAACATAAGAAATCCATTGGTGTAACTGTCATATCGATTCGATGAAGAATTACAAATTGTTTAATTATGCCGTAGTGAATCTCGTGTCGAGCGTCGAAAACCACGAAACTCAGCGAGGCGCGGCTTATTGGCGGCATCGCCTTTGAAGACACTAGCCAGAGAAGCATCGTGTATGTCTTACTTCATACCAAACAACTTTGTACGAAACGTGGCAATTGTCAGAATGCTAATCCATTTGGGTCCGAATATTTTTAGGATTCACTATATGTACGGGTAGAAGTAGAAACTGTAATTTTTATTGTACTGTTTCAGATAAAAAGGGAGCTGCGTTGGTTGAGCTACCAGCGCGAGCGTGGCGGTCGTGGCGGTGGCGATAACAGAGGCCGTGGAGGATGGCGCCGGGGTGGCCACGGCAGTAGGCGCGGAGGATGGCGCGGAGGATGGCGCCGGGGTGGCCACGGCAGTAGGCGCGGAGGATGGCGCGGAGGATGGCGCCGGGGTGGCCACGGCAGTAGGCGCGGAGGGAGCGGGGGGGGGGGGGATATAATGTTTATATCAACTATTGAACTTAGATGAAACAAATAAAAAAAAATTCTGATTAGTGGCATGGGTTTTATTTAGAAAAAATAGAAAAAAAATTTGGTGTTAATATCACGATAAATAAATCACTTTCAATAAAATCGTGGGGAACGATATTTCACAACAGGATATGAATCATTTACTTCAACTTCTGGTTGCACATGGTGCTCTACGATTTCATTTAAAGTGAATTATTTAAAGTGATATTAACACCATCAAAAATGTAGTACAAGAAAAGAATTATTTTTTTTAGTTTTTAGTGCATTTTTAATAAAATCGTTTAACATAAAATTTTTTTTATATATTTTTTATTTTCTAGTTTTTAGTATTTGTGGATTTCTATTTCACAGCTCAGACTTTTTTTAGAAATATCTTTTATTGCTGTATATAGTTTAACAGTTTGCTTAAACGCTATAGTGCTAAAGTCACTAAAAAATAATCCTTTTCTTGTACTAAAATTTGTGACGGGTTAAAACCGATAGGACGCGGGTCTTCCCCCACCACGCGCGCCTAGCGCGGCCCGCCGCTACCGAGCGCTGCCGCGAGATGGCCGCGCGCCGGGCGAGCGTGGGTCCCGGCCTCCGGTCTCCTCCGTACCCGGCACTCCACCGGTCGGTTTTCGGGCCGGTGGCGTATCGGTACGGCCGCCTGCTTGGTTGCGTCGTGAGCCAACCGTTTTCTGGCTGGCATGACGCTGGCTTGCTTTTGCCGGTTCGGTGCTTGGCCCGGCCTTATCAGCGTTCTCGTGCCAATTTCGCCAGCGCGAAACCTGTTGTGGGGTCCTTATCGTCGTGGCCTCCTGGTGGCCGCGGTTGGTGGCTGCGATCGTTTTCGGGGGTTTCGCGGCTGTTGCGATCTTAGCCCTCGTGGCGTTGTTCGTGACGGTGCTAGGCGTCTCTGCGCTCGGTCGCGTGATGGGGGAATCCTCCCCTCCCCCCTCGCATGGCTTCAGGTCCTGTATGTGGGCTCTTTTTGTTTTCCGCCCGCATCGTAGGACAACTAAATTCGGTCCGAGGTACTCGCGTACTTGGTGCGGGCCAGAGAATTTGGGCGCTAGCTTTGCTGCGTAGTTCTTCTCCGCCGAGGACAGGGGATGCTCTCGGAGCATGACGTGGTCCCCGACGCGGGGTCTCCAGTCCCGTCGTCTTAAATTGTAGGCTTTCTTCTGCGTTTCCGTAGCCTGGGCCTGGGCGTGGCGGGCGAGACGGATGGCTTCCCGTAGGCGGTCCAAGTCTTCGGTCCGCGCAACGTATTGGTCCTCGCCGTCTGTCTCGGGGACTACTGTGGTCGGTTGGTGGAGTGCCCCGGGGGTGGCCGGTTCCCTACCGTAATTTAGGTAGGCCGGTGAGTACCCCGTGGTGTCGTGGCGAGCGGAATTGTAGGCGAATCCCACCTCCGGCAGCCACTTGTCCCATTCCCGGTGGTTTCCGTCTATTATTTGGGCGATCATGGTCTTGATGACCCGGTTAACTCGTTCCACGGGGTTACACTGAGGCGTGTACGGGGGTGTCTTCCGGTGTTCAATCCCGTACCCCCGCAGCATTTCGGTGAATTCTTTGCTAGTGTATTGTTTCCCGTTGTCCGATATGACGCGTCGGGGGCATCCATAGCGTAGCACCACCCTCTCCTTGAAAGCCCTAGTGACGGCCGGCGCTGTGGCCTGTCGTAGTGGCTGTAGTTCGACCCACTTACTGAACTTGTCCTGCATCACGGCCAGCATGGTAAATCCTTTTGCTGACCGTGGCAGGGGTCCCACGAGGTCGACAGCCACTACGTCCCACGGGTTAGCTGCTGGCGTGGTCTGCATTCCACCCGCGGGTGCCTGCTGGAACGCCTTGTACTCTAGGCACTTCTGGCAGCGTTGTACGTATCGCCGCGCGTCACGGACCATTCCAGGCCAGAAGTACTGTCGGGTTAGTCGGGCCGCGGTTTTGTTAACGCCTAGGTGTCCCGCGGTGGGGGCGTCGTGTGTTTCCCGAAGTACTGCCTCCCGAAGCGGTTGGGGAACACACATCCTCCACTCTGTTTCGGACCGAGGACCATGCGTGTCCGAAATGTGTCGGTACAGCCGCCCCCCTATTACCCGATATTCCGGGTATCGGTGGGGTTCTTGTTCTGTGGCGGCTTTCATCCCATCGTACCAGGCGCATCTGGTAGGTGTGTCCATGCTGTCCGCTACTTCCGGCGGAGGGGGGCTCTCCTCGTCTGGCTGTCGGGAGAGGGCGTCTGCGACGACATTGGTCTCCCCCCGGCGGTACTGGATGTCGAAGTCGTATTGTTGGAGCTCTAGGCCCCAACGGGCCAGCCGACCGGAGGGGTTGTCCATTGCCTGTAGCCACTTCAGGGATTGGTGGTCGGTAAGCACGGTGAACCTGTATCCTTCCAGATACGGCCGCATTTTTCGGATGCCCCAGACTACCGCGAGGCATTCCTTTTCCGTGGTGGAGTAGTTCCGTTCCGCGGAGTTTAGGGTACGGCTTGCGTACGCTATAACCTTTTCCTCCCCGTCCACTTCCTGTGAGTACGGCTCCCAGGCCTTCGTTACTGGCGTCCGTTTGGAGGGTAAAGGGTTGCTCGAAGTCTGGGCATGTCAAGATCGGGGCGGCGGCCAGCTGCTGGCGGAGAGTGTCGAAGGCCGCTGCTTCCTCGGGGCCCCAGCTCCATGTCTGCTTCTTCTGCAGCAACCGAGTCAGCGGGGCGGCTAGGTCGGCGAATCGCGGGATGTACCGTCGGTACCAAGACACCATCCCTAGGAACCGTTGCAACTCCTTGACCGTGGTTGGCGGGGGTATCTGGGCGATGGCCCGAACCTTGTCCGGGTCGGTGGCCACCCCCTCGCTGGTGATGGTGTGTCCGAGGTACTGTAACTCGGTGCGGCAGAACTGGCACTTCTCCTTATTTAATTTTAGCCCGGCCGCCCGTAGCCGTTGGAGGACCTCTCGCAGGTTCTCCAGGTGTTCTTCGAAGGTGGCCCCGAGCACGATAATGTCATCTAGGTACGCGAACGCTCGGGGCTCCAGTTGGGGTCCGATGACCTTATCCAACAGTCGTTGGAAGGTGGCTGGAGCAGAGTGTAGTCCAAACGGCATGACTCTGAATTGGAAGAGTCCTCGTCCCGGTACGGTAAATGCGGTGATGGGGCGACTTTCGGGGTCGAGGGGCACTTGCCAGTACCCGTTGGCCAGGTCTAGGGTGGAGATGTATCGCGCGCCTCTTAGCTTTTCCAACGTGGCCTGGACCTGGGGTAGGGGGTATGCGTCCTTTTCGGTGGTCTCGTTTACCCGGCGGAAGTCGATACAGAATCTCTTCTTCCCGTTCTTCTTTTTGACAATGACTACTTTGGAACTCCATGGACTGGTGGACGGTTCTATTATCCCCTCTGCGAGCATCCGGGTGACCTCGTCGTCGATAATCGCTTGCATGGCCGGGTTGCGTGGCGTGTACCGGTGTTTTACTGGCTCGGTCCTGGCCTTTAAGCGGAGGCGGTGTTTCGCCATGTGGGTGAGCCCTGGCAGTCTGTCAAAGTGCGGTAGTTCGCTGGTAAGGAACGCCTCGAGCCGCTGGGTTTGCTCCTTGGTGCATCCTTGGAGGCCCGAGCTCGGTTCGATGGCGGCGGCTTCCTCGGTTGGGTTCCACAGCATGCCCCGTACTTGCACGGTGAGCCCCAGGGGTTGCAGGGCGTCGATCCCCAAGATCATATCTTGTGTGAGATTGGGGAGGACTCCACACATGATGGCAAGGACGCAGTCTCCCACGACCATTCTTAGCTCGATTTCCCCTTCTAGGGGTGCGGTGGCGCCGTTGGCGACCTGGACCCACCGATCCGTGTTGGTGTTCTGGTCGCCGTGCCTCTGGCACCATTCGGGCACTGCCCGGCTGACATACGAGAGTGAGGCTCCTGTGTCGACTAGGGCCTGGAACGTACGGCCGTGGAGTATTACCGGGAGGAAGGGGCGGCTATCGGCTCCTGGGGTTGTTGAGGCCGGCTGGGGGGGATACTCCGGTCGTAGCCTCGCCCGCCGGTCCCGGTGTCGTTTCCCGTTATCGCTAGGCGGCCTTGTCCGCCGGTCCCGTTGTTGTTCCCCGTTATCGCTAGGCGTCCTCCCGCCGAGGAGCAGTTGCAGTCTCTGCTGAGCCGACCTTCCGTCCCACAGCGGCTGCAGAATCGCCGCCCGGGGCGTCGGCAGTCTCGGCGGAAGTGGCCCCGCTGGCCACAATTCCAGCAGCATTCGTCCCTATTGTACCGGTCGCCTAGCTCGGCGAGGCTCGGTCGAGGGAGAGCAGGCTGGGCTGGGACGCTGATGGGTTCTTCCTCGCGTAGCGCCTCGTAGTCGGCGGCCAGGGCGAGGAACCCTGAAAGCGAATTAAATTCTGTTCGCTTGATATAGTGGCGGTATTCCGTCCGTAGGTTAGAATACAGCCAGTCTAGTTGGTTTGCGGCGGGTATCTGTCCATGACGCCGCATTAATGTTCGTAGAGCGGTAGAGTATTCACGGGCTTTCTCGCCCGGACGTTGGCGTCGTTGGTGGATGGCCATCTCTAGCTCGTGTTGGCGGCGCCTCGGTAAATAGGTTTCCCGGAAGGCCTCTAAGAAGGAGTCCCAGGTGGGGAGGTCGGCCTTCTCGTTTCTGTACCACTGGAGGGCCGATCCTTTCAGTATCCCCGGGAGACAGCGTAAAATTTGGTCCGGCGTGACCTCGTAGCTGTCCCGTAGGTCGTCCAGGTGGTCGAGGAAATCTTCTGCCCCCTTACCGCCGTCGTAGTGGCCGCCCCACCGTCTTACTCGTTCCATCACGTAGTGGGTGTCGGGGGCGGCTATGGCGGTTTCCTCCGTCTGGCGTTTGAGCCCCGGAGAGAAGCTTAATAGTGGCGCCTCCACCGGGGTGGCCTGCGTTTCTTCGGCCGGGTTCGTACTTTCGTCGGTGATCGGGGGTCTGAACTCCCCTTTCGTTGATAGTCCGGCGGCTTCGTCGGCCATGATGGTGGCTCGTATGTGGGCCACCACTCGAGCTCGTAGTGTATCGAGGTCTCCTGTATAATCGAGCCCTTGCTCCTTCGCCCAGTCCGCGAGTTTGGTCTTCGGTAGACCGTATACCCAGCTCACCTTGGTCATTCACTTGTTTTACTACGACTAGTCCCTGTTCGGGCGCCAAATGTAACCTCGCTCCGGAGAGGTTAGCTACCGGACGGCGGGTGGAGGTTGTCGAGTGAATGAGGCGGTGTGATTTGGGTGGACGGTCTTTATTCTTATTACTACTGTACAGGGTTACCCGGCCAGGTCTGTGCTGGCTAACAGGGTCTGTGCGGCTTATACCAAGGCTTAACCTAACCCGTCGGTAATCGGCGGCGGAGGCGCGGCGGGTCGCGGACGCGTTCGTAGTCGGCGTAGCGCGGTCGCGGTCGCGGTGCGCGGGTCGGTGCGTTGCGGCGGCGGAGGTAGGAGGGGTTAGTGGTCGTTCTGGTGCCCTGGCTGTTATCTCCACCAATGGCCCTGACCGGGAAGCCTTGAGCCCGACCGTCCAGTGGGTAAAACCCGCGGACGATACGGAGACTGTAGGATGTCCTCCGGGGCAGACAAAGTCTGTCCCTAAGATTGACGGTGGATGTCGACCTGCGTCCAAAGGTAAGCGAACTCGCTGTCCTTTGGGAGCCGTGGAGGTAAGAGAAACCAAAAATACACAGCGATGCAGCTTGTGGTGTGCAAGAGATCACTGGGAGAGGCGCAACCGATAGCTCGTACCGCTCGTGGCTGACTCTGCCTAACGGGGCCCGCCGCTACCGAGCGCTGCCGCGAGATGGCCGCGCGCCGAGCGGCGCTCTCGCTCGCGAAGTTGGCGCGCGGCCGCCTATAAGCCAGCGCGACGGCCCCGTTAGGCAGAGTCAGCCACGAGCGGTACGAGCTATCGGTTGCGCCTCTCCCAGTGATCTCTTGCACACCACAAGCTGCATCGCTGTGTATTTTTGGTTTCTCTTACCTCCACGGCTCCCAAAGGACAGCGAGTTCGCTTACCTTTGGACGCAGGTCGACATCCACCGTCAATCTTAGGGACAGACTTTGTCTGCCCCGGAGGACATCCTACAGTCTCCGTATCGTCCGCGGGTTTTACCCACTGGACGGTCGGGCTCAAGGCTTCCCGGTCAGGGCCATTGGTGGAGATAACAGCCAGGGCACCAGAACGACCACTAACCCCTCCTACCTCCGCCGCCGCAACGCACCGACCCGCGCACCGCGACCGCGACCGCGCTACGCCGACTACGAACGCGTCCGCGACCCGCCGCGCCTCCGCCGCCGATTACCGACGGGTTAGGTTAAGCCTTGGTATAAGCCGCACAGACCCTGTTAGCCAGCACAGACCTGGCCGGGTAACCCTGTACAGTAGTAATAAGAATAAAGACCGTCCACCCAAATCACACCGCCTCATTCACTCGACAACCTCCACCCGCCGTCCGGTAGCTAACCTCTCCGGAGCGAGGTTACAAATTTCGATGGTGATATAGGTACTACGAACGGCTGCAAAGTTTTAGTATCATTTCTCGATAAATTGTGTATTTTCGGTAATCGCGATGCGATTAGCGTCCCGAACGTAGAAGCTTTTGTCGTTTTCGTAAAGAACGTGATAGTTGGAAGTGGGTTAGGATCCCTTTCGGTTAGAATGGAAAATATCATATACATATACGGTTCATTCCATGCCAAGCGGATCACTTTGAGATTTAGTGTCTGAGATTTAGTTCAAATTGAAACACGTTATAGTGCACGTGAAAATAAGAGGGGTTCAAGTTGTCACATTTTGTCACATTCAAAATTGTTTTATAAATACAGACCCTCAAAGTACTCAACTTTCATCGATTTTTTGAAAATTACCTTTCGAATTTGGCAAAATGATTATTTAAATCCTCATTATTTTCACATGGACTCTAACATATTTCAATTTGAACAAAATCCCCAGGACGACGGGGAGGAAATAGCCGTGGGTGAACAATATTTATATTTATATGTATACATATATATATACATATATATATATTAAAATGATTGTGATTGTTTATGTTGTTTGTTTTGATAGAATGTAAAACTTCCACATTTGTTGTCGTATCGTCATGAACGCTTCAATAACATACTCCTGAGATTTTCCAGGTGAAAATAAATTTAAACACAGTATAAATCGGATTATTTTTAGCATTTTTAGATTAGAATTTAGATTACATTTAGGGTAACTGTACTCGTAGTTGACCGTGTACCAATAGTTGACACTTTTATTTTCAGTCACGAATAATAAGCTTTCTATTAAAAAATGTTTTTGACTAATACTTTTTCAAACAGCGTATTAGTCAAAAACATTTTTTTAATAAAAAGCTTATTATTTGTGACTGAAAATAAAAGTGTCAACTATTGGTACACTGTCAACAACGAGTACAGTTACCCTATATTTAATTACCAACTACTGTTCTAGAAATAATCCGATTTATACCGTGCTTGAACTCATTTTAATCTTGACAATCTCAGCAGTATGTTAATAAATACTGAAAACGTCACGTTTTACAATTTATTAATACATAATCCACCGCAAGCAACACTGTATGCCTCTCGAACCGAAATCAGAAGCTGCCGCCGAACAGCCCAAGTCTTCAGGCTCAAAGAGAGATCGCGCCGGTTCGGATAAACACGCTGCCGAAAGTTGTTTGAAGCCTTCAAATAAAAGTCGAATAAACTACGGTTAAAGATCGAATAAACAAATTATTCTTCTTCGAATAAAAAAATTATCTTTCGCCGTCGAATGAATTCACTTTGGTTCAGAACGGATAAACATAAAGTATCTTTTATTGGAGTTTATCAAGATATTATCTTTGCCCATCTCTGTTCTTCAGCCGCTTCGTCGTGATTCATTCAAGCCTCCGTGACGACAAAATAGTAATAGGGGAAATGCGGCAACAGCGCGATCCGACTCTCGATACGTATCGGCAACTATGTCTTTCCTACATTTATCGTCTAGCTTGGACTTCCACCGGTTCTGATGATACATGGCGCGAATATACCATCAACGCCGGTGACGGAGAATCCTTGAAGCCTCATTCTGTCATTTCTCGAATCTGTCACAGTACACGATTCATAAATTCATTATTATTTCAATCCACGGTTCTTATTAGTGATCAAACGCACCAGACCCGTCTGCACGGATGTCTACTGGAGGCAACTATACCCGCAAAAACTTCCTTCTTGCCGATTCCAGGGCGTAAGTTGTAATTTACGGCTTGTTTACTACATCGCGTATACGTATACGGTGGTGCTACGGGGCTCGAGTATACCAGTGGCGCCACCAACGGAGAAGCCTTGAAGCCTCATTCTGTCAGTTTTCGAGTCATAAATTCGTTATTATTTCAATGTACGGTGCTTATTAGCGTTCAAACGCACCAGACCCGTCTGCACGGATGTCTACTGGAGGCAACTATACCCGCAAAAACTTCCTTTTGGCCGATTCCAGGACGAAAGTTGTAATATACGATTTGTTTACTACACGCGTGTACGTACACGCATAACTTAGCTTGTGTGAGCGTACGCACACATTCAAGGCCCGCTGAGACGGCCCCCTTAAATATCTCAAAACATATGATAGACATTAACACAAAATTGGAATATATGATGAAGAATGACATTTGGAATACACACATCCATGTCCTAGCAGTATAGACATGTATAGCGAAGAAAATAACTTTTCGATACCCCAAAGTAACTTTTTCTTACAGATTTAAAATTGTAATATAAATACTCCCTATAAATACGTGTTTTTTCTTCTTTTTTTTTAATATCTAATCCGGCCATTTTTAAAGTAATACTGGTCGTTACCTAATACTTTTAAGTGTCTCGTTAATCAAAATTTATAATGTTAGTTTAAAAACCTGGTCAAGGACGGTTGTATCACTTTCTCCGCTTCTCATGTTTTATTAATAACCTGGATATTGCTTAACATGCAGCGAAACTGTTGTGTCTCAATAATGTTAGTTAAGTAAGTAACATTTTCGTATAAGAACTTTTGTTCTAACTGTGATAGTTCTTGCGTAATCGTATTCCAAAGTCAAAGTGTTACTATCGTCCCGGTCTACCCTAAGATATAGTACCACATTCCACATAATTACCTTTATTATCGTTTGTTCCGAATTATTTGCCGCGGGGAGATTTTTTCGGCCAGCCTCCGAGTCCACCGGTACACGGCTTGGCCCTGCTTCCGATTGCCCCTGTTCATGGGTTGGTCCTGCTGCCGACGCACAGTGGGACGAAACGCCGAAAACGTGAAAACAAATCCTTACGCTCACATTTCACCCTTTATCATCATGAAGATGGTCATTCCAGGGGTTTTTGGGGTCGCAGAATCTGATTCCGAGGTCAAAATTATTATTAAATTAAAACTAAGCCCTGTAGGAGGGGGGAAATGTTGATAAAATAATGTTATATTTTTTTTAACAGTACTGTCTGATTTGGTTACGTCATTTGAAGTTAATTACGGCATCAAATTTTGAAAAATTAATAGGGATAGCGTTTTTAACTTAGCAAAAGCTATTGAGCGCGCGGAAACTAAAAGGTCAATAACTTGTATAAATTCACACTTCAGATATTGAAAATGCTTTCATTTATTCATAAGATGAAATTGTGCATTCATTCGATGTTATTAAAATATATAATAAAGTTATAAATAACTGAAATACACGATGGTCGTTTTTAATCGCGTGTAACATTTTTCGGAATCGAGAGGCATCGTTGAAACTTACATTATTTAATAGTCCATAGTTTAACGAATGTATGTGCAAAAGGAGAAGTTGCACTTTTTTGCGGTTTTCGAGTAATAACCTATTACGTTGGCAGCAATCAGGCCGCTTGCGCGGCACAAGTAAGTGTCTTCGTTCCGCCAACATGCTTCAACATATATTTCTGAAAATATAGAAGAAAACATATTTAAGTAAAATAGAAAGTGATAGTAATTAAATATACAAATATATAAATGTACAAATATGCAAATAATTAATATGTTTTTCTTTACGTTACCTTACATTTCATTCTGAACACAAATGTTGTGTTTCGTCTGTATTCTCGTCGGTTTTTGTTTCAGTTAATGGCAAAACAATTAATTCCATCTAATATAATAAAAGATTTAATACTCCCAATTGGAGAACTTTCAGAAGAAGCACAAGAGGCAAAGAATAAAGATGTGAGAAGATTTCGGGAACATCACACGAGGAAAATTTCACATTTGAAAATGAACGACGATTTATTTCGCTGATTGTTACTTAGTTCCGATCCACATTTAAGTTCATTTTCACATAAAACTAGTAGAAACAACAAAAAAATTGATTCAGATATTCTGGAATTAATTGTTTTGCCAGTAACCGAACCAGAAACCGACGAGAGTACAGACGAAGTACAGATTATGTGTTAGGAATGAAATGTAAGTAAACGTAAAGATTAACATATTAATTATTTGCATATTTGTACATTTATATATTTGTATATTTAATTACTATCACTTTCTATTTTACTTAAATATGTTTTCTTCTATATTTTCAGAAATATATGTAGAAGCATGTTGGCGGGACGAAGACACTTACTTGTGCCGCGCAAGCGGCCTGATTGCTGCCAACGTAATTGGTTATTACTCGAAAACCGCAAAAAGTGCAACTTCTCCTTTTGCACATACATTCGTTAATATAACAATAAGTGGTTTCGGCGCACTGGTTCGGTCAGTTAAATGTTAAAAGTTTAACTGACCGAACCAGTGCGCCGAAACCACTTATTGTTATATTCTAAAAATACGGTCGATAACTCAACTACTTTATATACATTCGTTAAACTATGGACTATTAAATAATGTAAGTTTCAACGATGCCTCTCGATTCCGAAAAATGTTACACGCGATTAAAAACGACCATCGTGTATTTCAGTTATTTATATATTTCTTTTTATATATTTTATATATTTTTATATATTTTAATAACATCGAATGAATGCACAATTTGATCTTATGAATAAATGAAAGCATTTTCAATATCTGGAGTGTGAATTTATACAAGTTATTGACCTTTTAGTTTCCGCGCGCTCAATAGCTTTTGCTAAGTTAAAAACGCTATCCCTATTAATTTTTCAAAGGTGATGCCGTAATTAACTTCAAATGACGTAACCAAATCAGACAGTACTGTTAAAAAAAATATAACATTATTTTATCAACATTTCCCCCCTCCTACAGGGCTTAGTTTTAATTTAATAATAATTTTGACCTCGGAATCAGATTCTGCGACCCCAAAAACCCCTGGAATGACTATCTTCATGATGATAAAGGGTGAAATGTGAGCGTAAGGATTTGTTTTCACGTTTTCGGCGTTTCGTCCCACTGTGCGACGACGCCGCGACACATCCCGGAACTTCTTTCAACGCTTCAAGCATCTAGAAATGGAAAAATATATACAGGGTGTCCCATCCTAGAGTGGACAGCGGGATATCTCCTAAACTATTGGAGATAAAAATATAAAAAAATATGTAATTAAATGGTTCGATGGGGCAACTTAATTAGCCGCGACGGATTTTTTTCCGATTATTATTTTAAAAGATACGATGGTCAAGTTCGGTTCTTCAAATGGCACTAACTTTTCTGAAGTCCTGAGTTGATAGTGCGTTCCAAGACGAATTCAATAAGCTTTAATGTATATACTTGATTTCCACTGGTTTTTGAGATATTGCGCTGGCAAATTTGCTGATTTTCACTTGAAAAAAACCTCTGGAATAGCAAGGACCGGGGTCGGTCTTGCAGGCGCCACGGGTGGCAGGGCCTGCTGAAATAGATACCTACCTGCCAAAGGTCTACGCAGGCCAAAGGCTGGACAATTCTTTTCCGTCAGAAATGCTACTTTGGTAGGTACATCTGCGGAATCGAGAAGCGCACCGTTACTTTTATTTCGCACTTGCTTCTACGCTCGGATGGCCGGTTATTTTGGGAGGGGTGCAAGTTCGATTGGTTAGGTTAGTAGGTGTGAAAGTTGCTAGACTAAATTTCAACCATAGGGAGCAGATTGTATTAGAACCAATCGGATTTGCATCCCTCACAAACGGCTGCTCTCTTGAAGAGGCCCTCTTCATAGCAATGCCCACCTTCAATCGCACGGAATACGTTAACGTATGCTATTATTTTGATATTGAAGCTCGTGTTTATACTCGAGAGGACCACGCATCGACAGCGGGCTACCCCTTTTCTTCCTGTGTCTCTCCACGAGGAGTATTGCCGATGGATTGTAGGAGCGTAGATGTCCAGATGCCAGTTATTGAATTCAGGAGACGATAGAAACACTTTATTACAAAACACTCATGTACTATAATTAAAGTAAATTATATTCCTCTCGGGCAGGAGTACTGATAATAACCGAACTTGCACCCCACTTCGCGCAGACCGATTACACGGAGGGTAGTCGGGTGTCACACACTGCACAAATGATACAGGGTAATTCTGGAGCAACGCCCGTCAAGGAGATGCGGCCTGGTATCCCGTGGCGAGGATAGCCCTTCCCAGTGCCTCGCCCGAATTTTATGGCTTTTTCCGGAAAAAAAGGTAGGAATCCTGGGCCGAACGTAGCGAATTGAAGGGTTTCGACCCTCCAAGGGTTTGGAATATCATTAAGAAGTGAAAATGTACAGGATTTCAAATGTTTGCTTCTTTTCTTCATCGTATCGAGAAGGAAGTGACGCCAATGGATTCCTTATGCTTTTCCGATGAAACTGACAGAAAGAACGACGTAATTCGGAAAATAATGAAGGAAATTTCGTTAATAATAGTACGATTTACGTGAAATTTGGTACGATCTTCATCGGAAAAACATAAGGAATCCATTGGTGCCACTTTCATATCGATGCATTAAAGAATGAAGCATTTCTTACTACGCTGAAATTAATATTTCACATTTTCACCCTCGACTGCGGGGACTCGACCCCAAATTCGTTACGTTCGGCCCAGGATTCGTACCTTTTTCCGGAAAAAGCCATAAAATTCGATGGGCACTGCGAGGTGTTGTCCTCGCCACGGGGTGACGGGCGTACCTCCAGAATTACCCTGTATCTGTTTAGGAAATAAACTAATTCTTTATTCTTTATCGTATGGATATGGGAGTGTCGCCAATGGATTCCTTATGTTTTTCTGATGAAAATCATACCAAATATCACGCTAATCGGATTACTTTGACACAAGCTATTTGTATTCCATATGCAAAAGTTGTCTGATTTACACGACATTTGTAATGATTTTCATCGGAAAACTCCAAGGAATCCATCGGCGACACTCCCATATCCATACGATAAAGAATAAAGAATTAATTTATATCTTAAACAGATAATTCTGGAGCTACGCCCGTCACCCCGTGGCGAGAACAACACCTCGCTGTGCTCATCGAATTTTATAGCTTTTTCCGGAAAAAGGTACGAATCCTGGGCCCAACGTAACGAATTTGGGGTCGAGCCCCCGCAGTCGAGGGTGAAAATGTGAAATATTAATTTCAGCATAGTAAGAAATGCTTCATTCTTTAATGCATCGATATGAAAGTGGCACCAATGGATTCCTTATGTTTTTCCGATGAAAATCATACCAAATTCCACGTAAATCGGGCTATTATTAACGAAATTAGCTTGAGGTTATGGAAATGAATTGTTCATTTCCTTCATTATTTTCCGAATTACGTCGTTCTTGGTGTCAGTTTCATCGGAAAAGCATAAGGAATCCATTGGCGTCACTTCCTTCTCGATACGATGAAGAAAAGAAGCAAACATTTGAAATCCTGTACATTTTTCACTTCTTAATGATATTCCAAACCCTTCGAGGGTCGAAACCCTTCAATTCGTTACGTTCGGCCCAGGATTCGTACCTTTTTCCGGAAAAAGCCATAAAATTCGATGGGCACTGCGGGGTGTTGTCCTCGCCACGGGGTGACGGGCGTAGCTCCAGAATTATCTGTTTAAGACATAAACTAATTCTTTATTCTTTATCGTATGGATATGGGAGTGTCGCCGATGGATTCCTTGGAGTTTTCCGATGGAAATCATTACAAATGTCGTGTAAATCCGACAACTTTTGCATATGGAATACAAATAGCTTGTGTCAAAGTAATCCGATTAGCGTGATATTTGGTATGATTTTCATCAGAAAAACATAAGGAATCCATTGGCGTCACTTCCCTTTCGACACGATGAAGAAAATAATTTCTTAATACGCTGTAATGGATATTTCACCCTCGACTGCGGAGACTCGACCCCAATTCGTTACGTTGGGCTCAGGATTCGTACCTTTTTCCGGAAAAAGCCATAAAATTCGATGGGCACTGCGGGGTGTTGTCCTCGCCACGGGGTGACGGGCGTACCTCTAGAATTACCCTGTATCTGTTTCGGAAATAAAATAATTCTTTATTCTTTATCGTATCGATATGATAGTGGCACCACTGGATTCCTTATGTTTTTCCGTTGAAAATCATACCAAATTTCACGTAAATCGGCCTATTATTAACGAAATTAGCTTGAGGTTATGGAAATGAATTGTTCATTTGCTTCATTATTTTCCGAATTACGTCGTTCTTTCTGTCAGTTTCATCGGAAAAGCATAAGGAATCCATTGGCGTCACTTCCTTCTCGATACGATGAAGAAAAGAAGCAAACATTTGAAATCCTGTACATTTTCACTTCTTAATGATATTCCAAACCCTTCGAGGGTCGAAACCCTTCAAATCGCTACGTTCGGCCCAGGATTCCTACCTTTTTTTCCGGAAAAAGCCATAAAATTCGGGCGAGGCACTGGGAAGGGCTATCCTCGCCACGGGATACCAGGCCGCATCTCCTTGACGGGCGTTGCTCCAGAATTACCCTGTATCATTTGTGCAGTGTGTGACACCCGACTACCCTCCGTGTAATCGGTCTGCGCGAAGTGGGGTGCAAGTTCGGTTATTATCAGTACTCCTGCCCGAGAGGAATATAATTTACATTAATTATAGTACATGAGTGTTTTGTAATAAAGTGTTTCTATCGTCTCCTGAATTCAATAACTGGCATGTGGACATCTACGCTCCTACAATCCATCGGCAATACTCCTCGTGGAGAGACACAGGAAGAAAAGGGGTAGCCCGCTGTCGATGCGTGGTCCTCTCGAGTATAAACACGAGCTTCAATATCAAAATAATAGCATACGTTAACGTATTCCGTGCGATTGAAGGTGGGCATTGCTGTGAAGAGGGCCTCTTCAAGAGAGCAGCCGTTTGTGAGGGATGCAAATCCGATTGGTTCTAATACAATCTGCTCCCTATGGTTGAAATTTAGTCTAGCAACTTTCACACCTACTAACCTAACCAATCGAACTTGCACCCCTCCCAAAATAACCGGCCATCCGAGCGTAGAAGCAAGTGCGAAATAAAAGTAACGGTGCGCTTCTCGATTCCGCAGATGTACCTACCAAAGTAGCATTTCTGACGGAAAAGAATTGTCCAGCCTTTGGCCTGCGTAGACCTTTGGCAGGTAGGTATCTATTTCAGCAGGCCCTGCCACCCGTGGCGCCTGCAAGACCGACCCCGGTCCTTGCTATTCCAGAGGTTTTTTTCAAGTGAAAATCAGCAAATTTGCCAGCGCAATATCTCAAAAACCAGTGGAAATCAAATGTATACATTAAAGCTTATTGAATTCGTCTTGGAACGCACTATCAACTCAGGACTTCAGAAAAGTTAGTGCCATTTGAAGAACCGAACTTGACCATCGTATCTTTTAAAATAATAATCGGAAAAAATCCGTCGCGGCTAATTAAGTAGCCCCATCGAACCATTTAATTACATATTTTTTTATATTTTTATCTCCAATAGTTTAGGAGATATCCCGCTGTCCACTCTAGGATGGGACACCCTGTATAACAAAAAATTTTAACTTAAACAATTTTATTTGTCTTGATCTAAAATGCCTCGGCTATTAACGAAGTTAGCTTTACATTATGCAAATAAATTTTTCATGTGGGCCATTTTCATCAGGACGACATACCGACGTGCGTTACGAAAAGTAGGACGTTTCTTTTTTTTTTTTTTACGAAAAACAGCACGTTTCAATTTGCCACGTAAAGAAGAACGTTTCATCGTTTCCGACGAATATTAGCAGGTTTGGTCTTCTATACTAGCATATTGCACTGCTTCGCCCCGAAGAATAGTACATTTTGGATTCTACCGCAGAAACGTTTCGGCGCGTGATCAGTTTAAATTGTTGAAGTGCATTTTGCATCGAAGAATTCAACTTTTGAAACGGTTGTTTAATAAATAATAACTCCATCTAATCTCCAAAAGAAACACATGAATATTTTAATTTATATCTGTATCGCATTCTTATGGTGACAAACCGCGCAAACGTGCTCAAACGAAGACAGATGTGCTGTTTTTCGTACCGCACGTCGTTATGTCATCCGAATGTAAATGGCCCACATGAAAAATTTATTTGCATAAAGTAAAACTAACTTCCTTAAAAACAGTCTGATTTACATGAGTCAATTTGAGGACTCTAGCGGAAGAATCACCCGGTTTAATAGTATACAATTTTAATACTTACAGTGCACATGGACTCTATTTGGCTCCGTCTCCTATAAAGGATGTCGCACAACTGATGTTCCTCGGTCAGGAACAGAGGGCTTTTATAACGCCACCACGGACAATTTTGTCCACACAGAATAATACCTGACAATCCTCGCGCTGGCCCTGTGTATCATGGGCCTAGCGGCCGCGCCCGTGGCACAGTGGTCAGGATAGGGGTAGTTAGTGACATTCGTGTATAACCTTTAAACTATAAAAGATATCGGAATGAAATTTGCGCCGGAAAATGGGAAAAAATTATCCCCTCTTAATGATGGATAATTTAACATATGTTTCGTTTCCTTAATTTTTCATTTATCAATATTTTAACCATAATTGCAGTGAAAAGCGTTTGCAAACTGTTTATTTGATACTTTATTTAGTGCTCTTTATAAAATTCATGGTGTTGATAAACAATAGGCTGGTTGTTTCTGTATCATTACTTTCATAAATTGAGAAATTAAATTTTTATTCAATTATATATTAGTTCTGCAGGCCTCAGAATCTAATGTTCTGGTTTTCTTTTTTATAATTTTATTTTTAAGGGGGGATTCCCGTCTAAGAGTCCCAAAAGTAACTTATATTTACGAATTTTTTTCGAAAAAACTGTTCGTCATATTGGATTAAACTCGTTTGGGATATAAGGAGGCATTTTTGAACTTGCAGAAAATATTTTTTTTATGTCGATCCTTCTTATAGTTAACAAAATACGAGTTCGCAACAGATTTAGCATTTCAACTTTGACCGTTTTTTCGTCGATGAATTCAGCGACGCATCTTTTAATTGAAAATGTATTTCTTGTAGCTGATTTAACTACGCTTCCCGACAACGTACTACTTTTAAAAACCTCTCAAATTTAACGGTTAATGGTGCCCATGTGGGAAATTGTGAGCGAGTTGGAGTGCAGTGGCTGATATGTTTGTTGATCAGAGTTAACCTCGTTAACGTTTTTGGTGGCCCTAAAAAGGGCCGTTGGTTGCTGCTGGCCCTGAAAAAAAGGGCCGATTATTAATATTTTAAATATGTTGCTGGAAGTGGCCACCGTTGTGCCTTAGACAGGCGTGTATCCTCTTCACCTTGTTCTCGAACATTCGATTCAACGTTTCCGGTGTAACGTTGGCGATCAAAGCGGAGATATTGTCCCACAACTCCTCGATGGTGCGCGGATTAGTGGTGTACACCCTGCCCTTCAGTGTACCCCACAAAAAGAAATCGGGAGGCGTCAGATCTGGTGACCGCGGCTGCCACAAACCCTGAGAAATTAAACGCTCACCAAAAAATTCTTCAAGCATCGCCATCGTTGACCGTGCTCTGTCTGCTAGTGCCCCGTCCTGTTCGAACCAGCACCCCCTTATCGCGGGTTCCAACCGGGAAATGAACTGAAACAAAAGATCGTGACACCTACCTGCATTTATGGTGGTGTCGAAGAAGATGTTTGGCTTCGGGTGCGGAAGCACAAATTCCTATAAAAGGGCAAACTTTGCGGAATGAAACTGAGTACTGACTCAGCACGGAAGCAGATCACATCGGGGAGCCACGCATCAACGCAGAGCATTAGTACTCTTCAGTTATACCTAAACAGCATACACCAAAACCAGTACTTTTCAGTACTACAGAAAAGCATTCCATACTTACCTATTAAGTAGGAATGTACCTTCCTGTAGAGCAGCGAACGTGTCTCGTGCACAATTAATTGCGCACGGGATCATACGTGGCAGCCCAATTGGCATTTCGGGAGAAATACCCGGACTCTCCAGCACCAAATAAGAGTACCATCTGCCGTTTGGCACGGAAACTGCGCGGGGACAGGGGGCCTACAGAACAGTGCAGATTTGCACTGCTGCAAATCAACAGTGCTGATGAACCAGAAGCTGGCCGAGGTGCAGCAATTTCTCGAGGAATCGCCCCACACTTTTCTGCAAGTTCAAAAATGCCTCTTTATATCTCCAACGAGTTTAATCCAATATGACGAACAGTTTTTTCGAAAAAAATTCGTAAATATAAGTTACTTTTGGGACTCTTAGACGAGAATCCCCCCTTAAAAATAAAATTATAAAAAAGAAAACCAGAACATTAGATTCTGAGGCCTGCAGAACTAATATATAATTGAAGAGAAATTTAATTTCTCACTTTATGAAAGTAATGATACAGAAACAACTAGCCTATTGTTTATCAACACCATGAATTTTATACAGAGCACTAAATAAAGTATCAAATAAACAGTTTGCAAACGCTTTTCACTGCAATTACGGTTAAAATATTGATAAAAGAAAAATTAAGTAAACGAAACATATGTTAAATTATCCATCAATAAGAGGGGATAATTTTTGCCCATTTTTCGGCGCAAATTGCATTCCGATATCTTTTATAGTTCAAAAGTTATACGAAAAAGGCCCCTAATTCTTCTACCCGGGCCAATAATGCGCAAGTGTGAACTAATCCCGCAGCTGGACCGTCGTAAAGGCAGATATTTTCACGCGGAACGAGATCGGTGCGATCGCACTCTTAAAATGGCTACTGTTTTCTTTCCCGTCTGCTACGTCAAATTTAATATCCTCTGGTGAAAGCCAAAAGCACCCTGCTCTCTCTACTGGCATCAAAAAGACCGTACACTTTCATCAGTGGCTCATAGGTGGCGGAAGTATCAGCGCATGGTTGTAGTGGAATGCGTCCGTGAGGCGGTGTTGCCAGTTTCAGCTATTCGCGCGCGCGTAGGTTGCAGTCTTAACGGATGACCCTGTACATGAGGGTACCAAATACACTCCCTATGAATTAGTATACGGTAAAAAGGCCAGACAACCATCAAGTATCACACCAAGCGACTCATTAGGTACATATCTAGACTTCGTAGATAGTTTAGTTACGAAGTTACTCAATATCCGTGAAATAGGAAGACACAATTTAACGAATTCAAAATACCGACAAAAATATTATTATGATCGGAAAATATCATCAATCAAACATCACAAGAGCGAGAAGGTAATGTTTTTAAACCTAAAAAGGCACAAATTCAGCGACGAATACACCGGGCCATACACAATCGTGGAAATCTTGAATAACAACCATGTGAAGATAGCTGTGAGCCCCCGTCGAACTAAGGTTGTCCATCAGGACAGAATAAAAAAGTCCTATACTCCAACAAAACATGGCGGCCCTAGGGATATTTCTGTAATACACCACCAATTTCGCGACGCTGCAAGTTCTAAAAAGTGGTAGGGGACCGTACTCGCGGAATCATTCAGAAAAGTCTTATCCTGGCGAAAATTTTCTAAAAAAGTAAGAACAAAAGTTAGAGAAGAAAAGAAAAGGGAAGCGAGAAATTTTCAAAGGAAACTAAGGTAGGAACAGCAGAAAGCACATATTAATTAAGTGAATAAATGCTAATAAAATAAAAATCAAGTTATTAAAATAAACACGTGGTGTGCCGGTACAGGAAAGTGCAAAACAGATCGCCCGACGAAAAGTGGCTTCACCGCCCTCGCGAGGAGAAAGCAAATGAGGACCCGTACCAGAAGCTTTTAGGGATGGTCTGCCTAAAGGCCAAATGGCCCGGATTCCGAACAGACCGCAGCGATCTATACCGTCGGAAAATCTGTTATCCCTGCTATAAAAATTTAAAGCTGTGCGCGAAAGTTCCTTAAAACCCTTTGAGAGATTGCTCCCGGTGCACAATCAAGGAGAAAATAATTGCCGTACACAGGTTGGTGGTTGTATCGAGTGTCGATTTAATGGCCGCCCGTACAGCACGTGGTGGCACAGATTTACACAAAATGTGTTTCGCCTAACACAGCGGTTAAGACGATAGTCTCACAAGACTAAACACGCGAGCAGACGCGAATCAACACAATTTATAAATCGAACTCGTAAATCCGCACGCGAACACTCGCGTGCGAGTTCAAAAGGTAAAAACAGTAGCACTGGCACACACGTGCACAATAGTCCAGTGACCAACGGTAACGAGAGCGCGTGAACAGAAGCGCAACGCATTAACGCGAAGAAGAAGGCCGCCTCGGCGGAATTCGCGAGCCACCGGTCGGGTTCGGCCGCCCCCCTCGCCGATCCCGCGAACCGAGCTACTCGGTCCACCCGAATCACGGAATCGACGAGAGCAGGCAACCAGTCCCATCGTTGGCCCGCGCAGTTTAAAATTAGAAAGTGCAAATATGTACAAGGCTTAATTACTAAGATCAGAACACAGAAAATATTTACACAGTGGACTTCGGGACTCGTCCCGAACAAAAGCTGAGGACACAAAATATTATACCCCCGCGAGTCGCCACCTCCTAACATTGCGCACAAACTTAATCAACTTTAAATATTGTAGGATCTGTACGAGACAGATCCACAATTGGGGGGTGGCGGCACAATGTGTTGAGTGCGTGGAAGCATTCACGCACTTAAGCACAAATAACGAGGAAGCCCTTGATTTGGGTCTTTCCTTGAATATATTGGAGGCCCACGAACGGCGCCAACCACGGCCACAATAAAATTCTATCTTTTTTTTCTATATACAAATTCTAATCATTCCAACCCTACCTTCATATCCTTGCCAAACGAGCGAGAACAATAATATCGTGCCGAAACCCTTAATATAATAAGCGTAAGAAAGATAGGTATATACCGAGGTCAACGGAACCGCGACGTAAACAAACCGCGCATTCCTGAACAATATATAAATAGAGTCGCGTAGTAAATAGAGTAAGATAGAGACTTTCGCGGAATCCTATACCCCGGACAATAAGAAATAGAGTCGCGTTGTAAATAGAGAAAGACAAGAGATTTTAGGGGAACATGTTGTAACGTTCTCGAACGAGACGTTGCCGTTAATTACAGGGGATTCTACAAGTGGAGCGGTTTACTCGTAGAATGGTGGGATTGGTTCGGGTGGCGTGCGATAAAGAAATGAATTTCATGAAACTAGAGTCCTTCTTTTAACAATAAATAACAGAAATGGTTTATTCAAAAGAAATTGGTTTGATTTGAACAAGTACGACGCGGTGTCGTGAATCGTAACAGAACGGAAATGATTATGCAACGACGCATTGGTCGGTTAAACAGAATATCGTTCGATTTTTCGCTCGTGACGCTAGGTCGGTATAATAGAACAGAAATTTAACCACAGACGAGGTATAGAATAAACCTATCACCTTATGGATGTTCGTGTCACCACCCAACTGTGTTACCGACCCATAATTTCAGGACTGAATTCAGCGGCCTCTGTTCATGAACAGCGTCCAACTCAGCAACTACACTGAAATGTGTTGAAATGCTAAAAGGTGTGTGCGTGCTTGTATACGTGTGACTTGTTTAGAGGAAGAGTTTGACATAGAGGGAGGGCTTTCGCTACGCTACGCTTTAGCTCGGTTGCCAACGACTCACGCGGATTTCTCTTCGATAGTCTATTTCGGGGATCATGAGACTATATGGCGCCAAAATATGGCACTTCTTCAGAGCTTATACAAGCTATAAATTGCAAGATGACATTGATTGTTAGTATTTTACGCGTAGTGGAACACTTAACTAACATTTTCACGTGTCGTACGCCGAAAAATATTAAAAATTGACGCTGTTACTGACATTCCCGCAAATCTCTGCAGTCCGCGCGTGTCTAAATAGACGGTGCCCATCCTACGACACGTAAAAATCATTGAAAATAATGAATTGATACGTTTTTGTAAAATTTATATTCGTAGTTTTTGGCACCCGAGCCGCGTCGTTCGAACGCTTCTAGACCTAAGAACCTATCAGGGTCGTAAAAAAGGAGAAAACGAGAATGCGTGAAACAGCGTACCAACAAAAGACCCTCAACCGATGGTGGGGCAAATTGGGGTATTTTTAATTATAAATACAACATTAGAATTACAGGGATCCCCGGGTTGAGCGAAAAGCGCGCTTCTGCCAATAATGCAGTTGAAACGCGTGCCGCTTCACGTGATTCTTTGCAAACATTTATACAGGATCATCCGTTAAAACTGCAACCTACGTGCGCGCCAATAAACGAAAATGTCAACACCGCCTCACGGACGCAGTCCACTACAACCATTCACCGGCCCGGGGTTCGGAGGGTTTCCAGCGACCGCTGGACAGCGGTGATGACCGAGCTTCGAAAATTTTAGGATGGTCCCTTTCAAATTAACGTCGCAAAGAGCTGTGCGGAATTTTTCGGCCCAGATAAGCGAGCCGAGCGCTCCGCTTTTATGATCGGTTTACCACTCGCACCCCAGATTACTGTAATGAGGTTTGAAAAAATGTCGAGTGGTCTCGTACCCGTCTAAATTTAAAAAATTTTAGCTACGACAGGGTTGACCGCGGCGCCTATACCCCTGTACGGAGAGATTTTTCGCCACCTGCGTGTAATAGCCACAACAATGGCGCATTGTTCCAAAAAATGACATTAACGGAAGCCGGTACAGGCGTGGCGTTGAGTAGCTAAAAGGTTAAAACATTCATACACAAAAATTGTAGAAAAAAATTCAACACCGCTACAATCAAAGACACGTCCCATTAGTTACCCGATACGTCCGATCTATGCATTCACTGCAATAAGCATAAAATTATAAAAAAAAAAAACGGAACAATAGATTCTGAGGTTTGTAGATGTTACGTCCGAAACCGATGGGTGTGTGATTTCCGGAACGTAAAGGGATCTTGCCCCGTCGCCTCCGGCGTAACCGTAATCCCTCAGGCCGGTCACGCTTTTTGGAGTACTGTGCAGGGCAGGTGGATTGGCATTTTGAAGATCGAGGAGGAAAAGAAAGAAATTTGTGTTTCGTCTTGGGACCGTCAGCCAGACTCATCAGTAGAGCTACAGCTGACGGCCCCTGCCCCAGACACACGGGAACTAAGAGGAATAAACTTGGAACTTGTATACATATGTATATACGAACGAGATTAGAGTTGGGGACTTGTGAGAAGATTAGACATCTAGCGGCGCTGGCGAAGACTAACCAGGCGCGGACCCATGGTGGAGCTTGGGACGTGACAGTAGAACTAATACATAATTGAATAAAAATGTAATTTCTCTATTTATGAAAGTAATGATACAGAAATAACTAAGTAGCCTATTGTTTATCAACACTATGAATTTAAAAAAGAGCATTGAATACAGTATCAAATAAACAGTTTGTAAAAGCTTTTCACAACAATTATGGTTAAAAAATTGATAAAAGAAACAGTAAGTAATAGTAAAATATTTTAAATTATCCATCATTAAGAGGGAATAATTTTTCCTCATTTTTCGGCGCAAATTGCATTCCGATATATTTTGTAGTTCAAAAGTTATACGAAAAAGGCCCCAAATTCTTCAACCCAGGCCGGGAAATTTCAAATAGCTCTTTGCGACGTTAATTTGAAAGAGACCATCCTAAAATTTTCGAAGCTCGGGCATCACCGCTGTCCAGCGGTCGCTGGAAACCCTCCGAACGCCGGGCCGGTGAATGGTTGTAGTGGACTGCGTCCGTGAGGCGGTGTTGACGATTTCGTCTGTTCGCGCGTACGTAGGTTGCAGTTTTAACGGATGACCCTGTACACGTATAATGAAGCACGCACTCGTTGAAAATATGTTCGTTTCATTATACGTACAGCTTAATTAATATTTATGAAGCACACTTACATGTAAGGAAATGAAGAAGAATTTTTGGATGCCGTGACATGCGTGAGCTCTGGTCGCCCGCTTTGTTTTCTTTTTTGCTTTAAGGCTGACGTTCCAATGTGCGGCGGGCGACGGTTCCACTAGTGCAAGGGAGAAACAGATACATGCTTCTCCCTTACACTAGTGGGACCGTCGTCGGCCGCACATTTGCGGCCTTTACACCGACGTTCTTGCGTGGCACTTTTGCGCGCCACACGCCAGCGCGGCACGCATTTGGCGTGGCGTGCCGGAACGTCGGAAGGAGCGCGCTCCTTCTCGCAGGCCAGAAGATCGTACCCGTCACTACTTAGAGACAGCGAGTTCGGGCTCCCATTTCTACGTCGACTCCACATGCTTTTTCCAGGAACCAGCGCAGTCTTGTATTGTTTACTACCTGTACCATGTATATTATCGATCTGCGAAACGATCGGCAAGACACGATCGCGATATACTGTAACGTACCGCTGATACCGATACTCATTTTTTCATTTCCATTACTCTATAACAGACTTTATAAACTAATAGTATTAAGAATATATGCGAGCGACGCACAATATGGCGGGAATCAGCGAGTCAAGCGACGCGCAGCGCATGCGCATGACCGCCTAACTAGCCGCGGATTCAGTGCCGCGAACAACACAAGCGCGCGTGCGCAGCCCGCGCGATAAACCGGACGCGGAATAAACTAAGTGCAGAGCGCGAACCGGCGGGAACCGGATGTTAATTATAATTGGTACGCGAGACCAGGCGACTAGCGATTGGCGAGAGTAAGGTATCGCCAAACAGTATAAATATGGGTCTGCCAGCAGCAGAGAGCAGACTTGGTTCTGCCACCGAACCAAGGACTGAGGCCGCTTTAGTTAGCCCCTCAGCTAGACGAAGTTTATCTAAGACTCATTCCTGACACCAAACTAAACCTTCCATTTCGAGGCCGCTTTAATTAGCCCCTCAAAACCTTCCATTTCGAGGCCGCTTTAATTAGCCCCTCAAAACCTTCAATTTCGAGGCCGCTTTAATTAGCCCCTCAACCTTCCACCTCGAGGCCGCTTTAATTAGCCCCTCAACCTTCCATTTCGAGGCCCCTTTAATTAGCCCCTCAACCTTCCATTTCGAGGCCGCTTTAATTAGCCCCTCAAAACCTTCCATTTCGAGGCCGCTTTAATTAGCCCCTCAAATTTCTATCCTAAAACCTAGAAAGCATGGGCCAGCTAATAGGCACCAGAAGATACTGCCTAAATTCTACTTCCATCCTAGAAAGCGTGGGCCAGCTGATAGGCAACAGGAAGCCGAATCTGAGAGAAGGAACTCTCTCAATACTCAACTAAAACATTCAATATCGACCTAGCGTCACTCTTATATTACACACCGACTTAGCGTCGTAACTTACGATTTAGTATCGTACCCTTATATCTTTAAGCACTATTATACCGACTTAGCGTCGCGCCTTTATGTTCAATTAGAGATTAAGTATAATTTTCGCTACACAACTATACGTTCTGTAATACTGACTTAGCGTCGAAACCCAAACGATATATTTTTATTACCGACCGACACGTTGTTATATAATCATCTACCGTTCTGTTAACTATCGACTCCGTGTCCTATTTTATCGATCATTTCGACCTAGCGTCAAAAACCTTTATTTGAATAAATGATCTTTGTTATTTACTGTTAAAAGAAGGACTCTCGTTTCTTGAAATTCATTTCTTTATCGCACGCCACCCGAACCAATCCCACAATTCCACGAGTAAACCGCTCTATTCGTGGAATCACCTGTAACTCGCGGCACAGTCTCGTTGAGAACGTTACAATACGTAGGTTTGCGAAAAGTATACGAATTCCTCGATATACCTGGCTTATAGAGGATATCATAAATGCTGTTACTGTAGGGCACACTGAAACATCTGTTTTTACGAAGCTACATTTGGTTTACCTGAAGGTGCTATAAATTATGGAAATGGTTTATTACTCAGTTATAACGACTGTATTGCGATCTGCATTCTCCTTGCGGACGAAAAGTTTCCACCTCATCGGACGTTCTTGCTAGCATCTTGTGCGTGGTTAGAAGTGTGGCGCGCCGAAATTCCACGTTCTTGCGTGCGAGTAGAACCGTTGTCAGGCGTGTCGCGTCCAAAAGTGTGGCGCGCAAACCTCGACTTCAGAAAAGTTTACATAAGAGACAGAAAAGGTAGTTAGAAAAGGAAAGCGGCACTTGAAGACAAGGGTTTGGCGTGGCGTGTGGACTTTCCGACAGTGTGGAAAATTCCGAGGCACGCGGCGCGCCTGGCAGTCAAGACTCTGCAAGCCGCTACAAGCGGTAGGAAGTAAACGAGAATTTTTTCAAACCAAAAAATTAAACATATTTACTTGCAGCTTTGTGGCTTCATTTGTCAATCTTTAGGGAATATGAAAAAAAATTGTATGCAAAAATAGTGGTTATATCCGGCGTTATAGTGCTTCAAATAGAGCGCCTTACAAAACTCATATGCGCACTGTTAGCATAAAATCAATTGTTGTAGTTGTCTGAAATAGATTAATATACGATTAATAGATTAAACTTTATTAACCAAAATCACGATGTTATTTATTTTCATCTGCAACCTAGTAAATTGTGTCTGTACCTACCTATCGCAAATTATTTGCGTAAAATCTAAACATTCGGATAGTTAGTTAAAAAATTAAATATGGATATAAAACAAAGTTTTCACAATTATTTTGATCACCCTACGGACCACAGAGTCTACATCGATCTAACCGTACTTTTGGATAAGTTACACTCTCGTTGGACTCCAGGATGAGCCAGGAAACCATTGATGTCACTTCCATATCGATACGATATGAGAGTGCGTTTAAGAAATGCCTACTCCTTTTATAATTTGTATTGCTTCTGTAAAAGTAGTCCGATTTCCATGATATTTGTGATAATTTTAATTGGGAGAACGCCAGGAATCCATTAGTGTTATTTTCATATCGATACGATGACGAATAATGAATCTCTTAACACGCTGTAATGAATATTTCACCCTCGACTGTGGGTCGCCGACCTCGATTCGCAGCGGTCGGCCGAGAATACATACCTGTTTCAGAAAAACTGTATTCTTTATTCTTTATTGTATCGATATGGAAGTGATACCGATGCATTTCTTATGTTCTTCAAATGAAAATTATACAAAATTTCATGTAAATCGAACTATTTTTAACGAAGTTTTGGAAATCAATTTATTATGAAGATTCCTTAATTACGATCCGATTTGTGTCGTTTTTTGACCATTTTCATCGGGAACACATAAGGAAACGATTCACACCACTTTGGCCAAGATCCGATGAAAAATGTAGAATTTTTAATTCGTCACTTCTTAAGGGGCAACATTGTAAGGCCCCCCTGGACTCGAGGGTCGAAGTCCTTGAAACCCATCGAGGCACGGCTTATCGGTAGCGTTGCCTCTTGAGTCGAGGTTTGCTTGCGGCGAAAATTCTTACGCGCCACACTTTTGGACGCGACACGCCTGACAACGGTTCTACTCGCACGCAGGAACGTGGAATTTCGGCGCGCCACACTTATAACCACGCACAAGATGCTAGCAAGAACGTCCGATGAGGTGGAAACTTTTCGTCCGCAAGGAGAATGCAGATCGCAATACAGTCGTTATAACTGAGTAATAAACCATTTCCATAATTTATAGCACCTTCAGGTAAACCAAATGTAGCTTCGTAAAAACAGATGTTTCAGTGTGCCCTACAGTAACAGCATTTATGATATCCTCTATAAGCCAGGTATATCGAGGAATTCGTATACTTTTCGCAAACCTACGTATATCGCGATCGTGTCTTGCCGATCGTTTCGCAGATCGATAATATACATGGAACAGGTAGTACACAATACAAGACTGCGCTGGTTCCTGGAAAAAGCATGTGGAGTCGACGTAGAAATGGGAGTCCGAACTCGCTGTCTCTAAGTAGTGACGGGTACGATCTTCTGGCCTGCGAGAAGGAGCGCGCTCCTTCCGACGTTCCGGCACGCCACGCCAAATGCGTGCCGCGCTGGCGTGTGGCGCGCAAAAGTGCGACGCAGGAACGTCCGTGTAAAGGCCGCAATTAATCGCTCAGTAGCTCTCCAGTGACGTTCGACATATACAAACTAGAGCTCTTACTTTTTGACCCGTCGGGTACCCGTCTACCCGAAACAACTTCAAGCCATTGAATATGGTATTGTTCGATCATTTTTGGCTAACAGCAGACTATACCACAGACAATCACAGACAATACTACATTCAATTGCTTGAAGTTATCCCGGGTAATGTCCGGGTACCCGGGTACCCGACGGGTCAAAAAGTAAGAGCTCTAATACAAACACAGTGCTCCAAAAAAAATGTATAACGCTAGTGTTGGGAATTATTACACTCCAATAATCGCAGAAGATAATGCATCTTCAAACAGGACGACTACATCTAACAGGTATGATATAATTTTTTTCATATCCTCTCATGATTTTTAGTTGTGTTTTCTTTTCTCGATAATAGTGATCATTTTCATAGCTTTTGTTGTTCTTTTTAGCTCGCGTTACACAGCTCGCATCATGGTTAGAAGATATGCGCTAACATCTACAGCATATAAGTATCTGGAAATTGGAATCAGTGTGCGACCTATAACACAAGTAGAAATCGTTCTCGGCGACAATCGTGGGAATCAGTTGGTATTGTCTATTCCAACATGGAAAGGATTACTTGAAAAACGTACCGACATCGAGCAGCGCATACGATCAAGCGGATCATCACTATGGATTAATGATTTGGCGGTGGAATTTTGTGTAATGTATAATTCGCAAATGGTAAAGATGATGCGATATAATAAGTCGCTATATTTCAAACCTGCCACATTAATCTGTTTATTTAATCTCGAGCGCTGTATCAATCATGTATATTTACAGCTTTATGAAACTATACATTATGTCGATACGAAGTTTTCAAATTTTGTGAGCGTGTTACAGCGGTGCGATACCGTCGATGAAACTTTAGACTCATGTTGCGCTGCTAAAGCTATATGCGATAGTGAATATTTTGATGGTAAATCTCTTGTTGATTGTGAACTGCTGGCGTGTGCCTTGAATGATATTATCGATGTCGCTCGCAGCAAATGTTAAGTAAATTGTACATCGCGCACGTATAAGATTTGTTATTGAGGGGGCACTATCTCTCTACAAACTGGAATTTCCAGCGACATTTGTTTGATAGCTTGTGTTTTAGCTGCTCTCAGTCTTGGAATTTCCAGTGAAATTTGTTTGATAGCCTATGTTTTAGCTGCTCTCAGTTTTTTCCTCCACCCATGTTCTCTACTAACCGGAATTTCCAGTGAAATTTGTTTGATAGCTTGTGTTTTACCTGCTCTCAGTTTTTTCCTCCACCCATGTCTCCGTTAGCCCAATGATATCCAGTTGTTCTATGAATTCCCCGAATTCTATGAAGAATTGTGTATCTTTCTTTACTAGCCCATAGATATTCCAGAATCCTATTTTTATTGCCGACTTTTCTCCCTCGCTCTTTATGAAACTATGCATCATGTGTATACGAAGTTTTCAAATTTTGTGAGCGTGTTACGGTGGTGCGATGTTGTCAATGAAACTTTAGACTCATGCTGCGCTGCTAAAGCTATACGCGATAGTGAATATTTCGATGGTAAATCTCTTGTTGATTGCGAACTGCTGGTGTGTGTGTGTGTGTGTGTGTGTGTGTCTTGAATGATATTATCGAAGTCTCTTGCGGCAAAATGTTAAATTGTACAATTATTCTTTGTAACAATATATATAATTTCATGAACATACATTACTTCTCAATTTTATTTACTCGTCATCCATCCTCCTTCTTTCCTCTACATTTTATTTACCCACCTTCCTCCTTCTCTCGCCACCTAATTTTAAGATTCAGCGTTTCTAAAAAAGTATTATTTCTCTGCGTTGGGGAAAAATTTATATCATAAATATGTATGGAAAAAAAAACATTTCTACTGACGCCGCATAATTCTTTCTGTGATTCGTACGTTCTTCGCGCCGCGAAAATGACATCCTGCACGACTGCTCCAGAGGAGTCAAATTACGCGTAATCGCGCGATACGCTGCGATGTTAAATCGGAACGCTTTAGAATGCTGCATATTTGTTTGAAAAAAATATGTCTGTTTTCTACATAATGGTTCGCTGGATCATTGATTAAAAATTATTATTTCTCTGCGTTTGGAGAGAAAGTATCTATGGGTTTGGAAAAAAATATTCAGGCGGTGGATCTGGTTTATAAAAATATTTAGGGAAACAATTTCTGGGGTTGGATCGAGTCTGAAAAAAGATTTTTTCATACAAGACCCAACCCCAGAAATTTTTTAGAGGGAGGGGACGACGCTCTGCGGAAATTTCTACCGGTGGGTCAGGTCTGGAGAGATCTCCGCGGCGGCTCGGTCCGGACTGATCCCCTCCACGATTGCGACTTCCCCCACTCCGCGGCTCATGCGCGCGCAACCGGTCTTCCACTCCCCACTCTCCCCGCGCCATAGTTCCCTCCACCGCGCTCTCCCGCGCGCCCTCACTTCCCCCCGCCCCCGCGCTCCCCTCAGAGGACCTGGGTTAGAATCCCCATAGTCTTACTACTGGTGGGATACCCTTACTTGTTCTCCTCAAATTTTCAATAATCAATAGGAAATGTTCTGAGTTTACCTATATACATATTAAGGAGATTAGTACGACAAGGTCAGAGTCACTTTGGCAACGCTAAACGGCTTCGACGACGGGTATCGACATTAGGGTGGCCCTTATTTGTCAACTTTTAAATTTGTATTGTCTGACTCACTTAAAATCTTCTATTCGACAAAAAAGAAATATCTGTGTGTTTTTTATTTGTATATTTTGATCTATAAAGGTCGCTCAAGGACTTTATATTTCGCATGTACCACAAGCTTGGCAACTGCGACTTTCCATAATTGTCACTTGTCAATTTTAATGAAACGGGGCCCATATTTATACATATATCAGAATCCGAAACCATGCTTTTATCTATGCGTTTAACAACCTGAATATGCAGAATGTACGTCAAAGTTTGCGTCTGCATCTGATTCGAGCTGCTGATGACAGAAATTTAAATGTGCATATAAAGCCTTATGCCACAACAAAATACAGTACACACTCGTTATAAACCCGTTTCGTCTATACGATGTGTGCCTGAATTTTAATGTTAAACTCTCACTTAAAAGTTAATAAAATTATTTTGTCCTTATTACAAAAATTTCTATCAATTTATACCAAAATAGTAATATTTCAATGCCATTGAGCGACCTTTAATCCTTAATATATTATAACAAAATTTTAGAAGAAATTCTTTTTAACTATTTGGAAGCTTCTGAGTGGGTCAGAGGAAATTTTAAAAACTTTGATTTTTTACCATACATATAAGGACCACCCTAATATGTACATTAGGTACATATGCGTTGATAATCGCTTACTCTTTCGCCAAGAATCACCTCGCGTGGGCTCGTCACTACGAGCTTAATGGTCTGGCCTCCCTTTAGCAGCCGCCGCCGCTGCTGCTGCTCCAGCTGCTGCAGCTCCTGCTCCTCCTTTTCGTCATTGCCATTAACGTCTGTCGCCAGAGTTAACGAGTTTGATGCTACGGGAGAAAGAAGAAAAATGAGGGAAAGAGAATGATAAAACCGTGTGTTGAAATTTAATTATCTATTCTATATTGTATCGTTGCAATGAACTTAGCGGTATGCCATACATTTTGGCCGCCTTCGACACAGACGTCTTCTTCGCGATCGCCTCTAGCGCCTGCGTCATCGCCGTCGGCGTCCAATTCCTAATTCGGCCGCGCTTCGGCGACTTATTGAGGCCTGCCGCCGCGCCGTGGCCTCTGCCTCCGGTAGACCCAGGGAATCTGAACCGATCGCCGCGAATGTTGAATGAGCACAGAGAACCAAGAGAACTCGCCAGATTATGGTCCTACGATCGCACGTGGTTCGAGTATACCTACTACATGCTAGCTGGACAAAATTATTTTTTCGCGGGTTTGGGTTTATATGGAGTTCAAATTGTTAGAAAACAAACCTGATTCGTATCACAGTTTATTATTTCACTAAAAATATCAATAAAATAAAAATATGACTAATTTAATAAAAGAAAAAGAACAAAGCGACAGTATTATAGTTTAACTACGTATAACTATAAGTGTGCCTTATAACTATTAATTTCTTGTTATTAAAAATTAATTTTGTCCATCTAGCATGTAGTATACTCGAACCACTGTGCTGCTGCTCCAGCTGCTGCTGCTTGAGCTCCTCCTCCTCCTCTTTGTCCATAAATGGCTGGTGCAGCCGATGCTGCAGCAGCTCCCGCTTCTCCATAACAAGCTGCAGCTGCTGCTCCAGCAATTCCGCCTCGTTATTGGCAGCATCAACTGCCTCCTTAAGATCACGTATGTTCATTCTGAAATAAGCCAAAAAGCAAACAAAACGAAAACTGTTGGAGAAATGAATTTGTTTATTATTTACAAACATACTTAAACTATTCATCTATGAAGTAGTGTTACGAATTTCTGGAAAATTATAATAAAAATCAACTTTATAGTGAAAAAGCAAAACGGTAGTCGGGTAATCATGGTCAGAGTGCTAAATAACACAGAAGTCGCACAGAAAGCGCGATTTAAATTGTGAACCCATAGAAAACGTTTCTACAACCTATATATAATGTATCTTTTAGATTACTCTTTCTTGTACGTTAGAAAAATATTGCAATTGGTCGGAATATCGAAAAAATAGTAAAGGCCGTTTTTTTTAACTTTTTTCTGAGCCTGTAATGAAAATTAAAAAATCCCTTTTGTAGATTTAAATGTGTTTTATATATGCTGAAAATTTCATCAAAATCGGTTAAAGTTGCTCTGAGCTACAAACGCTTAAAGATCGCAAAATAAGGTCGAACATCGCGAAATTCCCGAAATCAGCACCAACAGAAATTAAAACACCAACTTTACTATTATTTTCGGTATTCCGACCAATTGCAATTTTTTTCAAAACGACGAAACACGGCACTTAGCAAACTAATCCTTCTGGCTTCTCAAAAAAACTCAAGTTGTTTGGACCAATTCACACGAGGTAACACCCGTTAGACCACAGGTGATCGTATTTAAAGGCTTGCTAATTGGATTTTCCGCTGCATTAATATAAGAAGTAGACAGAAGTTACATTCCGCAAAATACGTCTAGCCATATGGGCGTACAAGACCTACCTATAGGAAAGTAAGCCTGGTAAACACTAAATGAAATCCCGGCGTTCACGAACAGCTTGTTATGATTTGGAGTTTCTGTAGCCGAAGGATCGATGCAATAAATCGAAGCGTTACTTGAAATAAGAGTGTTTATTTAAGATAAAGCACGAGAATATGCCATGCGGCGCTGCACCGCGCCGACACATTGTAGGCCCGTACGTGGGTTGAGCTCGAGCTGAAAGACGGAGCGAGACAAAGTATCATGCTTTCTCTCTTTCGTAGCCGACGGCAACTTCGTGTCGACTCTTTCCTTCCCTCTCGCTCGCTCTTGGGTTTTAACAGTAGCAACAGTGGCCGCTCGGAATACATAGTGTCCGCAACACGCCGTACACCCGGCGCCAGCCCCGTTCGTCGAGTTTATAACAAGTATGTACGTATAGGAAACTTTTTCAAGGCCTGATTCCTTGACTGTGTGTGTAAGTTGACAAATAAGTGACAAAGAACGCAACTGCGAATCGAAAACAATCGTCGATACTTGACTTTCTGAGGATAGATACTTGGTACTTTGAATAGTAATAAATAATGGGAATATAAAAATCCTTTATTTCTGATTTAGTTCAATTAAAGATGAGGAAGGCATATATGTATGTATATTGTAATGTAAATGGTACGTATCTAGGTATGTACATGTACGTTGAGAAGAGCGAGTCCAGGATAATGTACACAAACCACGAGACAGTGACATTGGCGGGACCCCAGAGTCGAGGAGTGGGGAAAGGACCTGCGAGCCGTTGCAGGTAGTAACGTTGCCTTACTTACCTCCTCCCACGTGTTTAGCGAGGAGTTTCGCGAGATTTTGCGTTTTCGTTCTTACAAAGGTGTGCTTACAGAACAACATATAATTCCATTGCAGGTAAGATTACATATTTTATTAACTAATAGTACATATATGCTGATTTCTAATTGTTGTTATTATTTATGTATATTTGAAACGTAACGCATTTCGCAATGCGTTCCTTGCTTAATCGTATGTTGAATATTATAATTCAAATATGTTTATCCATACAAAGCTTTGTTTCTATTCATATCGACATTTATAAGTTAGTTTATATAAACTTCGTAACATCGTGTTCTGCGTAATAGAGTAAAACGTAACAAACGTCGACAATGGAACGTATCGCGGTCCCCATGCTTAGTTCTATTTTTATTTCACGAAATATAGAAACGTAAGACAATCAACGTAATAGATTTCGTTACCATAATTAATATTGTATACTACGCAGTTATATGCGACCACTTTAATACTAATAATTTGATCTTCATTCAGTTTTAAAAAGCTATATTACATTTCAGTGACGTTTCGTAAACCAAAGTAATAAAATTGATTGTAAAACTGATAGCAAACTTGATGACATAGCAAGTAGAATGTGCTTTTATAGATATACGTATTAATTACAACAGAACAGTGAATATTATAAAGAATAATAGTATCGCTAATTGTTTGAAGTTATAAATGATTAAAGTTTGGTTGTATTTCCAATCCGCTGCGAGTTTCTGACACTTCGGTTCATAATATTCCAAAATTTTGAGACACATTTAGGCATTTAGATGTTATTTTAATGTTCAAACAGTGGTTTTGCTCTCCGTCGGCAAGTTGTTTGCTCTTATTTCCATACCAAATTTATTCCTAGAATTACGCACAATGTAAAATATAGCAATCTGTAGCCTAAAGTTATTTATTTCTTAAGTAATATTTTAAATTATTGTTACAACTTCCGTGCATGAAATGTAATACAATTCGCTGTGTCTAGCAAAAGGATGCAAAGAATTTTTTATTTACGTTATGTATCAATAAAGTCTAGATTTGTATTCTTTTTATTAGTAATGTTACATTTAATGTCTCGTTAAGTAAGGGATGGTCTACGCGCTGTACAAGTAGTGTACAAGATTATTGGAAAAATATAATTCTATTCTTATGAGAATATGTTGCATGTAATATATGCAAATGAATTTTTTGAATTCTAATGAATGCGAAATCTTTATATATTTCAAAAACATTTGTGTGTTAGTGAAAAGTACTTATATTATTTTACGTCTCTGTATCATTAATTTATTCAGTTATATGAAGGACTTTTTACATTGCACATCCTTTTTTTAAAGGAAAGGGGATTTAATGCCTAATGTGGTCATTATTTTGTAACATATATTTTTGCACATATTTCATGATGCTTTATATTAAAATACAAATTAAGATAATTGAGAACTATCAACTAGTGACTATTTATACATATATTGGGGTCTTCGATGGCACTAAGCAACTGTCCACATCTATGTAAACGAAAACAAGCATGTAACTGACAGAGTAGCAAATTGTATGGGATAGTCTTTTGATATTAAGGGGGAACACCACTGTGACGGCCGGAAATGTAGGCCATTTTTAAGAATCTTTTTCTGGAATAATTTACAGTTTTCATAGAAAAATTTTATTATCTACCTTTAGTACGCTGTCTTAAGAGACTATACAAAAAAAATAAATAGAAGAACATCCATAAATTTTAATATATTACTTAATCTTCTAGACCCCCCACGCGAGCTGGTCGAATGTGTAATTATTGGACAGCAGATCCGAATTTCATTTTTTTTTTATAAACTATTTGAGTGTAGTTTCCGTTGTGCATACCTATTTCTTAATCAAATTATTTTTGTAAAAATGGTGCGCTTTAGAAGAAAATTTTCGAAAATCCGCGAATAAGATGGACAGTTTTTCGAGCGTATTTAAAAAAATTGGTTTTCAATCAAAGAATCCGTACGCACAACGGAAACTACTCTCATATAGTTTATAAAAAAAAATGAAATTTAATTTCGGACCTGCTGTTCCATAGTTACACATTCGATCAGCTCGCGTGGGAAGATCTAGAAGATTAATTAATATATTAAAATTTATGCATGTTTTTCTATTTATTTTTTTTGTATAGTCTCTTAAGACAGCGTACTAAAGATAGATAATAAAAATTTTCTATGAAAACTGTAAATTATTCCTGAAAAAAATTCTTAAAAATGGCTTACATTTCCGGCCGTCACAGTGGTGTTCCCCCTTAAGGGTAATTGTACATGAAACTGAATTTGTACTGTTTCATTGTATATTTAATAATAGTTTATTCCTTTTTTCACACAATAATACATGCATTTTTTATGTATTAATAACACGCACGCATTGGGAATAATATAGATGAGTCAAAAGCAAAGTTTCACCTTCAATTCCAATTTTCTGAAAGGTGCAGTTTTTTTTATGTATAAACCTTGAAACTTAGAATATTTGACAAAGTTTTAAGAAAAGAGTCTTCAGTTCTGCATGCTTCAAAATTGATTTGTGTTGAAAATACTAATGCTGAGAATATGGTAGCATTTTATTTTGCAGACATTTCTTCACGTTATGATTATGTAGTTTAAGGTCCAAATTCCTGATTTAAATTCTTTGCGAGAAACGTGTACCCCGTGGATGTAAAATAATTTTTCTTACAGTTATTGAAGTGTCTGAAGAAGAAGCCACTGAATATTACGAAGATCGAATCTCTAATCTTACAGCAGTTTGGGAACATCTCTTTATATATTATGTAAGTTTTTCCTTTTGATCACTTCTATTTTTATATTTTTAATCGAATGTTGCACTTTCCCCCGACCCCCGCTGATTCGCCACAGAGGTCCCTCTAATAACGAATAACCAATCAAAATTTGGTCGAACGAAAATGTATTCGTTATTGTCGAATACCTTCATTTATTCGAAATTTTTATTCAAAATCCTTCGAATATCTTCATTCATTCGAAATTTTTATTCAAAATCCTTCGAATACCTTCATTTATTCGAAATTTTTATTCAAAATCCTTCAAATACCTTCATTTATTCGAAATTTTTATTCAAAATCCTTCGAATAAAAATTTATTCGTTATTCTCGAATAACTTCATTTATTCGAAATTTTTATTCGAGATCATTCGAATAAAAATTTAGTGGAATAAAAATTTATTCGACTAATGCCCAACCACAGACGAGGTATAGAATAGACCTATCACCTTATGGATGTTCGTTAGGGTGGAGCGAAAATTTTTTTTTTACAATTTCGCCAACTCTGCATGTTTTATTTTTGACCCTGTACTAAAGTATTATTCATACAAAAAATTAATAAGTTCTTACATCGTCGTCAGGTGGCGCATGGTAAATTAAAAAAACTTATAGAGACTATAAATTTTTTACAAATCAGTATTCTGCGCTTTCCTTAGTGTCCTCTCTCGCTCTAGCAATTGTTGATTATTAGTTCTACTGACTCAAGTCCCGCGAACAGCGATCGAGGGGGGAAACTGGCCCCCTCCCGAACTTGAGTCAGTAGAACTAATAATCAACAATTGCTAGAGCGAGAGTGGACACTACGGAAAGCGCAGAATACTTGATTTGTAAAAAATTTGTAGTCTTTATAAGTTTTTTTTAATTTACCATGCGCCACCTGAGGATGATGTAATAACTTATTAATTTTTGGTATGAATAATGCTTTAGTATAGGGTCAAAAATAAAACATACAGTGTTGGCGAAATTGTAAAAAAAAATTTTTCGCTCCACCCTAATGTTCGTGTCACCACCCAAAATGTGTAACCGACCCAAAATTTGAGGACTGAATTTAGCGGCGTCTATTCAAGAACAGCGTCCAACTCAGGAACTACTCTGAAATGTGTTGAAATGCTGAAAGATGTATGCGTGCTTGTATACGTGTGACTTGTTTAGAGTGTGAGTTTGACATAGAGGGCGGGCTAAGCGGGCTTTCGCTAGAGACCCTTTATGTAGAGTCACGCAATCACATCCTCGATTTTTATTGGTGCCGCCATTTTTTGTCAAAGGTGTGAAAATACAAATGGCGGTGTAGTATATAGCGGTACGTACAAAATAGGCGGTGAGACAAAGGTAAGACATACATGAATGTGATGAATATGATATTATTCATAAATTCATGACATTTGAACAGAAAATATCTGTTATATTTTTTCAAAATGCAAACATACATAAACAATGAATCATGTACCTACTTCACCTAATATTGCTATATTAAAGGAAAAAGTAATGGCAATCACCTAATGCGACTTATGAAAAAAAATCTAGTACAGAAATAATATTCAGATACATTCTTTGAATTATACTATAAGGTAATTATTTAGAAGTTTTCCGTCCTCACCGATTTCAATGATTTTTGGATATGTTGTTGGGGACATGATTCTGAACAACTTTTTCTTATCTAGAACTTAGATAGTATATGCTCTAAGATCTAGAGACGCGGTAGCGTCTCGACGCCAAGTACAGGAAAGACACCCTGTATATGTCGACTGCGCGGAAAAGTGTCAGCACCGTTCCCAATCGTGCTCTCAGCACCGTAAAAACCGGTGCTGAGCCCCATTCACGGCGCTGTTCAGCACTTCCGGCAGCTCTTATACAGGGTGTCCGCGGGAATATTGGACAGCTGAATATCTCCTAAAGTATTGGAGATAAAAAATTTAAAAAAATATGTAAATTAATGGTTCGATGGGGCGGCTTAATTAGCCGCGACGGATTTTTTTTCGATTATTATTTTAAAAGATACGATGGTCAAGGTCGGTTTTTCAAATGGCACTAACTTTTTTGAAGTCCTGGGTTGATAGTGCGTTCCAATACGAATTCAATAAGCCTTAATGTATACACTTGATTTCCACTGGTTTTTGAGATATTGCGCTTGCAAATTTGCTGATTTTCACTTGAAAAAAACCTCTGGAATAGCAAGGACCGGGGACGGTCGTGCTGGCCCCACGGGTGGCATTGCCTGTTGTAACAGATACCTACCTGCCAAAGGTCTACGCGGCCCCAAAGGCTGGACAATTCTTTTCCGTCAGAAATGCTACTTAGGTAGGTACATCTGCGGTATCGAGAAGCGCACCGTTACTTTTATTTCGCACTTGTTTCTACGCTCGGATGGCCGGTTATTTTGGGAGGGATGCAAGTTCGATTGGTTAGGTTAGGAGGTGTGAAAGTTGCTACACTAAATTTCAACCATAGGGAGCAGATTGTATTAGAACCAATCGGATTTGCATCCATAACAAACGGCTGCTCTCTTGAAGAGGCCGTCTTCACAGCAATGCCCACCTTCTCTCGCACGGAATACGTTAACGCATGCTTTTGTTTTGATATTGAAGCTCGTGTTTATACTCGAGAGGACCACGCGTCGACAGCGGGCTACCCCTTTTCTTCCTGTGTCTCTCCACGAGGAGTATTGCCGGTGGATTGTAGGAGCGTAGATGTCGGGACGCCAGTTATTGAATTCAGGAGACGATAGAAACACTATTACAAAACACACATGTACTATAATTAAAGTAAATCGTATTCCTCTCGAGCAGGAGTACTGATAATGATCGAACTTGCGCCCCACTTCGCACAGACCGATTACGCGGAGGGTATTCGGGTGTCGCACACTGCACAAATGATACAGGGTAATTCTGGAGCAACGCCCGTCAAGGAGATGCGGCCTGGTACCCCGTGGCGAGGACAGCCCTTCGCAGTGCCTCGCCCGATTTTTATGGCTTTTTCCGGAAAAAGGTACGAATCCTGGGCCCAACGTAACGAATTTGGGGTCGAGTCCCCGCAGCCGAGGGTGAAATATCCATTACAGCGTTTTAAGAAATTCTTTTCTTCATCGTATCGAGAGAGAAGTGACGCCAATGGATTCCTTATGTTTTTCCGATGAAAATCATACTAAATGTCGTGTAAATCGGACAACTTTTGCATAGGGAATACAAATAGCTGTGTCAAAGTAGTCCTATTTGCATGATATTTGGTATGATTTTAATCGATGGAACACCAGGAATGCATTGACGTCGTTTTCGCAAAGATCTGATGAGAAATGCCGAAGTCGAAGATTTCTCACTTCTTAATAGGCACTCCAACCCCTTCGAGCGTCGAAAGCCATGAAATTCTGCGAGGCACTCCGGGGGGGGGGGGTTGTCCTCGACACGGGATGACGAGGCTGCATCTAGTGCATCTTGTCAACCGCCAACTCGCGTAAACAATACCTGCAGTCATAAACCGCGACCCCGGCGAGACCGCTGTGGCCGATCGGCCTGGTGAAATTTTCAGAGCGAAGCAAAAATTCATTCGATGTTTACGATCGGTAATTTTATACTTCTCCCAAGAACTTTTCGACAACACCTATTTGCCAGATTTGTAAAGGGCAATCAAGAACGTGGTGCCCTAGAGAATTTGTAGGCATTCTTCAGTTTCAGTTAATCTGTATATTGCTCTGTCGGTGGGTAGTAGGTACATTCTATGAGTTCGGGCGCGCAGGTACCGTTGTTAACCGCGACTCCAGCGAGACCGTTCTGGCCGATAATCGCCTGATTTATTTCTGGGGACCAGATTACGAGTGGCATTTTTCTCCTCTACTATATAGCTAATCTCTCTACGTTTGTCAGGCAATAAACCGTGCTTCGCTACAATATAAACAAGTTATAATGATGTTCTGAGCGCTGACCGCGATGAAAATTGATATTGTGAAAAAAAGAACATGTTCTTAGGTTAGATCGAAAAATGTTTCCCTGGCAATGGGGTATTGTAATATGACTTTAAGAAGATAAACATGTAATTTTTTAACGTTAAATATTTAATTTGTTGTCCTGATTGAAATTATAATTCTTAAAAATATTAAAAATTTTTTGATTCATATTTATCAGTCAAATAATTACAGAATTATTACCACAACATTAATATGTCTATATCGTATTTTTTAACATTATTATATTGCTGGGGAGATTAATGCAAGACCTTAATCTTGGTCCTTGGTGATGGACGTAGCGCCGTGTAGCCGTAAGAATTTGATTTTCCCCGATTGATTCAAGACCTATCAAGACTTTCATGATCTATCAAGACTTTCAAGAAATTTTTGTTTCGAATAATAGTCGAAGCTTTCGAAGCTATTCGAAGCGATTCCAAATTTTCGCCCGGGATTCGAAGCGATTCGAAACTTCTGTCCAGAATTCGAAGCGATTCGATTTGCTTGGCAACCATGACTAATGAGATTCGAAGCGTTTCGAATCTTTACAGGATTGAATGACTTCGAATCGATTTCGAAGTTGATGTCTTGAGGCCATCACTACGAATCAGTCGGATCATAAGTACGTTGCGCGTTGAATAAGCATGTCAGGTTTCAAGTCTTCGTTTAGGGTAAACGGGGTACTCTGGGCCATAGCCAAGCGAACGTTCGACCGGCAACAACGTGTCACAAGTGAACAAGTGTTGAAATCGAAAATGAATACACAGCAGAGCCTTGAATTGATTGGGCAATATGAGAAGCATCGCGTATTATGGGACACCACACTGCCTGGATATCACAATAGACAGTTGAGAGGAGATGCGTGGAAGGATATCGGCAGGGCGATGCAGCTACCGGTGATGCAACTGCAAAACAAGATAAAGGCCCTGATGAGTTCGTATCGGCGAGAAAAATCAAGGGTGAAACATAGCCTCGTCACCGGTTCAGGTATGAAAATTTTTCTTTAACTTGTTGGTTTTATTCGTAACATCAATCGGGCTTAGTTATGCAGAAAGCTAACAACCCTCAATGATCTGAAACTGAGCGCATTAAGTGCGAAGATTGAAAGTGTTAAAGAAAAGTAGTTTATTTCTATTGGGTATATTTTATTTCTTGTTATTCTACTACAATGTTATGTAATTGATTATTTAATGGTGAGCAGTATAATTAATATTATTTTCAATTTTGTGTAACATTTGTTTTTTTTTTGCCTAAATTGAAACTATGGCTTGGTAATTTTAATAATTGGATAATGTAAAATTTGCCCTGCGGTTTGGTTTTCCCCCAAATTAAAGATCACAAAATGATGGGATCCGTAATGCGTTTAACTAAGTTTTGGTCATTTTGAAGGTTCGTAGTTTTTGACATAATTAGGCCCAAGCGAAGAACTTGGTGGAAAAGCCACGTAAGCTCAGTGTTTAGTGAAAGGGTCATTCCACGCGAAGTCGGACACTTTTCGGAGTAACATTTCGGATTTTGGTGCAACTTGGATATGTTAGAGTCTTTAGGGGTATATAAACATATCTCGAAGGATTTTTCGAAATGTCAAAAATTGTGGATGTTACAGCTCTTTGAAATATAGTGTTTACTATTTTTCAAAAAATTATAACTGTTGAACTAATAAACTGATAAAAATGACCTTTTGGGTGCTGACAGTGGAGATATAAGAGTACCTAATAAAAATTATTTCACTTAATAAAAACGAATATTTGACAATTTATTTAGCAATTGTTCTTAATAAATGCAATTTTTCAGTTGAAGGCACCTTTTTAAAAATTTGGAAAAAAGTAGGAGGATAAAGCCCTGTTTTTCCTCTTTACGGACATGTTTCGAAAAACGTGGACGTTTTAAAATTGGCCAAATGAAAATTAATTGAATGTAACGCTGCGTCGCCAAGCACCGGCTCGACTGGTCGGGCCGTGCAGTACCTACTCCCAGCGGCCAAGCGGCTATATCTGCTATTCTTATACAATGGTAAGTATTTGTATAAAAATGAAAGAGGAAAACTTTTACTGTTTTTTATACCCAACATAATACAGTATCTCAATTTTTGGTGTTCGCAATATTTTCCTTGAAACGAGGGTGACCTTCAGTGTTTTAAATGGAATGCTATACAGGGTGTCCCAAAAATGTCGCGTTTCCTTGAAACGGGTGACTCAGGGGGTGATTTGAAACAACTTTTTCCTTAGCGAAAATATTGTCCGAAGCTTCGTTAAGGAGATATTAAGCAAAAACCCCGACCAATCAGAGCGCGCGCCTTCCGCCTGAGTTCCTGCGGTAGCGTTGGCTACGAGGTAGGCGACCGCGCTTGTGCTACGAACGTACGAACAAACAAGTCGGCATGCATCGAAGGAAACCGCGTTACACATTTTTTTTTTAAAGCAGAATCTTAAATAAGAATAATTTGAAGTGAGAGGACAAGAAGTACGTAAATTTCGTTTTTAAATAAGGCATAAACGAAAAGCTAACGTAACAGAGAATGTACGACAAGTGATCGTAATTCGTTATTGAGGTAAAAATCCGTAGTTTAAGAACGGCCAACACAACTAAATTTAAAAAATAATATTAGGTGTATGAATAAATTCTTTCCGACTGGAATTTCTATCGCGGTGGTATTCAGAAGCTGCCAGAAAAATGGCAAAAGGTAATGAACAATAATGGAAATTATTGCGATGATCGAGTTGTTTTCATATTTTTTAAATCGAACTGTTATTGTACCCTAAAATCGGAAAGAATTTATTTTCACACCTAATAATCACCAATAAATTAAAGAAAACTCACCTTTTCGGACATTCCTCTCCTTGCTTTCCTTCCCTTTTCGGACATTCCTCTCCTTGCTTTCCTTCCCTTTTCGGAAACCTGTGTCACTAGGCCACTGTACCGATCCTGGTCATCGGCGTCCAGTGCTCAGCTGATCGCAGGGTCAATGTACCGAATATTCACTTCACTGCACGGCTACTAACACTGATCACTGAATTTATTTTTCACGGAACGTGTTGTTCCTACGTTATAAAAATTGGTGGCCGCGAAAGGGGCCGATTACTGTTAATTACTGGGACGAGATTACTACTATTACTCGGCGAAAAGAAAACTCGTGGCAGACTGTCTCGGGCTATGCAGTCCGCTGCTGTGCAGCGATCAGATACGGATCCGACCGACGATCGTCAAAACAAAAGCGTAGGCTACGCTTGGTCAAATCGCTCTATCGCACTCGATCTCGTGTTTCGTTCGATCTCTTCGTCGCGCGGTGTGACAATGTATGTGGCAACTTCAGCTACTAACCAAAATACGTGTGCCCCGTCTTTAAAAGTGTGCCCAAATAGGTGACTCGACCAATCGTCACAGCAGCGGACTGCACAGCCCGAGACAGTCTGCCACGAGTTTTCTTTTCGCCGGGTAATAGTAGTAATCTCGTCCCAGTAATTAACAGTAATCGGCCCCTTTCGCAGCCACCAATTTTTATAACGTAGGAACAACACGTTCCGTGAAAAATAAATTCAGTGATCAGTGTTAGTAGCCGTGCAGTGAAGTGAATATTCGGTACATTAACCCGGACGCAGTGTGATCAGCTGAGCACTGGGCGCTACCCAACCATAAATCTTTTCGTCCACCGATAACCAGGATCGGTACAGTGACCCACAGTGACACAGGTTTCCGGAAAGGGAAGGAAAGCAAGGAAAGGAATGTCCGAAAGGGTTTTCTTTAATTTATTGGTGATTATTAGGTGTGAAAATAAATTCTTTCCGATTTTAGGGTACAATAACAGTTCGATTTAAAAAATATGAAAACAACTCGATCATCGCAATAATTTCCATTATTGTTCATTACCTTTTGCCATTTTTCTGGCAGCTTCTGAATACCACCGCGATAGAAATTCCAGTCGGAAAGAATTTATTCATACACCTAATATTATTTTTTAAATTTAGTTGTGTTGGCCGTTCTTAAACTACGGATTTTTACCTCAATAACGAATTACGATCACTTGTCGTACATTCTCTGTTACGTTAGCTTTTCGTTTATGCCTTATTTAAAAACGAAATTTACGCACTTCTTGTCCTCTCACTTCAAATTATTCTTATTTAAGATTCTGCTTTAAAAAAAAAATGTGTAACGCGATTTCCTTCGATGCATGCCGACTTGCTTGTTCGTACGTTCGTAGCACAAGCGCGGTCGCCTACCTCGTAGCCAACGCTACCGCGGGAACTCAGGCGGAAGGCGCGCGCTCTGATTGGTCGGGGTTTTTGCTTAATATCTCCTTAACGAAGCTTCGGACAATATTTTCGCTAAGGAAAAAGTTGTTTCAAATCACCCCCTGAATTACCCCTATCAAGGAAACGCGACATTTTTGGGACACCCTGTATAGCCGCTTGGCCGCTGCGAGTACCGCACGGCCCGACCAGTCGCGCCGGTGCTGGGCGACGCAGCGTTACATTCAATTAATTTTCATTTGGCCAATTTTAAAACGTCCACGTTTTTCGAAGCATGTCCGTAAAGAGGAAAAACAGGGCTTTATCTTCCTATTTTTGCAAATTTTTAAAAAGGTGCCTTCAACTATAAAATTGCATTTGTTAAGAACAATTGCTAAATTAATTGTCAAATATTCGTTTTTATTAAGTGAAATAATTTTTATTAGGTACTCTTATATCTCCACTGTCAGCACCCAAAAGGTCATTTTTATCAGTTTATTAGTTTAATAGTTATAATGTTTTGAAAAATAGTAAACACTATATTTCAAAGAGCTGTAACATGCACAATTTTTGACATTTCGAAAAATCCTTCGATATATGTTTATATACCCCTAAAGACTACAACATATCCAAGTTGCAAAAAAATCCGAAATGTTACTCCGAAAAGTGTCCGACTTCGCGTGGAATGACCCGAAATGTTAATTACTCAACTTTTAAATGTTTTTATACATTGTCGATTGATGGGTGTAAGGATGAGACAACTTTCGCAAGTTGGACTTACTCGGCTTTTGCAACAAGGTCTTCTATTAATACACTTGATAGTGGATGTATTTTTTGTCGAAAATGGGTTTTTATTGACTTCGAAGTAAACAATTATGTTTTTCCTTATACAGGCCGAGGAGAAGTATATCGCTCGAAGTGGTTCGCGTTCAATAGCTTCCAATTTTTGTCAGACAGGGACGTTCCACGCCAGACAGCCGATACAATAAACGACGTAAGAACCCCTTTTTACATGCGTTTATTTAATTAATTTATCGTAAAACCTTTTTTTTAAACAAGCTTTTATATTTAACTACCCTTGTTGGTTCGTTTGATATAGATACATACATACATACATACATACATACATACATACACACATGTATACATATATACATACATACATACGTACATAAATACATAGATAGATACATATAGATACAATATATTACAAGCTTTTGTCACCCTGCGGTTTTTAAAAAAAAAATTTCTTTAAAATTTAAACATCAGTTTGCCACGGTATCGAACTATTTCCAATGAAATGCCTTGCAAGATGCAAGCGTATCTCTTTAGCAGTATTTGTTGGTCTTGTGGGGATATTTCGAATGGGCATTTCGTAGTGACGACATATCGCCGTCGTTCCTCCATCTACCTCCAATAATCCGTCCAGTTTCCTCAGCGTCTAAACTTCCTGGTGGTGTGTATACCGCGCTCGAACTGGCATTTCTTCGTAAGAAATTGTGGAAATATATCGTTGATAAGACAACTTTTTTCGCTTTTTGGGGGGGGGGGGGGGGGGGGGTAATAGAATTGGTTTTCGCAAAACTCGAAAAACCGAACTTAGTATACCGAACGCGTTTTCCACAACTCTACGTCCCCTTGACAGTCGGTAATTAAAAATTCTTTCCATTGTACCGTGGTCTGGTTCACCGTCAAACGGCCTCATAGTGTACTCGTTTAATGCAAATGCTTTGTCACCCAGTATCATGTACGGTACTTGTATAGCATACGGTACTGCTAGAACTTCCGGAGCTGGAATATTGAGCATCTTATTTTCTAATTTTTTGTACAACTGCGTGTTTTTGAAAACTCCACCATCAGATATTCGCCGCTGACAGCCGACATCGACGTACAAAAAATTGTAATTCGCATCCACTAACGCAAATAAATCAATGCTAAAAAATTGCTTATAGTTATAATATTCCGTGCCGCTGTTGATAGGCGCTTGCAACATCACATGTTTCCCATCCATTGCGCCTATTGCATGGGGGAAGTTCCATTTATTTTCGAAGTTTTCCGCAACAGCCAGCCACTCTTCCTCCGAAGATGGTAACTGTAATTTTTAATAAACAATTTGTAATTCATTTTCGAAGGTATCTGAAGCTACATGTGAGCAGGAGGCTCAAACGCCCACGGAAACACCCGAGGAACAAGAGGGACCACAAGCGTCAACGAGCTTTGATAGCAACTGTGGCCAATTGTTAAGCGACCGTGCTTTCAGAACTGCGGGAACATCGCGTCAGGCGAAAAGACGCGCGGCGGAACAAATGACAAACGGCGCGATGCTGGAACAAGCGTTCCAGTTGTTAGAAAAAACAGCAAACGGCCCTATAGAAGATGCATATTTTACCTTCGGGTTACACGTGGGGAACGAGTTACGGAAGTATGATGCAGTAACATTGGCGCGTGTGAAACACGTAATAAGCACCGCGCTTTTTGACGCGGATATGGGAAAATATTCCGGCCAAAACAATTATACACATTCACAGGACCCTTCTGTATCATCGTTGAACAGATGGACAACACGATTCCCCGACGCAACAAGCGACTGTACACCCCCCCAACATACTCCACATGAAAATTATGAATACGAAACTCCATAGTAAATAAAATTTAATAATGTTCTTAATCTTTATCCTGGTATTATTTTATTTGTCCGCCCTATACTCATGACGTTCCATTTAATTATAATGTACCAAAAATTTATTACCCGTAATAAATTTAAAAAAAAATGAACACAATGAAATTACAACTTCTCTACTAATTAAGTATACATATACGGTTATTTTCATTTACACTTGCCTTCACATATTCCTTCAGTGCTTCAATTATTGCGTCGCAAACTTCGGGGACAATTGTGGATATGGACTGTTTCGATACTCGAAACAAGTACTGCAAGCTGGTGTATGAGTCGCCAGTGGCTAAATATCTTGACGTAATGGCCAATCTTTCCTTCACGGATATCGCCTCCCGCATGCACGTATTTATTTTCTTTACACGTGACTCGATTAAATTGCTCAAAAAATTGAAATCTTCGACTCTCATTCGTGTAAAGTTCTGCACATTAGCTTCTGCAGAATCAGACATCAGATCTTCAATGAGTCGATTTCCGCATTGCAACCTGTTTGTAAATAATTTACTGGTCCACCAGCGTGGTTTTCTTCTCTGCTTCTTTTCATTCCCCAAAATCTGATGAATGAGTATAAATGCTGCTGCGGCAGTGCGTATACGGAACGGCATGGCTGCCTCGGCGGTTACTCAAAACACTAGATACACACAAAATTCTCACGACACAGGACTATGAACAGCGTGTCAAGAAGTGCCGCTTTCGGAAGACTGTTTTATACTGACTTCGAGGTCCTCAAGCGATGCCGAAAACGCGCATAAAAAAAGGTGCGCGAAATGTACTTACCTGTGCAAGTCTGGTTGCCAGATGTGTAGCTTGGCTATAGCCCATCTCACCCAGGACCTCGGGGATGGAATCCGAGAGTATACCGAAAATAGAAAATTCCATTTACCTGAGAAGCCGCTACATATCAATGCCCCGTGATGTCCTGTTTTGCGTTCTCTTTGGGTAGGCTACCTCGCGAGGTTTCCGTGCAAAGCAGCCTCGCGACGATGATAAAAATGAAACTTCAGGTTCTATTGGTAGGGGAGACTGGGGCTAGTTGACTAACGAGGTTAGTTGATTAATTGTCTTTAATTGTTGTATTATGGAATAAATTATGCTGCGATTTGCGATATTGAAGCATATGAATGACCAGCTTGAAATTTAATGGGTCGTCGCGACAAAATACTGTGTGTTCTATCATTGAGAATGAAAAATCTAAAAAGGTCGGTGGGAAGTAAATATTTTTGTTTCGACCATTTATGAATTTTTGTCCACTAAGTACTGCTTGATGTTTTTTCATGAATATTTTGTGGAAACGTGATATACAGGGTGTCCCAAAAATGCTGCGGTTCCTTAAAGGGGGTGATTGGGAGGGGGGGGGGGGGGTGATTGCAAACAACTTTTTCCTTTGCGAAAATGCCCTCCGAGGTTTCGTTAACGAGATATTAATAAAAAGCACCGACCAATCAGAGCGCGAGCCTTCCGCTGGAGGTCCCGCGCTAGCGTGGCCGCGCGCCGGGCCGCGCTGCGACTACGAACAAGCAAGACGGCATGCATCGAAGGAAATTGCGTAGAATGGCAAATGAAAAATACGTAACAAAAAAATCGAAACTTTTGCCATGGTTTGTTTGCTATTTAAAGTGAATAATGAATAAAGGATAAATGGATGAAAATCACGTGTAACGTAAAAAGACGAATACACATTTTTTTTAGAAGATTCGAAAATAATAATTATTTGAAGTGGGAGGATAAGGAATACGTAAAATTCCTTGTGTTAATAACATATCCACGAAAAGGTAATGTAACAGGAAATTAACGAAAAGTGATCGTAGTTCGTTATTGTGATAAAAATCCGTAACTCAATAACGGCCAGTACTGTTGCTGATAACGAATAAGTCTGTTTAAAAAGGCCGAATAAATATTTTCGTACCAGAATTTTGAGAATTATCGCCGGAAATAAGCCATAGCTTGCGTTAAATTAAAAAATGAATGATCACCATTAAAGTAACTAAAACTCACCCTTGTAGAAAATTCACCTGCAACTTGAAAACTTGTGTCACTGGGTCACTGAACCGATCCTGGTCATCGATGGACGAGCCCAGTGCACAGCTGATCCCAGGTATACGACACTACCCAAAGTTAAGGGTCGCAATGTCAGGTGCGTCCAGGTCAACGTACCGAATATTCACTTCACTGCACGGCTACTAACACTGATCACTTAATTTACTTTTCATGGAACGTCTTCAATGGATCGAGCCCTACTTCAACTGGGTATTCTGTCAACGATTTGATGCATACGGGTGCAAATCTACTCCTTAACATCACTGACGTGTTGCTGTGGATACGCCAGCACAAGTACATTTTTGCCACAGACGTGACAAAAATGTATCGTCAAGTCAAGATTCACGAGGATTATCAGGATCTTCAACGAATACTGTGGATCGATGACGAGTCAAAGGAGGTGCCCTACAAGCTCACAACGGTCACATATGGGACCAAGGCTGCACCATTTCTGGCGGTCAGAGCTTTACTTCAATTGACGGAAGACGAAGGTCATCGCTTTCCTCTGGCGGTGCCACCAATCAGGCATGCCAGATACGTTGATGACATCTTTGGAGGGTCAGACACAGGTGAGATGCTCATTACAATAGCTCACCAATTAAAAGATCTGTGCAACGCGGGAGGGTTTCCACTAGCCAAATGGCATTCAACCATTCCTCCGTTGCTTGATGCACTTTCTCCAACTAAACGAGCTCAAGGCTCAATTATATCACTAGACGACTGCAATACCAAAATTCAAATTTTCTTTCACTTCAAAACCAAGTTCAACTTCAAGGCTCACCAAACGCCTCATCTTATCAGAAGTAGCACAAATTTTTGATCCATTAGGTTTTCTAGCGCCAGTCATAATTCGGGCAAAAACATTGTTGCAAGAGTTGTGGCTGCACAAGTTCAACTGGGATGATCCACTGCCTTCCCAAGTAACGTCACAATGGCTCATCATCAGAGAAGATTTAACAAGCTTGTGCAAGCTATCATGTCCAAGGTGGTTCAACACCTACAGCAACTCTACAGTGGAACTACACGGCTTTTCTGATGCCTCACAACTCGCCATGGCAGCGGTAATTTACATTACCGTATCATCACCGTCCACAAATCACAAAGTGTCGACACTTGTGTGCTCCAAGACTAAGGTAGCACCACTAAAGAAGCTCACAATCCCGAGACTCGAGCTTCCTGCAGCATTGATGCTGGCGAAGCTCACCAAATATGTTCAAGCAACGCTACAGCTCAACATTGCTACAACATATCTGTGGACGGATTCACAAGTGACACTAACCTGGATCAAAACACACGCATCACGCTGGAAGGACTACGTAAGGAATCGTGTGTCTCAAATTCGAGAGATCACCCAAAGCGCACAATGGAGACACGTTCCAGGGACATCAAATCCAGCTGATTGCGCATCACGAGGCTTATGAACATCGCAGCTTGAACATCACAAGCTTTGGTGGACGGGACCACCATGGCTTGCGCAGCCCAGTGAAACATGGCAATCACAACCAATGTTGGACGAAGACTTGAGTGCACTAGAAGCTCGTCCAGGCATTTCAAAGCTGCTCAATATTCAAAAGATTGAATATCACTGGGACCTCATCTATAAATATTCATCCCTTAACAAACTTATTCGCATCACATCAGTTTGTTTCAGATTTATTTCAAAGTTGAAGAAGGCTCCAGTCACGCTGCCGCTCTTCACCTTATCGCCCATCGACATAGAATGGGCCAGGATCTTCTGGATCAAAGCAACGCAGGCGCTTTATTTCTCCAGCGAGATGAAGATGCTCAGCTCAGGCTCAACATTGCCAGCTGCTCATGTCTTCAACCGACTCACCGCATTCATCGATGAGAGTGGAGTCATTAGAGTTGGAGGCAGACTCAACAATGTTTGCACGAGCTACGAAAGTAAGCACCCTGCAATTTTACCTCGCCATTCACATTTGTCTAAACTGATTATAGACCATGCGCATCGACAAACTCTCCATGGAGGGACCCAGCTCACCCTAGCCCAGATTCGACAAAACTACTGGATCATTGGAGGGCGAGCTCCAGTAAAATCCTACATCCTGCGGTGTGTTGTGTGTGCTCGACAAAGGGGGATCCGTGCCCATCAACTGATGGGCCAACTACCTCATTCGAGAGTTACACCCTCACGACCGTTCAACAACACTGGCACCGATTATGCGGGTCCAATCACACTGAAGACGTGGCGAGGGAGAGGTTCCAAGACACAAAAGGGCTGGATCTGTGCCTTCGTGTGCCTCACAACATCAGCTGTTCACCTAGAACTGGTGACAGACTACACAACCGAAGGGTTCATCGCCACCTACAGGAGATTTGTCTCCAGGAGAGGGATTCCTCTCACTCTTCACTCCGATTGCGGAACCAACTACGTTGGAGCTGACACCGTCCTCAATAGAATGTTCACCCAGGGGACTGAGGCGCATCAACGATTGAATCAGCTGTTTGTCAATGACAAAACGGAATGGCGCTTCAATCCACCAGCCGCACCGCACATGGGATGCAAGTGGGAAGTGGTCGTGAAGTCAATCAAACACCATCTCCGGCGAACAGTCAGTGAGACGGTGCTCACATATGAGGAATTCAGCACACTTCTTACACAAATAGAAGCGATGCTCAACTCACGACCGCTCGAGCCCCTCAGTGACGACCCAGATGACATCTCGGCACTCACACCAGCGCACTTTCTTGTTGGAAAACCACTCTCAGCTCTTCCGGAACCGTCTGTGGAGAATTGATCAGTTTTGCCATCAGCTAGATGGCAATTCATTCAAAAGAAGATGCAACAATTCTGGACTCAGTGGTCATCCCACTATTTGCAGAGACAACTATCCATCACCAAATGGCATCATCCAACCAACGACTTGAAGATCGGATCCCTGGTGCTCATCACAGATGAGCGATTTCCACCAAGCAAGTGGCCACTTGCGAGGGTCATCACCTTGCATCCAGGGAAGAATGGACTCACCCGAGTCGTGACGCTCAAGACCGCCACGACAACATTAATCAAAATTGGCAATTTTGCCTGCATCAGATTCAACATCAACATCATCAATCAGCTGTTGATGGGGGGAGCATGTTTGGGAATGAATGGTTCTATTTGCCGCCGCACGCTCGATCACCGCAGCACCTACTGGGCAGCGGAAGTCACGGTCGATACGCAATCAATCGACCAATCAGGTTCCGTCTTGTCGATCGACGCTCGAGAATGTTCGAGAAGACGCCAAGGCGGAAATGCGCATCCATCTTGAATTCTTTCTGTTCACAACCGTGCGCAAGGAACACCGTATTTTGTCCATTGGTTAAAAGTTTTGCTCAACAAGCAACGTCAGTGCTCAAATCACGTTCGAATCACAAGAGTAGACTCAACGCGGAGTTCGCGTCACAATCAGCTTATATAAAGTCGATTGACGGCGTATTCGCGATTGTGCGTGTTCGCGTGTCCACGTGTTTGATACACGTTGATATTGTACGGTAGAGGGTACGGGGGCTCATCCTCGATTGTTATCGTGCTTCACGGATACACCGTGTGTGCACATTTGTTGCAATAAAGACCTTGTTTTGTTGTTCACATAGTGTTTTGGTGGCACATCGCCGATTCTAACCTCACCAGCCACCTCGTGCTCAAAACCTTAACGCAATATTTTACAGTGGTGTGTCCATAGACCGCTTTGTGAAAGCTTTAAATGCTAAATAATATCGATATATAATCTCTTCTTCGTTCAAACTTACGTCAGTATTATTTTTTTGTAACGCTTCAGCTTCTTTCCGAGCTTGCAGTGTTATTCGTTCAAGTGTTTCAAGGTCATTATCGTTTAAGGCTTTGTCCAAATTATGTAATTGGTCTTTATAAATGCTCGCTATTTTGTATATCATTTTCTTCAAATGTCGTAAATCCGGAAAGTGAGGTGCCAAAATCTCAATGGCTAAAAAATTGGACTTACATGTAACAACCATGAGAATGACCAACTTTTTCAGCATGCACTTTATTAGAACAGCTACTGATACGGTTGTTCAACTTATGTACCTTTTTTTAATGAGCATTCTACCAATCGTTTGAAGAAATCCTGTAAATTATTCAGAATTTCATCATCTTTTGTTTTACAAAGATAACTACAATGCCATGCTTTTGTCGCCTTCTTCGATTGCAATACAGGTAGAACGTTTATAGCTTCCCCTTCCGAATTCATTATGATTAGTTCAGAACCGATGAAAGTATGGTACGAACTTTCCGCAAAATATGATTCTGAAGAAGATGTATGTCTGGATTGTCCACACAAAGCATTAATCCTGTCATCAACTTCTAAACATTCTGCTGCGCGCGTTAAGGAAACTTCCACTTTTTCTTTACAATCTTTCAACAGTTTCGTCATTTTCAAAATGTACTTTTGCCTAATATGAAAACACCTGTAACGAGTTACGCCGGTGGGACGACGATCTTACCCCCCACCACGCGCCCGACCGAGGTAGCACGTACCGCGCTAAGCCAACGGTCTTGCCCCCTACCACTCGTCCGCAATACCGAGAACTGGCGCGAGAGGGTTTCACAGCGAGAGACTCTCTCGCTGCCGAAAATGTGCGGACGAGGACATACAGGTCGGGGGCATAGGCCTATTTGGCAGAGACCGCCTAGAGCGTTAGTACGAGCAGTACGCCTCTCCCGGAGACCTCCTGTGCGATTCCACGTTCTCGTGCAGTAACACTCGTTCTTGCGAAAGACAAGCGCCCGTGTTTCACACCAGTTCTTGTGCGTCCACAGACTGAGTCTCTGTGCATTTTTTTACTCCACACCTCCACGGTTCCCAGAAGGACAGCGTGAGCCATCCTCTGGACGCAGACCGATATCCGCCATCGATCTCCCGAATAGAGTTATCTCTGTTCTCGAGAGCGTCCTTATAGTCGCCGAATCACCCGCGGGTTGTGCCCACTGGGTGACCGGATCCCCGACTCTCCGACCAGGGTCCATTGGCAGGGTTGGCCCGCCAGGACACCGAAGGGTCAAATCGTCTTTCCTCTCCACTCTCGCAAACGTTACCGACGATCGAGATACGCGCCGCGACCCGCGCCGCGATACACACCGCCGACCAACGCACCGAAGTACGCGACGCGATACACACCAAACCGCACGCCGCGATACACACCGAGATCCGCGGTAGACTAAGTCTAGGTTTAAGCCGTACACACACTGTTAGCCAGCAAAGACCTGACCGGGATACCCTGTACTCGAACCTAAATAAATTGTCGTACTCTACCTTACCTCTGCGTACTAAGTCATTCGATCGGCGGCCCTGGACCACCGTCCTGAGCTGGCGATACGGTTCCTCCACCGTCCCACCGGTAACCCCGCGACCTAACGGTTACACACCATTTTATTATACGTTCAGCTTCCAATCTACTTGCTTCTCCGGACGGCATGCTAATAATTTTTGAAAGTTTTCCAATATAAGTTTCTTTGTTATTTTTGGTTGCTATATTGTTATTTGGTACAGCAATATAACGATACTTTTTTATTATTTGCAGAGCAGCATGACGTTTTGCTACTTTATTATAATCATCTCCGTTACGTATGTCATGATAATATACCTTCCGCTTTTTGGACATAACTTCTTTATTTAGCTGATAAAAATTTTTTCGCTTTCCGCATATCACTTCTGTATTTGCGTCATACTGCATTTTTTATTTCTTAATATACCTTCTTTGTGTGCGATATAATATTCATAATTAGAAAGTTTTTTGTCTTTCTCGCCTTTTTTACAATCTTTGCCTTTTTTCATATTCCACTCCTCTTTCTTTGCTTTATAAACAGCTTTTCTTTTTAAACTAATTTCCTCTTTATGCCTTTTATAATAATTAGATTTTTTCATATTCCACTCCTCTTTCTTTGCTTTATAAACAGCTTTTCTTTTTAAACTAATTTCCTCTTTATGCCTTTTATAATTATTAGATTTGTATTCTTTTCTATTGCATGGTACGTATACATTGCTGATTTTTGACTTCGAAACAAATGGTGGATCTGTCTGAATTATATTTTTTGTATTTATAGTGACTTCTTTGTCACTAAGTAGTACATTTTGAACTGGAGATATTTCATCATTTTTTTCATGAGTAATGTCACTTTGACCAATTTTAAATGCAGGATAATTTCCACAAGAGAGATTTTTATTAATTGTATTACCAATTGCAGATTCATATTCATATATACAACGTGTTAATTGTTGATCCTGAATGCATGGAAAATGTTCTATACGATTAGATTGAAACATTTGGATCAAATGTTGACGCATCAACGCATGATTGTACGTTACTTTGTCTGGTAATATTTTGAATAATAACGAGACAGCAAATGCAATCGCAAAAACTCCGCAATCCCGAGTGTTAGGTTGAGCTTGTACACGTGGAAATTCAATAAATTCTTCGTCAATTGTACCGTCATGTTTGATCAAAAAAGGGTATAACTCCTGCAGAAAAATTTTATGATGACTATGCAACTTCGAGAAATTAAAAGAATCATAAATATAAACTCTTCTTTCATCATGTTTATAGAAGCTAAAAACCCAGTGTCCCCCTGCACTGGTTTTAAAATCTTCGCTTTGGTGTAAAATCTGTATGTGATCCTGATTTTCAGGAACTGGTTGAATTGTACCAGGCATTTGAATTCTCCACGTCTCGCGTGGTTTATAATTAGCGTTAGCTTCTAATAATTTATGAAAATATTCGATATGATCATCTGCTAACCATTCCCCTTTACTGATAATTTGCATGTTATTAACACTGAGCTGTGAGATATTAATTCTACGATTCATTACAGACATGACGAATTATACTTTTATATATATATATATATATGTAGTACTTTATTGTGCCCCTTGGGGATTACAATTCACATTACTCCTCCTCTCTTCTCTCGCTTAACCTATTCTCGCATCCTTAACTCTATTTCTTACAACTACTCCTTATATCTAATCCTTATACCTAACCGCCCGCTCGCTCGCTCGCCACCGCCACTCCCGCTCCTCCCGCTCCCCCCTCCGGACCCCCGCTTCCGCACGCATCCTCTCACTCTCATTCCTTACCCATTCATTCCACCATCTTGCACCCCCCTCCACTCTTCCACCCTCCTCATCCAACTTTCCCCCTCTCCATCATCTCCCAACACTTCCCCCACCATCCCCTGCCAACCCCTACCCTCTCCCCATCCCGTACATTCCTCCCATATATGTTCCCATGTTTCCTCCCCCCATCCGCAAACCCTACATCTCCTTTTCTCCTCATCCTCCCAATATCTTCCCCCCCTCATCTCACTCCCCAACCTGAACCTAGCCACCCTCCTCCATCTGCTCTCCCCCCACCCCTTCTTTAGGTATCCAGGCACCCCCACCCCCTTTACCGTCCCATACCATCTATTATACCTAGCTTCCCTAATCCTTTCCCACCTATCCCCCTCCTGCAACCTCTTCTCCACACTTACCAGCTCTTCCCCCCTCATTTCTCCCCCACCCCTCATCCTTTCCACTTCCTCCACTGTCCATCCCCTCTCCTCATAAAACCCCTTCCTCTCCTCTTCCCATCCCTCCAGGACCCTCCCTCTCCTTGCCCGCCCTTTAATCTCCTCCCAACACATCCTTGCCACCTCCCCTCCCTGCCCCTCCTCCAACTTTCTCTCATACTCCCACGCCCTCATCCCCGCCCTTCCCTTCAACATCTCCCGCTGCAACTCTTCCCTAACCAAATATCCCGGCGTACACCATTCCACCCCCAAAACCCATCTCAAAAACCTGTCCTGTACCCCCTCCACCCTCTCCCTACTTTTCCAGCCCCAAATTTCCACCCCATAATTTATCGTTGCCCACACTAACCTATCAAACAACCACACCCTTCTCCCCCAATCCTTTCCAAATCTCCTTTTACCAATCCCCCACACCTGCCCCATCACAGCCGCTGCCTTCCTCACTCTCTCTCTCTTACATGCGCCTCTTGCCCTCCATTTCCCATCAAAGTATATCCCAGATATTTGTATTCTCTCACCTCCGCCAGCTCCTTTCCCTTCCACCTCCAAAGCACCTTTTTCCATCTACCTCCACCCCTCCTGCACCTCATCACTTTCGATTTCTCCACATTCAACTGCAACCCCTTCTCATCCATATACTTTTCCAACTTTCCTAACATCCCCTTCATCCCTTCCTCATCCTCCGCCAACACCGCAATATCGTCCGCATACGCCAGGGTATATACCTTCTTCCCCCCCAATCTCACCCCACCCCATCCTCCTTTTTCCAACTCCTCGTCCAAATCCGCCAACAACAGGGTGAACATACTCGGACTAAGTGGGCACCCCTGCCTCACTCCTCTAGCCGTCCAAAACACCTTCCCTTCCTCTTCCCCTACTCTCACCCTACATACCGTTTCCTTCATCACCTCCTCACACCTTTTTACTAACCCCTCCCTCACCCCTCTCTTCCTCATCGCTTTTATGAGAACCTCCCTATCCACCGAGTCGAATGCCGCCTTCAGGTCTATAAAGAAAATAATCATTTTCTTCCCCTTCCTGTTGACCTGCCTGTTTATCAGGTAGTTCAACGTATATACATTATCAATAGTTCCCCTTCCCTTCCTGAAACCGGCCTGACTCGGTGGTAGTAGCCCTTTTCCCTCCACCTCCTCCCTCAGTCTCTCCGCCAGTACCGACGCATAAATTTTATACGCCGTCTGCGTCAACGTAATGCCCCGGTAGTCCTCCACTTTTTTCCCACTCCCTTTCTTCAACACCGGCACTACCACTCCTTCCCTCCACTCCTCAACCCACCCTTCCCCCCTCCACACCCTTCTGCATATATCCCACAACCATTTCTCTACCTCTTCCCCCCCATACTTCCAAACCTCGTTGCGTATTCCGTCCCCCCCTCCCGCCTTACCCTCTTTCAAACTTCTTACCACCCTCCTCACCTCCTCAATCCTTAAATCCTCCTCTTCATCCTCCCCTCCCTTTCTTTCACCCCCTTTCCTCACCCTCCACTCTACCCCTCCTAACAACCCCTTGAAGTACTCTTCCCACTCTTCCATTCTTATTCCTTCCTCCACCCTCCTCCTCTTTCTCCTTTCCCTATTTACCACCTTCCAAACCTGCTCTTCTGTCCTGACCCCCTCCACCTCTTTTTCCCACCTCTCCACCTCCCTCTTCCTCTTCTCCTCACACATTCTCCCATACTCACTTTTTTTCTCCCTATACTCTAACCCCTCTCCTCCCTCCTTTCTCCATCTTCTCAGTTCTCTCCTTACTAATATTTTTTTCTCCCGACACTCCCCGTCCCACCACCCCCCTTCTCCAGCCCGCTCCCCTCCCTTCCTCCCCTTCTCCATCGCTCCCGTTATCCTATCTCTTAGCCCTCTCCAATCCTCTTGTATCCCTCTATCCCCTCCCTCCCTCTTTCCGAACCTCCTTACAAACTTCTCCCTCCCCTCCTCTGTCCAGTCCCCCCTCCCCAACCTCCTACCCACACCTTTTTTCTCCCCCTTTTCCCCCTCCCCCCTTCCCCCTCAGCCATACCACCACCGGATGATGGTCCGACTCAATCCTATCCCCCACTTCCATCCTTTTCACCCCCTCCCTTGTGTCCTCATTCCCTACTATATAATCTATAACTGAGTTCCCTCTCCCTCCCGTGTACGTCCACTCTCCATCCTCATCCCCCTCTACGTTCCCGTTCAAAATTCCCCACCCCCTCTCCTCCAGGAATCTACACAGTCTCCTGCCCTCCCCATTCAACTCTCCATCTTTCGATCTCCTGGTTTCCTCTCTACTTTCCTCCCCCTCCTCTTCTCCCCCCCCAGCTCCGTCCCCCTTCCCTTCCCGTCCTCGCGTTAAAGTCCCCCCCTATTACCACCCTAACTCCCTCTTCTCTCCCCTCTACCCACTCTTCCAATTCCTCCAGTTTCCTCTGCAAATCTTTATTCACATAAACTCCTACCACCCTCCACCATCCCCCCCCCAACAACACCTTTTTCACCATTATCCCTTCCTTCTCCCCTCCTTCCTGTTCCCTAGTTTCCACCTCCTTTCGTACCCCCATCACCATCCCCCCAATCGCCCTCCCTTTCTTATTTTCTCTTTTCGCCCACTGCTTCCACCACACATATCCCTTTGGTAATCTATTCCTCACGTACTCCCAATCCCGTTCCTCCAATATGGATGGATCCCATATAAGAATAGTAAAAAGGATAATACAGAAGAAAGGTAAAGAGAAGAGCCAACTGAAAAGTAAGGAAAATGGATCTATAATAATCGAAGTAGATGAAGAAACACATGATTTGATAATAAAGAAAGAAAAATTAAATATAGGATGGAAAAAATGTATGGCCTTCAAGCACTACAGCGTTAAGAGATGTTTTAAATGCTGGGGATTCTATCACATTGCGAAAAACTGTACCCGAGAGGAAACATGTCATAAGTGTGCAGGAAAACACAAGGCGACCGAATGTACAGCAAAGGATAATAAGTGTATTAATTGCGTGTTTAAAAATAAAACATACAATCTGAAATTAAATGACGAACATGACGCTCTTAATCCGGAGTGTCCGTCATATAAAAGAGCTATCGAGGAGGAGAAGAGGAGAGCTGGATGGGATGGCACTAAGAAGTAGCAACAACAGAAGGAAGCGGAACAAATAATGTATACAAACGCCCAAAGTTTAATGGCACACAAAGATGAAATACATCATCATATTATGAAGAAAATAAATCCTGCGATCATAGCGTTATCAGAGACTAGGTTAATTGCTGACATCGAGGATAGTGAAATAAATATACCGGGTTACAATGTGATTAGATGCGATGCGGAAAATAGGAACACCGGGGGGGGGGTTGCTTTGTATATAAGAGAGGAGGTCAATTACGAAATAGTATTAGTGAAAAAGATAAATAGGAACTGCTGGGGCGTTGCGATAAAAGTAGAACTTGAAATGTATAAAGGAGTGATAATGGTAGTGTACCACTCACCGAGTGCGTCACATGGCGATTTTATAGGATACCTAGAGGAAGTAGTTGAAGAGCTAACGATAAAAGAGCAGTGTATGTTAGTAGGAGACTTTAATATGGACTGTAGGACGGATTCTTTTTATACAAATAAGCTCTTAACAACTATGCAGAGTCTAGGCATGAAACAATATGTTAACGAACCAACACGAGTCACAAACAATAGTAAAACAATCATAGATCTAATATTTGCAAATAGGGAGGTAAATGTACAAGTAGTTCATGAACCTAAGATAACGGACCATGCATGGTTAAAAGTAATACTAAAGAGAAACAAGAATGTAACTAAATACAAAGAATTTAGTGGTAGGGATTACAGTAGATTTAATGCGGACGATTTTACTAAGCTGGTCGAAAATATCTTAAGGGATAAACAAGAGTTAGTAGGCCAGCAGATAGATGTGAATATAAGAGCGAGGAGACTTACAAATAGTATGGTAGAGGCGCTAGATATCTCGGCACCTAAGAAAGTGTTTAAAATTCCAAAAATTTGGGAAGGTAAACAATGGTATACGAATGAAATAGAAGAACTAGCGACCAAAAGAGATGAAGCGTATAGAAAAGCATTGTACGAGGATACGGACCAAAACTGGAAACAATTCAAAATTAGAAGGAATGAAGTAGTCAAATTGATTAAAAAAAATAAAAAAGAGCACTATGAAAATGTAATTGATCATAATAAGAATAACCCTACAAGTATGTGGAAAGCTTTAAAAGAAGTCATCAGGGGGGAACCAGTAGGAACAAAAGCATTAGACAATATAGATTTCGAAATATTGAATGACACCACAGGGTGCAATTTGGCTGATAAATTCAACTTATATTATATACAGAGTATTAAGGGTATAATAAAATCTATAAAGGGAAATAATAGTACGAGTATAAGTAGGAGAATTATTTATGTTATTGACAATAAGGGAGAGATGGAAAAATTCGAAAGGGTCACCGGGGAACAGTTAGGAGAAATTGTTAGGCAATTACCAAAGAGAAAGGGTACAGAAGAAGGAATAAGTAGTGATATATTAAAAGCGGTGTTTTGTGTAATACGGGAAGAATTTGTTAGTATAATAAATGAATCGTTAAGCGAAGGCTGTTTCTTAGAAGAATGGAAAACATCTACGATAATTCCAATCCCTAAGATAGAGAAACCAAGAAGGGCAAGCGAATATAGGCCTATTAATATGCTACCAATATATGAGAAGGTACTTGAGACAGTAGTTAAAAAACAAATTGAAAGGTATTTGGAGAGTAATAATATTATAACGGAACATCAGTCGGGATTTCGGAAAAATTATTCGTGTGAAACAGCGATACAAACGGTCATAGATGAATGGAAATTGATAATTAGCGAAAGGAAAATGGTAGGAGTAGTATTTATGGATCTTAAGCGTGCATTCGAGACGATTGATAGAGATAGGTTATTAGAGAAATTGTACCAGTATGGCTGTAAGGGAACGGTTCTTGAGTGGTTTAGATCGTATCTAACAAACAGAACGCAGCAAGTAAGATATAATGATGTATGCTCTAAATTATTGTCTACGGAATATGGAGTGCCACAAGGATCGGTTCTAGGTCCGTTATTATTCATAATATACATAAATGATCTCGTTAAAGTGTGCCCCGAGGATTGTAATATAAAAATGTTTGCAGACGATACCCTAATATATGTAACAGGTGAGAGTAGTATGGAGGTTGAGAGGAAAATGAATGTAGCATTTAATGTAGTGGAAGAATGGATGAATATTAACAGACTGAAGATGAACGCAGGGAAAACGAAATATATGATAGTTAGAAGTATAAGAAAGGAGTTAGAAGGTAGTATGGCTGTGAAGTGCTTGGATAAAACTGAAATAGAACGGGTGGAAATGATAAAGTATCTAGGCGTAATTATTGATGATAGACTACGATTTACAGAACATTGTGATTATATGCTAAAGAAAATAGGGAAGAAAATAAGTTTTCTGAATCGAGTGGGAAATTATATTACAGCATATACTAGATGTACTATATACAAGACAATCATAGCACCTCATTTTGAGTATTGTGCGACGTTATTAATTAATATGGGGGAAACACAGATAAGTAGGCTACAAAAAGCTCAGAACCGAGCCATGCGAGTCATATTGCAATGCGACAGACGAACCAAAGTCGAAAATATGCTGCAAGCGTTGCAGTTTATGGCTATAAGACAGAGGCTGTATTATAATATGTGTATATTTGTTTTTAAGATTTTTAAAAATATGTGCCCGGAGCATTTAAGAAATAGGCTAAGAATAGTAGGCGATGAAAGTGCAATGCAAACAAGGCAAGCTGGTAATATTGCAGTTGAATTTCGTAAAACGAGAAGTGCCCAAAAAAGTCTATTTTATGAAGGAGTATTAATGTATAATGCACTGCCAGACGAAGTAAAATGCTGTGGAAGTTTAGACATATTTAAGAGAATGGTAAAGGAGTTCGTTACAACAAATGTAACGTAATATAAGTGTACTCGAAAATAGTTGAGAAAGCTAATAAATAATCAATCAATCAATCCTCCACCCACGTTTCACATAGCACTACCACCTCCCATTCCTCCAGTCCTTTCCAAAACTCCCAATCCTTATTTCTTAGTCCCGCCACATTCCAGAAAGCCACCCTACATTCTCCACCTCCCTCTCCCCCCTCTAATCTACCCCCTTCCTCTCTCCCCGCCTCCGTTTCCCTGCTCCTCTATCCATTTCTCCCCCACCTCATCCCATTTTCTCATCTTACCATTCACCCACATCTTCATATATCCTATTTGCACCACCTTCCCCTTCTCCCTCTCACTCTGAGCCTCTCTTTCTATTTTCCACCTTCCCCTCCTCTCCTCCTCCGTTAGATCATCCTCAATACTTTCCCTCCCACCCTTCATTTTCTTTCTTGCCTCCATCACCCTCCTCTTCTCCTCCCTTCCCGCGAGCTTCACCAATACCATCCCGAAGCCATCCCCTTTTGCTCTCCCTATCCTGGCCACCTCCTTAATTCCTCCCTCCTCCAGCCCCATCCTGCCCCAAAGCTTCCTTACCTCCTCCTCCACATCCCTTCCCTCTACCCCTATTCCCCTTATCACCACGTTGTTCCTTCTACCCTCTCTCTCCTTTTTGTCTTGTTTCACCTCCATCCTTCTGATCCTAAGCCTCCACTCCTCCACTTGCTCTTCATTCATCCCTTCCTTATCTCCCCTTCCCATTCCCTGTTTTTCCCACTTCCCTACCTTCTCTACCACCTCTTCCATCCTCTTTCCCCTTTCCTCCAGCCTCTCCACTTTTTTTTCCAACCCCTCTCTTTTTGTCCTCTCCTCCTTCATCCACTCCTCCCACTTCCTCCTATCCCCTCTCCATTCCTCTTCCACTCTTCTTCTCTCCTCCCTCTCCTCTCTCAATTCTTCCTTCATTTCCCTCATTTCCCCCTTCATCTCACTTATCCCCCTCACCAACTCCCTTATCATCCCTTCCAACCCATCCACCCCTCCCTCCCCCAGCTTCCTACCCCCCAGTTTCCCCTCTTCTGGGGATCTCGCCGTTTTTCCACTCCTTTTGAAACCTCCCCTCGCCCCCTCTCCCACCGCCCCTTCCTCCTCCTCCCTCTCTCTCTTACTTTTATATATATATATATATAATAAAAGGTGGTTTGGTTATGATTCAATAATGTATAATATATATAAGCGTGGCGGTTATGCGCTCGCGGATGACCAACTTTATTGAAAGTGGTTATACTCGAGACACGGCGCACTGCAGCCTATCGAGTGATGTTGTAAGATAAGGCGCATAAGTATGCAGCCAATAAAGCTTACTCGGAATAGCGCACAGCAGCTGCTCGAGTGTACTTTATGTATTTTTGGAATACTCCAACCTACAGGGTGTCCGCGCGTGGAGTGAACAGCTGGATATCTCCTAAACTATTGGAGATAAAAATATAAAAAAAATATGTAAATTAATGGTTCGATGGGGCTGCTTAATTCGCCGCGACGGATTTTTTTTTCGATTATTATTTTAAAAGATACGATGGTCAAGGTCGGTTTTTCAAATGGCACTAACTTTTTTGAAGTCCTGGGTTGATAGTGCGTTCCAATACGAATTCAATAAGCCTTAATGTATACACTTGATTTCCACTGGTTTTTGAGATATTGCGCTTGCAAATTTGCTGATTTTCACTTGAAAAAAACCTCTGGAATAGCAAGGACCGGGGACGGTCGTGCTGGCCCCACGGGTGGCATTGCCTGTTGTAACAGATACCTACCTGCCAAAGGTCTACGCAGACCCAGGCTGGACAATTCTTTTCCGTCAGAAATGCTACTTAGGTAGGTACATCTGCGGTATCGAGAAGCGCACCGTTACTTTTATTTCGCACTTGCTTCTACGCTCGGATGGCCGGTTATTTTGGGAGGGGTGCAAGTTCGATTGGATAGGTTAGGAGGTGTGAAAGTTGCTAGACTAAATTTCAACCATAGGGAGCAGATTGTATTAGAACCAATCGGATTTGCATCCCTCACAAACGGCTGCTCTCTTGAAGAGGCCCTCTTCACAGCAATGCCCACCTTCAATCGCACGGAATACGTTAACGCATGCTATTGTTTTGATATTGAAGCTCGTGTTTATACTCGAGAGGACCACGCGTCGACAGCGGGCTACCCCTTTTCTTCCTGTGTCTCGACACGAGGAGTATTGCCTGTGGATTGTAGGAGCGTGGATGTCTGGATACCAGTTATTGAATTCAGGAGACGATAGAAACATTTTATTACAAAACACACATGTACTATAATTAAAATAAATCGTATTCCTCTCGGGCAGGAGTACTGATAATGATCGAACTTGCGCCCCACTTCGCGCAGACCGATTACGCGGAGGATAGTCGGGTGTAACACACTGCACAAATGATACAGGGTAATTCTGGAGCAACGCCCGTCAAGGAGATGCGGCCTGGTACCCCGTGACGAGGACAGTCCTTCGCAGTGCCTCGCCCGATTTTTATGGCTTTTTTTCGGAAAAAGGTACGAATCCTGGGCCGAACGTAACGAATTGAAGGGTTTCGACCCTCCAAGGGTTTGGAATATCATTAAGAAGTGAAAAATGTACAGGATTTCAAATGTTTGCTTCTTTTCTTCATCGTATCGAGAAGGAAGTGACGCCAATGGATTCCTTATGCTTTTCCGATGAAACTGATACCAAGAACGACGTAATTCGGAAAATAATGAAGCAAATGAACAATTCATTTCCATAACCTCAAGCTAATTTCGTTAATAATAGGCCGATTTACGTGAAATTTGGTATGATTTTCATCGGAAAAACATAAGGAATCCAGTGGTGCCACTATCATATCGATACGATAAAGAATAAAGAATTAGTTTATTTCCTAAACAGATACAGGGTAATTCTGGAGGTACGCCCGTCACCCCGTGGCGAGGACAACACCCCGCAGTGCCCATCGAATTTTATGGCTTTTTCCGGAAAAAGGTACGAATCCTGGGCCGAACGTAACGAATTGAGGTCGACCCACCGCAGTTGGGTGTGAAAATGTGAAATATTAATTTCAGCGTAGTAAGAAATGCTTCATTCTTTAATGCATCGATATGAAAGTGGCATCAATGGATTCCTTATGTTTTTCCGATGAAAATCATATCAAATTTCACGTAAATCTGACTATTATTAACGAAATTAGCTTGAGGTTATGGAAATGAATTGTTCATTTACATCATTATTTTCCGAATTACGTCGTTCTTGGTGTCAGTTTCATCGGAAAAGCATAAGGAATCCATTGGCGTCACTTCCTTCTCGATACGACGAAGAAAAGAAGCAAACATTTGAAATCCTGTACATTTTTCACTTCTTAATGATATTCCAAACCCTTCGAGGGTCGAAACCCTTCAATTCGTTACGTTGGGCCCAGGATTCGTACCTTTTTCCGGAAAAAGCCATAAAATTCGATGGGCACTGCGGGGTGTTGTCCTCGCCACGGGGTGACGGGCGTAGCTCCAGAATTATCTGTTTAAGACATAAACTAATTCTTTATTCTTTATCGTATGGATATGGGAGTGTCGCCGATGGATTCCTTGGAGTTTTCCGATGGAAATCATTACAAATGTCGTGTAAATCCGACAACTTTTGCATATGGAATACAAATAGTTTGTGTCAAAGTAATCCGATTAGCGTGATATTTGGTATGATTTTCATCAGAAAAACATAAGGAATCCATTGGCGTCACTTCCCTTTCGACACGATGAGGAATAGAATTTCTTAATACGCTGTAATGGATCTTTCACCCTCGACTGCGGAGACTCGACCCCAATTCGGTACGTTGGGCCCAGGATTCGTACCTTTTTCCGGAAAAAGCCTTAAAATTCGATGGGCACTGCGGGGTGTTGTCCTCGCCACGGGGTGACGGGCGTACCTCCAGAATTACCCTGTATCTGTTTAGGAAATAAACTAATTCTTTATTCTTTATCGTATCGATATGATAGTGGCACCACTGGATTCCTTATGTTTTTCCGATGAAAATCATACCAAATTTCACGTAAATCGGCCTATTATTAACGAAATTAGCTTGAGGTTATGGAAATGAATTGTTCATTTGCTTCATTATTTTCCGAATTACGTCGTTCTTGGTATCAGTTTCATCGGAAAAGCATAAGGAATCCATTGGCGTCACTTCCTTCTCGATACGATGAAGAAAAGAAGCAAACATTTGAAATCCTGTACATTTTTCACTTCTTAATGATATTCCAAACCCTTGGAGGGTCGAAACCCTTCAATTCGTTACGTTCGGCCCAGGATTCGTACCTTTTTCCGAAAAAAAGCCATAAAAATCGGGCGAGGCACTGCGAAGGACTGTCCTCGTCACGGGGTACCAGGCCGCATCTCCTTGACGGGCGTTGCTCCAGAATTACCCTGTATCATTTGTGCAGTGTGTTACACCCGACTATCCTCCGCGTAATCGGTCTGCGCGAAGTGGGGCGCAAGTTCGATCATTATCAGTACTCCTGCCCGAGAGGAATACGATTTATTTTAATTATAGTACATGTGTGTTTTGTAATAAAATGTTTCTATCGTCTCCTGAATTCAATAACTGGTATCCAGACATCCACGCTCCTACAATCCACAGGCAATACTCCTCGTGTCGAGACACAGGAAGAAAAGGGGTAGCCCGCTGTCGACGCGTGGTCCTCTCGAGTATAAACACGAGCTTCAATATCAAAACAATAGCATGCGTTAACGTATTCCGTGCGATTGAAGGTGGGCATTGCTGTGAAGAGGGCCTCTTCAAGAGAGCAGCCGTTTGTGAGGGATGCAAATCCGATTGGTTCTAATACAATCTGCTCCCTATGGTTGAAATTTAGTCTAGCAACTTTCACACCTCCTAACCTATCCAATCGAACTTGCACCCCTCCCAAAATAACCGGCCATCCGAGCGTAGAAGCAAGTGCGAAATAAAAGTAACGGTGCGCTTCTCGATACCGCAGATGTACCTACCTAAGTAGCATTTCTGACGGAAAAGAATTGTCCAGCCTGGGTCTGCGTAGACCTTTGGCAGGTAGGTATCTGTTACAACAGGCAATGCCACCCGTGGGGCCAGCACGACCGTCCCCGGTCCTTGCTATTCCAGAGGTTTTTTTCAAGTGAAAATCAGCAAATTTGCAAGCGCAATATCTCAAAAACCAGTGGAAATCAAGTGTATACATTAAGGCTTATTGAATTCGTATTGGAACGCACTATCAACCCAGGACTTCAAAAAAGTTAGTGCCATTTGAAAAACCGACCTTGACCATCGTATCTTTTAAAATAATAATCGAAAAAAAAATCCGTCGCGGCGAATTAAGCAGCCCCATCGAACCATTAATTTACATATTTTTTTTATATTTTTATCTCCAATAGTTTAGGAGATATCCAGCTGTTCACTCCACGCGCGGACACCCTGTATAAAAAAACGAGAAATTTGTAATAAACACTAATATCATGCATATTATTATAAATAAATGTAAAGGTCACTTACCAAATATAATATTTTTACTTTTGTTTCTCCTACTACGGAAAACAAAACGTTCTTCAAAGGGTCTGGATACTAAAAATATACACAATTAGCAAAAATCTGCGCAGACACTTATTTAACACGTGTAATGAAACAGCAATAACCTATTCGTTAAAAATATGTTCGTTTCATTATGCGTACAGCTTAATTAACAATAATGTCTGTATACATGTTGTTGTAACCCAACCGACACCCAGCGTAACGACATCGCGACACATTCCGATTGCTCCAATCGAACAGTCGAAATCCGGCACAACTGCGTAAGGGTTTTCGGAAGCATACCGAGAACCGTCAGCTTATGGTGAAACACCCAAAAGCGGGCCAAAGACGGAGACTCCGATGGCCCCCGCTTCGCCCCGATTAACGTATAAGACCCATGTACGAGCAATGCGAGCTCAGACTTGTTATAGACTCTATACGAGACTCACGCGGATTGTCACAGTGTCCATGTAACCCAGATCGGGATAGAATAAATCTTGTTTAACCTACGGTGAGTTCCAACTCTTTAACCGGCCAAGGATCCTACTACCCTCGGTTTATAACCGAGTATATCCGTCCCGGCATCCTCACCCGAGTTTTCGGAGCCCGTCGGACGACAACAGCGAAGGACGACCTAGGAACACCGCGAGATTCTCAGGGAGAATCTCGACCCAGGCGCTTTCCACAACAATATTGGTGGCAGCGGTGGGATCCAGCCAACGTAGGGAACAAGCCTGACCGACTGGGACACCAGGACAATAGCGGAGACAACGACCCACCTAAAAGTAGGGTAACGCACTCCGCACTGCTGACATCCGTCTACGGAGGACGCCTGCAGGAAATTCCACGGCCGACATCGAGACGACCATGCATCGCCTGCTCTACGTGCTGTAAGTGCGAAATACCACACTCAGCTAAACCGCGAGCCGAGCCCCGCCGTTCTCATGCGCCGCGTAAAATCCGTAGAAGCGCATATCGATCGAAATCTAGATTTAACCGAACGGGTAGAGCTTCCCACACCTAGAGCACTTAGCCGGAGCAACCCGCGTAGGGTCCGACGACCACGCCCGCGAAAGTCAGAGGACGACCCTCTCCTTTTCGCCCTCGACACACTCCGTAAATCCGGAGCCCGTGCGCGACAAGCTCTCGAACAGCAATCTACCAGCGACCACTTCCCTCTGGAAGCGATCCAGTCCGTGTTAACTAATACAGGACCCGTAGTGTCCGAGCGACAATTCCCGTTCGACGAACTAGATTTTAGCTTACTCTCGCGTGCTGAACCAGCAACCGAAAACCAACTAACAGAGCTAGGAAGCCCGAGTAACCCCAGGGAAAACACCCTATTAGACGAGACCGATTTACACGACGTAGACATGTCCGTCACCACGGCGGTACCCGTACGCGATACGGTCGCAATAAGCGTTGCGATCCTGGCCGACAAAATAGCGGCAATGGATCGGTCCCTCGCCCAGCTAACAGCGAAAATGACCTCCTTTGACGGGAGAGCAACATCAACAGACGCCAAACTAGAAAGTCTGAAGGAAACGGTAGAAGCAGCACTAGACCCACACCACGATACATTGAATCAAGACGTAAACCAAGGGCAAGCGGCAGCGACTCCGTCCCCCGCCCCTGACCCTCCGGCAGCAACTAGGACCGCGGTCCGCTTTAGGGACGACGCCGACGATGACAACCTACGGCGAAGCCGAGGATGAACCCGCCATACTACGCGGTATCATCTTAACGCGATTCACGGGTCCGGCCCTTGCGGAAGTAGGCACGCGAAAGATACAGACGTACGAAGAATTAGAAGACTTGCTAACCGCGTTGTACAAACCGGCGAGAACAAGCACGACCATCGTGGCAGAATTACTCCAATGTAGGCAAGGAACTCACGAGGACGCACATACATTCGGAAACCGTGTGGCCACTTTAGTCAACGAACAAGTGGCAGTAACCACCGCAGGCGGAGACAATCCGATAGCCCGAGGTGGCGCTATCGAAGCAATCAAGCAACAGGGTCATCATGTGTTTCAAGAAGGGCTTCACAACGAACTAAAGGTTTTAGTCAAATCGCGAAGGGCGGCCGATCTTCCCGAAGCCATAGCGATAGCAGTAGAAGAAGAACGGACCACTCGCAAAAGAGTCGTCACCTCCTCTGGGGCACGCACTGCAAGCAGTACGGCGACCTCGAGTACCACGACGAGTAAATATTGCAGCAATTGCAAACGATCAGGGCATAGTACTAGGGATTGCTGGAAGGACCAGCCTAGACATAATCCGCGAAGAAGTTTTCCTGCACCCGAATATAATCGGAGAATACAACCCATAATGGCAAACGACGCAAGATGGGCACCGCCCCGACGAGAAGCGGAAGGTCACCGACCGACCACCGAGACTAGGCCGTCGACGCGATATGAAAACGCTGATCAAAAACGCATTCCGCAGCTCGAGACAATTACGAGCGCGCCGGACTACCGACACGAAATGCGCCTGCCCAAGAGCAAACGCGAAAAATTCGAGTGATTAGAATAAGCTCACTCACAACAAAGAGATTCATATCGGATATGGTAAAGGTCGACATAAAGGAAACCATACGGAGAAATACAACCATGATAATAGATAACGGAGCGGAAGTATCGTTGATCGCCAGGAAAGCCCTACCGACCAATATACTCATGGAACCCAGCGAAGTGCTACTCACTTCGTTTACAGGGGATAGAGCACACACGTTAGGGGAAATAGACGCCACCTTCTACATCAACGGAAAGGAAATAAGGCACCCTTTACACGTAGTAGAAACCGACACACTAGAAGAAGCAGATGGACTCCTAGGGCTAGATTTCCTCAAGACCGTTAGGATCGCAATAGACTATCACACTCAGGAAGTGCTAGTAAGAGGGAATCATTGGCAACCGTTAACCCAGGCCACGGAAGTAACCATACCCGCACGCTCCCGGAAAATATGTCTGATACTAACAAGTAGCCTGCGAGAAGGAATCATAGAAAAACGGTAGTTAAGAGAAGGAGTATACCGAGGAGAAGGGTTAACCAAACCAGATAAGGGACAATGCATAGCCTGCATCATGAATACGACAGACGAAGAAAAAAGAGTAGTCATACCACGAGTCACATTAACTGACGTGCCAAGTCGCGATATCGCACCAGCCAACGATAGCGCCGCAGCCGTCCGAGCATTGACCGCGCACGAGTCGCTGACCATGCGTTTCAATCGAGTCATGGAACAAGTGAACTGTGAACACCTGAATTCCGAAGAAAGAGAATCTATAAATGAAATCTGTAGGGAATACCACGATATGTTCCACTTACCAGGAGACAAACTAACCACGGCTACAGTAACTACACACAGGATCCCGATAAAAGGAGATACCTTACCCTGCAATGTTAAACCATACAGGTTACCTGAAACGCATAAGCGAGAAGTCAAGAAACAGGTAGATCAAATGTTAGAGGATGGAATAATACAACACAGCTCTAGCCCATGGAACGCACCATTATTAGTAGTGCCCAAAAAACCCGACGCTGCGGGAAATACCAAATACCGAGTAGTAGTGGACTACCGTAAAATCAACGACGTCACGATAGGCGACTCATTCCCTCTACCCAATATCACGGATATCCTTGATCAATTGGGGAAGGCACAATACTTCACAACCCTTGACCTAGCCTCGGGATATCATCAGATCCCGATGGACGAACAGGATAAGGGCAAGACGGCTTTCTCTACGCCACAGGGCCACTACGAATTCAATCGTATGCCCTTCGGACTGAAGAACGCACCCGCTACGTTCCAGCGAGCCATGAACACCGCGCTAGTAGGACTGCAAGGGATAGATTGCTTCGTCTATCTCGATGACATTGTCATCCACGGAGCGAGCCTAAAGGAACATAATACGCGATTACGGAAGGTCCTAGACACCTTGCGCCGGTACAATCTGAAATTGCAACCGGGAAAATGTGCATTCCTACGAAAAGAAGTAGGATTTTTAGGTCACATAATTACGGCAGACGGGATCAAACCGAATCCCGAAAAGACGGAAGCTGTAAGAGAATTTCCCGTCCCAACCAAGTTAAAGGAATTACAAGTATTCCTAGAACTAGCAGGATACTATCGTAGATTTATTCCGAAGTACTCCAAAATAGCTAAGCCACTGTCAAGCATCACGAGCAATAAGGTGGAATTCAAGTGGTCAGCAGAACAGCAAAATGCATTCGAGACACTAAAGGAGTCCCTGACGACAGCACCACTCCTAATCTATCCAGATTTTACCAAGGAATTCATCGTGACCACCGACGCCTCAGACGTAGCAATAGGCGCAATATTATCACAAGGAAAAATAGGCGAAGACAAGCCGATAGCTTACGCAAGCAGAGTATTAAATAAAGCCGAAAGAAACTATAGTACGACCGAGAAGGAGTTACTAGCCATAGTGTGGGCAGTAAAACATTTCCGGCCCTATGTATACGGCACTACGTTCAAAGTGGTAACAGACCATAAAGCCCTAGTATGGTTATTTAAAGTACAGGACCCAGGATCCAGACTAACTAGATGGAGAATACAACTAGCCGAGTACGACTACCAAATCATACATAAAGCAGGAAAGAGCAACACAGACGCAGACGCTCTCAGCAGGAATGTGCATGCACTGCAAGCCGCCACGGAGCGATGCCTGACAAACCTTTCGACGGACGACGCACCGATCGAGGTCACTGAGCAGAAGGACAAGCAGCAAATATTATATGAATACCACTTAGCACCTCTAGGAGGGCACCAAGGCATACAGCGTACTACGCAGCGAATTAAACAGAATTATCGATGGCAAGGGATGGATAAGGACATCGAAGAATACATACAAAAATGCAGCTTATGTCAAAAAAATAAAGCGAGCAGAAAGATTAAAGCGCCGATGGAAATCACGGACACGCCTCGGGAACCCTTCGAAAAAGCAGCGTTGGACATCGTAGGACCCCTACCTGAAACGGAACAAGGAAATACGTGCGTTCTAACGTTCCAGGATCACCTTACCAAGTTCAGCAAGGCGATCCCGCTTCCTAATCAAGAAGCCAGAACGGTCGCAAAAGCATTTGTCACCCGGATAGTGTGCGAGTACGGAATACCCGAGAAAATACTCACCGATCAAGGGACGAATTTCTTAAGCGACATGTTCAAGAACGTTTGTAAATTGCTAAGGATTAGCAAAATACAAACGACCGCGTATCACCCCGAGTCAAACGGCGCGTTAGAACGATCGCACCGAACCCTCGTAGAGTATCTACGTCACTACACGGACCACGACCAGACGGACTGGGATGAGTGGCTACCATACGCGATGTTCACCTACAATACAACCCCCCATACGGCGACCGGCTATACGCCCTATGAACTAATTTTCGGTAAAACCGCGGAACTACCCACCGCGTTAAGGATACCCCCAGACCAACGTATAATTACGAAGACTACGCGCAAGAAAGCCGAGAAAGACTACGAGCTGCACATGAAGTCGTTCGAGAAAAGCTACAAAACGCGAAGGAGAAATCGAAGAAAGACTACGATAAAAAAAACTCGCGAGGTAGAATTTAAACCCGGATACAAGGTCCTATTATTTGACGAATCCGTGCGTCGCGGAAGATCAAAGAAACTAGATAGTAAATGGATAAGGCCCCTACGCCGTACTCCAGCAAAATTCGCAAGTCAACTACACGATACAAAAGGGCAAGAAAACCCTACTTACTCATGCGAATAGATTAAAACATTTTATAGAATAGTCGCGATAAAGACCGACTCGCGAAACAATTAAAAGTTACGTAGAAACAACATAAGGGCAACTGTTTGGGAATGAGTAGTTCTTTGCGCCGCCGCACTCTCGATCACCGCAGCACCTCCTGGGCAGCGGAAGTCGCAGTCGATCCGCGATCAATCAACCAATCAGCGTCCGTCTTGTCGATCGACGCTCGAGAATGTTCGAGAAGACGCTGCGGCGGAAATGCGCATCCATCTTGTAACTCAATCTGTTCTCAACCGTGCGCAACGTAACACACCTTTTTGTTCATTGTCAAATAGTCTTGCTCATCTAACAAATTCAGTGCACAAATCACGTATTCTCAACTGTCGACTCAACGCGGTGTTCGCGACACAGTTCGAAAGTATAGATCATCTGATTGTGCATTCGCGATTGTGCGTGTTCTCGCGTCCACGCGGTTAACCGGTGGTATTGTACGATAAAGTGTACGGGGGCTCATCCTCCATCTTCATCGTGTGCACAACGGCTTGTCCGTTGGCAGACGTTTTAAATAAAGACCTCACATTCTTTTGTGCAACTCAGTGTCTGTGTGGCTCAACACCGATCCTAACCCTACCAGCCTCCTCGTGCTCATCCTAACCTAAGAATTTTACAGTTTGGTCCTTCGAGCCGGATCGGTGATTGTGCACCACAGTGCTGTGTAGTTCAGTTAGAAGGCTCACAACCTCGACTCCTGTGCGTGATGGCGGATCAAGACGAACAAAAGGTCGTCAAGTCGGCGGGCTCATCAAGGGCGCCCTCCCCAACACCGATTGTGCTCACCATCCCCACCGAAGCTCTGGGGACGAGTGGGGACAAAAAACCACCGAGGGCGACATCACCAGCGACGTTGCCCTCGCAGCTGGTGATCAAGGCCAAGACTCAAGTAGGCCGCTTTGAGTCTCTTCAGGCCTTGCAAATGCATATGCCCTCCCAAGCTCATGCTACGTCCATCGACGAGGTGGAGCTAATTGCCGCCCACGCAGAGGAGCTGCATCTCGCGTTCTGCCGCGAACACGCGCATTTCGAAGAGACGTGGCCGATTAAATTTCTCAACCATCCATACTTTGAGTCAAACTACACAGTACAGGAATCTCAACTGTACTTGAACACGAAAATTAAGCTCAACCGCCTTCGAGGAGATGTGTTGGCGATGCAGCAGCGTGCATCAGCTGCATCGAGCACCACGTCAAGGGCCTCGAAGCTGCCAGAGATAGCCCTACCCGCATTCTCTGGTGCATATACCGATTGGCCAGCTTACAGTGAGTTGTTCACCTCACTGATTATCCAGGACCAGCAGCTGATGGCGATTGATCGGCTCCACTATCTACGATCCAGCCTCACAGGAGAACCTGCGAGGTTAGTCAACGCCTATCCACTCACTGGTGCATCATTTCAGTCTTGCTGGGAGGAGCTGAGCAAGAGGTATACCAACAAGCGCGTGCTCATCGAGGAACAACTCGACAAATTGCTCAATGTCTCCCCAATAGCAACTCGCAGTGCAAAAGCATTAAATGAGATTGTGACAACAATCAATAAGGTGCACAAGACACTCACCACCTTGGGCGCCATCGAGGACATGGGCAATATCTTGCTCGTCCACCAGGCGACCAGCTGGATGGACAAGTCCACCAGGGAAGCTTGGGAAACTTCGGTGGGCTCATCAAAGGATTATCCGAGGCTGACTCAACTAGAGTCCTTCATCGCGGCCAAGGTGGTCGCCTTGGAACGAATGGAAGCAGCGGCTCAATCAGGAAAGAAGGCGCAACCGCCTGTAGCTCAACCGAGCAGATCATACCCCAGCAGGGGCACTGCTCACACGGCATCGAAGCCGAAGCCGAAGGCTCAACCACCCGCGTCACCCTACAGCTACCCTTGTGATTACTGCAAGGAGGACCATTACGTTGTAATGTGTCCCAGATTTAGGGAGCTGTCGGTGGAAGACAGGCGGAAAGTGATCACCGTCAATAAACTGTGCAGGAATTGTTGTGGAAGGCATCGCACCGAAGACTGCAATTCTACGCGTCGGTGCAAAACTTGTGCAGCAAACCACCACACGATGCTGCACTTGACCAAGCCTTCAGCTCACACTGCTGCTCTTTCCAAGCCTCGCGCAGAAGAGGAACCATCAACAAGTGGCGCAACCCATTGAAGTATCGGTGCAGTCGTCCCATCAACAACATCAATCACACAACAGCGCACAACGCAGACTCACACAGCATGCTCAACAGAACGAAGGAGGCTCAACCAATCATCGCCAGTGCTCACACCCTACTGTTCAGTTACCTTGTTGGCAACAGCCAACGCCCAGCTGATCACTTCAGTGTCATCTTCGCCGGTAAGGTTATTGATAGATTCAGGCTCGGAACTGACATTTGTCACAGAAGAGCTCATCAACCGGCTTAGAATTCAACGCATCCACGCATCCATCACGATCACTGGCATTGGGGGTAACTCATCTATTCAAACCAAAGGAGTAGCACTAATAACTCTGCGCTCCAACTACGATATGTCAACAGTGCACGTTCAAGCACACGTTCTGCGAGCACTGACGTCAAGTTTACCATCGGTGGAACCGCCACGCCAAGAATGGCCACATTTGAATGGCCTTCCGCTGGCCGATCCAGACTTTCTTAAATCAAGACCGATAGACATAGTGATTGGTGCAGACGTGTATGGACAAGTGATCAAGCCCACCCTCAAGAAGAGTGATCCTTCAATGCCAATTGGACAACTGTCCATTTTTGAGTGGCTCATTCTTGGACCAGTTACAGTGGACCGGCGCACGGTCACAGCACACCACTCTGCCGTCGTGCAGCATGTCGACAATTCTTTACAAGACATGTTGACACGATTTTGGATTCAAGAAGAGCTCCCAACAGATGCACCCATGAAGCTCACACCTGAAGAACAAGAATGTGAGGATCACTTTCGAGCGACACACACTCGTGATTCTACAGGACGATACACAGTGCGCATCCCTCTGAAGGAGACTCCGAAGCTGCTGGGTAATTCTTATCAAGCAGCTCACGCTTGCTTGAAGCGTATGCTCGTCAAACTCAATAGGAACGACGAGTATCGCACCCTCTATCAAGGCTTCATGCAAGAGTACGAGGAGCTCCGTCACATGGTAAGAGCACCATCCCTTTCACCTAATACTCACTCTGTGTTTTATCTTCCACATCATGGAGTATTGAAGCCTGACAGCCAGACGACAAAGTTGAGAGTCGTCTTCAATGGATCAAGCCCTACTTCAACTGGGTATTCTGTCAACGATTTGATGCATACGGGTGCAAATCTCCTCCTTAACATCACCGACGTGCTGCTTTGGATACGCCAGCACAAGTACATTTTTGCCACAGACGTGACAAAAATGTATCGTCAAGTCAAGATTCACGAGGAGGATCAAGATCTTCAACGAATACTGTGGATCGATGACAATTCAAAGGAGGTGCCCTACAAGCTCACAACGGTCACCTATGGGACCAAGGCTGCTCCATTTTTGGCGGTCAGAGCTTTACTCCAATTGGTGGAAGACGAAGGTCATCGCTTTCCTCTGGCGGTGCCATCAATCACGCATGCCAGATACGTTGATGACATCTTTGGAGGTGCAGACACAGGTGAGATGCTCATTACAATTGCTCACCAATTAAAAGATCTGTGCAACGCGGGAGGGTTTCCACTAGCCAAATGGCATTCAACCTTTCCTCCGTTGCTTGATGCAATTTCTCAAACCCAACGAGCCCAAGGCTCAATTATATCACTCGACGACTGCAATACCAAAATTCTCGGACTTCAATGGAATGTGATCAACGATGAATTTTCTTTCACTTCAAAACCAAGCTCAAATTCACGGCTCACCAAACGCCTCATCTTATCAGAAGTAGCACAAATATTTGATCCATTAGGTTTTCTAGCGCCGGTCATAATTCGAGCAAAAACACTATTGCAAGAGTTGTGGCTACACAAGCTCAACTGGGATGATCCACTGCCTTCCCAAGTAACGTCACAATGGCTCATCATCAGAGAAGATTTTACAAGCTTGCGCAAGCTATCATGTACAAGGTGGTTCAACACCTACAGCAACTCTACAGTGGAACTACACGGCTTCTCTGATGCCTCACAACTCGCCATGGCAGCGGTAGTTTACATTACCGTATCATCACCGTCCACAAATCACAAAGTGTCGACACTAGTGTGCTCCAAGACTAAGGTAGCACCACTAAAAAAGCTCACAATCCCGAGACTCGAGCTTACTGCAGCATTGATGCTGGCGAAGCTCACCAAATATGTTCAAGCAACGCTCAAGCTCAACATTGCTACAACATATCTGTGGACGGACTCACAAGTGACACTAACCTGGATCAAAACACACGCATCACGCTGGAAGGACTACGTAAGGAATCGTGTGTCTCAAATTCAAGAGATCACCCAAAGCGCACAATGGAGACACGTTCCAGGGACTTCAAACCCAGCGGATTGCGCATCAAGAGGCTTATCAACATCGCAGCTTGAACATCATAAGCTTTGGTGGACGGGACCACCATGGCTTGCGCAACCCAGTGAAAAATGGCCATCACAACCAATGCTGGACGAAGACTTGAGCGCGCTAGAGGCTCGTCCAGGCATTTCAAAGTTGCTCAATATTCAAAAGATTGAATATCACTGGGACCTCATCTATAAATATTCATCCCTCAACAAACTCATTCGAATCACATCAGTTTGTTTCAGATTTGTTTCAAGGTTGAAGAAGGCTCCAGTCACGCTGCCGCTCTTCACCTTATCGCCCATTGACATAGAATGGGCCAGGAGCTTCTGGATCAAAGCAACGCAGGCGCTTTATTTCTCCAGCGAGATGAAGATGCTCAGCTCAGGCTCAACCCTATCAGCTGCTCATGTCTTCAATCGACTCACCGCATTCATCGATGAGAATGGAGTCATTAGAGTTGGAGGCAGACTCAACAATGTTTGCACGAGCTACGAAAGTAAGCATCCTGCAATCTTACCTCGTCACTCACATTTGTCTAAATTGATTATAGACCATGCGCATCGACAAACTCTTCATGGAGGGACCCAGCTCACACTTGCCCAGATTCGACAAAACTACTGGATCATTGGAGGGCGAGCGCCAGTAAAATCTCACATCCTGCGGTGTGTTGTGTGTGCTCGACAAAGGGGGATCCGTGCCCATCAGCTAATGGGCCAACTACCTCTTTCGAGAGTTACACCCTCACGACCGTTCAACAATACTGGCACCGATTATGCGGGTCCAATCACACTGAAGACGTGGAGAGGAAGAGGTGCCAAGACACAAAAGGGCTGGATCTGTGTCTTTGTGTGCCTCACCACATCAGCTGTTCACCTAGAACTGGTGACAGATTATACAACAGAAGGGTTCATCGCCACCTACAGGAGATTTGTCTCCAGGAGAGGGATACCTCTCACTCTTCACTCTGATTGCGGAACCAACCACGTTGGAGCTGACACCGTCCTCAAGAGAATGTTCACCCAGGGGACTGAGGCGCATCAACGCTTGAACCAGCTGTTCGTCAATGACAAGACAGAATGGCATTTCAACCCACCAGCCGCACCACACATGGGAGGCAAGTGGGAAGCGGTCGTGAAGTCAGTCAAACACCATCTCCGGCGCACAGTCAGTGAGACGGTGCTCACATACGAGGAGTTCAGCACACTTCTCACACAAATAGAAGCAATGCTCAACTCACGACCGCTCGAGCCCCTCAGTGACGACCCAGATGACATCACAGCACTTACACCAGCGCACTTTCTTGTTGGACAACCACTCTCAGCTCTTCCGGAACCGTCTGTGGAGAATTCATCAGTTCTGCCATCAGCCAGATGGCAGTTCATTCAAAAGAAGATGCAACAATTCTGGACTCAGTGGTCATCCCACTACTTGCAGAGACAACTATCCATTACCAAATGGCATCATCCAACCAACGACTTGAAGATCGGATCCCTGGTGCTCATCACAGATGAGCGATTTCCACCAAGCAAGTGGCCACTTGCGAGGGTCATCACCTTGCATCCAGGGAAGGATGGACTCACCCGAGTCGTGACGCTCAAGACCGCCACTACAACACTAATCAGGCCAATTGCAAAATTGGCAATTTTGCCTGTTTCAGATTCATCATCAACATCTCCAATCAGCTGTTGATGGCGGGAGCATGTTTGGGAATGAGTAGTTCTTTGCGCCGCCGCACTCTCGATCACCGCAGCACCTCCTGGGCAGCGGAAGTCGCAGTCGATCCGCGATCAATCAACCAATCAGCGTCCGTCTTGTCGATCGACGCTCGAGAATGTTCGAGAAGACGCTGCGGCGGAAATGCGCATCCATCTTGTAACTCAATCTGTTCTCAACCGTGCGCAACGTAACACACCTTTTTGTTCATTGTCAAATAGTCTTGCTCATCTAACAAATTCAGTGCACAAATCACGTATTCTCAACTGTCGACTCAACGCGGTGTTCGCGACACAGTTCGAAAGTATAGATCATCTGATTGTGCATTCGCGATTGTGCGTGTTCTCGCGTCCACGCGGTTAACCGGTGGTATTGTACGATAAAGTGTACGGGGGCTCATCCTCCATCTTCATCGTGTGCACAACGGCTTGTCCGTTGGCAGACGTTTTAAATAAAGACCTCACATTCTTTTGTGCAACTCAGTGTCTGTGTGGCTCAACACCGATCCTAACCCTACCAGCCTCCTCGTGCTCATCCTAACCTAAGAATTTTACAGCAACGAAGAAACCTTAAATACTACAGGCAGGAGCAGGAAACGGAATTGAAAAGACAATAAAGCATAACGAGGACATATTAGCGGAACAGACTAGAATGTTACGTGTGCAGATCGAGACGACCTTCGCTCACCAGACGCAAAGAGCTGACTTGACAGATCATTTTACGACTTTAAATGCCCTAGTGACCGACCTGACTCAGGACGTAGACGACGTGTTACAATACTACACCGGCCTTACAGGAGGCATTATCAGCACAAACGTAATCGCGAGCGCACAGGTCACTAAACTATTACAGACCGCCGTGCAACATCTCCCGAACGGACTCACGTTCCCAATTGCGCCAAACCTAGAAAACACGAATGTGATCAAAAAACTGTCATCGGTCACCGCGTATTTCGATAGGTATACGCTAATAGCAGTAATAACAGTACCGTTAATTTCTTCCCAAACGTTCACAGTGATCGAGGCAACTCCAGCCCCGATCCATACCTACGACAATACATACGCGTTATTAGTCGTAAGAACACCGATACTCGTCATCGACGCCAACAACAATCAGTACGTGCTCACTGATCACGACGAATTAGAAGGATGTAAACAGGTAGCCCCGCAGTACTACTGCGAACAGCCAATGATAGCGCATAATATAAATAGCGATCTCGAGTGCGAAGCAAGCCTGTGGCTGCAACCCTCGGACGAATTCCCACAAAACTGCGGAATAAAACATATCGCAGTAAACCAAACAATGTGGATAGGCACCTCGCGCGCAGACACATGGATCTTCGCAGCGCGCCAACCGGAGACGCTGACTATCCAATGTGACGAACGGCAACCAGAACGCGTCATAATAGATAGGTCAGGAATATTAAAAATTACAGGAAATTGTAATGTCCGAAGTAAGCACGTAGTATTAAGAAAGCGTAAAACGGCATATAGTCAGGATATCGAACTAACGACGGCGCCGCGCTACGATATTACTGCGACGATAAACGAGACGCAACGGGGCGAACTAGCGCACCCCCTCACGCGTTTCCAACTAGACAAACTGCTAAAAAATCCTTCCTAATTGTACAATCAACTCAATCAAGCAGAAAACGATCTGACTGATGATACCAACAACTATCAACCAGGATTAGCGACCTGGCAAAGTGTACATCCGACGACGACGACTATGGTACAAATAGTAACTATTATACTCGTCATCTATTTGTTAATGCGCGACTACCAACTCCGCCGGAAGATACAAATATCTCGACCAGCGAAAACGGGGACGACTAGAAAAGCCGCACCCCCGCCCAACGCTGCCGCGGACCCCGACTACGCTGTAGTAGCGGGAACGATGTAGGGTACCGGGAAATTTTATAAGCAAGTTCGCTAAAATTCCCCTAAGCACCCTTTCCTCAAAGGGGGGGGGGGGGGGGGATGTTGTAACCCAACCGACACCCAGCGTAACGACATCACGACACATTCCGATTGCTTCAATCGAACAGTCGAAATCTGGCACAACTGCGTAAGGGTTTTCGGAAGCGCACCGAGAACCGTCAGCTTATGGTGAAACACCCAAAAGCGGGCCAAAGACGGAGACCCCGATGGTCCCCGCTTCGCCCCGATTAAAGTATAAGAACCATGTACGAGCAAGGCGAGCTCAGACTTGTTATAGACTCTATACGAGACTCACGCGGATTGTCACAGTGTCCATGTAACCCAGATCGGGATAGAATAAATCTTGTTTAACCTACGGTGAGTTCCAACTCTTTAACCGGCCAAGGATCCTACTACCCTCGGTTCATAACCGAGTATATCCGTCCCGGCATCCTCACCCGAGTATTCGGAGCCCGTCGGACGACAACAGCGAAGGACGACCTAGGAACACCGCGAGATTCTCAGGGAGAATCTCGACCCGGGCGCTTTCCACAACAAGGGTAATAAATGCTAGGGATGTTGTTTTTAAAGAAGATGAATTTTATTATAAGAAAAAAACAGCAAGTATTGATTTAAGAACGGACGTAGATACAGAAATAAATGATGAAAATGTAGGAGAGATAAAGGAAGAAAATTAAATAAAAGAAACTGATGTGGAAAGCGAAAATGAAACAAAGCGAACAAGAAAAATACCAAGTAAATATGATGACTATGAAATGAATATGGCGTTTGACGCAATGGCTTATGTGCAACAAGTACCATCCAAAGTGGAAGAATTAAAGGATAGGAATGATGAAAGATTCTGGAGAGGGGCAATGCAAAAGGAGATAGACTCAATAATAAAGAACAAAACATGGGAAGAAGTTGATGTGCAAAGTGGGACAGAAATTTTGAACACTAAATAGGTATTTACCTCAAAACCATTAAAAAAAAATATTGAAGATAAGTTTAAAGCGAGGTTAGTAGTGAGAGGTTTTGAGCAGAAAGAATCCTTTAACTATGATGAAATTTATTCTCCGGTTGCAAAAATGTCTACAATACGAACATTATTATCAGTTGGAAATCAATACAAGTATTATTTTAAGCAACTAGACGTAAAAACGGCTTTCTTAAATGGTGATTTGAAGGAAAACGCATATATATATACCCTCCAGAAGGTTTCAAATGCAATAAGGGGAAGGTATTGAAATTAAAGAAATCAATATATGGGCTTAGGCAAGCATCTAAATGCTGGAATGATAAGATAAACATTTTTCTATTAATATGTGGTTTTAAAAGATCAAGTGCTGATAGTTGTATGTATACGAAAATGGTCCAAGGGAGTCCTATACATTTACTGCTATATGTTGACGACATTATTTTAGCAGGATCAAACCTAACACATATTGACGATTGTAAACTAAAGCTATTTAAAGAATTTGAGATGAAAGATCTAAGAGATTTGAAATATTTCTTAGGCTTAGAGATTAATTATGATAGAGATAACGGCACATTAAAGATAAACCAAAATAGATATTTAAGAGAAATCTTAAAACGCTTTAATTGTGAAAATTGTCAACCATGCGACATACCAGTGGATCCAAAGTTAAGATTGGAGTTAGATTCAAAAGAAAATAAAGGAAGTGCACCAGTTAAGGAACTGATAGGGTGCTTAATGTATCTAATGTTAGGTTCGTGGCCAGATATAAGCTATGTGATAAATTACTTCAGTAGATTCCAGGATAGTAATTCAGACCAGGTATGGAATTACTTGAAAAAGGTACTAAGATACATAAAGGGGTCAATGAACATGGAATTAATGTATAGAAGAAAGAATGATCCATTACCAATTGAATGCTATGTTGATTCAGATTGGGCAACCGAAGTGCACGATAGAAAATCGGTTACAGGTTATCTAATAAGAGTATTTGGGAACACAGTGTCATGGGTAACCAGAAAACAAAATTGCGTGGCGTTATCCAGCACTGAAGCCGAGTTGGTGGCTTTGTGTTCAGCAGTGAAAGACAGTTTAGGATTTAAAAAATTACTAATAGATATGGATTTAAAAGTACAAAGTGTAAAAGTATTTGAAGATAATCAAGGTTGCATAGCACTAGTAAAAAACCCAGAAAACAATAAGAGTCTCAGACATATTGATGTGAAATACGATTATATTAGTGATGGGTTAAAAAAAAAATTGTGATTGAGTACATAAATACCAAAGATCAATTAGCGGATATGCTAACTAAAGAGTAGGTATTATAAGGGAGTTCTGGATCAAGTGGTAAGCTGTATGCGCAGGCGCGACGTTTGGAGCGAGAGAGAAGTACGATGCACATCTCTCTTCATTCGTAGACAAAACCTAGGTAGGTATTACGCGTGAAATATGTAAATCGAAACCTGTATGAACATCATCGTGAATTTCGTACAGTAATCGCGTAAGCATCTATCGAAAAATATAACGCGAGTATGCTCGAAGGTCAACTTCCGAGTATAATGCGTCACATTGTTGACCGCGTTGGCGGTACCGTGAAATTTAAAGCGGTACCGGGGCGGTCCTACCCGCCCGCGATAAGATGACCGCTCGGCAGCGCGTCGCAGCCGCGCAATGTGAAACCTGCATGAGTATCATCGCGAATTCGGTGCAGCAATCGCGAGAGTGCCTATCGAAAAAATACGAGGCGAGAATGCTCGAAGGTTAAGTTCCGAGTATAATACGCTGCATCATTGGGCGCTTTGACGACACCGTGAAATTTAAAGCGGTACCGGAGCGGTCCTACCGCAACGGTAAGATGACCGCTCGACAGCGCGTCGCGGCCGCGCAATGCGTGTCAACAGGCACGACCGCGAACGAGTTTAAACGTTTGAACAAGGCGCGCGAGCGAGAGAACTATGAAATACGTGCGCATCTCTCCTCGGACAAAAACATTCGGTATTATGCGAGACAGATTGAAGGAATGTTAGTTGACACTCCATGACTATCGCGAATTTAACTCGTATGTACTTACGTGTATAATACAGTCTACCACCGTGGTAATCGTAAGAATATTATACGGTGGGGGATATTTGATAATGAGACGAGGATGCAAAGGATTTCAGGTGGGGAGAATCGCATATTTAAATGAGTCCACATCTTCGACAGAGCGGACTCGTGAATGCGAGGTACTCTGGAAATCAAGTCACGTTTTATAATATAGTATTAGTAATATACTGTTTGCAACCACGAAAAGTGATCCGTCGGAGAAAGTGTCAATAAGCCGGAACGATGGAAAACCGAAGGTAAAAACAACTCTTCTATTTCTTTACAAGTGAGCCAGGAAAAGATTCTTATCCAAAATTCGTACGATAGAGTATCGTCACCCAGAGAGGAGTGGCAGTTCCGCCCGTATGAAGAAGAAGAAGAAGATGCAAGAGATGGATTCTACGGACGCCTAACGAAGCTGATCTGCCTCCAGGCGATGGGGCCAGCTTTTACTAACCGGAATGATCTGTACCGACGCAAGGTGTGCCGCGATTGTTACGAGGGGATGTCGGCGCGGCACAGGAGATATTGTACACCTGCCACCAAACATCTCGTCACACTCCGAAGGAGTCTTGTAAATTTCAAGTATTGCCTGGTCTATACCGACCCACTATACGCCATGGGGGTCGCGGGTCAGTGTAGAGATTGCATTAAAGCATACGATCATTTAAATCGTGAGAACTGGAGAGCGCTAGAGCTGGGCTTGTCGCTCAATGTGTTAGAATTCGAAAAAGATGATGTAGAACGCTAAAAGTAAAAGTTTTTATTAAATATACTACATTTCTACCCGATATAATCGCATTCCGATTCTATTACCTTCACCTCCGTTATTCCAAAAATCAAGCTGCGTTAAGGTATGATTCTTCGCTGAATATTCGATACTGCTTGGTTCACAATGTCAATGTAGAAGCGATTCATGGTAACGCGCGCGCAAAAGGACCGTGCAAGGTATCAGACAATACAGATAGTTGTGTGAAAAAGTATTGTATTAGTAGTAAGGTAAGGGGGATTCTAACTCAGGTCCTCTGAGGGGAGCGCGGGGGCGGGGGAAAGTGATGCCGCGCGGGGGAGTGCGGTGGAGGGAAACTTGTGCGCGGGGGGAAGCGGGGGGATCGGGGAGTGGAAGACCGATTGCGCGCGCATGAGCCGCGGAGTGGGGGAAGCCGAAATCGTGGAGGGGATCAGTCCGGGCCGAGCCGCCGCGGAGACCTCTCCACGTCGGACCCAACGAATTTGTTTTTAGAGGGGGAATGACCCCCAAATATTTTTTAGACCTGGCCGAGGAAGCGGATGTCCCCCAAATATTTTTCCAAACCAATATACAGAGAAATTGTTTATTTTTTATCGGATAACGCCGGAAAGATCAGGGAAGATCGGCTTTTTACAAACCACATATTCGGAGGAGGGAAAGAGAGAGCATTACATTAAAATCTAAATTGGGAGGAGAGAAAGAGAGAGAGCAATCGCGCGATCGCGTGTAATTTTAATCCTCTGGAGCAGCCGTGCAGGTGACATCATTTGGCAGCGCGAATCATAGAAAGAATTATGCGGCGTCAGCAGAAACTTTTTTTTTCCATACCAATATATGATGGAAATTTTTCCCCAACACAGAGAAATAATAATTTTTTAATCATCGATATAGCGAACTATTATACAACAAACAGAAATATTTTTCCGAACCATTATGTAGCAAGCATTCTAAAGCTAACAGCATTCTAAATCGTTCCGATTTAACGTCGCAGCTTATCGCGCAATTACGCGTAATTTGACTCCTCTGGAGCAGTCGTGCAGGATGATATCATTTTCGCGGCGCGAAGAACGTATGAATCATAGAAAGAATTATACAGCATCAGCAAGAATTCGGAAACATCGAATCTTAAAATTAGGTGGCGAGAGAAGGAGGCGGAAGACGGGTAAATAAAATGGAGAAATAATAAAAAGAAAAATATAAAAAATATAAAATATAATAAAAATAGAATATAAAAGAATATGAAATAAAATAATAATATTAATAATAAAAAGAATATAAAAATAGAATATAATAAAGAATATAATAAAATAAAATAAAAAATAATTAAAAATAAGAATAAATATAAATATAAAAGAAAAAATTAAAAGAAATAGTAAAAAGAAAAAAAGAAAAATAGAAAGAATAGAAAAATACAATATAAAAGAATATAAAAGACAATATAAAATATAAAAGAATATAAAGAATATAAAATACAATATAAATATAAGTATACAAGAAAATAAAAGAAAATAAAAGAAAAAATAAAAAGAAAAAAGAAAAATATAAAAATATAAAATACAATATAAAATATAAAAGAATATAAAATACAATATAGTTGAACGAAATGTCCTTCCGATTTGGGAGAATTGATCTCGTTCGTGACAAATTAGGAAACGGATACTCCGGAAAATGAATTCTTTCGACACGAGTTGCCAGAACAATATATTTTTAGACGCAGACGTTCACGCAAAGACACCGAACGCCTCGAAACCGTACAAATCAGAGATCGGCTCGAAGCTCGAGGCCGAAAAAGGCGTTCCACGGAAGAGATCGGCTCGAAGTCCGAGGCCGAAAAACGTTAAAAGCCCGGAGGAAACTCAAGCACGTGCTTATCCACATCCGACGACGACGACTATGGTACAAATAGTAACTATTATACTCGTCATCTATTTGTTAATGCGCGACTACCAACTCCGCCGGAAGATACAAATACCTCGACCAGCGAAAACGCGGATGATTAGAAAAGCAGCATCCACGCCCAACGCTGCGACCTCCAGAGAGGGCGCCGCGGACCCCGACTACGCCGTAGTAGCTGGGACAATGTAGGGTACAGGGAAATTTTGTAAGCAACTTCGCGAAAAATTCCCCTAAGCACCCTTTCCTCAAAGGGGGGGGGGGGGGGGTGTTGTAACCCAACCGACACCCAGCGTATCGACATCGCGACACATTCCGATTGCTCCAATCGAACAGTCGAAATCCGGCACAACTGCGTAAGGGTTTTCGGAAGCATACCGAGAACCGTCAGCTTATAGTGAAACACCCAAAAGCGGGCCAAAGACGGAGACCCCGATGGCCCCCGCTTCGCCCCGATTAACGTATAAGACCCATGTACGAGCAATGCGAGCTCAGACTTGTTATAGACTCTATACGAGACTCACGCGGATTGTCACAGTGTCCATGTAACCCAGATCGGGATAGAATAAATCTTGTTTAACCTACGGTGAGTTCCAACTCTTTAACCGGCCAAGGATCCTACTACCCTCGGTTTATAACCGAGTATATCCGTCCCGGCATCCTCACCCGAGTTTTCGGAGCCCGTCGGACGACAACAGCGAAGGACGACCTAGGAACACCGCGAGATTCTCAGGGAGAATCTCGACCCAGGCGCTTTCCACAACAATGTAATGAAACAATAACCAATTCGTTAAAAATATATTCGTTTCATTATGCGTAAGCACGTAATGATATACACGTAATCTGTATACACGTAATGAAACAATAACCTATTCGTTGAAAATATGTTCATTTCATTATGCGTACAGCTTAATTAATAATAATGTCTGTATACACGTGTAATGAAACAATAACCTATATTCGTTTATGTTCGTTTTATTATGTGCACAGCTTAATTAAATAATAATAATAAAGCACACTTACATGTAAGAAAATAAGGAAAAATTTTCGGAAGCTGGGACCACAGACCAGGTATAGAATAGACCTCTCACTCGGGAGCGAAGTATCCAGATCGGATGTGCCGTGCCCGTGTCCTGGCATTGCGCCGTTCACGGGAGGATTCTGGCCATCATTGCACGATCTGGATGCCCTGGAACGGCACTCCTTCGGCCGTCGGCTTGCCGGCGCATGGCCGTTGGGGAACCCCGATGGGTTCCATGTTCTCTCAACCGGGTTGCCGGTTCTGGTGGTACCCCCGGGCCTTCGGGCCGCGTGGGGAGGATCCAGGACCAGCCCGGGGCGGAGAATTTGGACGAAGTTGGGGGCCCGACCGGGGAAAGTCCATGTACCGCACCTCCAAGTTGGTGCTCCCGGGGTCCCCGCGAGACATAGTCTCGTTGGGGGACGCGGACGCGGACATGGCAACTTGCGTTCCCTTCGGATTTATCCCGAGGGTGTCCTCCCTGGCGGGACGCCTCCCGCCAAGGGTCGGACAGTAGCCCCGGGTGTCTCCGGGGTTATGGTGCCACCCCCGCCTTAGTGGGGAAGCCTGGAAGCGTATCGCTTCCGGGAGATCCGTAGCCCGCGCGGTGGAACAACGACCCCTCGGGAAAACAGCTCCCGAGGGTACGCGAAGCCGCACGGACCGGAGGTCTTGCCTTAACCGACCGGGCCGCGAGGTAAGGAAAAACCTCTATAATAAAACCCCCAACCCTGAGCCCCAGCGGTGGTGCCAGGGCACGTGTTCCCTCGTGTCTGAGGGGCACGTGGGTGGAGCGGGTATGCTCCACCTAACTGCGATCCGGCTGGAGTACTGCCGCCTCCAGCTGTAGCCCGCGCCCTTAGGGGCCCGGGCACAGGCTTCACAACGGCAGGCCGCCTCTACCGTTGTGCGACCTTCCTAAGCGGTTCTGCGTGGGATCTACATGGAAGGAAGCATAGATCAGGACAGTGTCCTTTATACACTCCCGGGAGGTGACCGGGTAAAAACGCCTCCGGCCGACGACCGGACTTCGTCGCCAGCGGACCGGTGCACGATCGCTACGTGCGGGTCACCGGCCGCAACACGGGGCAGGCTGTCACCCGCGGTTTCGCGGGTGGCTAGTCTGTGGGAGGAGGGAGTTTTGGAGAGCGCGACGAGCGGGGGCGGCATGCCAGCCGCTTCCTGCGGCGAGCGCTCCGCGGCAGAAGCGGGGGAACACCCCTCCGCAGTCGGGGAGGCGCGCTGCGTCTCCCCAGTTTTGAGGACCCTGCGCTCCGGCGCTATCTATGGGGTTAGGGGGACTGCCGGGGGTGCGCCGTTGCCGGCGCCTCCCACCACGCGTGGCGTCCCATACGTTAGGAACGTGGTGGAGGTTCGACCACCAACCGGGGCGGCTGGCACGATTGAGGTGTGCCGTGAGGTGGCCGACTTGATCAGTCGGCTCGACGGGGGCGCTGCTACCCTGGTCCCTGGGAGGGGCTCGACAGGGGCCCCCGTCGCGTCGGCGCGGACGTCGCCGCTGCGCCCAATGTCGCAGTACCCTACTGCGGCAGTGCTGGAGGAGGCGCGGGTGTCGCTCCTGCGCTGCGATGGGATGCTGCCCTGCGCCGGCGCCGCGGCCGACGCCGACGACGCAATCGTCCTCTCCTCTGACAACGAGTCAGGGGGGAGCGGGGGCGCCAGGGTTTCCGGGCCCCGAGGACCCTTGGGGAGGAATGCTGGGTCCGGGATGGAGGTCGATGTCTCGACCGGGGGGGGGGGGGGGGGCGGCAGTGGCGGCGAGCACGTTGCCACGTCGCGGCTTTGCGTCGGGGCCGCCCGCCGTGCGAGCGACTCCGACGCGGAGGGGGACCACGCCCCCGGTGGGTGCGACACCGGGGACGCCTGTTTGGATGCCCCCCTGCCGTCATCCGGCGGCGATACCATCGCCGGCCGGAGGCCGGGCTTCGGGCCCGGCAAGAGGGGCCGGAAGCCCGGTGTCTGGACGGACCCGTCCAGACAGGGGCCGGGCATGAAGGCCCTCCCGAGCCGCGCGGAGCTGCGGAACTGGGCGGAGACGCTGCCGGTGAGCGGTCTCGCCGGGCGGGCCCAGCAAGAGCTCGACTCGGTCGCCGCGACGATAAGCGCGGCGAAGAATTTGAAAACGACCGACGCACGGGCGATTAGAATCGCCATCCGCCGTGCGTCGGCCGTCGCGGCCGAGCTCACTGGGAGGGCGGAGCGGGGGGAGAACACCGACAAACCGGCGCGGGAGGTTGTCTTCCGTCAGGGCGCGTGGGAGAAACGTTCTCATAAGCTCTCCACGCAAGTAAAGGCCCTGACGGACCAAGCACATACCATGGGGGAGTTCCTTCACGTCAGGGAGAAGGAGCTGGAGTTCATCCGTGGGAGGTACGCGCGCTTGGAAGCGCGTGCTGCCATGGCCGGCGTGGACGTGACGGAGTCAGAGACTCCGTCGCGCCGTCCCGCCGTGCCCGTTCCCACGAGAGAGGAGCTTCTGCCCTCATGTGTGTCCCCATGGACGGACTCGTGTGTGCAGATAGAGGCGGCTCCTGCGCCGGGCCTCTCTTCGGCGGCGAGACCCTCCCCCCCTGCGCGAGGCGCCGGTGGGGGCGAAGGGAAAGAAGAGGAGGAGGGTGGTGTCCCCCCGTCCTCCCCCTGTGAACTCCTCCCGTGACGCCGGCTCCGGGGCCGCTGAGCAGCCCTGGGACGCCGTGTTGCGCCGAATGGAGGAGTTGGAGAGGAGGGTGGATGGCCGCCTCCTCCACCTAGGCAAGGTGCTCGGTCGGGGAGGACCGGCACCGGCGCCGAGACCGGTCGACCCGCCGTCCGCTCTTGCCCAGAAATGGGCCAAGATCGGCGGCGGGCGGTCTTTTGCGGCGGTTGCCGCAGCTCCGCCCCCTAAGAAGTTGGGACGGGAGCGACGTCTCGCCGGCGGTCCGTCGAGCTTGCCCGCGGGCGGACCGGAGGGAGGTGTTCCCCCTCCCCCCGCGTCTGCCTCCCCCGGCGTGGGGGAGAACGCGCCCGTTCCGGCTCCCCCGACTCCCGCGCCCACTAAGGGTCGCAAGAAGCGGAGGGTGGCGCCGACCGCCCCCGCAGCGTCGGGGGGCATGGCGGCGGGAGGGGGAGTTGGCGCTCCCTCTCCGGCAACGCGGCCGGGCGGCCCCGCTGTAAGGGCCGTCAAGAGAAAGAAGCGGTGGCGGTTGCGCCGGCGCCGGCGCCGGCGCCGGTGTCGGTCGCTCCGACCCGGACGCCTGGTGCACCCGCGGCCCCGCAGGGCACGTGGGCCCAGGTTATAGGCCGAAAGGCTAAGAGGGCGGCGAAGGCGGCTGTAGGTGGCAGCGCCGAGATGGCGGTGCGGGGGAGAGGCGTAGTGGCGCCGGCTCCCCAGCGGTCGGGCGCTCCCGGGAGAGCCCCGGTTGCGATCCCGCGCGCCCCCAGATCCGCGGCGGTGGCGATCACCGCTCCGGCTGGGGGGGAGAAGGATTTCTCCGCGCGGGTCGCCGACGCAATGGCAGCCATTAAGGTCGCCGACCTCGGCATCGCAGCGATGCGACCGAGGCGCGCCGTAACCGGGGGCCTGGTGCTAGAAATCCCGGGGGCCCAGGGCCCGGCCAAGGCCGCGGCGCTGAAGGCCAAGCTCGTGGAGCAACTGGGGAACAGTGGAATCAAGGTCCACTGCCCCCAGAGGATGGCTGAGTTTCGCGTCGGCGGCCTCGCGGAGTTGGCGTCCGAGGACGCCATCCGCGCCACCATCGCGACGCAGGGGGGGTGTGCGCCGGCTGATGTGTCGGTCGGCGACAAGCGGCGGGACCCAGCGGGGCTGTTCTCCGCATGGGTCCGCGCGCCCGCGGCGGCGGCGTCAGTACTCGTTAAGGCAGGGAAAATTGTCATAAATTCCCTTGCCGCGCGAGTAACGCCGCTCGCACAGAGGAGGCTGCAGTGCTTCCGGTGCCTGGAGTACGGCCACGCACAGGCCAAGTGCTCCAGCCCGGAGGACAGGCTCCTCCTCTGCTACAGGTGCGGGGTAGCGGGACACACAGCGCGACTGTGCGTCGCTGTCCCTAGCTGCCCCCTATGCACCAGCGCGGGTTTGCCGGCCGGGCACCGAATGGGTGGCCCGGCCTGTCGCCCTCCCCCTGTGTCAGGGAAGGGCAAGAAGAAGAAGGGCGGCGGGGTTCCCGGGGGGGTTGCTCCCCCCGCGCCGGCGGCGCCCCGAGTGATTTAGCCCCCACCCACGTCCGCGTCCGCTTCCGCGGTGGCTTGCCCCGCCGCGCCCGTCGTGAATATGGAGACCAGTGCTCTGGTCTCCACCTCGGCGGCCAAGTCCGGCGCGGGCAAGCGGAAGGCCCAGGAGGATCCGGGTGCCTCGTCGCACTCGATGCCGTCTTCGCCCGGGGGTTCTCCCCGCAAGGGGTCGAGAAAGAAGAAGGAGAGGGGGGCAGCCCAGTGCTCCCCCTCAGCGGTCCCCGACCCGAGGGGAGAGCGGCCTTTTTAAAGGCCGGGAAGGCGACTCCGCCCGTGCTAACAACCGGGGGGGCGGAGACGGCGATCGACGCCGAGGAGGCACTACTCCTCGCGCAGTCGGTCGCCGCGTCATACGGTGGGGGGCCTCTGCCCCCCGCCGCGGAGAGTGCAGACGGGGCACCCGAGTCATCGGGAGTTGCAGCCCGACCTGAGCAGGATCCGGCGGAGGCCGCTCACAAGGCTTTGTAATGCCTCGCGGCCCGCCGATCCTGCTTGCCAACTTAAACCACTCTATGCGAGCGCACGACCTGCTTACGCAGGCTTGCATAGAGATGGGGGTCGGGCTGGTCATCGCCACCGAGCCGTATCCGCTTGTGGACCGATGTGGGACGTAAATCGCGGATCCCTGCCGTGCTCGATCGCCCGACACGGCAGGGGATGGATGGCCGCGAGATGGGGGGAATTCCTCGCGGTGGGTGTTTACCTTGCGCCGAGGTTTTCCGTCCCGGAGTTCGAGGACCGGCTGCACGAGTTGGGGGCTTTTCTCGCCCCCCTCAGAGCTCAGCCGGTCATACTTCTGGGGGACTTCAACGCCCACGCTTCCGAGTGGGGCGCCCCCAGAACGGACTCCAGGGGCGAGGTGCTCCTCGAGTGGACGACGGCGATGGGGTTCTCGTTGAAGAACCCCCATGGAGTCACGACGTTCCGCGGCCCGCGGGGCGAGTCGATTATCGACTTGATCTGGGTTAACCCCGCGGCCGCCGCCAAGACGTCGGACTGCTGGGTGGCGGAGGATTGTGAGCCAGCGTCGGATCATATGTACGTGATGCTGGCCACCTCCGCCCCCCCCCCCCCCCCCGCCGCGTCCCCGAGTCGGCAGACACCCACCGCGTTGGGCGCTCAAACAGCTTGATGCTGAGCAGGCCGCACTAGCCTCCTCCGTCGTCGCCTGGCCTCCAATGCCGGGTGACGTGCTGGACGATCCCACCGCCGGTGCGCTCTGGTTCCGCGGCGCGTTGCAGTCTGTCTGCGACGCGTCAATGCCGCGGGCCGGGCCGCCGGGCGGCGGTCGGAAGGCGGTGTACTGGTGGTCGCCAGAGATCGCGCAACTCCGCGCGGCGAATCTCGTGGCTAGGCGCCAGTACACCAAGGCCCGTCGTCAAGACCGACGACGGGTCTCGGAGGAGCAGCTCCTCGAGTTGCGCCACGCCTTTGCGGCGGCGCGACACGAACTTCGAGGAGCTATTGCCCGGGCGAAAGACGATTCCTGTCGGGAGTTCGTCGCTACCCTCAACGAGGATCCTTGGGGGCGTCCGTACAGGGCCGTGAGCATCAAGCTCGGACCCTGAGCGCCCCCCGTCACAGAGGGCCTCGATCCCCGGCTCCTAGACCAGGTTCTAGAGGCGCTATTCCCCCCTCCCCCGGTGCACGGGGAGGGTGGCGCCGACGAGTCCGGGGATCCTTGGTTGAGCAGGGGCGCGGATACCTCCGACGCCCCTGGGGTTAGCGACGAGGAGCTCGCGAACGCTGTGGCGCGAATGCGCAAGCGGAACGCGGCTCCTGGTCCCGACGGTGTGCCTGGGCGAGTGCTGGCCTGCACTATGGGCGCCCTAGGAGCCGGCCTCAAGCGGATATTTAACGCCGCTCTGAGGACCGGTAGATTCCCCCCTGCTTGGAAGGAGGCGAGGCTAGTCCCCCTTCGCAAGCCCGGAAGACTCGCTGAGTCACCCTCGGCGTACAGGCCGATATGCCTCCTGGACGAGGCGGGCAAGCTGCTCGAGAGAGTTATAGCTGCCCGCCTGTGCGATCACCTAGAGGCCGTGGGCCCAGATCTATCCGACCGCCAATACGGCTTTAGGCGGCAGCGATCGACCATCGACGCCATTAAGATGGTACGGTCGCTGTCGCGCCGGGCGGCCGAGGGAGGCGGTGTCAGCGTGGCGGTGTCACTAGACATCGAGCGGGCGTTGCTCTATCATAACGTCCCGTTCTACCTTCGCCGCCTGATCTGGGACTTTCTCCGCGGTCGTGTGGTGACGTACGTCGGCCAGGAGGGCGACGGGGTGACTCTCGTGTACCGCGGAGTCCCGCAGGGGTCCGTGCTAGGGCCCCTGTTGTGGATACTCGAATACGACGCGGTACTGCGGGTCGAGCTGCCATCGCTAAGGGTGTCGTTGGTATGTTACGCCGACGACAACCTGGTGGTAGCTGCCGGGCAGAACTGGAAGGAGGCGATAAGCCTCGCCGAGGAAACGCTGCGACGCGTCATCACCTCGATCGGGACGCTCGGTCTGCGAGTCGCCTTGGAGAAAACCGAGGCGATGTTGCTCGCGGACAGGGTTGGGAGCGGTGTCCCCAACGGAGCGTCCCTGAGGATCGGAGACGCCTGCATCAGGGTCGGCCGAGAGATGAAGTATCTCGGTCTGACCCTGGACACCTACTGGCGATTCACGCGCCACTTCAAAGCCCTCGCCCCCAGGTTGGAGAAGCAGGTATTCGCCCCCAGGCGAATCATGCCCAACCTGGGTGGACCACACGAGGGGGTTCGGCGGCTATATGTGACGGTCGTCCGGTCCATGGCGCTGTACGGCACGCCTATATGGGCCGGCGACCTGGAGGACTGCCGCGTCGGGCGTGAGCTCTTGGCAAGGGTTCACCGCCAGGCGGTCCTCCGATACGTGCGAGCGTATCGCACGGTGTCACACGCCGAACTGTCCGCTTTGGCTGGGTCCCCCCCATTCCACCTGCTCGCGGAGATGGAGGCGGAAGTTTATTCCGCCGTCCGTGATGTCCGCGACGCTGGGGGCCCGAATGCCGGCAGACATGAAGTGGTGCGGGGCCAGGCCCGGCAACGCATGGTGGCCAAATGGCACCAGTGGTTGGCCCTCCCGAAACATCGGGAGGGTCGCGTTGTCGGGGCGATTCTGCCCATTCTGGACGAATGGGTGGGGCGCGGGTATGGCAGGCTGACCTTCCGCCTGACGCAGGTCATAACAGGTGTCGGTTGCTTCGGCACATACCTGCGTCGCATAGGGCGGGAGGAGTCGTCGCAGTGCTTCAGCTGCGACTCGGGCGACGAGGACACGGCCAACCACGCCCTGGCTAGATGCCGGGAGTGGGTGGACGATCGGCGTGTCCTCGAGGCGCAGCTCGGCCCCGATCTCTCGCTGCCGACGGTCGTGCGTCGGATGGCGGGAGACCGGGAGTGTTGGAGGGCCGTCTCCGCTTTTGCGGAGGCGGTGATGGAAGAGAAGGAGGAGGCCGAGCGGGACCGGATCCGCACCGGGCATCCGTCCCGTCTCGGCGCTCCTAGGAGGAGGGGGCGGAGGAGATGACCCGGAGCCGGGGGAGGTAGGGCAGCGACGTAGCCTCGCGCTTCGCCCCCGCTCCCCGTCGGCATTACTCCGGGTCGGAGGGGCCCTTGTCAGGGCCGCCTCGGGGTGGAGTGGCGTGGCCACTAGTTTCCGTCGGCGTCGCGTCGTGGCAGGGCGCGACGCGCGACGGCGGAGTTTCGATCTGGGGGGTCCTCGTGTCAGAGGGTCCCCCCGGGGAGCAGCCGACCATCCGCTGCTCCTCCGGGAGCCGCTCTATAAGCGCTAGTTTTCACGCGCTCCCGCGGTAGGCGGTCGAACAGTTAATGTTCGACCGCGGAGGGGTCGCGGAGGGGGGGGGGGTGCCGGGGGGGCACGCTCACCCCTCCACAACATCATGCGACCCCCCCCCCCCCAGAAGTGGCGACGCGGACGCGTGGTCCGTCTCGCGTCGCCGGAGTTTTGGGAAGACCGTGCGGGGTTGTTAAGCGCGGAGTCCGCACTGCGCTGAGGGGGAGGTAGCGGACGAATCGCTAGTTTGCTCCCGCAAAAAGTCCTCCCCCTCGAGCGCGCGGCTCCGCGCCCGAGGACGACCACCGTGGAGTTATAGTGGGTGCAAGCCCCACATAATCCGTTAGGGATTTCTCCACGTCAAAAAAAAAAAAAAAAGTTCCAACTCAGGTCCTCTGAGGGGAGCGCGGGGGCGGGAGAGTGCGGTGGATGGAAACATGGGCGCGGGGGGAGCGGGGAGTGGAAGACCGGTTGCGCGCGCACGAGCCGCGGAGTGGGGGAAGCCGCAATCATGGAGGGGATCAGTCCCGGCCGAACCGCCGCGGAGGGCTCTCCAGACTGGACCTACCCCCGAAAATTTCAGAGGGTCGTCCCCTCCCTTTAAAAAATTTCAGGGGTCGGGTCTTGTACGAAAAAATCTTTTTTCAGACTCGACCCAACCCCAGAATATTTTTTCCCCCAAATATTGTTTCTAAGTAGCAAACAAATATGCATCATGCACGGACGAAATATGATACTTTTTTATATATATAAAACGTCTAATCTTAAAATTATGTGAAGGGGAAAGAAGGAGGATGGATGATGTGAAAATAAATTTTCCGCAGCGTATCGCGCGATTACACGTAATTTGACTCCTCTGAAGGAGTCGTGCAGGATGATGTCATTTGGTAGCGCCAAGAACGAAATAAAATTATGAGGCGTCAGCAAGAATTTAGAAACGCCGAATCTTAGAATTAGGTGGCGAGAGAATGAGGCGGAAGACGAATAAATAAAATGAAGAAATAATATACGTTTAAGAATATATATTTAAAATTAAATGAATATAATTGAACGTTTTTTCTTCCTACGGGCATGAGCTAGAATATCACTGATTGCACATGCCAACAGTTCGCAATCTACAAGATACTCTTCATCGAAATATTCACTATCACGTATGATTTTAGCAGCATGACATGAATCTAATGTTTCATAGGCAACATCACTCTGCTGTAGCACGTTAACAAAAATTTCAAATTTTACTCTCGCATCTTCTGCAATTTGATACATCCGCGGATACATATACTCTATACATGGCTGAAGATTAAATAAAAATGTTGCTGTGTCCAGTGTGAAATACAATGTATTATCACATTGTGTAATCTTTATAATTGGTGAATCAAAGATCCGAAAAAATTCCACCGTTAAATTATCAATTCGCATTAAGTCTGGTTCAGGGAATCGTGCACATTCTTCGATGGTTTCGCGGCTGTCAAATAGCGCACCCCATGTATGCCATGCTAATATGAGATGATTTCCATTATTAACGCCGAGAAGCCAGCACATTTTCGGAACACACGTGTTTTGCACAAGTGCAACGAAAACTTTCACAAAAGCCCGCGCTCCGTCCTTCTACTGCCAATGTACCCATTGCTTCGAGATAGAAAACAGACACCACGTGTATCGGTTCGAAAGGGTCCGAAGAGAAGAGAAACAGAAAGTCTTCGAGTTGCTATAAAGAAAAAAATCCTGCTTCCTGTTTCCCTTTTCCGATACCCTGAGTTCACGTCTGCTACGAGGCGGAACCAAGTAAGTCATAAATTATCCGAAACTGTAGGAAACCGTTCTCTACCGCCGACCTGCGGGACAATACGGTCATAAACCGCGACCCTGGCGAAATGCTCTGGCTGATCAGCCTGATTAATTTTGGAGAACTAGAAATTACAGAGTATTATCCAGCATCAATACGTCTCGCGGAGAGACACAGGAAAAGAAGGGATAGTCCGCTGACTGCGCGTAGTCCCGCCTGCTTCGTCCTACCCTCAAATTAAAGACGGATCCCTTGTCTCTCGAGTATAAACACGTGCTCGAATTTCAAAACACAATCACGCGTCGACGTATTCGGTGCGAGAGACTGTGGGCTTGAGGTCCGATTGGCCCCAAACTACCCAATCTGCCCTGCATCCCTCCCAAACGGCCACTGTCCTTAAGAGGCCCTCTTCACAGCGATATCTCCTCCACAAGGCCCACCTTCTCTCGCACGGAATACGTCGACGCATGCTTTTGTTTGGAAATTCGAGCGCGTGTTTAGACACGAGAGATAAGCAGGCCCGATTGGTTAGTTCAGGACCAATCTCCTCCCCAAGGCCCACCTTCTCTCGCACGGAATACGTCGACGCATGCTTTTGTTTGGAAATTCGAGCGCGTGTTTAGACACGAGAGATAAGTAGGCCCAAATGGCTAGTTCAGGACCAATCGAACTTCAAGCCTGCCTTCTCTCGCACGGAATACGTCAACGCGTATCGTCCCTGAATTGGGGGACAACCCGGGACATGTATTATCCTGATGCCAGAAGACATCGAAATGTCCTTTACCGTTTCACGTCGAGGTCACGGTTGTAAAAATCAGAAAAAGTACTACCACATTCGCTGATATGTTTTCTGTAAATTAAGCTTATTTCTAGAGTAATGCAGCTGATATTAACGTCGCAGTAACCTGTTAAAGGCCCCGTGGTGCGCCCCGTCTCAGGTAAAGCAACCGCGCGCGATTACAGTCAGCTGACCGTACCGCTACCATCCCACATTTCTTCAGTGAGGTCAAAAAACAGATCGACAGAATTTCAGGAGAATTTTACTAACCCACTCTTGGCCAATGATACTGTTTTTATAATAATCAGATTTATAAGTTCCAGCTTGTCCTTATCTTGATTATTTGTTGAAAAAGTGTCATTGCTCAACGGAAACCACGAGAAGGTGGTGGGCTTTTTCCATCAGGAGAGGATAAGGATGGGTCAGGAGGATGGCATGGATAAGAGTCAAATGACGGGGCTAACGGTTGGAAGTAAGAAGGCCCGGTCGACGCTCAGTTGCCCCCGGACAGTTGAACGTTACAGGTCGGATATTTTCTGGTGACAGCGGTGGGATCTCTGATTTCGTTTAGAGGATAAATTCATTAGTGAAATCACTCCAGAAGTGAGTATTTTCTCAGAATTTTTTTTTTCTTTTATCTAAATCCTACGGAGGCTTGAAGACTTCGAAATGCCTGATACACTTAGAGAAGCAATGTCTAACCTAGCACTCGATACAGAAACTCAGGAAACTACAAGAACTACAGAAACTACTTCAGTAGATGCAAATACTCCAGGACCTTCGAATCCTCAAATTAATATGAATACAGCTACGAATACATATCCTCACTTACCACACATTAGTCTACGCGATACATTGGACACTGTCCCTTCTTTCGATGGTAGAAATATACCAATACATCAATTCATTAAAAGTTGTCAACACGCACGGCGAATGATTAATCCGAATGCAGAGTATGGATAAGTTCAACTCATAAAAAATAAGCTTTTCGGACAAGCTTCTAGAGTAGTTTTAAGTGGAGACTATAATTCAATTGATGACCTTATTTCAGTATTAGAGTCACGATTTGCACTATTACATACATCTATTCAATTATATGGTGAATTATCGAAAATAGCACAACTACATAACGAAACGACGGTAGATTACAGCAGTCCCGTATCCAACCTCTTACTTCAGATTAAACATTGCAATGCAATAGAGGTACCGACGCATGTAATACAATTTAATATAACCGCGGAACAAAATGCCATTAAAGCCTTTCTAACGGAATTAAAAACAGAAATTCATAATAGAATATACGACCACACCTTCAACAATCTTGACCGCGCTATCAATGTCGCCATTAAAGCAGAGGCAGAACATAATGAAAATCAACTACGAACAAGAGAAGCAGCAGGAATACCACCAATTAATCAGTGTGCGAATTGCCTTGGATGCGGCCATATTGCTACCGCTTGCAGCAGCCGAATTTCACGAACCAACTGGCAACAAAAATCTGTCAACATTGTAATTGGACGGGACAAACGACGCAAGAATGTAGAAGCCGAAACGGAGCACGGAACGATACATTCTGTGACTTCTGCCGAAGGTCAGGTCACATGACGCAAGATTGTAGAAGCCGAAGTTACACGAATAGAGCCCCTCAATCTACCGTGTACTGTGATAACTGCCGAATACCAGGTCACACGATACAAGAATGTAGAAGTAAAAGTTATGCAGATAGAATGCAGAAACCAGAAGTATTCTGCGAATATTGTAAATTCAGAGGCCATATGATAGACCAATGCAGGAAAAAGATGTACTTCGATAGGAAAGAAAGAGAAGAAGCACAACCCCGTATGGTATGTAGGCAGGCTGTACTCCGAATAAAAACAGAGCAAATAAGGAAACCTCCTAGCATCCTTCTTTCTGATATAGGATTCAGCGAAGACCAAGCAACGTTAATGATCGACACTGGATCTGATGTAAATGTAATCAAGAGGAGTGCTGTTTCTCCTGATATACCAATTTACACGGACACCTTGTTCGACCTCAATGGTATTATGGACGGCCTACTCAGCACAATAGGATATATTAAAATAAGAACTTTAAATACGGAAATCATCATTCATGTCGTGGAGGATCTTCCTATCAAACAAGATGGAATATTAGGAACGGAATTCTTTCAAACAACCGGAGCAACCATCGACTACATGAAATCAGCTGTAACGTCCCATGCGGACTCAAACCCGGCGTTACCGACAGTCGGTAAAACAGCGATACATTATGACACGCGTAGACTCACTGTACATACTATTACATACAAAATTATAATTTAAGCGAATATAAAAAGACGAATATTACGAAACACACTAGGAATAATTGACTATAAGCGTTGTTAAGAATATAAGTTATTAAGCGAGGAAACCACTGCGCGTGCGCTAATCCGCCAAAACTATGGTATAAAAGGAGGTGTACGTAGCACAGTAGTTCAGTCAAGACTCTGCTTGCGAGTGCACAAGCGTAGAGGTAGCTAAGGTCTGGCCAGTAAGATTTAGCTCGCTCCGGAGACGGTAGCGGCTGGTCTTCAGTGGACAAGATACAGGTGCTCCTTTTTCGGTTGTGTATTCAAAGGTTATAGAACCTCGCTCTTGCAAAGGCATTTAGCTCGCTCCGGAGACGGTAGCGGTTGGTGCACTTGGTAAAAGCAAGGTCATAAGAGTGTAGAGCTCAAACTCTGCCACGAGTAACTAGCTCGCTCCGGAAACGGTAGCGGCTGTTCTTCCTGCAGACGATGCCAAGAGTATTAGCTCGCTCCGGAGACGGTAGCGGCTGTACACTGCAACACATATACATATCTTGTACATAATTCGACACATATATATATATATATATATATATATATATAGATACATAAAATACAAAAAAAAACAAAAACATTATAATCATAGCTGTAATTAATATTAATTTGTTATCTTAAAGAATAATTATTGTTGAATAAATAAGCCATTGTTAAAGTTTAAGTTGGATTTTACTCCTTTACTCTGTAATAACGAAACCCCACCTATCCTATACTCGAGGGGACGCCGCTCTCCTCTCCAGAACCAGTAACGCTCAGTTGCCCTGGCCATCGGACGTTACAGTATTATCTATAAATCGAGCAGTTGAAACGGGATCAGAAGCAATGAGTTCGTTCGGGGACATTTTAGCCACCGATGGGCCGTTTACTTCACGAAGATATTCTATTAAATCTGTCCATAGCCACTCACTTGGACTGAGCGTGAGGAACCATGTAGCTGGTCCATAATGGTGTATCATACAGTTCAAATCATTTCTCGGTTTTCGCCAATACTGTGCTGTATTACGTAATCTGGAAAATATAGTGTTCAAGTTCGTTTGTAGCTGATCTTTAGAGAGTTGCTCTAGAAAACCAGCAGCTGTGTATTTTTCACGTGGATTTACGACGTTCATTTTGTGAAAAATTCCAGCGTTCAATTGCCGCATATTGGTATCGTGTAATAAATGAAAAATATATTGCATGTTCAATCGAAATTGCGAATGCTTGGACATCAATTTGGACTTAATGAATTCATGAACCAATCTTTCTTCATGCTGTCCGTTCACCCCATAAGGATATAAATCTGGGAAACATTTCACATCTAAGTGTTCAGCACGGTGGCCCAACGGAATGTCCTGAACTTTAAGCATTTGATACAGTGCGGTAGCAGATTCGTTAACCCTTTTGTCATACATTGGATAAATCGTAAACTGATCATAATATGAATCAGATTGTGACATTTGCGTTAATAATGCACGTTTGTGGTTTTCATCGATATTAAGTGTTTCACCTTCAACGTCCTCGATAGCTTCGTTATTATCATCATTGGCAACAACTTCTTCTTGAAATTCTGTATCTGGTAATTTGGCACTCAGCAATAAATCGTGCGATTGTGGTAAAACAATTTCTGAGTATAGAGGATTATTGGCTTTCAACCATACTAAGGCATTCCATACTTTCTTCAAGTCAACTAACTTTTCCCAAACTATTTTAGATTTTGTTGGAACGCCCCGCACCAATATGTATAATTCATGATTTTGATTTAAAGATTCGGTCGAAGGACAGATTTTTTTTAAATTTTCTTCTATCGGTAAATGAAGGTGAAATGTTCTCCCCTTTACTTTTGGAAACATATGTTTATGTGGCATATTTTTACGCATTACTGTATCCATTCTCACAATCGTTTGAAACGGTTTAGCTCTTTCAATGAGAATTCGTTTGTAATCGTTCAACACTGCTATTTCTGGAACTGAACGTACATCAAGCTTATTTAAAATACATTTTGGTGGTATGGAATCGTTGCGAATTTTATCGTGACAATATCGGCAAATAAAATGCGTGTCACCAACTTTGTCTCCAATATGATTTAACAATGTTTGCATTACATTTCCCTTACATGTTCTTTTAGAAATATCAAACTTACGAACCTCTCTTTGAAAACAGAGTTTCTCGCAGGAAACGCACGGGATGCGTGGTGTGTCCATAGACCGCTTTGTGAAAGCTTTAAATGCTAAATAATATCGAGATATAATCTCTTCTTCATTCAAGCTTACGTCAGTATTACTTGTTTGTAATGCTTCAGCTTCTTTCCGAGCTTGCAGTGTTATTCGTCCAAGTGTTTCAAGGTCACTGTCGTTTAAAGCTTTGTCTAAATTATGTAATAGGTGTTTATAAATGTACACTATTCTGTGTATCATTCTTTTAAAATTTCGTAAATCCGGAAAGTGAGGTGCCAGTATCTCAAAGGCTAAAAAATTGGACTTACATAGTTTAGGGTTTATGTAACAACCATGAGAATGGCCAACTTTTTCAGCATGTACTTTATTAGAACAGCTACTGATATGGTTGTTCAACTTATGTACCTTTTTTAATGAGCATTCTAACAATCGTTTGAAGAAATCCTGTAAATTATTCAGAGTTTCAACATTTTTTGTTTTACAAAGATAACTACAATGCCATGCTTTTGTCGTCTTCTTCGATTGCAATACAGGTAGAACGTTTATAGCTTTCATTGTTATTTTTGGTTCCTATATTGTTATTCGTTACAGCAATATTACGATACTTTTTTATTATTTTCAGAACAGCACGACGTTTCGCTACTTTATTATAATTATCTTCCTTACGTATTTCATTATATACTTTCCGCTTTTTGGAGATAACTTCTTTATTTTGCTGATAATAATTTTTTCCCTTCCCGCATTTCACTTCTTTATTTGCGTCATAATGCATTTTTTTCTTTTTTATTATACCTTCTTTATTTTGCTGATAATATTTTTTTCCCATTTCGCATGCCACTGCTTTATTTGCGTCATAATGTAATTTTTCTTTTTTATTATACCTTCTTTGTGGGCGTTATAATAATTTTTCCGCTTTTCATATATCACCTCTTTATGTGCATTATAATATTCATAATTATAAATGCTTTTCCCCCTTTGTTTATAGTGTTTGCCTTTTTTCATGTTACACTCCCCTTTCTTTGCTTTTATAAACAGCTATTCTTTTTAACTTAATTTGCTCTTTCTGCCTTTTATAATAATTAGACATGTATTCTGTCCTCTTACATGGTGGGTATACATTGCTGATTTTTGACTTCGAAACGAATGGTGGATCTGTCTGTGTAAAATTCTTAGGTTAGGATGAGCACGAGGAGGCTGGTAGGGTTAGGATCGGTGTTGAGCCACACAGACACTGAGTTGCACAAAAGAATGTGAGGTCTTTATTTAAAACGTCTGCCAACGGACAAGCCGTTGTGCACACGATGAAGATGGAGGATGAGCCCCCGTACACTTTATTGTACAATACCACCGGTTAACCGCGTGGACGCGAGAACACGCACAATCGCGAATGCACAATCAGATGATCTATACTTTCGAACTGTGTCGCGAACACCGCGTTGAGTCGACAGTTGAGAATACGTGATTTGTGCACTGAATTTGTTAGATGAGCAAGACTATTTGACAATGAACAAAAAGGCGTGTTACGTTGCGCACGGTTGAGAACAGATTGAATTCAAGATGGATGCGCATTTCCGCCGCAGCGTCTTCTCGAACATTCTCGAGCGTCGATCGACAAGACGGACGCTGATTGGTTGATTGATCGCGGATCGACTGCGACTTCCGCTGCCCAGGAGGTGCTGCGGTGATCGAGAGTGCGGCGGCGCAAAGAACTACTAGTAGTATAGTAAGGAGAGTTCTAACTCAGGTCCTCTGAGGGGAGCGCGGGGGCGGGGGGGGGGGGGGAAGTGAGGGCGCGCGGGGGAGTGCGGTGGAGGGAAACATGGGCGCGGGGGAAGCGGGGAGTGGATGACCGGTTGCGCGCGCATGAGCCGCGGAGTGGGGGAAGCCGAAATCGTGGAGGGGATCAGTCCGGGCCGAGCCGCCGCGGAGACCTCTCCACGTCGGACCCAACGAATTTGTTTTTAGAGGGGGAATGACCCCCAAATATTTTTTAGACCTGGCCGAGGAAGCGGACGTCCCCCAAATATTTTTCCAAACCAATATACAGAGAAATGGTTTATTTTTTTATCGGATAACGCCGGAAAGATCAGGGAAGATCGGCTTTTTACAAACCACGTATTCGGAGGAGGGAAAGAGAGAGCATTACAGTAAAATCTAAATTCGGAGGAGAGAAAGAGAGAGAGCACTCGCGCGATCGCGTGTAATTTTAATCCTCTGGAGCAGCCGTGCAGGTGACATCATTTGGCAGCGCGAATCATAGAAAGAATTATGCGGCGTCAGCAGAAACTTTTTTTTCCATACCAATATATGATGGAAATTTTTCCCCACCCCAGAGGAATAATAATTTTTTAATCATCGATATAGCGAACTATTATACAACAAACAGAAATATTTTTCCGAACCATTATGTAGCAAGCATTCTAAAGCTAACAGCATTCTAAATCGTTCCGATTTAACGTCGCAGCTTATCGCGCAATTACGCGTAATTTGACTCCTCTGGAGCAGTCGTGCAGGATGATATCATTTTCGCGGCGCGAAGAACGTATGAATCATAGAAAGAATTATACAGCATCAGCAAGAATTCGGAAACATCGAATCTTAAAATTAGGTGGCGAGAGAAGGAGGCAGAAGACGGGTAAATAAAATGGAGAAATAATAAAAAGAAAAATATAAAAAATATAAAATATAATAAAAATAGAATATAAAAGAATATGAAATAAAATAATAATATTAATAATAAAAAGAATATAAAAATAGAATATAATAAAGAATATAATAAAATAAAATAAAAAATAATTAAAAATAAGAATAAATATAAATATAAATATAAAAGAAAAAAATTAAAAGAAATAGTAAAAAGAAAAAAAGAAAAATAGAAAGAATAGAAAAATACAATATAAAAGAATATAAAAGACAATATAAAATATAAAAGAATATAAAGAATATAAAGAATATAAAGAATATAAAGAATATAAAGAATATAAAATACAATATAAATATAAGTATAAAAGAAAAAAGAAAAAGAAAAAAGAAAAAGAAAAAAGAAAAATATAAAAATATAAAAATATAAAAATATAAAAATATAAAAATATAAAAATATAAAAATATAAAAATATAAAAATATAAAAATATAAAAATATAAAAATATAAAAATATAAAAATATAAAATACAATATAAAATATAAAAGAATATAAAATACAATATAGTAATAAAAATATAAAAGAAAAGATAAATAATAAAATAAAAAACTATTCGAAAAAAAGGCGGTGATGGGGGTGATGGGGTGATGGCGGTGATAGCGACGGCTCTTAAAATTAGGTGGCGAGAGAAGGAAGAAGACGGGTAAATAAAATGAAGAAATAATAAAAAGAAAAATATAAAAAATACAATTAAAATATAAAATAAAATACAATACAATACAATATAAAAAAATATAAATATAAATATAAATATATAATTGAAATAGAAAATAGAAAATATAATACAATACAATATAAAAAACAATATAAATATAAAAGAAAAATAAAATAAAATAAAATAAAATAAAATAAAAAAATAAAAAATATAATATAAAGGAATATAATATAAAAAAATAAAAAATAAAAAAATATAAAAATAGAATATAAATAGAATATAAATAGAATATAAAAATATAATATAAAAAAATAAACATAAAAATTCAATATAAAAATACATCATAAAAAGAAAAAATATAATAATAATAATAATAATTTAATTGATTGCCCACTTTTGTGTTACAATTTAACGATCGTATACTTTTTCCATTTCATTCCCGTGATTGTATCAGTGTAAGTCCTATCGTTCTAATGTATCCTACTGTGTCTTAACAAATTTTTCTATTTTACAAGTGTTTCCTAATTTATTTTATGTTGCATAATCTTCTTTTATCACTTTCCTCTCCCTCACATCTTTTTCTTCTCCCTATTATCTCCCGTAGAATAGCCAAGTTTATCCATTCTCATCCAATTATCTCTTTCCAATTCCTACCACTCTCTCCACTTACTTCACATGCTTCAATCACATGTTTCACTATTTCTTTATCTTTCTTACAAAGTCTACACATCCTTTCTTCTTTCGATAGCCAATATTTGCATGCCCTTGTTTCACCACCCTGTATGAATTTTCCTATCCTTTCTAATTCTCCTCTCCTTTTTTCTTTTTTTTCCCCCATAAGTATTTCGCCTTATCTCATGGTTTCCTTGCAACCTTTCTTAATTCTCTTAGGAACTTATACTCTTTTAATTTCATCTCTCTTTCTTGTTCTTAAATGTCTTTACTTATCTGCTCTATTTTGATCCACACTTCTTCCCCATTTAATCTTCTTCTTCTTCTTTTCCATTCTTCATTTGACCATCCTCTCCTTTCCAAGAATTTGATTCTCATTCTTTCCCTTTTCGTTACTTCATTTCCTCTCATTAGTCTTCTCCCACATTCTTCCGATCCTTCTTTCGAGTTTATTAACCTCTCTTCAACGTTCATTGCCATTACTCCCATTTTAATTACTATGTCATCTTTTCATATTTCTTTTAACAGCTTGTCGAACACACTTCCCTGTTAAAAACTTTCCCATGAGTTCCTTCATCACTCTTAAAGTGCTTATAGTTCTATCATACATTTCCTATATCCTTATTCATAGTTGTTCGCCTACTCCTTCTTTTTAAAGTCTTTTCCAAATTTCTTCCCTTTTCTATCTATCAAATTCTCCTTTCATATCCGTGAAAAACAGGTATAGCTTCCCTCATTTTTGAGGTTTCTATATTTATAGCCGTTTTAACTACCACTATTGCAAGAGTTTAAATTTTAAGTCTGCTCGACTTTTAATATCTTACATGATTTGAGATCAGATCGACATGAACCAGATCGGTTTTCTATATATATTTATCTAGTAAATTTTTTGTACGAAAGAACTTAATTTATAAATTATTTTTTGCTATATTCAATAAAAATTGGAATTTCATATTTATTAAGAATTGATGTTTACCCTATGCTAATTGTTGGTTGGGCTTCAAATTTGAATTATTCAATATTAGGAGCGATTGGGTCAATTTCACAGTCAGATTCTTATGAAGTAAGTTTATTTTTTTAACAATATTTTCTGTAGTATACGTTTAAGATATATATACACAAAAATAATATAGAATAATCCAAATATAAATATAAAAATATAAAAATACAATTAAAATATAAAAAATACAATTAAAATATAAAATATAAAATATAAAATATAAAATAAAATAAAATGAAATGAAATGAAATGAAATGAAATGGAATGGAATGGAATGGAATGGAATGGAATGGAATGGAATGAAATGAAATGAAAGAAAATCAAATAAAATAATAAATATAATATAAAAAGAAAAAATATATAAATAGAATATAACTAGAATATAAAAAAATATGAAATAAAAAAAATAAAAATATAAAAATTCAATATAAAAAATACATTATAAAAAGAAAAATGTAATAATAATAATAATAAATACAATTAAAATAGAAAATAGAAAATATAAAAGAAAATAAAATAAAATAATAAAATAAAAGAAAATCAAATAAAATAATAAATATAATATAAAAAGAAAAAATATATAAATAGAATATAACTAGAATATAACAAAATATGAAATAAAAAAATAAAAATATAAAAATTCAATATAAAAAATACATTATAAAAAGAAAAAATGTAATAATAATAATAATAATAATAATAATAATAATAATAATTTAATTTATTACCCACTTTTGTGTTACAATTTAACGATCATATTCTCTTTCCACTTCATTCCTGTAATTGTGTCAGTGTAAGTCCTACCCTTCTAATGTATCCTGCTGTGTCTTAACAAATTTTTTTTCTATTTTGCAAGTGTTTCCTAATATATTTTATGGTGCATAATCTTCTTTTATCACTTTCCTGTTCTTCCCATCTTTTCCTTCTCCCTATTATCTCCTGTAGAATAGCCAAGTTTCTCCCTTCTCCTCTAATTACCTCTTTATGTGATGGAATTATCCCTCCCAACACAGAGAAATAATAATTTATTTTTATCGGATTATGTTTCGGACAATGTCGGGAAAGATCGGCATTTTACAAACCACGTATTCCGAGGAGGGAAAGAGAGAGCATTACATTAAACACTAAATTCGTGGAGGGAAAGAGAGAGCAATACTAAGCGTCGCAGCGTCTCGCGCGATCGTGTGTAATTTGACTCCTCTGGAGCAGCCGCGCGGGATGATATCATTTTGGTAGCGCGAAGAACGCCGAATCTTAAAATTAGGTGGCGAGGCGGAAGATGGGTAAATAAAATTGAGAAATAATATACGTTTAAGAAATATATATTGTTACAAATATTATATAAAAATAGAATACGAAAAATATAATTAAGATTTATTTGGCTTAATTATCCCACTCAATAACATCATCAGCAAATAGCTTAGTTAGTGATAAATCCACAGGAACTTGCACATGGTCAGTTTGAACTGCAACAACGCTAACCCGAAGCTCCGATATTTTATTCGCGCAAACGGTATTATAATCAATCTTTGTTTTAACGTTTCGCCAAACCACACTCTTTGGAGCACACACACGATTCCGCAGAGATATATTCCTATGTACATAATCATCATCGTCATCATCATAACCATAGCTGTTATTGTCTAAAAAGGTTTGGTCCGCATATCGATTCAACCAATATTGCTCATCATCGTAGCGGTCATCCACGTAGTCATCTATTAGGTTACCATGTATTTTGTCAGCATTACGAAATACTTTTAAATAAATGTCACCATCCTGATTAGCTTCCGCCTCATAAAGTTCTGCACATCGAATTTCTTCGGTTTGAACCGCAACATTTCGACACACCACATACACTTTCGGGCTGGATGAATGGATAACTGTCGCAGTAGCGGTGATCGTAGCGGTAGCTGGACGTTTCAAATTCATGGGCAACGACATAATCTGAAACCGATTTTTCTTATAATTCTCAAAGTTACTAACACAACGATTCACTAAAATATGATAATGGAAACTTACGGTATTAATCGATTGTATTTCTATGCGTTGAATGACTGACGATATCCTTCAAAAGCAATCTTCTTCAAAGCAATTTCACTTAGCACAAAAAATGAAAAAGGTGTTTAAAAAAAACGGTCAAAGTGACTACACATCAACCACGATTAACAGACAACTGGTCTCACTGCATCTCCAAGCTCGCGCATGTAAAGTCATATCTTGAAACCGAAAAGTGCATTGCTTTGCAAAAGTAAGATGCCTTTGTTCTCCACATTCATTTTCGCTGACAATCCTCTCCTTATTCACACGCATCTTCTTCCCCTTCTTCTTTTGGACACATCATTCGACTAGATCATACCACTTTGAATGTATATCAAACATTTATCGAACGGGTATTGAACGGCTTTGATTGTGTATCGAACGGGTATCGAACGTGTATTAAACCACTTTCAACGCCTAACGTACCCCTCTGAACGTGTATCGGACATCTATCAAACGTCTATCCTACCACTTTCAACGCCTAACGTACCACTCTGAACATGTATTGGACATCTATCAAACGTCTATCGTACCACTTTCAACGTCTATCGTACCACTTTGAACGTGTATTGAACATGTACCGAACCACTTTCAACATGTATCGAACATGAATCGTACCACTTTCAACATCTATCGAACGTGAATCGTATCACTCTGAACGTGTATTGAACGTGTATCGAACCACTTTGAACGTGTATTGAACATGTATCGAACCACTTTCAACATGTATCGAACGTGAATCGTACCACTTTCAACATCTATCGAACATCTATGGTACCACTTTAAACATCTATGGAACATCTATCGAACCACTCTGAACGTGTATTGAACATGTATCGAACCACTTTGAACGTGTATTGAACATGTATCGAACCACTTTCAACATGTATCGAACGTGAATCGTACCACTTTCAACATCTATCGAACATCTATGGTACCACTTTAAACATCTATGGAACATCTATCGAACCACTCTGAACGTGTATTGAACATGTATCGAACCACTTTCAACATGTATTGAACGTGAATCGTACCACTCTGAACGTAAATCGAACGTGAATCGTATCACTCTGAACGTGTATTGAACGTGTATCGAACCACTCTGAACGTGTATTGAACATGTATCGAACCACTTTGAACGTGTATTGAACATGTATCGAACCACTTTCAACATGTATCGAACATGAATCGTACCACTTTAAACATCTATCGAACGTGAATCGTATCACTCTGAACGTGTATTGAACGTGTATCGAACCACTTTGAACGTGTATTGAACATGTATCGAACCACTTTCAACATGTATCGAACGTGAATCGTACCACTTTCAACATCTATCGAACATCTATGGTACCACTTTAAACATCTATGGAACATCTATCGAACCACTCTGAACGTGTATTGAACATGTATCGAACCACTTTCAACATGTATTGAACGTGAATCGTACCACTCTGAACGTAAATCGAACGTGAATCGTATCACTCTGAACGTGTATTGAACGTGTATCGAACCACTCTGAACGTGTATTGAACATGTATCGAACCACTTTCAACATGTATCGAACGTGAATCGAACGACTTTGAACGGGTATTGAACGGCTTTGAACGTGAATCGAACGGGTATTGAACGGCTTTGAGCGGGTATTGAACGGCTTTGAACGTGAATCGAACGGGTATTGAACGGCTTTGATCGGGTTTCGAACGGGTATTGAACGGCTTTGAACGTGAATCGAACGGCTTTGAACGTGAATCGAACGGGTATTGAACGGCTTTGATAGGGTATTGAACGTAAATCGTACCACTCTGAACGTCAATCGTACTACTTCTACATAATTATAACTATCGTCTTAATCTAGCGTACATCACATAGAGGAGGTTGGGGAGGGTGAAAAATAACATTTATTAAATTATGATCAATTTTTTTGATAAATGTTATTTTTCACCCTCCCCAACCTCCTCTATGTGATGTACGCTAGATTAAGACGATAGTTATAATTATGTAGAAGTAGTACGATTGACGTTCAGAGTGGTACGATTTACGTTCAATACCCTATCAAAGCCGTTCAATACCCGTTCAAAGTCGTTCGATTCACGTTCGATACATGTTGAAAGTGGTTCGATACATGTTCAATACACGTTCAGAGTGGTTCGATACACGTTCAATACACGTTCAGAGTGATACGATTCACGTTCGATTTACGTTCAGAGTGGTACGATTCACGTTCAATACATGTTGAAAGTGGTTCGATACATGTTCAATACACGTTCAGAGTGGTTCGATAGATGTTCCATAGATGTTTAAAGTGGTACCATAGATGTTCGATAGATGTTGAAAGTGGTACGATTCACGTTCGATACATGTTGAAAGTGGTTCGATACATGTTCAATACACGTTCAAAGTGGTTCGATACAGGTTCAATACACGTTCAGAGTGATACGATTCACGTTCGATAGATGTTTAAAGTGGTACGATTCATGTTCGATACATGTTGAAAGTGGTTCGATACATGTTCAATACACGTTCAAAGTGGTTCGATACATGTTCAATACACGTTCAGAGTGGTTCGATACACGTTCAATACACGTTCAGAGTGATACGATTCATGTTCGATTTACGTTCAGAGTGGTACGATTCACGTTCAATACATGTTGAAAGTGGTTCGATACATGTTCAATACACGTTCAGAGTGGTTCGATAGATGTTCCATAGATGTTTAAAGTGGTACCATAGATGTTCGATAGATGTTGAAAGTGGTACGATTCACGTTCGATACATGTTGAAAGTGGTTCGATACATGTTCAATACACGTTCAAAGTGGTTCGATACATGTTCAATACACGTTCAGAGTGGTTCGATAGATGTTCCATAGATGTTTAAAGTGGTACCATAGATGTTCGATAGATGTTGAAAGTGGTACGATTCACGTTCGATACATGTTGAAAGTGGTTCGATACATGTTCAATACACGTTCAAAGTGGTTCGATACACGTTCAATACACGTTCAGAGTGATACGATTCACGTTCGATAGATGTTGAAAGTGGTACGATTCATGTTCGATACATGTTGAAAGTGGTTCGGTACATGTTCAATACACGTTCAAAGTGGTACGATAGACGTTGAAAGTGGTACGATAGACGTTTGATAGATGTCCAATACATGTTCAGAGTGGTACGTTAGGCGTTGAAAGTGGTAGGATAGACGTTTGATAGATGTCCGATACACGTTCAGAGGGGTACGTTAGGCGTTGAAAGTGGTTTAATACACGTTCGATACCCGTTCGATACACAATCAAAGCCGTTCAATACCCGTTCGATAAATGTTTGATATACATTCAAAGTGGTATGATCTAGTCGAATGATGTGTCCAAAAGAAGAAGGGGAAGAAGATGCGTGTGAATAAGGAGAGGATTGTCAGCGAAAATGAATGTGGAGAACAAAGGCATCTTACTTTTGCAAAGCAATGCACTTTTCGGTTTCAAGATATGACTTTACATGCGCGAGCTTGGAGATGCAGTGAGACCAGTTGTCTGTTAATCGTGGTTGATGTGTAGTCACTTTGACCGTTTTTTTTAAACACCTTTTTCATTTTTTGTGCTAAGTGAAATTGCTTTGAAGAAGATTGCTTTTGAAGGATATCGTCAGTCATTCAACGCATAGAAATACAATCGATTAATACCGTAAGTTTCCATTATCATATTTTAGTGAATCGTTGTGTTAGTAACTTTGAGAATTATAAGAAAAATCGGTTTCAGATTATGTCGTTGCCCATGAATTTGAAACGTCCAGCTACCGCTACGATCACCGCTACTGCGACAGTTATCCATTCATCCAGCCCGAAAGTGTATGTGGTGTGTCGAAATGTTGCGGTTCAAACCGAAGAAATTCGATGTGCAGAACTTTATGAGGCGGAAGCTAATCAGGATGGTGACATTTATTTAAAAGTATTTCGTAATGCTGACAAAATACATGGTAACCTAATAGATGACTACGTGGATGACCGCTACGATGATGAGCAATATTGGTTGAATCGATATGCGGACCAAACCTTTTTAGACAATAACAGCTATGGTTATGATGATGACGATGATGATTATGTACATAGGAATATATCTCTGCGGAATCGTGTGTGTGCTCCAAAGAGTGTGGTTTGGCGAAACGTTAAAACAAAGATTGATTATAATACCGTTTGCGCGAATAAAATATCGGAGCTTCGGGTTAGCGTTGTTGCAGTTCAAACTGACCATGTGCAAGTTCCTGTGGATTTATCACTAACTAAGCTATTTGCTGATGATGTTATTGAGTGGGATAATTAAGCCAAATAAATCTTAATTATATTTTTCGTATTCTATTTTTATATAATATTTGTAACAATATATATTTCTTAAACGTATATTATTTCTCAATTTTATTTACCCATCTTCCGCCTCGCCACCTAATTTTAAGATTCGGCGTTCTTCGCGCTACCAAAATGATATCATCCCGCGCGGCTGCTCCAGAGGAGTCAAATTACACACGATCGCGCGAGACGCTGCGACGCTTAGTATTGCTCTCTCTTTCCCTCCACGAATTTAGTGTTTAATGTAATGCTCTCTCTTTCCCTCCTCGGAATACGTGGTTTGTAAAATGCCGATCTTTCCCGACATTGTCCGAAACATAATCCGATAAAAATAAATTATTATTTCTCTGTGTTGGGAGGGATAATTCCATCACATAAAGAGGTAATTAGAGGAGAAGGGAGAAACTTGGCTATTCTACAGGAGATAATAGGGAGAAGGAAAAGATGGGAAGAACAGGAAAGTGATAAAAGAAGATTATGCACCATAAAATATATTAGGAAACACTTGCAAAATAGAAAAAAAATTTGTTAAGACACAGCAGGATACATTAGAAGGGTAGGACTTACACTGACACAATTACAGGAATGAAGTGGAAAGAGAATATGATCGTTAAATTGTAACACAAAAGTGGGTAATAAATTAAATTATTATTATTATTATTATTATTATTATTATTATTATTACATTTTTTCTTTTTATAATGTATTTTTTATATTGAATTTTTATATTTTTATTTTTTTATTTCATATTTTGTTATATTCTAGTTATATTCTATTTATATATTTTTTCTTTTTATATTATATTTATTATTTTATTTGATTTTCTTTTATTTTATTATTTTATTTTATTTTCTTTTATATTTTCTATTTTCTATTTTAATTGTATTTATTATTATTATTATTACATTTTTCTTTTTATAATGTATTTTTTATATTGAATTTTTATATTTTTATTTTTTTTATTTCATATTTTTTTATATTCTAGTTATATTCTATTTATATATTTTTTCTTTTTATATTATATTTATTATTTTATTTGATTTTCTTTCATTTCATTTCATTCCATTCCATTCCATTCCATTCCATTCCATTCCATTCCATTTCATTTCATTTCATTTCATTTCATTTTATTTTATTTTATATTTTATATTTTATATTTTATATTTTAATTGTATTTTTTATATTTTAATTGTATTTTTATATTTTTATATTTATATTTGGATTATTCTATATTATTTTTGTGTATATATATCTTAAACGTATACTACAGAAAATATTGTTAAAAAAATAAACTTACTTCATAAGAATCTGACTGTGAAATTGACCCAATCGCTCCTAATATTGAATAATTCAAATTTGAAGCCCAACCAACAATTAGCATAGGGTAAACATCAATTCTTAATAAATATGAAATTCCAATTTTTATTGAATATAGCAAAAAATAATTTATAAATTAAGTTCTTTCGTACAAAAAATTTACTAGATAAATATATATAGAAAACCGATCTGGTTCATGTCGATCTGATCTCAAATCATGTAAGATATTAAAAGTCGAGCAGACTTAAAATTTAAACTCTTGCAATAGTGGTAGTTAAAACGGCTATAAATATAGAAACCTCAAAAATGAGGGAAGCTATACCTGTTTTTCACGGATATGAAAGGAGAATTTGATAGATAGAAAAGGGAAGAAATTTGGAAAAGACTTTAAAAAGAAGGAGTAGGCGAACAACTATGAATAAGGATATAGGAAATGTATGATAGAACTATAAGCACTTTAAGAGTGATGAAGGAACTCATGGGAAAGTTTTTAACAGGGAAGTGTGTTCGACAAGCTGTTAAAAGAAATATGAAAAGATGACATAGTAATTAAAATGGGAGTAATGGCAATGAACGTTGAAGAGAGGTTAATAAACTCGAAAGAAGGATCGGAAGAATGTGGGAGAAGACTAATGAGAGGAAATGAAGTAACGAAAAGGGAAAGAATGAGAATCAAATTCTTGGAAAGGAGAGGATGGTCAAATGAAGAATGGAAAAGAAGAAGAAGAAGATTAAATGGGGAAGAAGTGTGGATCAAAATAGAGCAGATAAGTAAAGACATTTAAGAACAAGAAAGAGAGATGAAATTAAAAGAGTATAAGTTCCTAAGAGAATTAAGAAAGGTTGCAAGGAAACCATGAGATAAGGCGAAATACTTATGGGGGAAAAAAAAGAAAAAAGGAGAGGAGAATTAGAAAGGATAGGAAAATTCATACAGGGTGGTGAAACAAGGGCATGCAAATATTGGCTATCGAAAGAAGAAAGGATGTGTAGACTTTGTAAGAAAGATAAAGAAATAGTGAAACATGTGATTGAAGCATGTGAAGTAAGTGGAGAGAGTGGTAGGAATTGGAAAGAGATAATTGGATGAGAATGGATACACTTGGCTATTCTACGGGAGATAATAGGGAGAAGAAAAAGATGTGAGGGAGAGGAAAGTGATAAAAGAAGATTATGCAACATAAAATAAATTAGGAAACACTTGTAAAATAGAAAAATTTGTTAAGACACAGTAGGATACATTAGAACGATAGGACTTACACTGATACAATCACGGGAATGAAATGGAAAAAGTATACGATCGTTAAATTGTAACACAAAAGTGGGCAATCAATTAAATTATTATTATTATTATTATATTTTTTCTTTTTATGATGTATTTTTATATTGAATTTTTATGTTTATTTTTTTATATTATATTTTTATATTCTATTTATATTCTATTTATATTCTATTTTTATATTTTTTTATTTTTTATTTTTTTATATTATATTCCTTTATATTATATTTTTTATTTTTTTATTTTATTTTATTTTATTTTATTTTATTTTTCTTTTATATTTATATTGTTTTTTATATTGTATTGTATTATATTTTCTATTTTCTATTTCAATTATATATTTATATTTATATTTATATTTTTTTATATTGTATTGTATTGTATTTTATTTTATATTTTAATTGTATTTTTTATATTTTTCTTTTTATTATTTCTTCATTTTATTTACCCGTCTTCTTCCTTCTCTCGCCACCTAATTTTAAGAGCCGTCGCTATCACCGCCATCACCCCATCACCCCCATCACCGCCTTTTTTTCGAATAGTTTTTTATTTTATTATTTATCTTTTCTTTTATATTTTTATTACTATATTGTATTTTATATTCTTTTATATTTTATATTGTATTTTATATTTTTATATTTTTATATTTTTATATTTTTATATTTTTATATTTTTATATTTTTCTTTTTTCTTTTTCTTTTTTCTTTTTCTTTTTTCTTTTTCTTTTTTCTTTTATACTTATATTTATATTGTATTTTATATTCTTTATATTCTTTATATTCTTTATATTCTTTATATTCTTTTATATTTTATATTGTCTTTTATATTCTTTTATATTGTATTTTTCTATTCTTTCTATTTTTCTTTTTTTCTTTTTACTATTTCTTTTAATTTTTTTCTTTTATATTTATATTTATATTTATTCTTATTTTTAATTATTTTTTATTTTATTTTATTATATTCTTTATTATATTCTATTTTTATATTCTTTTTATTATTAATATTATTATTTTATTTCATATTCTTTTATATTCTATTTTTATTATATTTTATATTTTTTATATTTTTCTTTTTATTATTTCTCCATTTTATTTACCCGTCTTCTGCCTCCTTCTCTCGCCACCTAATTTTAAGATTCGATGTTTCCGAATTCTTGCTGATGCTGTATAATTCTTTCTATGATTCATACGTTCTTCGCGCCGCGAAAATGATATCATCCTGCACGACTGCTCCAGAGGAGTCAAATTACGCGTAATTGCGCGATAAGCTGCGACGTTAAATCGGAACGATTTAGAATGCTGTTAGCTTTAGAATGCTTGCTACATAATGGTTCGGAAAAATATTTCTGTTTGTTGTATAATAGTTCGCTATATCGATGATTAAAAAATTATTATTCCTCTGGGGTGGGGAAAAATTTCCATCATATATTGGTATGGAAAAAAAAGTTTCTGCTGACGCCGCATAATTCTTTCTATGATTCGCGCTGCCAAATGATGTCACCTGCACGGCTGCTCCAGAGGATTAAAATTACACGCGATCGCGCGAGTGCTCTCTCTCTTTCTCTCCTCCGAATTTAGATTTTACTGTAATGCTCTCTCTTTCCCTCCTCCGAATACGTGGTTTGTAAAAAGCCGATCTTCCCTGATCTTTCCGGCGTTATCCGATAAAAAAATAAACCATTTCTCTGTATATTGGTTTGGAAAAATATTTGGGGGACGTCCGCTTCCTCGGCCAGGTCTAAAAAATATTTGGGGGTCATTCCCCCTCTAAAAACAAATTCGTTGGGTCTGACGTGGAGAGGTCTCCGCGGCGGCTCGGCCCGGACTGATCCCCTCCACGATTTCGGCTTCCCCCACTCCGCGGCTCATGCGCGCGCAACCGGTCATCCACTCCCCGCTTCCCCCGCGCCCATGTTTCCCTCCACCGCACTCCCCCGCGCGCCCTCACTTCCCCCCCCCCCGCCCCCGCGCTCCCCTCAGAGGACCTGAGTTAGAACTCTCCTTACTATACTACTACTACTCATTCCCAAACAGTCTGAATTATATATTTTGTACGTGTAGTGACTTCTTTGGCACTAAGTGGTACATATTGAACTGGGGATATTTCATCTTTGTCATTAGTAATAATAATGTAACTTTGACCAATTATAAATGGAGAATCGTTTCCACAAGAGCTAATTTTATTAACTGTACTACCAATTGCAGATTCATATTCGTGCACACAACGTGTTAATTGTTGATCCTGAGTGCATGGAAAATGTTCTATACAATTAGATTGAAACATGTGGATCAAATGTTGACGCATCAACGCATGAGTGTACGTTACCATTGCGCTGGTAAAATATGAGCAAGATTCCAGCAAGTAATTTGCCCTGAATTCGGACTTATAAATTTTCACTCGACAATACGGAACTTTTTTATTATCTACGATCAATTAAATGGCAATAGAAGGGTCACTGGCACTTATTGCCACAGGTTACACTTTTTTACAAGTATCTTTTGTTACTGTATATACTTTATGAATTTGTTTAAACCTTATGCGTTAATTAAGTAATTGTATTAATCATTTATATAAAATATTGTCCACGTTCGCATACATTTCCTCGGTGGTGGCCTGTGGAATCCTAGACTGTAGTATGCGTGCCGCGATTTGCAGGATCGCTCCGCGTAATTCTGTATCCCCACAAAATTACGTTTTTTAAAAAAAGGTACAAAAAAGAGCGCCAAGTATATAACCCATTCAAAAAGAATCGCATTTAAAAACATTGTCGTAAATTAATATAAATTTATTAATGTGCTATATTTTTTAACTTTACAAAAGTAATGATATACTATAATTGCGCCAATTATCACAATGACTATTTATACAAAGACAAAATGTATTAAATAATATTAAGCAGATATATTTTTTACAAATAAATATTTTAATACGAATAAATATTTTATTCAAAATACTTGGCGCTGCGCCCCGAATTGGTTATGCTAAACTGAATACATATGTATAAATTGCATTAATCTTCTTCTTTCTTTCTTGTGCGTGAGTTCGTGAATGTGTGAATGTGTGTATGTGTGCGTTTGCATATGCTACGTATGATATGAGAGTTAAGTATACTCGAGCTCATTTTAGAAGGAACTTGCCGACCGACGAGTTTAGATCGGTTCTGCGCATGTTGGCGCTCATTGGCTATGCCACCACCAATGGTCTTCTATGTTTTGTGATTTACTTGATTTGATGTACTTGGCGTAATTTTTTTACTTTTTTAAAGTTTTTGAGGGTAGATTGTACGGGAGTTATTGTAAATTATTAATTAATACTTAGACAATTAACATTTTTTCGGTTTCGCAGCGCCAAGTATTTTGAATAAAATATTTATTCGTATTAAAATATTTATTTGTATAAAAATATATCTGCTTAATATTATTTAATACATTTTTTCTTTGAATAAATAGCCATTATGGGTAATGGAATTTTAGCTGTGCATATGTAGCTGTGTCATCTAAAGCGCAGTTGGAAAGCATCTTTATGTACTGGCAGCTCATTTTGATTTCACTTCTTTTTTTAATTTTGTATTTATTAGTATCTTCTATGTTTTGTGATTTACTTGATTTGATGTACTTGGCGTAATTTTTTTACTTTTTTGAAGTTTTTGAGGGGTTGTCATATACGCCAGTTCATTAAAAGAAGATGCAACTAAATTCAGACGGCTAATGAACAGATTAAGAGAAGCAGATCTCCACTAGGGTGGAGCTTATTTTTCAACTATGAAAATATGATCTTCTCACCATCTCAATTTGTTCCTTTCTATAAAAAACGAAATCCAGCAGAACATGAGCACAATTGATCTATATTTAGGGGTAGCTCAATGGTGGTAAAATTTCCAATGTACATGATAATTATATGGAAGGGATTGAAACACTAAGTGGAACTAGTAAGTTACTACTGATTTGTTCCTTTAGATACACAAACACTATATAAAAACTTTAGACAATACATTCTTATGTTTAGGAGTAGCTCAAGTGAGTCAAAGATTATAGAAATTATGAAAATTCAACATATAATGGCCATATTTTAATTTATACATTTACGTTACATTACATTGACATTTGTATTTGATAATTTGTTAAATTTATTGTTCACAAAGGCTCAGACATCAGACAGTGTCTGTTTCCTGCTGTCAGGGTACAATCTACGATGGTCCTCAACAACTTGCATTAGGAATTGTAGCTGCATTTCATCATGGGTTATTAATCCACTGTATTCCTGTATAAGTGCCACTCCACGTTCAGCATGGTCGTTAACAACTTTTAGAGACCTGATTGTTTCCATAGCCTTTTTGTAATCATCTCTAACCTCCCACAAGTCTGGATCAACCGTGAGAAATCCATCTGGAAGTTCCAACATTCTGAAGAGTGTCATTGACTTAGCAGTAACAAAATCTTCCAAGTGTTTGTTCTTGAACGAATGAAGAGCAACAGTGATTCGCTTGGAGTGCTTTTGATATTTTTGATTTTTATTTTCTTCATTCTGCAAGGCACTCACCATAAGTTTCTTGGTTGACGAACTAAAGCGACTGTCGAAGAAAGCTAATGCAACAAGTTCCTGTGACAAATACCATAGGTGATTACAAAACTTATGTGATGCTGACTTCGAGATGGATGAATGGATTGACGAATAATCAATTAGCAACTTCAACAACAACAGATCATTATAAGGAGCACTGATAGCTTGAGGTGCAGAGATCCAGGCTTTCATGTAGACACGTACTGTGAAAACACATACATCACGTAATTCTTTCTCTTCTTTAGAGGTCAATTTGAATTGAGCCTTGAACATCCAGATCTTGAGGCTGTATATCACTTTGGACATCCAGCGAGCATGGTGCATTGCTCCGGGTGACATAAATCGTACTCCTCTGACAGGAGCAGCACCAAGAAAAATAATTACAAGTTCTAAGAGTTCTTTATAATCACCCCTAGGTTGACTCTCTTCTAATTGCTTATTTGCATAATCTATGGTATCTTGCTTTATATCTTCTACTAGATCAGCGACAACATCAGTTGCAATCCCTGGTTCATATTTGTCAGCATCTATAAGCCTCCAGTATTCCTTGAAGCGTTTGAATAGTGAAACCTCGGGAGACGATGTGACTCCCAAACACACTTCAAACACTGCACCAATTATAAGTTCCATAATATGATGCCTGCATGCCAGTGACAAGAGCTCTTTCTCCAGCTTTTGCTCTAGGAGGACACAGGCACCAGCAATATGACCAGTGTTTGAGCTGGTCGTATCAAAGCACATACCGCAGATGCTGCTGACTATACCCCAGTTTTTTATAGCTTCAAAAACAGCAGCAGCCTGAGCCTCGCCTGTTCCGGATGGAAGTTTGGCAACTGTTAATAACTTAGAGACTCCTTTTCCAGAAACTAACACTGGCAGGCGATCAACTTTATCTTTCCCAATTAGATCACAGTAGTAAGGCTAGGAGAGTTCCAACGCAGGTCCTCTGATGGGAGCGCGGGGGCGGGGGGAAGTGAGGGCGCGCGGGGGAGTGCGGTGGAGGGAAACATGGGCGCGGGGGGAGCGGGGAGTGGAAGACCAGTTGCGCGCGCATGAGCCGCGGAGTGGGGGAAGCCGAAATCGTGGAGGGGATCAGTCAGGATCGAGCCGTCGCGGAGACCTCTCCAGACTGGACCGAAAATATATTCCGACTTAACCGATGAAGCGGACGACCCCACAGAAATTTTTTTCCCCCAAATATTGTTTCTAAGTAGCAAACAAATATACATCATGCACCAACGAAATATGAAACTTTTTTTATATATATATATATATATATATATATATAACGTCTAATCTTAAAATTATGTGAAGGGGAAAGATGGAGGATGGATGATGTGAAAATAAATTTTCCGCAGCGTATCGCGCGATTACGCGTAATTTGACTCCTCTGAAGCAGTCATGTAGGATGATGTCATTTGGTAGCGCCAAGAACGAAATAAAATTATGAGGCGTCAGCAAGAATTCAGAAACGTCGAATCTTAGAATTAGGTGGCGAGAGAAGGAGGCGGAAGACGGGTAAATAAAATTGAGAAATAATATATGGTTAAGAAATTTTATTTAAAATTAAAAGAATATAATTTAACATTTTTCCTACGAGCATCAGCTAGAATATCATTGATGGCACATGCTAACAGTTCGCAATCTATATGATAATCCTCACAGTAATGTTCACTATCACGTATGATTTTAGCAGCATGACGCGCGTCTAACGTTTCGCAAGCAACATCGCTCTGCTGTAGCACGTTAACAAAAGTTTTAAATTTCGTCTGCACATCTCTTACATTTTGATACAGCCGCAAATATACATAGCTTACACATGGCTCAAGATTTAATAAAAATGTTACTGTATCCGGTTTGAAATACAACGGCTTATCATGTAGCATCATCCTTACAATTGGAGAATTATAGATCTTACAAAAATCTATCGTTAATTTATCCATATGCATCGAAGGTGATCCAGGTAATCGCGAACGTTTTTCAATGGCTGTACGACTACTGCATAGCGCATGCCATGTACACCATGGTAACGTGAGATACATCCCACGATTGTCGCCGAGAACAATTTCTACATCGATCGTAGGTCCTACGCTGATTCCAATTTCCAAATATTTGCTGCCCATGAATGTTAATGCGTATCTTCTGACCACGATATGCGATGTTCGGCGCAGGCTAAGAGAGCAATCAAAGATATGAAATTGTTTGCACAAACATAAAAAAATTTAAGAATATGTAAGAATTAAGCCTTACCAAACAACTGTATCCTCCCCGCATTGAGCTACACCATCATCCTGCATGATCGGAACGTAATAATTCATACGTCCGGCGTTTCCTTCGACACTAGTACTGCACATTTTTTTTTTCAGAGTAGTATTTGTTCCGTCGAAAGTCACTGAGGCTACTGAGCAATTGATGGAATAGCGTCAGGGAGCCGTCTTAAATAGCGGTGTGATTGCTTCCCCCACCACATTTTATTTTAAAACTTCCAACTTTTCCATAATGTTTTTCAATCTTAACGATGCAGCATATCGCACGATCATATGTAATTTGAGTCTCACCCTCAAGGATAAAAGTCTTGGCACGTGTTGAATGTAATATAATACTTTTGAAAGCGTCGAATCTTAGAATTAGGTGTCAGCAGAAACTGTGTCGTATGATTTTGTGCGCTAATTCGTCATAAGCGTGAATCATAGAAAGAATTATGCTGTATCAGCGGAGATTGGAGGCATAAGTATGCGCTCCAAACTGCACAAAGCCTCAAATCGTTGCAACGTGTTGCGTGGAAAAGATATCACATTTACATTCCATTTACGATCATGGAAGAATTCGCACAAGTAGAACGCCAATTGTTGGATCAATCCGAACGATTGATTTCGCGAGAAGAATACCTCGCGTGGGAAGAACGGTGCAACGAGTGTATAGAATCGTTGGAAGAACACAGCCGAGTGAAACGTCCTCGATTATCGATTGGGGTTCGACAATCATTGGTTGCTCGAATCGCGCGGCTCGAAGGACTAAAATATTCGCTGCGCGGACGTTTCGTGCGTGAAGGTACCGGACATTCGAGCACAGGACTTTTGTGGCGCGAAATAGACACTGCGTTCGATAGCCGCGTATTAACTGGTGCAGTGCTAAATTCGAATTACATCGAGCCGCGCAATTTCCTCCAAGATGCAGCGACCATTGTGTTGGAGCATGTTCGGGGCGCTTTGAGGAAACATCGAAACCTCAAAGTGAACACGGTGTTTAACGGCGAATTTGTGGCGGGTGACAAGCATGCATGTAAAAGCATCAATACCCGAAACTGTGAACTCTTCCGCACATCCGATCTGCAGGAGTGGTACCAGCGATGCGTTATCGAACCCACCCTGGCATCGTTGGAAGAGTTCCAGGAACGCGACAGTGGATGGGCATTGACGAGAATCCTCAATCTGACTGTCAATGTTAATAAATACAATCCGCTGCGCGCGGGATGTCACCACAAGTTACCGAAGAAATTGTTGCTAAAAAATGCAACAATTAGTGTACAATCCACAGACAATGCGTGTTTCGCGTGGGCAGTGGTCGCCGCTCTCCATCCTGCTGAACGAGACACCGCGCGCCAAAGTTCATACCCAGACTATGCTTCCGTGCTAAATCTCCAGGGTTTCCAATGTCCCTGGAGCAAATTGGGAAGTTTGAGCGGCAGAACGAAATCTCCATAAACGTGTACAGTTTCGAGGAGCGACTGGAGAAGGACACCGAGAGGATAACTGTTGCAGTCTTTCCGCTGCGTCTCGCCAGCCAAAAGAGGGATCGACACATCAACCTGCTCTACACACCGAATCAAGAGCACGGTGATGTAGGGCACTTTGTGCTGATCAAGAACTTCTCCCGACTGGTGAGCGCACAGCTGAACAGACACAATGGAAAGAAATTCATCTGCGACCGGTACGTATATAAACTTGTGTAATGTTGAAATGTCTCGGAAAAAAAATTAAATAAATTTTTTTTGTGGTTTTGCAGATGCTTGCATTACTTTGGATCCGTCGATAAGTTGGAGTCCCATGCAGTGGACTGTGGGAATATGAATAACTGTGCCATTCTGCTGCCCAGCGAAGGCAACAATTTCCTTAGTTTTAAGAACCACTGCATGAAGGAGCGACATCCATTCGTGGTGTATGCAGATCTCGAGTGCATCATCGAGAAAACGGAAGACCGCATGAAGGGTGATGCGGATTCTAAATTACATGCGTACCAGCACCACAAAGTGCATAGCATTGCATATTATATGCATTGTTCGTACGATACATCGCTATCGATGTATCGATGTCCCCGCGACGCGGATTGTATTTCATGGTTCGTCGACGAACTAAAAAATTTTTCAAATTTTGCCAAACCCATTCTAACCAATAATGCTTCTATGGAGAAGTTGACGAAAGACCAGTGGATAACATTTCGCAATGCAACAAATTGTCATATATGCGAAGAGCCATTCGAGGCTGGTGATGTACGAGTTCGCGATCATTGTCATATATCCGGGCGGTTTAGAGGACCCGCACATTCGAAATGCAATTTAAAATATAAAAATGCGTTTTACATCCCCATAGTTTTTCATAATTTATCTGGCTATGATTCGCATTTCATTATCATGGAAATAGCTACCGCTTTCAAAGGTCACGTTGATGTATTACCAATAACTAAGGAAAAGTATATTTCTTTCACAAAAAATGTTGAAGATCCGGCTGAATCAGATTCACGAAATCATATTAAATTGCGATTTATCGATTCATACAAATTTCTCAATACCAGTCTCGACAAATTAGCATCTTTTCTTAACACAGATCAATTAAAAATTTTACGGTCTCAATTTGAAACATTATCCATTGAAGATTTCAATTTATTAACGCGAAAGGGTGTCTTTCCATATGAATACCTTGATTGCGCGAACAAGCTGCAGGACCCATGCTTACCACCGCGCGAGTCATTCTACAGTTCGTTAACGGGTGAGACTGTATCCGAAAGCGATTACGCGCATGCCGAGACAGTTTGGCAACGTTTCGGGATTAGAACCTTGGGCGAATACAGTGACTTGTATTTGAAAACAGATGTCTTGTTATTAGCAGATATTTTTGAAAATTTTTAGCGCATTATTATACATTACCTGGTTTCACGTGGGATGCTATGTTAAAACATACCAAAATTACATGCGAATTGCTCACCGACGTTGATATGGTCATGTTTATCGAACGCGGTATACGCGGGGGTTTAAGTCAATGTTCCGGAAGATATGCACAAGCCAATAACAAGTACATGCCATCTTACGACGCATCGGAACAGTCATCGTGCTTGATGTACATTGACGTGAACAATTTGTATGGATGGGCAATGTGTCAGCCCCTGCCATACGCTAAATTTTAATGGGTCGAAGATGTTGCAAATTTTGACGTGTCTTCGATCGCTGTCGATTCGCCCACGGGATACATTCTCGAGGTAGATCTTGAATATCCGCAACGTCTGCACGATGCTCATGCAGATCTACCATTCTGTCCGACACGTGCCAAACCACCTGGCAGCAGACAGGACAAGTTACTCGCGACATTATACGATAAGCAGCGTTACGTTATCCATTATCGCAACCTGCAGCAGTGCGCGCGTCACGGTCTTCGTATTACAAAGATACACCGCGTGCTTCAATTCGCTCAATCTCCCTGGCTCCGCGATTACATCGAACTAAATACACGGTTCAGAACAGACGCGACAAACGATTTTGAGAAAAATTTATACAAATTGATGAACAACGCGGTATTTGGTAAAACTATGGAAAATGTACGAAATCACGTGGATGTAAAACTTTTCACGCATTGGGAAGGGCGATATGGTGCGGAGGCAATGATTGCGAAACCGAATTTCCACAGCAGAAGCGTATTTTCGGAAAATTTAATAGCTGTTGAATTGCGAAAAGTCGAGGTGAAATTCAACAAACCGATATACGTGGGTATGTGCATTCTGGACATATCGAAAATTTGTTTGTATGAATTTCACCATAATTACATGTCTCCACTGCTCGCTCGAAATTGTAAAATTCTGTATACCGACACTGACAGCCTCATTTATCACATTCAATGCGAAGATATCTACGAGACCATGAAACGCAATATCGATAGATTCGACACATCCGATTATCCCATCGACAATACATATAATATGCCGCGCCTAAATAAGAAGGTTCCAGGGTTGATGAAGGACGAAAATAATGGTGCGATAATGACCGAATTCGTAGGTCTTAGAGCGAAAATGTATGCACTTCGCGTAGACGGCAAAAAAGATACGAAAAAGGCGAAAGGCGTCAAGACCAACGTCATAGCCAGGACGATAACTTTCGACGACTACGCGCAGTGTTTGCAAAAGGAGATCGAAATGGTTCGCAGGCAATCATGCATACGGTCTAAATTGCACAAAGTGTACACCATTTCCGAATCCAAAATCGCTCTAAGTCCATACGACGACAAGCGGTATATCGTACCCGATTCGACCGACACTCTGCCCTGGGGACATTACAAAATTCCATTGTAAAAATATTGATGTAAAATAGAAAATTATTGTATTTATTGTATAATATAACATGCTTCACATATGTGTGGAAATTATTATAAATAGTGGAATTATTGCATATGTATCATTGTGTATATATATAAACTGGGTTATAAATGGTTGAAATAATGTGTAAAAAAAAAAATAAAAATTGTATGCACATTTACATATGTATATGTATATCATTGTATTTATTGAACCATGTATTATTATTTTACAATACATTATTTTTATTTATCCATGAATTGTGTGAATTATCAAACCCCAGCCACTTGACGTATACCTTATCCCCCTTCCTACGCAACACTTTTTCCACTAAATATACATCAGGATCGGCGACGCGTTGCAGCTCATGTTCATAGAATCCTCCGGCAACTGGTTTTCCACAGGAATCGACGAGCAGATACGTCGCAGGATTAGTTGCCTGTACTTTGTCGATCTTGAACACCTCCGTTGTCCAATTCGGCGTATAGCCTTTATCGAAGATGGTTTTAAATTTGCTCACGCGCACAAACTCGCCCAATTTGAATCTTGCTGGAGCAGCGATCTTTATGTTGTTGTATATGGTGGCTAGCAGCTTATCGGCGATCGCAGGAGTAACATCGCGAGGACACATTTTGATGGTTCTATGTTTTTGTGTGTTATACTCTGCAAGTAGACGCGGTAGCGCATCGGTCCATTTATAGGTTCCATTGAGCGTAAACATTTTCCACATATTGTTCTTCAAAGTTCGATTGAAACGTTCCACGACGGGGGCCTTCATCACCGAATATGTCGAATAATGATTAATGTCGTGTTTTGTCAAGAGTTTCTGCACATCGGCGTTGTAAAATTCTTTTCCTTGACCGGTTTGCAAATTTTTCGGATATCGATCTCTAAATATCTTTGCAAACGCTTTAGTCACCTCAGCGCCACTTTTAGTCTTGAGCGGTAACGCCCATGCATACTTGCTCAGCACATCGATGACTGTGAGTATGTAGTGGTGACCTTGGTTGAATCGCGAGTATGGGCGCATTTCTACAACATCAGCTTGCCACAGATCATCGTATCCATGCACTATGACGCGCCTCCGTGGGAAATGCCTTCGAGCTGGAGCATGCAATTCCTCAACAAGTTGCCGCTTCTTCTGGTCATGGTTTTCTTCTTTACTCTTGGATTTTGATAATGGGCGCATGTTTGATCGCAGAGGTGTCTGACACGAATGGTTCGGTAATTATTGTGTATGTGCATTATGTGTCCCCCACCGCCCCGAGGAAATTCTAGACAAGGTCATTCTAGACAAAACGTCCTACTAGTCGATACACGAGGGCGTAGCGGTGCAATTACATGTTTGTACTTATATCCTTTGTTGCCCAATATGGGATTTTGAGCGTTATGATCGCGTCTGTGAGCATTCGTCGCCAGCAGTATGCTTTTATATTTTTGTTTATCAGCATCGGTGTATGTGGTATCGTCGGGAATTCTCTTGAAAATCAGTTCGTAAAGACCAGGTGTTCCTCCATATCTTACACCATCGATGATTATATTATCATCCTTGTCTATATCGAAAGCCTTATCCCCAAGCATCGTTCCGCTATTGCCGAAGTATACACCATACACATAGTCCATTGACGTATCCTCATCACTACTTAGGATTGCGCTCATGTATTTTTGCCCCAGCGGACCGAAATGGTTGCGAAACGTTTCTTGTCCCTCGGATGTTTGGAGTTGTTGTCTAACAGATGTTGCCAACGACTCATTGGGACTAGTTTCGAAAACGTCATCACCAATGGTTGAGAGCGATTGTACAAGAGGAAATGTATTTATTGGTGTAGAAGAAACCGAGGAATCGTTTGACGTGACATTCTGTCGTTTCCGCTTCGATTGAACTGGTGTGGAGGTTACGAGTGAATATTCCGATGACGTGTGTGGTTGCCTCTTTGCCTTGCATTGTGTGTTCCTATTCGGATGAGTTTTTGTTTTAGGCGTTAATGTTTCATTCTCTTCGATGTTTGTGCTCATCAGCGACGATTTGTCAACTTCTGCCGCTGCGGTATTTTCCATAATATGTTTTAAGGGTTCGACAACAGGTTTAAAGTATCTCTCCAACGCGATATCTTCCTCCATCTTGCCAGTCTTCAAAGCCAGATATTTCTTGCGAATGGATTCGCTGGTTTTTGCAATTTCCTTCACTATTCTCTCGCGATCCTTAATCTCCAGACTATCGATATCAATCATCGTTGTATCGCAGATGTTGCTTTCCCACCGACGTGTCACCGACAATTGACAATCTCATGGTATTGCAAACTCGTTAAATCCCTTTCTATAACGTCCATTGGACATCGTGCTATCCTTGTCTATTACCATGAAACCATACTCCCGTTGCCAACAATTACGACACAATGCACAGAAATCCTCGTAGGACATATCAGTGTTTACGTGATCGTTGTACACATGTTTCAAGTTGGTACCATCCTGCTTAAACAGAATCAATAGATTCGCATTGTCGCGTATTAGATGTTTGGTTATCTTTGCATACGTCTGACAGAGATAGAAGCAGTCAACGTTCGAGTGGCGCCCCATAGCAAAGTATTCCCTTATCGTATCTTGCTTGTCACATGCCACGTCATCAAAGATAAAAATAGAATTCGGAAGCGATTCATTCGATGGGATGACGTCACTGTTATTCGAAAACGTAAAGTAACCAATTTCATCTATCGGAGTCAATAAATTCTCCAAATACTGATATTTCGGCTGTTGCAACGACTTGGAATACGCATACACGTTCTCGAAGCGGACGCCGTGTGGACTTTCCAACAAGCTCACTAGCACGTTGGTCTTTCCACAATTTGATGGGCCACAAATCAGGCAGCGGATAGTGTTTGGTAGCATGCTACCATGTCTGCGTCTTGTTTTCGGACACATCACTCGCGATTTATCGTCAAAATTTGTCACGCGTATCGTTACAGGCTGCCGTACGAATCGCATCCTCTCCGCGAACTGTGAAAAAATGATTTTGATACGTCGAAGCGGCGACGCGCCCTATTTATAGGTCCGCGCCGAAGCAAAACAGCGCAGTATTCAAAATGCTTCTGATCCTGTCGGATAATTGCGATATTCGAGACCTAACCTCTGAGCAGTTGAAATATATACCAAAGATTATTCTTCTGCGAGAGTTTGGCAGACACATTCATCAGTTGTGGGACAGACTTCCCGAGCATATAAAAGCCGATTCTGAGGTTCAGCAGTATCGTCGGTGTCTGGAACATTATAATCGCCCTTGGCAGCAAACGCATATCGACGGTCCAGCACCATTGATTAAAAACTGTGACGAATGTCGCCAACGAGAGTAAAGAAAGGTCGTGGTTTGTTAAATCGGGCGAAAACGCGCTACCTATCGAATTACATATCCCAGGATACCAGTTTTGCGGTCCAGGAACTCATCTGGCAAAACGATTGGCTAGAGGGGATCAAGGCATCAATCCGTTGGACGCAGCGTGTCGCGAACACGATATTGCATATTCGCGTAGCAACGACCTCGGTGAAAGGCACGCCGCAGATAACGTTCTCGCTGACAAAGCGCGAAAACGCATCGTTGCGCGAGACTCGACTCTGGGTGAAAGAGGTGCTGCTACGGCTGTTTGGGCGGCTATGAAGGCCAAGACGAAAATCGGAATGGGGATGAAAACAAAAACATGCAAAAGGACTCCAAAGAAAGCACCGAAAAAACGGATTCTTCCAGTAGCAAAACGGGGTGGTATATTACCGCTTTTCCCGCTGCTAGGTGTCCTCGGATCATTAGCTGGTGGAGCGGCGGGGATCGCCAAGGCGGTAAACGATAATAAGGCGGCGCAACATCAGCTGCAGGAAAAGCAACGCCATAATCGCTCCATGGAAGGTCGTGGACTTTATCTCGCGCCATACAAGCGCGGACAGGGAATATCGAAACGAAAAAAAAAACGCCGAAAAGAAAATAAAAATGCCTGTCGGTGTAACTACCGATGCACAATTGGAGGAGTTGGCAAAACGTATGCGTATTCCATTCTTTAGAGGTGTTTTTATGCGCAATGCACTACCAGCCGGGGGAGTACATCGAAACGAGAGCGGTATCGTAAATTTGGACAATGTCGAGGGGTCGGGAACTCATTGGGTGGCATATGCGAAGAGAGGGTGTCGAGCTATATATTTCGACAGCTTCGGGAATCTTCGACCGCCTAGAGAATTGGTACAATATCTGGATAAAGATGCTGTGAAAATCGAATACAATCGAACATCGTATCAGAAGTACAATCAGAGCAATTGTGGACAACTCTGTCTACGCTTTCTACAAACGATCGACCACAAATTTAAGGATTGACTTCCCACCGCTATGATTCAGTACTAGTCGAGTCGTACAGCTCGGAATATGTCGTTAACATTTACTCTAACCGGCAAGAGTAGCACCCTCGCGGTGAGCTACTTTCCACCCATAGATTTGAGCGACGATGATTACGAACTTGGTTTAACAACCTTTGAAACTTATCATACAATACCGCACATCGACTGGAGCAACGATAAATTCTACTTCACCTCAAACTATGGCATCAAAAACAGCAGTGTTGACACCACTCCTGAAACTATTAGGATTCCACACGGCTCCTATGAACTAGACGCCATTGCCAAGTATTTGAGGCAGCGATTACTCGAGCGGTATCCTAAAAATCTCGATGACTCTGATGATGACAACGATGTGTATCCTATAGTGTTGCGTCCCAACAACAACACCATGAAAAGCGAGCTGTACTGCTCGTTCATCGTAGATTTTACGAAGCGCAATAACATTGGATCGCTATTGGGATTCTCAATGAATCGGGTATTAGAACCAGGGCGGTGGCACGAATCGGACGATCCAATTAATATCATGAACGTGAACATTATTCGCATAGAATGTAGCGTGACCGCTGGCGCGTACAACAATGGGAAGCGAGTACATACGATACATGAATTTTCTCCGAGAGTTCCACCAGGATATAAGATATCGGAAACGCCCGCGCAGATCATTTACCTTCCGATCACCGCACGGGTCATTACGGATCTAACGATACGCGTTGTGGATCAAGACGGACGGTTGCTCGATTTTCGAGGTGAAGAGATTACCATCAGACTGCACGTACGACGGCGTCAACGATAATACATGTAGTGTGAACGAAAGAAATGCTTGTGTTGAACGACTTCAGAAACACGTTTCTTCCAAGTGAAATTGTTCGCAACAACAACAACAACAACAACAACAACAACAACAACAACAACAACACCTGCAACAGCTCTGATTACGCTAAAAAGAAGAGACTCAGTGCTGCGAACATTACATTTTTGAAATCATTGGGATTTATTGTACGCATATAAGTTGAAAAAATGGCCGACATTCTAAGCATTGGAGGGAAGCCGACGTTTGATGATCGCATCGTCAAGCTCGAGACTCACACGTACAACCCATACGTCAACACAACGTTTGGATATAGTGATGAGATAAGAATACCTATACAGCAGCAGGATTTATATACATTACCGTGTGAAAGTTTCCTCTACGTGGAGGGGAAATTGGTGATAAATATATTGAGGTTAAATGAATTAAATGTTCTTTGTTTGAAAAACTGTCTTTTATATTATAAAAGTCTTAAAGTTAACATTGAGATCACGTGGCGATGCTTCTCTTTGTATCAGCCATCACCTTCCTACTTGTATCATACAACTACTAGAGAGTCGCCACACTCCGCGCCTTTTCCCTTTCTCACAACACCCTCTGGTGTTAACAGCCATAAAATATCACTTCGTATATTTACTTTAATACTTTCCCTTGTTAATTTATAGCTAAACATTCGTATAATTCTGTATCGAAAACAAAAATAAAAATGAAAACAAGATTACACAAAATCAAGAAAAGAAAAAAAAAACTGTCTCTTTTTCTTCTTATGAAAGACCCATTTTGTTGCACAGCATTCTCAGTCGTGGTGCAGCTAACGGCTTCGTCATTATGTCTGCAACCTGGTACTCAGTTGGAACCTGCTGGATTCCCATCTGACCTGCAGTCACTCTCTCTCGGATGCGAAAATGCTTAGGTTCGATATGTTTTGTTCTGCGATGGAATTCTGGATTTTGAGCCAGTCTCACCGCTGCAGTGTTGTCCACCTGAAGGACAGGAACACTCTTCAGTGGTACGCTCCCTTGGAATAGTCTCGTCAACCATGCAATTTCCTTTGCTGCCTCACTGGCCGCCATGATCTCGGCCTCAGTTGTTGATAAAGCCACCGTAGCCTGCCTCTGGCTTAACCACGAAATGGCTCCCCCAGCGTACCCGACAACAACTCCTGAAGTTGATCGGCCTGTCTTCGCACAGCCGCTGAAATCTGCATCACTGTAGCACTCCAGAATGCCCCTCTCTGAAACGCTGGAATAAGTTATTCCGAATTCAATAGATCCTGCTATATAGCGAAACACTCTTTTGACTTGAGTTACATCCTCCGTGGTTGGTTTTTCTAAAGACCTTGATAAAACACCAACACTATATGCCAAGTCTGGCCGTGTGCCAAGCATTAAGTACATCAAGGCACCGACCGCCTGTCTATAAGGAAAGTTTGACTCCTGGAGGCTTTCTTTCCCTGTTTTTGTAATCCTTTTACTCTTGAGCATTGGTGTAGACACCGGTCTACACTCCAAACAGTTGAAGCGTTCCAGAATTCTTTTTGCGAATGCCCCTTGGCTTATCCTGATGCTTCGGTTTTCTGCTCTATTTCCAAACCTAGGAAGTAGTCTGCCTTTTTAGACGTTATTTTGAACTCTTTTCTCAGTTCCTCCAAAAAAAACTTCCAATTCACAAGGATCAGTCGCTCCCACCAATCCGTCATCCACATATAAGACCAGTACAAGCTTCTTGCCATTCCTTTCTCGAAAATACAGGCAGGGATCAGCACTACTGGCTCTGAATCCCTGTTTTAGAAGAAACTGTCCAAAACATTGGAACCAGCATCTCGGAGCCTGTTTCAGTCCGTAGAGACTTCTCCTAAGCAGGCAAACCTTGTCAGTGCCATCGGTGTACCCTGTTGGCTGTTGCATGTATATGGTTTCCTCTAGCTCTCCATATAGAAACGCCGTTGATACATCAAACTGAGTCAGATGCATTTGCTCACTTGCAGCTATGCTCAGCACTGAACGTATAGTTCCCATTCTTGCAACTTGACTGAACGTCTGATTGTAGTCTATACCCCGGCGCTGACTGAATCCTTTTATGACCAGTCTTGCTTTGTACTTGTCAATCGTGCCATCCGGATTTGTTTTTAAACGAAAAACCCACTTACATGGTATTGCCTTTGCATCCTTTGGCAAATTTACTAGGTCCCATGTCCTGTTTTCCTCAAGTGAAACAATTTCGCTATTCATGGCCTTCTTCCATTCCACGTTGTTTTTATTGCTCACAGCCTCCTCAAATGTTTCTGGACACTCTGATTCATCTGCTAAATCTTCAACTGTCATGACGTAGTCATCCAGATGTTCGTCTTCATCTGCTAAGTCTTCAACTGTCATGACGTAGTCATCTAGGTGTCCTGGTTTCTTCAATGTGGAGCGGTCTCTTAATCTTCGTGTTGACGAAGGCTGCTGACTCTCTTCTTCCATTCCAGCGTCAGTATCTTCTGCAGTTTTATATTCTTCATCACTCGTTTTATCCGTTTTAATTGAACCATTTGTGCTTTCCTCAGGTTCTTCTTGTTCAACTCCAATATCTTGGAGTGGCAGTTGAACTTTCTCTTCACACTCTTTGAGAGATTCTTGAAATTTGATGTCTCTGGATACAACAACTTTGTGTTCTCCTTCTATGTACACTCTGTACCTTTCATCACTGTCATATCCTACTAGATATCCTTTTGTAGCTTTCTCATCCATTTTTCTTCGTTTTTTGCTTTGGGATGTGGACATAGCAAGATGAACCGATTATTCGTAGATGCTTTAATCTTGGTTTTCGTCCAATCCAGAGTTCGTACGGGCTTGTATCCTTTACCGACGATTTTCCTGTTCTATTAAGGACGTATACTGCAGAGGTCACCAGTTCCGCCCATATTGCTTCAGGAAACCTGACCTCTTTATTTGAATATTTGAACGTTCTTGCCATTTCTATTATTGTCCGATTTTCTCGTTCGCTGCCGCCATTCTGTTCTGGCGTATATGGAGCAGTTAATCTTTGTGTGATTCCACTCTTGTGAAGAATCTTTCTTACTTCCTCATTGTCAAATTCTCCACCATTGTCGCTTAGTAACTCCTTAATAGAGTGTCCTTGCTGCTTTGCATGTGCAACCACTTGTTGCAGAACAGTTTTGACATCTGACTTTTCTCTAATGACAAAACCATATCGATATTTAGTGTAACTATCTTTAAAAACAACTAAATACCTTTTCTTTCCAAATGACTCGTCGAAGGGACCGCACACATCAGTTGAGATCAACTCTCCAGGTTCGGTCGTTTTTCTCCTTGTGCCAAAAGGTAGACGATGTGTCTTTCCATAAATGCATGGCTCACAGAGTTCTTTTTCCAATTTTACTGTGATACCTAGCTCTTTTTCAAGCATCGCTTTTACATGCCGTTTATCCTGGTGACCCCATCTTTCATGGTACAGCTGCAGCATGGAGCTATCTGCAATGGCAACTTCCACTTTTATCTGTTCGTTAGGAGTTATTGGTTTAATGTTCGTCTTGAACAGTGTTCCGTATGCGTTGCGAGCTCCGCTCAACACTACCCTCCCACCAACTTCAAGCCAACACTTTGTCGTAGTGGATTCAAATCTACTGTTTTTATTTTTGTCCTGCGTTGCCAAAACAGAAAACAGGTTTTTTTAGATATCCGGAACGTACCAAACATCAGTTAAAGATAGAATCGTATCCCTATTGTTTATTTTTGACACGACTTTAATTGTTCCCTTTCCAAGAGCCGTCAAGGTTTCTTTTCCTGCAGCCTTAATGGTGTACGGACTTTTAAATTCATTAAAATCAATGAAAAAACTTGGATCATTCGTTACATGGCTTGTCGCACCATTGTCTATCCACCAGTTTACTTTATTTACATCAGTGGAACACACTTCTTCACGCGCTGTAAGAAAAAATGTCTCTTTCAATTCAACTAAATTGCCTTGTGGTTCACTAACTTCCTTATTCTTGGGTGGTCGTCCATCTGCTATCCATTTTCTAGAGTCACGCACCCAGTGACCCTTCTTCTTGCAATAGTTGCACGCGCTATCTTGTTTTGACATCTTCCTATTTGCCTTCATTGAGTTTTCTTGCTTTTTGAGAACTTTTGTCACTAGCGCTTCCTGTATGAATTTTTCACCCTTTGCAGTTGCTGTTTTCTTGAAATTTCTTTCAAACATGCAGAGTTGTGTTGTCAGTTCATCAAACGTTTTTTCCGCATCCTTAGTTAGTAACATCCAACTAGAGCGAAACGTCTCAAATTCGGCAAAATATGCAAAACTTTACACACTAACATTAATACTGGTAACTTATTTTCTTGCTTAACTACGAGGCCATTGTTGAGTTCATTCCATAGACTTCTTAATTTTGTCCAACCAAAAACAAAGAAGTCACTGCAAATCTTAAACAGTTGGTCTTTAGACGTTGCCTCGAACTGTTGTCTAAGCGCTTCCCACGCTTCGTGCGCAGTTTCTTTGTCCATGATCTTTTCGTATACCGTGTCGGCAACCGAGCTTGCTATCATCGACTTAGCGTAACTGTTCGCCTTACGGTACAGTTCACTTTTTTCTTTGTGTTCTTTTCTTTGTTCTGCTGTAGCATCTACAGCAAGAGTCTCTTGTTTGACTAGCTTCTGGTAAATTACATCTAATGCTCCTTCATGATAATCTAACATATCACGGATCTTTCGCTTCCAAATGGGCCAGTCTGTCTCACCGGTCAGCGGCTTAATGTGCTTCGTCAGATCCATTTTTAATATGGCTCTCTCACGATACTTCACAACGGCGCACTTACTTAACTGTTTTTTCAAACAGCATAATTACGCCTCAGGTTTGTAGCATAGTTCCCTGGGCCCATAACCTATTGAGGTTAAATGAATTAAATGTTCTTTGTTTGAAAAACTGTCTTTTATATTATAAAAGTCTTAAAGTTAACATTGAGATCACGTGGCGATGCTTCTCTTTGTATCAGCCATCACCTTCCTACTTGTATCATACAACTACTAGAGAGTCGCCACACTCCGCGCCTTTTCCCTTTCTCACAACACCCTCTGGTGTTAACAGCCATAAAATATCACTTCGTATATTTACTTTAATAAAATAAGCCAAACGAAGCATCAACGACGACGTTGGGAAATAATTGCATGGCGTTCTTATTTGATGAGATTCGATACGAGCTGAATGGCGTGGAGATTGACCGCAATAGAAACGTTGGAATAACTAGCACGCTTAAAAACTATGTATCGCTGACATCTGACGAAGACAAAAATATGGAGAATGCCGGATGGGGATTGAAACGACACGATGGAGTAATAGTGAAAAATCATTTCAATTTTTGCATCCCACTCAAATATTTGTTGGGATTTTGCGAGGACTACAAACGCATGATTATTAATGCACGTCACGAATTGATTTTAATACGATCGCGCAACGATAACAATTCTCTAATAGGCTCGCTGATGTTGGAACCAGAAATTGAATTACTTAAAGTGCAATGGCGAATGCCTCATGTGACGCTGAACGATGTTAATAAGCTATCGTTGCTGCATGCTTTGGAAAGTGGACAAAACCTGAGCATTAGTTTTCGCTCGTGGGATCTGTACGAGTATCCTCTCTTACAGAGCACAACCAAGCATTCGTGGGCCGTGAAGGCAGCTACACAGCTGGGGAAGCCGCGATACGTTATCTTTGCTCTACAGACTGCTCGAAAGAATGTGATGACTGAAGATGTTACTAAGTTTAACAATTGCAAATTGACCAATGTAAAACTTTTTCTCAACTCGGATTTTTATCCATATGATGACTTGAACTTGGACTTTGACAAGAATAAGCATGCCATCTTGTTTCACATGTATACGCAATTCCGTAAATCGTATTATGGACATAGTTGCAACGAGGCGTTATTCACTGTGGCTGAATTTTTACAATTTGGTCCTCTCGTGGTGATTGATTGCTCGCGACAAAATGAGTCGATCAAGAATGGCACCGTGGACGTGCGCATAGAATTTGAGTGTAAAGAGAATGTACCTGCAAATACTACGGCCTACTGTTTGATTCTGCACGATCGGGTGGTTGAATACAACCCGCTAACAAACGTGGTGCGCAAAATAAATTAAATTGCCATACTACTTGCCCCGCCCCTCTCCTGTGTCAAATTCGTACAACAATTTCATCGTAAAAATCGAGATGCTTTACGAGAAAGACTGAATTCTCTCCTCTGTCTTGGAAGCGAGCAGACCTCTAAAATTGTATCGACAATGGTTGTACCAACATTTGTTGACCTGCAAGGATTCATCGTCGACGGAAGATTTGTTGTCAAGGAAGTGGCTGTCCTACGAAAGGGAACAATTCTCTCGCACTATATTTTTGAGAGTTCGACGCCGCAATATCTTCTTACAAAATCCGACAAATCAAGCATCCGATGGTTGGTGGCAAAACATCATGGACTACGGTGGGACGATGGAGACGTTCCGTACAGTATGGCTAAACAGCTAATTTCGAAAGCTGTAGCTGATGCGATCGATGAAGAAGATGACACATCCCATATCGTATACGTTAAAGGGTTGCAGAAACGTGACTGGCTTGCAGATTTCCTCGATGAAAATACAAGACCGGACGTGATCATCGAGACGCTTGATATTGACTATGAGAATATTAAATCTCTAAATAAGCTATATGGAGTTAATACTCTGCGATGTGGCAGACACGCGAAGCATTGTGCCATGCAAAATGTATTTAAAATATTCAACTGGTGGTCTAAACACCAAAGAGAAATTCATAAATAAAATATGATCAATTTTTAATGCATAAATGTTTTTTTTCACCCTCCCCAACCTCCTATATGCGGTGTACGCTAGATTAAGACGATAGTTATAATTATGTAGAAGTAGTACGATTCACGTTCAGAGTTGTACGATTTACGTTCAATAGATGTTCAATACCCGTTCGATTCACGTTCCGAGTTGTACGATTTACGTTCAATACCCGTTCAAAGCCGATCAATACCCGTACAAAGCCGTTCAATACCCGTTCGATACCTGTTCAAAGCCGTTCAATACCCGTTCGATTCACGTTCAAAGCCGTTCAATATCCGTTCAATACCCGTTCAAAGCCGTTCAATACCCGTTCAAAGCCGTTCAATACCCGTTCAATACCCGATCAAAGCCGTTCAATACCCGTTCAAAGTCGTTGAATACCCGTTCGATTTACGTTCAGAGTGATACCATGCACGTTTGATACACGTTCAGAGTGGTACGATTCACGTTCGATTTACATTCAGTAATGTAATGTATGGTATAGCGAAATGATCAAATGACATCACCCTGCACGGCTGCTCCAGAGGATTCGAGTTACACGCGATCGCGCGAGTGCTCTCTCTTTCCTTCCTCCGAATTTAGATTTTAATGTAATGTTCTCTCTTTCCCTCCTCCGAATACATGGTTTGTAAAAAGCCGATCTTCCCCGACATTGTCCGCCGTCATCCGATAAAGTATTAAACAATTTCAGCTTTATAGTGGTTTGAAAAAAATATTTGGGGGTCGTCCGCTTCATCGGTTAGGTCGGAAAATATTTTCGGGGGTCATTCCCCCTCTAAAAACAACTTTCCAGCGGTGGGTCCGGTCTGGAGAGGTCTCAGCGGCGGCTCGGCCCGGACTGATCCCCTCCATGATTGCGGCTTCCCCCACTCTGCGGCTCATGCGCGCGCAACCGGTCTTCCACTCCCCACTCCCCCCCCCCCGCCCAAATTTCCCTCCACCGCACTCCCCGCGCGCCCACACTTCCCCCCGCCCCCGGGCTCCCCTCAGAGGACCTGCGTTGGAACTCTCCTAGCCTTACTACTAATCAGTTTGCCGTCCCAGTGAACAACAAGAGGAACATTACCTTCAAACTTGGCCTTTATATTTTCTGATTTCTGGGCTCTGTGTTCTATCCTCTGTCGGCGAATTGAGTCTCTGTTTAGAACAAGTTCATTAATGTTCTGTCCTAAGCTTTTGGCAGTTTCTGCTATAATAAAAAAGGCTTTGCGATATGACACTTTTGTTCGATCTAGAGCTGCAGCAAGTTCGGAAGTAACTACAGCTTTTCGACCTCGTTTTCTTCTTTGTCCCTTTAATTTTATTTTTGCAGAAGCCTCTACATTTGTATTGTCTTTGCTTTCCATGTTTTCGTCACCATCTTCCGCTGAGCTGTTTTCGGATTCAGTGGATGAAACGAGTTCGGTTACAGAAGCTTCCAAAAGTCTCATTTGCTCTATTCGCTGTCGTCTGGCATGGATTTTTTCCTCTCTATCAGATGCCTTTTTCTCTTTAGCAACAAGCCTTTTATCTACTCCAGCCACTGATCCAATTCTCCCTTTTTTTCTCTGGGCTATCAAAAAATCCTTGTCTTCTTGTAATACTGATGTCATGATCAATGAATCAGCATGAGCAACATCAAAGAGATCTTCGAGTTTAGAAACAAAAGCTAACTCTCTTGCACGCTGCGTTGGTGATGTTCGCGCTTTGTTCTTCTTCAGAAGTCGCCATTCTTCAAACAAATTTTCCAGCTTCTTTTGGCAGTGTTGATGATCCCTCATTGGGATCCTAGCTTTTTGCCAAAAGTTTGCTATTTCTTTTATGGTAACACTTGATGCTTTCCTTATAGTCTCCTTCAATTCAATATGTATATGTAGGAAAAATCCAAGAGCCATACGCAATGATGGCAACTTGCTACCTGTTAATTCACTAACAGGATGGCCAAGAAGATACAACCCATTTTTAGATCTTGTTGCTTTTGCCATTTTCAATCCGTAATTAATATAAAACAATCACGAACTTTAATACAATTTAAAATACTGAATTATAATTGCCATTTATTTATTAATATTTATCTGTCCGTCACTAATTGTTTTACTTAATTATACGTCAAATGGGGCACAACGATATCTGTTAGATCCTTATAAGAGGAGGAGCAAGAGCGATATATATAACGGCTGAGGTACACTTACCTGTACGTTTATTCATTATCGTTAACAATACAAAATGTCGACTGGTACAAGAGAACGTGTGTCGCGTGATCGGTGCAACGAGGTATTCTCGCGCACAGCGTAGTGTCTCGTGTCGAGACGCTGGAAAACAAGCGAGGATCGTCCGCGGCTTGCTTCGCTCCAGAGTTCAAACGAAATCAGGGGAAATCCTTTTCCAATAATACCTTTTCTCAATTTCTATTTTTCTTAATGAACAAATGAATGCATTTGAAAACACTTACAGTGTTTCATGCCCTTCTATATAATTATCATGTACATTGGAAATTTCACCATCATTGAGCTACCCCTAAATATAGATCAATTGCGCTCATATTCTGCTCGATTTTATTTTTTTATAGAAAGGAACAAATTGAGATGGTGAGAAGATCATATTTTCATAGTTGAAAAATAAGCTCCACCCGAAGCTCCACCCTAATCTCCACCTTCAACCAGACAAGTGTGAATTTTTGAAAAAATAAGTATCGTACTTAGGACACATAATAGGAGAGGAGGGAGTTAAACCTGACCCAACGAAAGTAATAGCTGTAAAAGAATTTCCAACACCTACGACAGTAAAAAACGTAAAGCAGTTCCAAGGACTGAGCGGATATTATAGGAGATTTATAAAAGACTTCTAAAAAATTCCAAGGCCACTTTCTAATCTCACTAAGAAAGACTACCAATTTGAGTGGACCTATAAGCAACAAAAAGCATTTGAAACCTTACGGGAAGCTCTCTGCAAGGAACCCATCTTACAATTTCCAGACTTCGATAAGATATTTAATATTACGACAGACGCCTCAGGTATTGCTGTAGGTGCGGTTCTTAGTCAAGGAGAAATAGGAAAAGATTTGCCAGTAGCGTACGCATCTCGCGTTTTATACGACGCAGAAACGCGATATTCTCCTACAGAACGGGAATTGTTAGCAATAATATATGCAGTATTTCACTTTAGACCTTACATTTATGGAAGGAAATTTTATCTAATAACAGACCATAAACCATTAGAATGGCTTCAAAATCTCTTTAATCCTTTTTTTTTTTTTTTTTTTTTTGAAGAGGCTGCTTTATGCATACCCGGGAAGTTAACTACCCGGGTTATGTGGGACTCCCTGCCAACTTGGCGGGCTACCCACTAAAACCCTCTCTGTGGAGTGCCTCCTCCTGGCACCTCCCCTTACCCCGAAGGCGGTACTAACGAGGTACTACCTCACCCTGGGGCCCTATCAAGGGGGGAGTCCTCCTCAGCCTAATCCCACCCATCAGTCTGTCCAGGGCGTCCTAAGGCTCCTCCTAGGTCTTCATCGTGCTTGAGGCATTATGCCCACTCCCTACATTGGGCCATCATTCATTGGGCCTCACCAACTCCTCCTCCGAGTTCCGGGTAAACTCGTTAAAATCACTATCATTTACAGTAAGAATACGCACAGACCCATCCTGGAGTCATCAATAGGATATAAAAACTTACTACTAGGTACAAACATAGATCCACTAATAAAATTATATATACATATATGTCATAGAATAAAATGTGTCTGTTTCAGCGCCAAAACTGCTAAAACCGCAGTAAGAGCCGCTCAAGGGCTCTCGTTTAGTGTGTCATTCATCAACTCTCTAAAGAGCCTATGCGACCACCATACTAAGCCGGTCCAGTTAAGTGACCCCACTCGATTGTAGGGGCCCACAGTCCCTCGTTGCTGGGGTGGATGTCCCTCTCCTCTTCTTAGCAGGGGGTGGGTCATCCCTTCCATCTCTCCTACTCCTCCTCGGCGCCTTCCTCTTCGTGTTCTGCCTACGCGAGCGTGACGGTGGCTCCGATGGGGTTTGGGGTCTGGAACTGGCCTCGGCCCGTCTAGCCCTTTCCTCCTTTTCCCTACAGACCTCTTTAGATACACGGTCCCCCATCACCTTTTGGGCAAAGGCCCGGAAGTGCGCCCATTTATCCTCCGACTGCATAATAAGAGGAATCAGGTTGGGAACATTCGGTATGTCCCCTATCGCAGCCCACAGGGAGTCCCTTTCCTCATTGTACACCGGACAGTCAAATATGACATGCTCAGCGTTGTCCACGCTAGCATTGCAGTCAGGGCAGGCCGGGGTTGCAGCCTTCCCAATCCAGCACCTGAAGGCCCCAAATGCCCCATGAGACGTGAGTAACTGCGAACTCCAGTAGTCTGGCTGGAATATCTTGCCCGCATCGCCTATGAAGGTCCTCACGGATCCAATAATGCGGCGTGTCCAGTTGTTCGGGTCAAAGGCTTCCCATCTTCGTTGCCATTCCATGAGGGCCCTTTCCAACGAGACAGCCTTGTACTCTTCGAGTCTCCTGCTACAAAGCTGCAAGTTACCCACGTATTCAGGGTTCTCCTTATCCCTTATCCTCGCCTCAAATACCTCTTTCCACATCAATGCCTTAAGGCCGATCGGCAGGTGGCCAGCAAGGACACATAGGGCCATGTAGGCTACCGTCCTGTAGGAGGTGGTAGTCCTAACAAGGGCCGTTTTGTGGGCCCTCCTAATAGTTGCCTCGTTGGCCCCTGATTCAACCGACGAGGCCCATATCGGGGCAGCATACAGGACAATGCTCTCCCATACCGCATAATATAGCCGCCTCACCGTGCGGGAGGGACCCCTGACATTGGGGAGCAGGGATGATAGAGCCCCGATAACCTTTTCGCCTTTAGTTGTAACCTCACTGATGTGGGCCTTGTAATTACGTCGGCAGTCTATGCGGACTCCCAAGTACTTGACAGTCTCCACAGACTTAATAACCTTCCCCATTATGTGGAAGTCCTGTATCTTTCCGCCTCTGAGGCTGGCTAGAATGATGACCTCCGTTTTGTCCTGGGCTACAGAGAGACCCATCCTTCCAAACCATTTCCTCACCCTCTCCATGGTGCTGGTGATGTTGGCCTTCATCCTAGTAATATCCCTGTCGACAAAAACAATGGCGAGGTCGTCCGCATAGGCGATAGGGCGGATCCTGGGGTCATTCCCAACTTCCTCCAGGACGCCGTCGAAAACAAGATTAAAAGGGAAAGGGCCCAAGACCGACCCCTGGGGGACACCCGCGAATATTTGAGCAGAGATGACCGCTCTGGGGGTGCGGACCGTAACATGCCTGTCCATAAGGTAACTCCGGACTAGCGTACACATCGCGGTCGTCACTCCCCTCTCTTCCAAAACAGACAAGATAGTGTCCCACCTAAGCGTGTTGAACGCGTTTTTCACGTCGAGTGTGACCATGATACAACAGTACCCCTTCATGGAACACCGCTCGGCCAGTCTGCACACCTCCAGTATGGCGTCTGTGGTGCCCAATCCCCTCCTGAAGCCAAACTGCGCCGGGTGGAAGGGGTCCTTTCCCAGGTGGTCCTCAATGGCCTCCTTGATGGCATATTCCCATACTTTACTAAGAGCCGGGAGGATACTTATTGGTCTATATGACCCCGGAAGTAGCGGGTGTTTCCCCGGCTTAGGGATAAGGACAAGCCTTGCAGTTTTCCACCGCTCAGGGATGACGCCCCTAATGATGGAATCCTTCGTGATGTCCCCTATCAGACCAGGCCTGGTCTTCATTGCTATGGAGACAAACTCCGAGGGGACCGCATCAATACCCGCTGCTTTCTTGTACTTGATCCTGCTCACGACCCTCCCAACCAAATCCTCTGAAATCATTCCCATGGTCAATTCCAAGGTACCCCTAGTAACCCATCCTCCCAGATGGGCTATCCGACCTTGTAGGAGGGGAGGAGGGGACGTCACAAATAACTGATTGATTGCAGCCGAGACCTGGGCTGGGGTCATTTCCACCGGCTTAGGTCTGCCCCCGACCGAAGCCATCACCATTAGGTACGGCCTGCCCCAGGGGTCTAGTTCGGCCATTGAGCAAAGGCCACTCCACGCCGCCTCTTTCGCCTTCCAAGTCAACCTGAGAACCAGTTTCCTAGAATTAAAGTAAGCCACTTTCAGGTCTTGCGCATCAGGGCGACCCTTCTTCTTCGCCCTTTGGGCAGCCCTCCTAGCCTTAAACATTAGCTTCCTAGCGGAAGCAATCTCGTCGTTCCACCACCCATTTGGTTTCCTATTCCCACAGAGGGGGATCTTCCTGGGAAGCAACTCCTTTGCGACTGCCTCCAGAGCTTCCTGGATCGTTTTTGCAGCTGGGTAAGGCCCTGAACCCGCAGTCAGGGATCCAGAGGGGGCATCCGAGTCAAGCCTCTGCAGGTAATTGTCAAGACTGGCAACCACTTCATCAGGATCCATGTTCTTCACCGTGTACTGCGGGAACGGAGGGATACTGCTCACTCCCGACGCCTTCTTCACTATGTGGAGAACGTAGCGGTGGTCGGAAAACGTAAAGTGTCCCAATACCTTCGTTATAGTGCTCTTCGCCGTAACCTGGTCCGTGGACATGATGTCTATATACGACGACCTTCCATTCCTGGAGAAGGTGTGCTGCCCCTTCCCCTTAGAGGGGATCAGGCCCTGTCTGCTTAGCACATCAAGACAGCACTGACCCCTTCTATCCACCTTAGTCCCGCCCAACACTGGGGATCTGGCGTTCAGGTCCCCTCCGAACAGCACACCGAGCTTAGCAGTACGCGCTTCTACTAATATATCCTCTATTCCCCCAATAAATGATTTAAAACCCTGAAGGCTGAGACTCGGAGGACAGTACGCATTTAGGAAGAGTCTGTCTCTCATTGTTACCGCAACCACTCCATCCAGCGCGATCGGGTGGGCCAGGTCAGGGAGGAGACCATTGAACCCTGTGACCCATATAGACGATCCGCCGGAGGCGTCATTATGCCACTTTCTCAGCTGCCGGTACGGTTCAGATATAAGGACAAGGTCCACTCCAAGGACCGCGGCGTTCTGCTCCAGCATTGTCTGTGCCAGCCTACAGTGGTTCAGGTTGCACTGTAGTACCTTAAGTTGCATACTTATTCGATGTTCCGTACGTGGTGCCACTGCGAGTCCCCGCCCTCGCATCAAGTCTATTCGCGGGGCAAGCCAGGGACGCCGTGACATGAGCTGCCTTGTTCCCTGTGATGCCATTCGTCGTACAGATGGCACATCGCGGTTTCCTCGCGCAGTTCGAAATAAGGTGGTCATCGGCCCCACATCTTCTGCATAATTCGGAGCCCGACTCCACCCGTCCGCAATTTTTGGCCAGGTGCCCAAGAAGGTGGCATCTAAAACACCGGACCACTCTTGGGAGCACCCTGACCTTAGCCATACTGAGGCCACATCTGAACTTAAGCCCATCAGCAGCTCCACCTATTACCTTGGACGGGACAGATGTTATCGCCTTCTGTAGCCCCCCCTGGCCCATGCCCATCCGCTTAACTTCGATCATTTGATCATCACATTTGAGGGCGATGCCAAGGTCGCTCCTCAGATCACTCTCTTCTATCGCCGGGTCGATGTCCCCGATCTCCAGGGTCATCCTGTCTTGAAGGGCCACCATATCCAACGAGGTCCCAATCTTAAGTTTGATTATCTCGGCCACGGACTCGGCACTCATCTTCTTGTCAACTTCCAGGAGGACGTGTCCAAGCCTGGTCATCTTGACTCCTTTCACAGATGATAAGTTCTCCCTACCCGCTGTAAGGAGGGTTCTGTAAGTATCAATATATGTAGCGCCTTGGGGTACCTTGATGAGAATGGCCTCAGGCCTCCTTCTGGGCGGTCTAGCCTTCCTAGTCGGTACCGGTCCACCTCTCCCGGGGTCATCGGGCTTATCCTGTGTGTTACCTCGCTCCACGAAGGTCATCTGTGTGCCGGGAGGGGGCTGCCCACCGTTCTGCCCTCCGCGCCCTGTGTGTATCAAGCCCTGTAGCAGGGGCTGGTTAAGGGGTACCGGGGGGTGGGGTGCCACAACCGGACGGTCCCAGGGCCCATTATGGGGCTCCGACGAGAGGCCCTGACGCTGAAGCTCCAGTTCGTACATTCTCTTGGCCCGCTTATCCCTCTTTCGTTGGCCTTTGGTTATGGTAAAACCAGGGTCAGGTCGACCGACTGTCATTCCTTCGTTATCCGCCCTCGGCCCCACATACGTCGCTCATGTACCTATCAGGGAGCCATTGGGGTTTTAGTTTACCCCCTGAGGAGGGGGGTGGAGGGTGCCCGCCTTCTTCGACGCCGTTCCCGTCTCGGTTGAGTAGCCGCTTACGACCTCCGCGAATCTCTTCTTCATCGGGGCCCTGCCCGCATCTAGAGGGGATGTGAGCGCCCTTTTCCCTGCCCCCTTCCTAGGGGTCCTGTCCTGAGATGGGACAGCGCTACCTGACCCTACAAAGTTAAACGTTCTCTCCTCCGTCTGTGTCCCGGTAGTACATTGTGGTCTGCGTCTGGGGGGGGGGGGGGCCATCCCTCCCTGACCTGAGGTCTCAGCATCCACAATACCACCCAAGTCCTTATGGTACTGGTGTGGGAGAGTTCCTTTTTCAATCGCAGCCTTAGCCTCACTGCACTCTCTCGCCATTTTCAAGGCAACCTGGGAGACCTTGGATTTGGGTGAGCCCTTCTCCACTGACTCTGCCAGCTCCTGGCACGTTTTAGACAGGGAGCTCAGGAGCACCGTTACCTCCTTCAACAGTTTCTTGGCCCAACCTCCTTCTAAGTCCTTATTTACCAGTCCATGTGGCTCTATGTCCTTACTCACCACTCCCTGAGGCTTCTTGGCCAGCGCCTGAGGGGCAGCCGGCTTGGTAAAAATATGGGCTACGCCACCACCACCCAGAACCGGGGGACCACCTTCTAAACCTAATAGGGAGGCAGATTTCCTTTTCCTTTCCTCCTCTAGCATCCGCGACGAGGAGCAGGATCTAGGACGAGTAGGTCCCGCCTTTACCGCTTTACTGGGTACGGCGATTCTCTCTAATCTTACCGACGAGGTGATATTATAGCCCCGCGGTGTGCCCGGAGTCCCTTCCACCTTCTTAGAATCTGCCGTAGAAGTTCCTGGAACTTCAGTAGGGGGCTTCTTCTTCCGTACCTCCGGAGGGGTTCTAGCGAGCGTTTTACCCTTTACGATTCCCTGGGGGCCGCCATCCACGTCTGACCGCTGAGGGGCGGACTCTGCTTTTGCATCCCGGATCGAGCTGACAGTTTTTGTGAAAAACGCACCAAGGGTGCCCTTCTCCTTCGCCAGGCCCTTGGGGGTCCGGTGGCTTATTACGGGATCCATCTTCCTCTTTTCAGTCGAGGTAGCTGCACTGTAGGTAGACGCACGCGCGCGAATCTCTATCTGACTTAGTGGGGTCCCCGGGATGGATTCCTCCTGATCCGAGTCCCCCAGAATCACCAGAGGTTCATGTCCTCCTAGAGATGGTTCCTCCTTCGGGAGGGTATCCCCCATGCGTCCCTTAGCCTTATTCTTGAGACAGCTAAGCCACTCCTCTTCACTAGAAACATTTCCAATCTCAGACGCCATATGCTTGCCAGGTCTAGCTGCTGTTACTTCTTCTGGTGGGTGCAATGGCACTTTCGCACCACCACCAGTGATACTGACCCGCCGCTTCAGCTCAGTATCATCGGTCTTAGAGATACCACTACGCTCACTGCCGACCACGTGAGGAGGGGTTGGACATGTTCCAATAATCGCCTTTTTCACATCCAAGGCAAGGCTAATATTAGACATATTCATGGTTCGGTCTTAAGGGCGACGCCCCCCCCCCCACCCCCCCGCCCAGCGGGTTTCTCCAATCTCGGGTCCTGATGCCGTAACCCACACGGACTACACCGACTACAGAGTCGGGCGGGACACTTAGCCGTGTTATCCCTCACTTCCACCTCCCATCAAGCGCCCACCCGGAGGGCCCCACCCTTCCCTCCGCTCCAGCGGGGGGGGGGGGGGAACCACCGGGGGCATCCCTGCACCCCTAGATAAGGTCATTCAGATCTTGATTCCACTTCATCAACCTCTTCGCAATCTTCGTTCTTCTCCCTAGTTCTTCGTTCTTCAAGGTGTCGGCCGAACATATCCTCTTCTAATTGCATCTTCTTTCTTCTAGGTATCGAAGATCGTTGCTCCTAAGGTTCACATCCTCACCCTTCCAGTAGAGGCCAGGGCAGGATCACTACGCCAGAGTTCTTCGTCTGTCTTCTTCTTGCTGTCGTCGAAGACTGTCCAGCTGACCATTCTGGGGTTTCCATTAGGTACGTGTAGGCATTCCCCGAACACGAGTCCTTTGTGCCCTCTCCATAGACTGTTGTAGGGCAACCGCTGGATTTTGGTCAACCCTTGGCCAGGAGGACAGCACCCCCCCCCCCCCCCCACGGCCGCCAGGCACGGAACACGTTCATCCGCAGCGCCCGAAGGGGAGCATGGCGGCCCTCCCAGAGCTCCCCCACCACGCTCAAGGTGGCTGACCCTGGGGGGAGAATATCTCTCTAATCCTACATCTCGATTAATGCGTTGGAAAATTAGATTAGCGGAATACGATTATAAAATTTTATATAAACCCGGGAAATATAACACAAACGCGGAGGCATTGTCTAGGAATCCGATTTCACTACCATTAAACGCGAAAAGAGCTCATTTAGACACAAATTCGCATGAAAATAAAAAATTAAAAGAATTTCATCAATTTCAAACCCGGCAACGGGAAACTACAGCCTCAACCTCAGGAAATCCAGCTCCACATACACAATTAATAATTAGCTCCTCAGAAACCGATTCCTCTTCATATGACGAAAGCGATGCGTTAAATTTAAAGCGGAAAAAACAGAACACGGACACCTCCTCCTCTCGTCCCGAGACTAAAAAACGAAATATCGAAGCGGAAATCGTTGAAACACATACACCCCCTCGCTATGCGGAAGTATTCATACCGAGTCAAAATACGCCTCATCAAATCTCCGTACCCGTTGAAATACACGCACCCCCTCAAGAGATACATGCGCCCCCCCCCAATCTCAATACACGCACCCCCGCAAGTCGTGACACCCCAAATATATAACCCCCCCCCCCCCCCCCCAAGACAACACGCGAACAGTCAAGAAACCTCACGCCAAGAGAGAAGAGGACTTAATTGAAGAAATTGATGAAACGGTCATAATACCGAAACATAATTATAAAGACCCTCCCAAAATCGATGCAAAGTCAAGTTCGGAAAAAAGCACTCACCATACACCTAAAAAGAAGAAACCGAAATTAAAATCTAGTACGGACACAGCTCCCATTACGCCAATAAGGATAAGAAAAGGGAAGATACTTACTCCTCCTCCACCATCTCTTCCCCCACATTCTCCACGGCATAAACAAACATCAACAAAGCCAAGAATAGTTTCAAATATTCCAATCAGACAGCAACACACAGAAGTAGAAGATCACCTATGGATGGGTAAAGGATATATTGCAACATTCACAAACACACAAGGCAGACCAATAGGACCAACAGGAGAAAAATTATATAAAGAAAAAAATATAAAACCTCACAAAATTCCACATGCGTTAAAAGTTCGAAAGTTAGTAAAACTTAAGGAAGGAAAACACACAATCCTTGGACTCATCACACCAGTATATTCAACAGAAGAAGATGTATACAACTCACTGAGGTCACTTCATACATACCTTTTTTTTTTTTTTTTTTTTTTTTTTTTTTTTTTTTTTTTTTTTAGAGAGGGGGAAAATGCAATTACGCGTGGTGCTAAAATACCCACTAAAAACCCCCCTCTACTTCATTCCTCCTTTTTTGGACATCCGATCTGTAGCCGGTACTAGCTTGTACTACGTCGGCCCAGATTGCATTGTCTGCGATGTCCCTTATATTGGGCCAATCGGCACCCCTCCGCTATCTTCAGTGCCACGACTGTAGTCGTCATCATAAACTCCTGGTATATCGGTCGAGGTATAAACTCGCCGTATACGGGGTCGCACTATAAAACATTCAAGTCAGAGTAAATAAAATTCGGTGCGTATATGCAGGCGTCGGTTTGTAAATCAATAAATAGATAATAAATAATAAATAAATCGTAGTCATCTAGGTCAGGATATACATAAAAAGCTGATGTAAAGCGTCGGAAATGCAGTCAATGGATAAAAAACTATAAATAGATATAAAAGGAAGTATAAAAACACGGCCATGAAGAAGGAGGAGTACACTCCTTCTCTCCAGAGGATTTAAGGGGCCGGGTCCTTTCTCTTTCTTTTCCTCGCCATTCTTCGGCGGAACGTGGCCCTACTTGCCGCCTCCATGCGCGCTCTTTCCCTCCTCTCTTGGCGGGTCTTTTTTTGTTCTTCTATCTCGGCGCATTTCCGGATGTCCATTGCTTTGTTGGCAAAGGCTGAAAAAGCCCGCCAGTTCTCCTTATTTTCGATTGCCTTAGCGATTATATTGGGCACCGTCACCTGCGCCCCAAGCGCTGTCACCAGTTCCGCCCTTTCCGCATCGTGGGTCCTGCAAGCGATTAGGACGTGCTCCGCGTCGTCCCGCACCCCGCACTCTGCACATCTATCGCTCTCCGCTTTCTGTATTCTCTTCTTGAAGGCGCCGAACAGGCCGTGTCCCGTGAGGAGCTGCATGGTTGCGTAGTCCATCTCGGCTCTCTCACGTCCGCCAGGGCCGAAGGTATCTACCCTAGGGAAGATCCTTCTCGTCCAGTTCCCCGGGTTGGTGTTATCCCATTCGGCTTGCCATGCCTTCATGGCCTTTTCCATTGCTGTCTTCCTGTGTATAGTTTCTCTCGCTTTAAGTTTCCCCATATCCTCTTTAATCTCGGGGTCCTCCCTATCCGCCATTCTGGCCAGGAATATTTCTCTTAGGGCCCTTACCTTGTATTTGAGGGGCACCACCCCCGCTAGAGTGCATAGGGCCATGTACGAGACCGTCCTGAACGCTGTAGTGGTCCTTATTAGGGCCGTTCTCTGCGCCCTCCTGACTATTTTCGCACTCCCCTCCTTGTCCATCGCCTCAGCCCATATCGGGGCGCCGTACGTCACTATCGACTCCCACACACCGTAATAAAGTCTTCTTGCTCTTCGTGAAGGACCTCGTGCGTTGGGCAGCAAGGCAGCCAATGCACCCCCCACCTTGTCCGCTCTAGTCGTCATCTTCTCCAGATGTGGTCTATAGTTACGGACATTATCCAAGGAGATACCCAGGTAGTTCACCACCCTTGATGTGGTGACCGGATGTCCAGGATATTGAGGCCCGTGATCCTCTCAATACTTCTTCCCGTGAGGAAGATCGCCTCTGTTTTTTCGGTGGCGATTGCAAGGCCCGTCCCACCGAATCAATTCACCAGTACTTCCATTGCTTTCGCCATGGTTCTCTCATGCTGTACTGGATCCCTTGACGATATCAGGATGGCCAGGTCGTCGGCATACGCTATCGCGACCGTGTTACGCAGGGAGCTCATCGCCTTCAGGATACCGTCATAGACCAGATTCCAGAACAGCGGCCCCAGAACCGACCCCTGAGGGACCCCGGCCGTGATTTCCATCTCGATGGGCCCGTACGGGGTGTGTACCACTATTCTCCTATTGCTTAGGTAGGCTTTCAATACCTCGAGGGTCATCTTAGAGGCCCCCCTCTTCTCAAGCTCCCTCATGATTAGCGACCATTTGAGGGAGTTGAACGCGTTCCTTATATCCAGCGTAATCAGGGTGCATGTCCTGCCCTTCTTCTTGCATGCTTCGGCAAACTCCGTGACTGCCATCACCGCGTCTATCGTGCCCGATCTCCTCCTAAACCCGTATTGCGCCCTCTCGAATGGGTCCCTGCCGATCTCCTTTTCGAGAGTGAGCTTTATTGCATACTCCCACGCCTTGCTCAGGGCGGGGAGTATGCTGATGGGCCTGTATGCGCCTGGGCTCATCGGGTCCTTCCCTGGTTTCGGGATTAGGACCACCCGCGCTACCTTCCAGCTCTCCGGTATCGTGCCTCTCCTAAGTGTATCCCTGACCATTTCACAGAATCCCGCGTAGTTCGCCTTCAAGATGCACAGCGCTAGCTCTGCCGGGACTCTATCTAAGCCAGGGGCCTTTTTCGGCTTAATTCTGGCGACGCACTCCTCCATATTTTCCGGTGTGATCTGGTCTATGGCCCTATTCTCGCCGCTCCTACACCATTGTATCACCGACGGTGGGACTATCCTCCAGGCTTCGGGAGGACCCGTTACAAAGAGGTGACTCAGGGTTTCTCGGACCTGGGCCAGGGACATTACTTTTTTGATCCCCATCCCCCTGAGTTTAGCCATGACTACTCGATATGGCTTACCCCATGGGTCCGCGTCCACCATCCCGCACATCTCGCTCCACTTGCCCTCCTTTGACCGCCAGATGAGCACTTGCAGGGCTTTCGTTGACTCCTGATATGTCCTCAATGCATCGGTGACGTCCGGATCCTCCTTTTTCCTTTTCCTCTGGTGAATCCTCCTTGCACGATGCATCGCCGCCCTTGCTTCTGCAATCCCCTGGTTCCACCAGAAGTTTGGCTTCCTAGAGCCTTTAGGAATTTTTTTGTGCTTGAGGACCTCCGCCGACACCTCCTCCAGAATCCTCTGGAGCCTCTCCGCCTTTGGTTCTTCATTGTTGAGACCCTGGGGATTGCCGTCTGAGATCCTTTGGAATGCCTCCGCCACCGCCTCGACCCCCATGTCCTTAGTCGAATAGGGTGTCCATACTAGGGGAGGGGGGTTCCCCCGCGGACCCATCCCTATTGTGTGGAGGACGTACCGGTGGTCCGACTCCGACTGTCGGGTCAGGACCTCCGTCCTTGTTCTTCTTGCTGTCTGCCTGTCCGCTGCCATTACGTCTATGATAGACGTGCCCCCGTTTCTGTGGAAGGTGAAGTTGGTCCTTAGTCTAATCGGGGTCAGGCCATGCCTGTCCATCAGGCCCATACACAGGTGACCCCTCGCGTCTATCTTCCTTCCACCCCACGCCGGTGACTTGGCATTTAAGTCCCCAGCCACTATTAATCCTTTCCCCTGGGCGCTCAGTTCTGTGATAATCCCCTCTAGCTCATCAAAGTAGGCCTTAAAATCAGTTTTTTTGTTCGGTGAGCAATAGCAACTGATTATGTTTATATTGGCGACCTCCACTGCGACTATCCCGTTCGCCATCACTGTCGGGGTTAGGGCTGTGAATCGTCCCTTAAATCCCGTCACCCATATCGACGCGTCGCCCGATTGGTCATTTGACCACTCGGGCATCTGCCGATATGGCTCTGAGATTATCACAACGTCCACCCCCATCTGACAGGCTTCGTGGACCATTACTTCTTGGGCTATCCTGGTCCTATTTAGGTTAATTTGTAGGACTTTAAATGGGGGCATCTGCAATGTCCAAGGGTCTTCGGTCCCCCGTACCCGGCTTCCCTCTGTTCCTTGGGCACGCTAGCGACGCCGTGACATGCGCCAGCCTGGGTCCCCGAACCCCTTCCTTCGTGCATATCAGGCACTTAGGGGCGTTCGTACATTCCCCGATTGTGTGATCACCTGCCCCACATCTCCTGCAACGCTCTATACCCTCCTCCATCGTAGGGCACTCCCTTGCCATGTGTCCAAGCAGGTGGCACCTATAACACCTCGTTATCTTTTCGAGTGGTCTCGCTCTCGCCAAGGTGAGTCCCGTGCGGAACCTAAAGCTCCCCATCGCCTTTTTCAAGATGTTTGAGTTGGCTTCCACCACCGCCATCTTTGAACCTCCCTGCCCCATCCTCAGGGACTTCAGTCGGAGTTCCTCGGGTTTGACCTTTAATGCCCCGCTCATATCCTTTATCAGCTCGGTGGGTTCCACCATCGGGCATATATCTCTAACCTCGATGGTGGTCCTGTCCACTAAGGGGGTGATAACCAGTTCTCCAACCAGTTTCCCCAGGTTTGCGGCCATAGCGTTTGCGGTTGCCGTTCTCTCTAGTTCCACCAGTAGGTGTCCACCTTTGGTTTTCCTGACGGCCTTAACCCCCGTCAGCGCATCCCTTCCCTTTGTAACAACCAGCCTATACGTATCCATATAATTTCTGGGTTCCACCACCTTGATGAGGATCGCCTCCGGCCTCCTACGCTCCCTCAAGGTCGGGGGCTTGGTCCCCCCTCCGCTTCCGAGCCCTTGCCCCATCGGCCGGGGTCGCTGGTCCGGGGCCCCCTGCTGGGTGCCCCCTTGCCCGCGCTGGGGTTGGTGTTGTTGCAGCTGCTGATGATGATGCTGGTGTTGTTGCTGCTGTTGCTGACGCTCACGCTCCTGTCCCTGCAACTGGCCCCTCCATTGTTGTTGTTGTGGGGGCAGGATTTGCTGTTGCTGTTTATGAGCTTGCATTTCCCGTCGGCGAGCTTCCCGTCGCTCTCTCCTCCGTTGCCCCTGGGTGGATTGGCATTGCCACACCCCCTGTTGCAAGCCTGCCCCTACCTGATCCGGGGTACTCCCGTCCGTTACTCGACTCCCGCTCCCGCTCCCGCTCCCCGTTCCTTTACTCCCTCTTCCGGCGGAGCCCTGGGGGGCTGGGGGGGGGGCGAGGTTCTGTGCTTTCCCAGCCGCTACCTCAGAGTACCCCCTCCTTCTCGTGTCCCGCTCTTCCTGCGCCTCTAACGGCTCTTCAAAGAGCTTCTTCTTAATGTGGTCCGCCCCATTGTCCTCAGGGGAGCTCTTCTCCCTGGGCCTCTTATGGCTGTTAGTGGTATTATTAGTAATAGTATTACTACCACCACTGGTCAGCCCCCTCTTCCCACCCATGGGTTCCAGCTGGGGCTTCCCAAGTCCCCCGGTCTTCGCTTTCTTGTCCGCCCGTGCGGCCTCCACGCCCCCCTTACCTACCAATTGGGTATCCACCCCACTCCCTTTTCTCCCCGGTTGTAGGGTTAGGAGGTCCTCGGTCTGGGTCCCGCAGTTCGCCCTTGTGGGGGGGCATGGGGGCGGAGGGGTCCCCACCCCTCCAGACTCAGCCTCATTCCCTATCCTCTCCTTGGCTCCTCCCAACCATCTCTTGATGGAATGGGTCGCCACCGCTTCCGCCACGGTACTTGCCGCTTCGTTGCATCCGTTCGCCATGGTTTCCGCGAATAGCATGACCCCCCTGGTTGACGAGATTTTCTTGGATTTTAACGCCTCCACCAGGTCCGCACATGTTTTCGTTAGCCCGGTGAGGATCGAGGCAACCTCCCCCAGGAGTCTCCCCGTCCTCGCATCTGGGGTGCTATCCATGTCTTTCTTCTGCTGGTGGGCCTTACCCCCCCCCCCCTCTCCTGTGCCTTGGGGACCGCGGGGATCGCGAACTCCGGTTTACGTGCCCAGTCCCTTCGTTTGCCCGGGGCATCCTCTACTCGTGTTGCCGAGCACGACCTCAGTCTCGGCCCCACTATATCCCCGATACTTCTGTCCCCTCCACTCACTATTCCTCTACTTTTTCTGCCCGGCCCCTCAGGCCTGGCTTCCTTAGGTATTATGGGCGTAACAGCTCCACTCAATTTCCGCAGGAGGGGGTTCTCCATCCTGTCTTCCCCCTTCCTCTCTTCCTCCTTCTCCACCGACGCCATCCTGTCCCTCGTCGGATACCCAGTAGGGGTGGTGGCGGGGGGCCTCCCCTCCGAACCCTTTGTGGGTGTCCTCGCAAGGGTCCGTCCCTTCTTAATCCCCGTCTCCCGTGGGGGCGATTTGACAATCAGAATTTCTTCTTCCCAATCCATTCTACCCCTTCTCCTTTCCTGCTCCACCTCAAGGATTTGGCTCTCCATGAATTCCCCTATGGTGCCCTTTTTTCCCTGGGTGTCTCCTGGGGTTCTCCTTTTCTCTTTCTTCGTATCTAGCCACCCATCGTCCGTCTCGTGATCCGTTATACAATTGCCAGGTCCAGCTGCCATGGCTTGTTCCAGGGCGTGCAATGGTACCTCGGTACCTGCCCCAGTGACGCCTGCCCGCTGCTTCAGCACGACGTCATCGGCCTTATTCTTACCCGTCTCACTGCCGACAAGGCGAGCGGGGTCTGGTCTTATACCAGAATTCGCCGGAGTTTTAACATCCGAGGCCCGGCTATAATTCGACATAAGTACCATATATTGTCTTAAAGGGCGACGGCCCCACCGCCCAGCGGATTTCGCCCACCACGGACCCAGTTGTCCTGGCCCAGCGGCTCATACCACCCGGACGCCATCCCGGGAGGGCCGTCCTCTCGCCGCACGGTCCATAGTTGCCCTGGGGCTACATTCCATGGGCCCAACCCTAGCCACATGCTCTCACTAGGGTATCTTCCACTTCTCCCCTTTCTTTCCCCCATGTCCTTGTCCCCTCAATCCTTTTCCCCTTCACCCAATCGGGACGAAGGGCGCGCATGCACAGCGCGCCACACGCAGGGCCCGATCGTACTCCCTATGTGCCGATGCCCACTAACGGGCCCTCTCCCCCGGTCGCTTACAGAAAGAGAGAGAGAGCAACAAAGAAAGAAAAAGCACCGGGCACGACTCACCGGGCTGCCATGGTGCACCTTCCTGGAAGCTGGATCAGCGTGCTGCATGTTCCACATCCCGCTCCTCAGGTCCTTCCGAGCCCTTCCCTGTCCCTCCACTTTAGGGCCATCCTGTCACTTTGTTTGGGAATGAATAGTTCTCTGCGCCGCCGCACTCTCGATCACCGCAGCACCTCCTGGGCAGCGGAAGTCGCGGTCGATCCGCGATCGAACAACCAATCAGCGTCCGTCTTGTCGATCGACGCTCTAGAATGTTCGAGAAGACGACGCGGCGGAAATGGGCATCCATCTTCTGTTGCCTCTGTTCACAACCGTGCGCAACGTAACACGTATTTTGTTCATTGCATAAAAGCGTGCTCATCAAGCAATTTCAGTGTGCAAATCACTCTCAAACTGTAAGCTCAACGCGGAGTTCGCGACACATCTCACGTGTAGAACAACTATTGTTTGTGCATTCGCGGTGTGCGTGTTCACGCGTCCACGCGGAGAACCGGTGGATTATTGTACGATAAGGTGTACGGGGGCTCAACCATTTGTTTTTCACGTGCGCACAACGACCATACGTTGGCACACGTTTTTAAAAATAAAGACATCACATTCCCTTTGTGCAAAACAGTGTCTGTGTGGCTCAACGCCGATCATAACCTCACCAGCCTCCTCGTGCTCACTCTAACCTAAGAATTTTACAGTTTGGTCCTTCGAGCCGGATCGGTGATTGTGCACCACAGTGCTGTAGTTCAGTGTAGAGGGCTCACAAGCTCAACTCCCGTGTTTTGCGATGGCTGACCAAGACGAGCAAAAGGTCGCCAAATCGGCGAGCTCATCAAGGGCGCCCTCCCCAACACCGATTGTGCTCACCATCCCCACCGAAGCTCTGGGGACGAGTGGGGACAAAAAACCACCGAGGGCGACATCACCAGCGACGTTGCCCTCGCAGCTGGTGATCAAGGCCAAGACTCAAGTAGGCCGCTTTGAGTCTCTTCAGGCCTTGCAAATGCATATGCCCTCCCAAGCTCATGCTACGTCCATCGACGAGGTGGAGCTAATTGCCGCCCACGCAGAGGAGCTGCATCTCGCGTTCTGCCGCGAACACGCGCATTTCGAAGAGACGTGGCCGATTAAATTTCTCAACCATCCATACTTTGAGTCAAACTACACAGTACAGGAATCTCAACTGTACTTGAACACGAAAATTAAGCTCAACCGCCTTCGAGGAGATGTGTTGGCGATGCAGCAGCGTGCATCAGCTGCATCGAGCACCACGTCAAGGGCCTCGAAGCTGCCAGAGATAGCCCTACCCGCATTCTCTGGTGCATATACCGATTGGCCAGCTTACAGTGAGTTGTTCACCTCACTGATCATCCAGGACCAGCAGCTGATGGCGATTGATCGGCTCCACTATCTACGATCCAGCCTCACAGGAGAACCTGCGAGGTTAGTCAACGCCTATCCACTCACTGGTGCATCATTTCAGTCTTGCTGGGAGGAGCTGAGCAAGAGGTATACCAACAAGCGCGTGCTCATCGAGGAACAACTCGACAAATTGCTCAATGTCTCCCCAATAGCAACCCGCAGTGCAAAAGCATTAAATGAGATTGTGACAACAATCAATAAGGTGCACAAGACACTCACCACCTTGGGCGCCATCGAGGACATGGGCAATATCTTGCTCGTCCACCAGGCGACCAGCTGGATGGACAAGTCCACCAGGGAAGCTTGGGAAACTTCGGTGGGCTCATCAAAGGATTATCCGAGGCTGACTCAACTAGAGTCCTTCATCGCGGCCAAGGTGGTCGCCTTGGAACGGATGGAAGCAGCGGCTCAATCAGGAAAGAAGGCTCAACCGCCTGTAGCTCAACCGAGCAGATCATACCCCAGCAGGGGCACTGCTCACACGACATCGAAGCCGAAGCCGAAGGCTCAACCACCCGCGTCACCCTACAGCTACCCTTGTGATTACTGCAAGGAGGACCATTACGTTGTAATGTGTCCCAGATTTAGGGAGCTGTCGGTGGAAGACAGGCGGAAAGTGATCACCGTTAATAAATTGTGCCGGAATTGTTGTGGAAGGCATCGCACCGAAGACTGCAATTCTACGCGTCGGTGCAAAACTTGTGCAGCAAACCACCACACGATGCTGCACTTGACCAAGCCTTCAGCTCACACTGCTGCTCTTTCCAAGCCTCGCGCAGAAGAGGAACCATCAACAAGTGGCGCAACCCATTGAAGTATCGGTGCAGTCGTCCCATCAACAACATCAATCAGACAACAGCGCACAACGCAGACTCACACAGCATGCTCAACAGAACGAAGGAGGCTCAACCAATCATCGCCAGTGCTCACACCCTACTGTTCAGTTACCTTGTTGGCAACAGCCAACGCCCAGCTGATCACTTCAGTGTCATCTTCGCCGGTAAGGTTATTGATAGATTCAGGCTCGGAACTGACATTTGTCACAGAAGAGCTCATCAACCGGCTTAGAATTCAACGCATCCACGCATCCATCACGATCACTGGCATTGGGGGTAACTCATCTATTCAAACCAAAGGAGTCGCACTAATAACTCTGCGCTCCAACTACGATATGTCAACAGTGCACGTTCAAGCACACGTTCTGCGAGCACTGACGTCAAGTTTACCATCGGTGGAACCGCCACGTCAAGAATGGCCACATTTGAATGGCCTTCCGTTGGCCGATCCAGACTTTCTCAAATCAAGACCGATAGACATAGTGATTGGTGCAGACGTGTATGGACAAGTGATCAAGCCCACCCTCAAGAAGGGTGATTCTTCAATGCCAATTGGACAGCTGTCCATTTTTGGGTGGCTCATTCTTGGACCAGTTACAGTGGACCGGCGCACGGTCACAGCTCACCACTCTGCAGTCGTGCAGCATGTCGACAATTCTTTACAAGACATGTTGACACGATTTTGGATTCAAGAAGAGCTCCCAACAGATGCACCCATGAAGCTCACACCTGAAGAACAAGAATGTGAGGATCACTTTCGAGCGACACACACTCGTGATTCTACAGGACGATACATCGTGCGCATCCCTCTGAAGGAGTCTCCAAAGCTGCTGGGTAATTCTTATCAAGCAGCTCACGCTTGCTTGAAGCGTACACTCGTCAAACTCAACAGGAACGACGAGTATCGCAACCTCTATCAAGGCTTCATGCAAGAGTACGAGGAGCTCCGTCACATGGTAAGAGCACCATCCCTTTCACCTAATACTCACTCTGTGTTTTATCTTCCACATCATGGAGTATTGAAGCCTGACAGCCAGACGACAAAGTTGAGAGTCGTCTTCAATGGATCAAGCCCTACTTCAACTGGGTATTCTGTCAACGATTTGATGCATACGGGTGCAAATCTCCTCCTTAACATCACCGACGTGCTGCTGTGGATACGCCAGCACAAGTACATTTTTGCCACAGACGTGACAAAAATGTATCGTCAAGTCAAGATTCACGAGGAGGATCAAGATCTTCAACGAATACTGTGGATCGATGACAATTCAAAGGAGGTGCCCTACAAGCTCACAACGGTCACCTATGGGACCAAGGCTGCTCCATTTTTGGCGGTCAGAGCTTTACTCCAATTGGTGGAAGACGAAGGTCATCGCTTTCCTCTGGCGGTGCCATCAATCACGCATGCCAGATACGTTGATGACATCTTTGGAGGTGCAGACACAGGTGAGATACTCATTACAATTGCTCACCAATTAAAAGATCTGTGCAACGCGGGAGGGTTTCCAGTAGCCAAATGGCATTCAACCTTTCCTCCGTTGCTTGATGCAATTTCTCAAACCCAACGAGCCCAAGGCTCAATTATATCACTCGACGACTGCAATACCAAAATTCTCGGACTTCAATGGAATGTGATCAACGATGAATTTTCTTTCACTTCAAAACCAAGCTCAAATTCACGGCTCACCAAACGCCTCATCTTATCAGAAGTAGCACAAATATTTGATCCATTAGGTTTTCTAGCGCCGGTCATAATTCGAGCAAAAACACTATTGCAAGAGTTGTGGCTACAAAAGCTCAACTGGGATGATCCACTGCCTTCCCAAGTAACGTCACAATGGCTCATCATCAGAGAAGATTTAACAAGCTTGCGCAAGCTATCATGTACAAGGTGGTTCAACACCTACAGCAACTCTACAGTGGAACTACACGGCTTCTCTGATGCCTCATAACTCGCCATGGCAGCGGTAGTTTACATTACCGTATCATCACCGTCCACAAATCACAAAGTGTCGACACTAGTGTGCTCCAAGACTAAGGTAGCACCACTAAAGAAGCTCACAATCCCGAGACTCGAGCTTACTGCAGCATTGATGCTGGCGAAGCTCACCAAATATGTTCAAGCAACGCTCAAGCTCAACATTGCTACAACATATCTGTGGACGGACTCACAAGTGACACTAACCTGGATCAAAACACACGCATCACGCTGGAAGGACTACGTAAGGAATCGTGTGTCTCAAATTCAAGAGATCACCCAAGGCGCACAATGGAGACACGTTCCAGGGACTTCAAACCCAGCTGATTGCGCATCACGAGACTTGAGCGCGTTAGAGGCTCGTCCAGGCATTTCAAAGCTGCTCAATATTCAAAAGATTGAATATCACTGGGACCTCATTTACAATTATTCATCCCTCAACAAACTCATACGCATCACATCAGTTTGTTTCAGATTTGTCTCAAGGTTGAAGAAGACTCCAGTCACGCTGCCGCTCTTCACCTTATCGCCCATCGATATAGAATGGGCCAGGATCTTCTGGATCAAAGCAACGCAGGCGCTTTATTTCTCCAGCGAGATGAAGATGCTCAGCTCAGGCTCAACCCTACCAGCTGCTCATGTCTTCAATCGACTCACCGCATTCATCGATGAGAATGGAGTCATTAGAGTTGGAGGCAGACTCAACAATGTTTGCACGAGCTACGAAAGTAAGCATCCTGCAATCTTACCTCGTCACTCACATCTGTCTAAATTGATTATAGACCATGCGCATCTACAAACTCTTCATGGAGGGACCCAGCTCACCCTTGCCCAGATTCGACAAAACTACTGGATCATTGGAGGGCGAGCGCCAGTGAAATCTCACATAATGCGGTGTGTTGTGTGTGCTCGACAAAGGGGGATCCGTGCCCATCAACTGATGGGCCAACTACCTCTTTCGAGAGTTACACCCTCACGACCGTTCAACAATACTGGCACCGATTATGCGGGTCCAATCACACTGAAGACGTGGAGAGGAAGAGGTGCCAAGACACAAAAGGGCTGGATCTGTGTCTTTGTGTGCCTCACCACATCAGCTGTTCACCTAGAAATGGTGACAGATTATACAACAGAAGGGTTCATCGCCACCTACAGGAGATTTGTCTCCAGGAGAGGGATTCCTCTCACTCTTCACTCTGATTGCGGAACCAACTACGTTGGAGCTGACACCGTCCTCAAGAGAATGTTCACCCAGGGGACTGAGGCGCATCAACGCTTGAACCAGCTGTTCGTCAATGACAAGACAGAATGGCATTTCAACCCACCAGCCGCACCACACATGGGAGGCAAGTGGGAAGCGGTCGTGAAGTCAGTCAAACACCATCTCCGGCGCACAGTCAGTGAGACGGTGCTCACATACGAGGAGTTCAGCACACTTCTCACACAAATAGAAGCCATGCTCAACTCACGACCGCTCGAGCCCCTCAGTGACGACCCAGATGACATCACAGCACTTACACCAGCGCACTTTCTTGTTGGACAACCACTCTCAGCTCTTCCGGAACCGTCTGTGGAGAATTCATCAGTTCTGCCATCAGCCAGATGGCAGTTCATTCAAAAGAAGATGCAACAATTCTGGACTCAGTGGTCATCCCACTACTTGCAGAGACAACTATCCATTACCAAATGGCATCATCCAACCAACGACTTGAAGATCGGATCCCTGGTGCTCATCACAGATGAGCGATTTCCACCAAGCAAGTGGCCACTTGCGAGGGTCATCACCTTGCATCCAGGGAAGGATGGACTCACCCGAGTCGTGACGCTCAAGACCGCCACTACAACACTAATCAGGCCAATTGCAAAATTGGCAATTTTGCCTGTTTCAGATTCATCATCAACATCTTCAATCAGCTGTTGATGGCGGGAGCATGTTTGGGAATGAATAGTTCTCTGCGCCGCCGCACTCTCGATCACCGCAGCACCTCCTGGGCAGCGGAAGTCGCGGTCGATCCGCGATCGAACAACCAATCAGCGTCCGTCTTGTCGATCGACGCTCTAGAATGTTCGAGAAGACGGCGCGGCGGAAATGGGCATCCATCTTCTGTTGCCTCTGTTCACAACCGTGCGCAACGTAACACGTATTTTGTTCATTGCATAAAAGCGTGCTCATCAAGCAATTTCAGTGTGCAAATCACTCTCTCAAACTGTAAGCTCAACGCGGAGTTCGCGACACATCTCACGTGTAGAACAACTATTGTTTGTGCATTCGCGGTGTGCGTGTTCACGCGTCCACGCGGAGAACCGGTGGATTATTGTACGATTAGGTGTACGGGGGCTCAACCATTTGTTTTTCACGTGCGCACAACGACCATACGTTGGCACACGTTTTTAAAAATAAAGACATCACATTCCCTTTGTGCAAAACAGTGTCTGTGTGGCTCAACGCCGATCATAACCTCACCAGCCTCCTCCCAGTGCTCACTCTAACCTAAGAATTTTACACACTTGTTTACGGTGATCTTGCGTATGGTGCTCCTACAAGGCCCTCAGGTCCTCAGGTGCCTCCGCCCTCCCATAGTAGTCCGTGATTGCACTTATTACAGCACGTAAAAACTTCACTAAATCTTAAGCATTTCAAAAATTCCAAAAGTTCAAAAAATTCTAAAAATTCTAAAAATTCTAAAAATTCTAAAAATTCCAAAAATTCTAAAAAATTCTCCCCTGGCTCGATTGATGATCCAAGGTCCCTTTCCAGGGTATCAAAGTAGTCGTGAGGCCCTCCAGGAGGCAGTAGTGGGCCCAGAAATAGGGCTCATCGTCCATGCCCTTACTGTCCTCTTCTCCGCGACTAAGTCCAAGTCCACTGTCACTTTACTGTGGCCTGTGAAAATTTTCCGAATCTTGAAAAAATTCGCCCCTGGCTCAAATAATAGTCTAAGGTCCCTGTCCAGGGTATCGAAATGGTCGCAAGGGCCTCCAGAATACAGTAGCGGGCCCAGAAATAGGGCTCATCGACCATGCCCTTTCTATCCTCTTCTCCGCGACTAAGTCCACCAGACCACGAATCACCAAAATCGGTCAAATATTCCGACCCAGTGCTCCTGGGCCTCGTGGGCTGGTTTTATCGGCCTACCCAGCTCTTTCAGGGTGCTCCTGGGGTCAGAAACCCTTCCATGGGCTTCTTTCCCGATGTCCGTAACCTCACCTGTCACTTTGCTGTGGCCTGTGAAAATTTCTCCAGATTTTTTGAAATTCGCCCCTGACTTAATTTATATTCTAAGGTCCCTGTCCAGGGTATCAAAATGGTCGCAAGGGCCTCCAGAATACAGTAGCGGGCCCAGAAATGGGGCTCATCGTCCATGCCCTTTCTGTCCTCTTCTCCGCGACTAAGTCCACTAGACCAAGAATCCCCAAAATCGATCCATCAGTCAATTATTCCGATCCAGGGCTCCTGGGCTTCGTGGGTTGGTGGGTTGGTTTTATCGGCCTACCCATCTCTTTCCGGGTGTTCCTGGGATCAGAAACCCTTCCATGGGCTTCTTTCCCGATGTCCGTAACCTCACCTGTCACTTTGCTGTGGCAATCTCCGAAACTCGATTCCTCTGCTCTAGGACGTAGTAGCCCTGTACGCTGGGTGTCCTCCTGGTCCCGGGGGTGCCCTGCTTCTCGTGGAGGCCTTAAAATAGGGCTTAGTTGTCAAATTCCCTAATGTCCTTCCTGGTCGGAGCCCCCCCTTACACCCGATGAGTCCCCGGGGGGTCACCCTCGTTGGTCCGAGGGCGCTCAGCCCTTCACAGGGTGTTCCCAGGCCCCCCCCCCCAGTCTAGCACACCAAGCTCAGCTCGTTGTCTGTTCTCAATCCCTCAGAAATCCGCCGAAATACCAGGTAACCTCACCTGTCACTTTCACTTTCATTTTCACTTTAAAAGTCTTAAAATTCCATAATTCCTGTCGGGTTAATTAAAACACACCAGATACGATTCCAGGGTATCAAAATACTCCTTGGATTCTCCCGGGCCTGATTCGGTACCCAGGAGCCTGCCCTCATTACCCTCTTTAGGGGCCTTAGGGCGCAAAGTCTAAGTTGGTCGTAGCCAGTTCACATTTCGCGGGGTTTTTACCTCCTCCTGATTGGGGGCCCGAGTTCCCTTGCATCCAGACCTCCAATCACGTCTTTCTTCCCCGTGTCTTCTCGTCGCTGATTAGGCGCCGAGCTTCTTCTCCGTTGCTATTGGTCAGAGTCTCTTTTTCAACGGCCGGCCATGAGGGCACCTTCGCCGAATTTCCTCTATCCTGCACGATATCTACCTTCCCTATCTTCCAGAAGGTGCCCAAAACACCTAGGAAATAACCTTTATTCCCCCGTAGGTCCAACTTCTCGCCCCATGCGCTCATCTCCTTCACCGGGGCACATTAACGCTCCACCCGGCTGCGGCGGCCATCTTGACCTGTCACTTTTCGCAGCCGTGGAACGCGGCGTCCTTTCCACTGAGATATCGGGTTACACCGGGCACTTAGCTCCGCACACATTACACCCCGGCGTTACTGAAGGGTCTATGGTGCCCTTCACACCGCTCAAATTATCGCCCGCACGGTTTCACGCCCTCAATCGCGCCGAATCGGCGGAGCGACTCCACGCACGTCCGTCGCCTTGCGCGTCTCATGGCCGATCCCCCCACTTCATACATACCTGGTATCTGAAAAAGCCACAAAAGTATACATATCATCAGAAGAGGATAAAATTTTATTAAATCAACTACGAAACTTAATAGAAATAATATTCATACAAGAAGATGTCCAATTTATCTTCTGTAAAGGCACTCTTCTAACACCTCCTGTACAAGATAGACAGCAGATCATCCAGGAGAACCATCAATCACCTATAGGCGGACATAAGGGAATAACTAAGACGTATCATCGAATAAGAAGTAAATATTACTGGAAGAATATGAAATACCAAATAACACAATTTATTAAAACTTGCTTGGACTGCCAGAAAACTAAACTGGTACGAGTAAAGAATAAGGAACCTATGATACTGACAGACACACCTGTTGATGCTTTTGATAAAATTACAATGGATATAGTAGGACCACTACCTTTCACAAATATAGGAAATGGTTATATACTTACTATCCAGGACAACTTGACAAAATATTCTCTCGCCATACCATTGGCAAGTATTACTTCAGAAGATATAGCTAAGGCATTTACAGAGCATTTCATCTGTAAATTTGGAAGTCCTAAAGCAATTCTTACTGACCAGGGACCAAATTCTATGAGTGCCCTCATGAAGAAATTTGCTAGAGCGTTTCGCATCAAACAATATCGAACCTCTGCATTTCATCCTGAATCCAATGGATCCTTAGAGAGAAGTCACCATGTCCTTGTCGATTATCTACGACATTACGTATCAAAAGAAAAGCAATGGGATCATTGGTTACCTCAAGCAATGTTTTCGTATAATACAAGCACTCACGAAGGCACGAAATTTACGCCTCACGAACTTGTTTTTGGAAGAAAAGCACGTTTTCCTTCCAGTATTCCTCCAACGGACAACATTAAAACGTATCCGGACTATGTCGACAAGTTGATAGACAAATTATATCACATCCGACAAATGGCGCGAAAAAACCTAGAGGAATCAAAAGTTCGCCAGAAACATTATTACGACCGGAAGATTCAACCACAAACATACAAGGTAGGGGATTATGTATGGTTATTGCAACCAAGAAGAGAAAAACTGGGACCGGAATACAGCGGACCCTACCGGATTATTGAAGTCCTGGACAAAAGCAACTTAAAGATAGTAATTAATTCGAAACAAACTAGGATCGTCCATATGAATCGGGTAAAACAGGCAAATTTACCATAAGAAGTTGCAACCCTGCATGGGAAGTTTCCTTGAGAGGGGTGACTCAGGGGGTGATTTGAAACAACTTTTTCCTTAGCGAAAATATTGTCCGAAGCTTCGTTAAGGAGATATTAACCAAAAACCCTGACCAATGAGAGCGCGCGCCTTCCGCTCCAGCTCCCGCCGTAGCGTTGGCTACGCGGTAGGCGACCGCGCTTGTAAGGTAGATGCACCAGTAAATGAACACGTACCAGTGAATGGACATTTTTTATTAAAATGAGTAAAATAAGTTATTAAAATCAGCAACTAATTAATTAAACACTTCTTTTAATTTCTTGCTTCGTATCCAAATATTTTTTGCAGCACGTGGAATCAATCGCGCTGCGAGCATAATTTTATAAAAGTGTTCATTCATTAGGCTTAAGTGTTCATTTATTGGTGCGTTTACCCTACTACGAACGTACGAACAAGCAAGCCGGCATGCATCGAGGGAAACCGCGTTACACAGTTTTTTTTTAAAGCAGAATCTTAAATAAGAATAATTTGAAGTGAGAGGACAAGAAGTACGTAAATTTCGTTTTTAAATAAGGCATAAACGAAAAGGTAACGTAACAGAAAATGTACGACAAGTGATCGTAATTCGTTATTAAGGTAAAAATCCGTAGTTTAACAACGGCCAACACAACTAAATTTAAAAAATAATATTAGGTGTATGAATAAATTCTTTCCGACTGGAATTTCTATCGCGGTGGTATTCAGAAGCTGCCAGAAAAATGGCAAAAGGTAATTAACAATAATGGAAATTATTGCGATTATCGAGTTGTTTTCATATTTTTTAAATCGAACTATTATTGTACCCTAAAATCGGAAAGAATTTATTTTCACACCTAATAATCACCAATAAATTAAATAAAACTCACCCTTTCGGACATTCTTTTCCTTGCTTTCCTTCCCTTTTCGGAAACCTGTGTCACTGGGCCACTGTACCGACCCTGGTCATCGGCGTCCAGTGCTCAGCTGATCGCAGGGTCAATGTACCGAATATTCACTTCACTGCACGGCTACTAACACTGTTCACTTAATTTATGTTTCACGGAACGTGTTGTTCTTACGTTATAAAAATTGGTGGCCCCGAAAGGGGCCGATTACTGTTAATTACTGGGACGAGATTACTACTATTACCCGGCGAAAAGAAGACTCGTGGCAGACGGTCTTGGGCTGTGCAGTCCGCTGCTGTGACGATTGGTCGCGTCACCTATTTGGGCACACTTTTACAGACGGGGCACACGTATTTTGGTTATTGGCTGAAGTTGCCACATACATTGTCGCACTGCGCGGCGAAGAGATCGAACGAAACACGAGATCGAGTGGGATAGAGCGATCTGACCGACGATCGTGTAACGTTCTCAAACGAGACTGTGCCGTTTGTTACAGGCGATTCCACAAGTAGAGCGGTTTACCTGTGAAATTATGGGATTGGTTCGGGTGGCGTGCGATTAAGAAATGAATTTCAAGATTCTAGAGTCCTTCTTTTAACAATAATTAACAAAATAGTTTATTCAAGAAAAGGCTTTTGACGCTAGGTCGAAGTAGAACATATAATACGACACGGAGTCGTTTGAACTTTGACGATATGATATTTGCGTAACGACGTATAAGTCGTTAATAAAGGATATTCCTTTGACTTTGGTTTCGACGCTAGATCGGAATTAAAGAATAACGTTTGATTTCGGTCTCTGCGCTAAACCGGTAATTAAATATAGTATAATAGTACGATACTAAATCGTAAATTGAACATAAAGTCTCGACGCTAAGTCGATATAATGGTTTGATACAATGATGACGCTTGGTCGATTTGGAATGTTAAGTTGATACTTGGAGAGGGTTCCTTCTCTCGGATTTGTTGTAGCTTCCAGTTGCCTATCAGCTGGCCCACGCTTTCTAGGATGGAAGCCGAGGGGCTAGTGAAAGCGACCTCTGGATGGAAGTTGAGGGGCTAGTTAAAGCGACCTCTGGATGGAAGTTGAGGGGCTAGCTAAAGCGACCTCTGGATGGAAGTTGAGGGGCTAGTTAAAGCGACCTCGGATTGATGTTGAGGGGCTAGTGAAAGCGACCTCGAAGGAAGTTGAGGGGCTAGCTAAAGCGACCTCGTATGGAAGTTGAGGGGCTAGCTAAAGCGACCTCGGATAGGTGTTGAGGGGCTAGTTAAAGCGACCTCGGAAAGATGTTGAGGGGCTAGTTAAAGCGACCTCGGAAAGGTGTTGAATGTAGGAAGTTGAGGGGCTAGCTAAAGCGACCTCTGGATGGAAGTTGAGGGGCTAGTTAAAGCGACCTCGGTTAGATGTTGAGGGGCTAGTGAAAGCGACCTCGATGGAAGGTGAGGGGCTAGCTAAAGCGACCTCGTATGGAAGTTGAGGGGCTAGCTAAAGCGACCTCGGATAGGTGTTGAGGGGCTAGTTAAAGCGACCTCGGAAAGATGTTGAGGGGCTAGTTAAAGCGACCTCGGAATGGTTGAATGTTGGAAATTGAATGTTGGTAGTCAGGACGTTGAATATATATAGACTTGTTGAGAGACTTCTATAAGCGGCGTGCTTATGGTTCGGTAGCAGAACCCAGTCTGAATCTCCGCTGCTGGCAGGCTCGTATTTATACTGTTTGGCGATACCTTGCTCTCGCCAATCACTAGCTGTCGAACTCGCGCACCAATTAGAATTCGCATCCGGTTCCCGCCGGGTCGCGCACTGCACTCGGTTTATTCGGCGTCCGGTTTATCGCGCGGGCTGCGCACGCGCGCTTGAGTCGTTCACGGCACTGAGTTCGCAGGCGGTTATGCGCATGCGTTGCGAATGTCCTTAATACTAATATTACAACTTAGATATATAGAATAAAAATAGTAATTGCTATAAAGAATAATGGAAAAATCTGCGGCGGTTGGTAGCGGTACGTTACAATCGTCAAAACAAAACAATAGCGTAGGCTACAGCGGACTGCACAGCCCGAGACCGTCTGCCACGAGTTTTCTTTTCGCCGGGTAATAGTAGTAATCTCGTCCCAGTAATTAACAGTAATCGGCCCCTTTCGGGGCCACCAATATTTATAACGTAAGAACAACACATTCCGTGAAACATAAATTAAGTGAACAGTGTTAGTAGCCGTGCAGTGAAGTGAATATTCGGTACATTGACCCTGCGATCAGCTGAGCACTGGACGCCGATGACCAGGATCGGTACAGTGGCCCAGTGACACAGGTTTCCGAAAAGGGAAGGAAAGCAAGGAAAAGAATGTCCGAAAGGGTGAGTTTTATTTAATTTATTGGTGATTATTAGGTGTGAAAATAAATTCTTTCCGATTTTAGGGTACAATAATAGTTCGATTTAAAAAATATGAAAACAACTCGATCATCGCAATAATTTCCATTATTGTTCATTACCTTTTGCCATTTTTCTGGCAGCTTCTGAATACCACCGCGATAGAAATTCCAGTCGGAAAGAATTTATTCATACACCTAATATTATTTTTTAAATTTAGTTGTGTTGGCCGTTGTTAAACTACGGATTTTTACCTCAATAACGAATTACGATCACTTGTCGTACATTTTCTGTTACGTTACCTTTTCGTTTATGCCTTATTTAAAAACGAAATTTACGTACTTCTTGTCCTCTCACTTCAAATTATTCTTATTTAAGATTCTGCTTTAAAAAAAAAAACTGTGTAACGCGGTTTCCTTCGAAGCATGCCGACTTGCTTGTTCGTACGTTCGTAGCACAAGCGCGGTCGCCTACCGCGTAGCCAACGCTACCGCGGGAACTCGGGCGGAAGGCGCGCGCTCTAATTGGTCGGTGTTTTTGGTTAATATCTCCTTAACGAAGCTTCGGACAATATTTTCGCTAAGGAAAAAGTTGTTCCAAATCACCCCCTGAGTCACCCCTTTCAAGGAAAACCGACATTTTTGGGACACCCTGTATAAAGGGAAGCAAACAAAGGATTTCCTCATTGTAGCGAAAAGTAAGCAAAGACGTATATAAATTTTTTTTTATTGAAAAATGTCAGGAAAGACCTGTCTTAAGAAAGTATACGACAGAGATGTATACTTCTACAAGAATAGTGTCATTTGCGCCATGTGTACGCAAAGGGTGGAGCTACTAGAGGAGGAATCTCTCAAAGACCACCTAATCACGAAATATAATTTGTGACGCTGGCGGATATGCCACTTTTGTAGGAGAACGTTATATATAGCCCAACCGGTGGAAAGATGTGAAGAATGCAAGGCAGTTGGAAATTAAATTTTTTGTATCACTTTTACACACTACACTCTACAAATACACGCCCCACACACATCCAGAATGTATTTAACACACACACGTTTTATATTTCTTATTTTTATATTTTATCTTACACTACACTTTACAGTTACACACTACAGACACGACCAGATTGTAATAAATACTCACACTTTTTATAATAAATATATATTCTATTTTTTCTAAAAAACTAAAACAAACGAAAATCATATTCCAACCTATAAATTAAGAGAAAAAAAATAGACTAAGTAGCAGACGAATGTAATTGCGTAGGCAACATAGTTGCAGGAAAATTTTTTGTAAAATCCGCTAGAGGGCACTAAAACATAAGTCCCCAATATGTAGTTTAAAAAACCCGCGCTTGCGCAGCATTCAGTCTGCCATTATTCTTGCAAAAATGCCAAGACGCTCCGGCAATCGTCACTTTAAAATCAAAAAGAATGTACAAGAATTGGAGGAAATATTTAAGGAGATGATCCCCATTCCTACCTTAATAACTCCACTCCCGGGAAGCCCGGAAAAAATGGTAAAAACCTCTTTTTAATCATAAAATTTTCCAACTAACAAAACCTTTCCTATTAAGACACCACCTCACACTCCTCCGGACTTCACATTACCGACGACTCCGGAGTATCCTACAACTCCGGACTTTATTCGCCCAAAGACCCCGGAATTTAAGGTCCCGGAGGTTTCGCCGAAGAAGTGGCCACAATTAATTACAATCCATGTCCCGAGCCCTGACTGGGAAATGTATAGGGCTCTTCCTAAAGAAGACCCACGAAGACGAATATGGAGACTGCTGGATTTATTTGGTACGGGAGCCGCAAACCCATACAGACCCAAATAATTCATAAATATATATAACATGTAAATAAATACTCCCATATATATACATATAAATATCAAATGTCCATTCCATTCCCCACCTCCGATCCAATCTCTCGAGGACGAGAGATCCCCCAGGGGGGGGGGTGTAACGTCCCACGGGGACTCAAACCGGTAAAAACCGACTGTCGGTAAAACAGAACTGATCCGCATTACCATGTAAACCATCTTCTATTACCGCGCAAATATATTATGAAGACTTTTATGCAGGGAGTCGAGACCGAAGCAGAAACCGAAATTCAGACCGGTCTTGACCGGTCTAGCGACCAGTAACCGAAGCGAAAAGGGACCGATATTGCGACCGTAACAGTGAGAGGTTGCGAAAAGAAACCGAAACTCCAGACCGATTGCCTCTCGGTCGGGAATCTCAGACCGAAGGCCTGACCGCTCTGGCGACTGGTCGGAGTGGTCGGTTGACCGCTCGAGTTAATTTATGGAGAGGTTTCTGTTCCTCTCCATAAATTACGAGTCGGAACGGTTCGGAGCGGTTCGGAGCGGTTCGGAGCGGTTCGGTTCTGTTCGGATCGGTTCAACCTAGCTGAATAAGCCGGGAAGGTATGGATGCTGTTCCTGTCGCTCACTGTTTAGTTATGTATATATGTAAATAGTAGACTTAAGTTAAATAGCGCGTTTTATTAGTTTTAAGGAAATTTTCTCGTCTCTCGACATGCGACAGTCCGCTATGGCTGTCGTGATCCGCGACCACAGGTGATTACGGTGTCACCATCTCTCTAATTACCTGCGAAGCAGTTGTTCTCTCCCCACTCTTCTCAGCGAGCTCCGTTTCCTCGATCGCGACGAATTCCGGCAGTCGATCTCTGGAATCGGTACTTGACAACCGCTACAGATTTACATACGCTTTATACTCTAACTCGCTCGCAAGAGAACCGGAGAGATCAGTGCTTGACAAAGAAAATATTCTCGATTCGTACTAGTCTCATAGTGCTAGTTTATTACTATTCAAGTCTGTGGATAAACGCGAAATACAGTGACGATACTCGTGCTGGTTAAAACTAGAGTTCTACGTACAATTAATTAAACCTACTTATCCTATACTTAGAACTACTTAAAGTTAACTTCGCTAAAATCTAAGCTAGAACAATTTTTACAACGAACACTCACACTGTTTGTCACTCTCGTGACGGGTTTGTTGATAGCAGACTTTTGCAGTTATTTGTTACTGTAACACTGTCCATTTCAAACTATGTCGATTTGCCGAGATATTATTGTATTTCAAACACTAGTTATGCATTATTTTAACAGAAGTAGTTAATATAAATAAATTATTGTTAATATAGAAATAAGAAGAAAATGATTGAATTTATAATTTTTCGTATGGATATTTTAAAAGTATGTCCAAGTGTCGAAAAAAAAAACAGAAGACAGGAATGTAATAAAATGTAAATATATATTTAACAATAGCATAAATAACAAATTTTACAGCAAAATTTATTACAATGTTTCAATTTTTATCTCTGGGAATAACATATGAAAACATTATTTAACATCTTATGAATCAGTTGTATAAGCGTTACATATTCAATTTTTATTACGATATACATGTATAAGAAAGGAGTGTGGTACATCGGAAAATACTCCTGTGATGCGGATGCGAGTAGTACATCTAACGTAAGACAAAGATGGCCCCGTCATGATTGTACGTTGCCATTCTTTAGTACCTGTAGGAGAATGAATATTGGTTTCTGAGCAAAACAATTAGTGGTGAAAGTAAATTGTGCTTAATAAAAATGGAACTTATCTTTCGATGAGTGGTGAAGAAGCCATAATGCCCATATCTCGGTCGTCGCTTGAAGTCCTTCACGTGTCAGGTCGCTGTTCCTCTTCCGTTTCGATCCAATGGGGAGATGATTGCCATTCTGTATTTCCTGTAAAAGAATCAATATTAGTGTGTCAGCAAAACAATTCGTGGTGAAAGTAAATTGTGCTTAATAAATATGGAACTTATCTTTCGATGAGTGGTGAAGAAGCCATAATGCCCATATCTCGGTCGTCGCTTGAAGTCCTTCACGTGTCAGGTCGCTGTTCCTCTTCCGTTTCGATCCAATGGGGAGATGATTGCAGTTGTCCGTAGTTGATACCCGCCGTCGAAGTCCCTCGATGACGATGTTGTTCCTTCTTGTTGTGATTGCAGTTGTTATATACACTACACTATAATGCACTGCACTGCACTACAGTAAAGTACACTGCACTACACCGCACTACACTACACGGCACTGCACTGCACTACACAGCTACTCACGCTTAGACTAATTAATAATATCACGACTTAAATAATGTATTACATCTAACAACCATTATGTCGTCAATGACATGAGTAGTATAGCTAGGCGGGTTCTAATTCACTTTTTCGTATCAAATTACATTCCCCCTCCCCTCCCCCTCGGCGGGGTAGTGTGGTGGGGGGGAAACCTCGGCGCGGGGGACCGCGGGGGAGAGGAAGACCGGTTGCGCGCGCACGTGCCGTGGAGTGGGGGAAGCCGCGACCGTGGAGGGGATCAGTCCCGGCCGAACCGTCGCGGAGACCTCTCTGCGGACCTGACCCACCCCCGAAAATTTCCACAGAGGGTCGTCCCCTCCCTCTAAAAAAATTTCTGGGGCCGGGTCTTGTATGAAAAATCTTTTTTCAGACTCGATCCAGCCCCAGAAATTTTTCCCCAAATATTTTTTTTCAAACCAATATGTAGCAGAAATTGTCGAATAATTTATCGGATGATGTACTTAGAGGGAGAGCACTACTTAGTTATAACGTCTTCGGAGGAGGGAAAGAGAGAGCAATACTTAGTTCTAAAGCTAGCAAGTTTTCAAAATGTTTTTTCAATCCTAACGTCGCAGCGTCTCGCGCGATTGCAGGTAATTTGAGCCCACCCTCAAGGCTAAAAGTCTCGACACGTTTTGAATGTAATATGATACCTGTGGAAGCGTCGGATCTTAGAAAATAGGTGTCAGCAGAAATTACATCGAATGATTTTGCGCGCTAATTGGTCATATGTATGAATCACAGAAATAATTATGCAGCATCAGCAGAAATTACCTCGGGGGAGGGGGTACGTCAAAAGAGATAGACAGAGATACCAAATCGCGGCGAGGGTATAAAAGCGAGTTCCAAACTGCACAAGGCCTCAAATACTTGCAACCTGTTGCACAAAAAAAGACATTACATTTACATTCCATTTACGATCATGGAACAATTCGCGCAAGTAGAACACCAATTGTTGGAGCAATCCGAACGATTGATTTCGCGAGAGGAATACCTCGCGTGGGAAGAACGGTGCAACGAGTGTATCGAATCGTTGGAAGAACACAGCCGCGTGAAACGCTCGCGATTATCGATCGGTGTTCGGCAATCGCTGGTTGCTCGAATCGCGAGACTCGAAGGATTGAAGCATTTGGTGCGCGGCCGTTTCGTACGCGAAGGTGCCGGACATTCGAGTACGGGACTTTTGTGGCGTGAAATAGATACTGCTTTCGATAGCCGCGTATTAACTGGTGCCGTGCTAAATTCGAACTATATCGAACCGCGCAACTTCCTCCAAGATGCGGGGACCATCGTGCTGGAGCATGTGCGGGATGCTTTGAGGAAACGTCGAAACCTCAAAGTGAACACTGTGTTTAACGGTGAATTTGTGGCAGGTGACAAGCGTGCTTGTAAAAGCATCAACACCCGAAACTGTGAACTCTTCGGCACAACCGATCTACAGGAGTGGTACCAGCGATGCGTCATCCAACCCACCCTGGCATCGCTGGAAGAGTTCCAGGAACGCGACAGCGGATGGGCATTGGCGAAGATTCTCAACCTGACCGTCAATGTCAATAAGTACAACCCGCTGCGCGCGGGATGTCACATCGAGTTGCCGCGGCAATTGTCGTTGAAGAAGGCAACGATTAGCGTGCGATCCGAGGACAATGCGTGTTTCGCGTGGGCGGTGGTCGCAAGTCTACATTCCACGGAAAGAAACCCTCATCGTACAAGCTCATACCCACACTATACATTGGTGCTAAATCTCCAAGGCATTGAGTTTCCAATGTCTCTGGCGCAGATTGGAAAATTTGAACGGCTGAACGACATCTCCATCAATGTCTACACCTTCGAGGCGGAGAAAGGATCGATGATCTTTCCACTGCGTCTCACCAGTCAAAAGAGGGATCGACACGTAAACCTGCTCTACACGCCGAATCAAGAGCACGGCGATGTAGGACACTTTGTATGGATCAAGAACTTGTCCCGGCTGGTGAGCGCACAGCTGAGCAAGAAGAAAGCCAAGATATTCGTCTGTGATCGGTATGTATAGAAAACTTGTGAAATGTTGAAATGTCTCGCGAAACAATTAAATAAAAATTTTTTTTACAGATGCATGCACTACTTCAGAACTGCCGAGAAGTTGGAGGTCCATTCGCTGGACTGTAGGCAGATGAACGACTGCGCCATCCTGCTGCCCAGCGAAGGCAAAAATCTCCTCAGCTTCAGCAACCACTGCAGGAAGGAGCGACTCCCCTTCGTGGTGTACGCCGATCTGGAGTGCATCATTGAAAAAACAGAGGACAACCACAGAATGGGTGATATAGACAATAAATTGTGCGCGTATCAACACCATAAAGTTCATAGCATTGCCTATTATATGCATTGTTCGTACGATACATCGTTATCGACGTATCGATGCCGCCGCGATGCGGATTGTGTTTCATGGTTCGTCGATGAATTGAAAAATTTTGCGAATTTTGCTAAACCCATCTTGGTCAGTAATGTTCCAATGCTTGATTTAACCACCGAACAGTTGATGGCATTTCACAATACAACACACTGTCATATTTGCGAACAGCCATTCGAGGCTAGCGATAAACGAGTCCGCGATCATTGCCATCTTTCCGGACGGTTTAGAGGCCCAGCACATTCGGAGTGCAATTTAAATTATAAAAACGCGTTTTACATCCCCATAGTTTTCCATAATTTATCCGGCTACGATTCGCATTTCATTATCGAGGAAATAGCTACCGCTTTCGAAGGTCACGTTGACGTATTACCCATAACTAAAGAAAAATACATTTCTTTCACAAAAAATGTTGAAGATACGGCTGAATCAGACTCGCGAAATTGTATTAAATTGCGATTCATCGATTCGTACAAATTTCTCAATACCAGTCTCGACAAATTAGCATCTTTTCTTAGCACGGATCAATTAAAAATTTTACGATCCCAATTTGAAACATTATCCACCGAAGATTTCAATTTATTGACGCGAAAGGGTGTCTTTCCGTACGAATACCTTGATTGCGCGAACAAGCTGCAGGACCCATGCTTACCACCGCGCGAGTCATTCTACAGTTCGTTAACAGGTGAGACCGTATCCGAGAGCGATTACGCGCACGCCGAGACTGTCTGGCAGCGTTTCGGGATTAGAACCTTGGGCGAATACAGCGACTTGTATTTGAAAACAGATGTCTTGTTATTGGCAGATATTTTTGAAAATTTTCGCGAAAGTTGTATCAAGAGTTACGGACTAGATTCGGCACATTATTATACTTTACCCGGGTTCACGTGGGATGCAATGCTAAAACACACCAAAATTACATTCGAATTGCTCACAGACGTCGATATGGTCATGTTTATCGAACGCGGTATACGCGGGGGTTTAAGTCAATGTTCCGGAAGATACGCACATGCCAATAACAAGTACATGCCATCTTACGACGCATCGGAACAATCATCGTACTTGATGTACTTTGACGTGAACAATTTGTATGGATGGGCAATGTGTCAGCCCATGCCACATGCTAAATTTCAATGGGTCGAAGATGTTGCAAATTTTGATGTGTCTTCGATCGCTGTCGATTCGCCCACGGGATACATTCTCGAGGTAGATCTGGAATATCCCCAACATCTGCACGACAAGCATGTCGATCTACCGTTCTGCCCGACGCGTGCCAAACCGCCAGGCAGCAGACAGGACAAGTTACTCGCGACGGTATACGATAAGCAGCGTTACGTTATCCATTATCGCAACCTGCAGCAGTGCACGCGTCACGGTCTTCGTATTTCAAAGATACACCGCGTGCTTCAATTCACTCAATCCCCCTGGCTCCGCGATTACATAGAACTCAATACACGGTTTAGAACAAGCGCGACAAACGATTTTGAAAAAAATTTGTACAAATTGATGAACAACGCGGTATTCGGTAAAACTATGGAAAATGTGCGAAACCATGTGGACGTAAAACTTTTAACACATTGGGAAGGGCGATATGGCGCGGAGGCAATGATCGCGAAACCGAATTTCCACAGCAGAAGTGTTTTTTCGGAAAATTTAATAGCTGTTGAATTGCGAAAACTCGAGGTGAAATTCAACAAACCGATATACGTGGGTATGTGCATTCTGGACATATCAAAAATTTGTTTGTATGAATTTCACCACGATTACATGTCTCCCCTGCACGCTCAAAATTGTAAAATTCTATATACGGACACAGACAGTCTCATTTATCAAATTCAATGCGATGATATCTACGAGTCCATGAAACAGAATATCGATAGATTCGACACAAGCGATTATCCTACCGACAATCCATATAATATGCCGCGCGTAAATAAGAAGGTTCCGGGGTTGATGAAGGATGAAAACAATGGTCCGATAATGACAGAATTCGTAGGCCTTAGATCGAAAATGTATGCACTTCGCGTAGACGGTAAAAAAGATACGAAAAAGGTGAAAGGTGTAAAGACCAACGTCGTCGCCAGGACGATAACTTTCGACGACTACGCGCAGTGTTTGCACAGGGAGATCGAAATGGTTCGCAGACAATCATGCATACGGGCAAAAATGCACAAAGTGTACACCATTTCAGAATCCAAAATCGCTCTAAGTCCACACGATGACAAGCGGTATATCGTACCCGATTCGACCGACACTCTGCCCTGGGGACATTATAAAGTTCCGTTGTAAAATAGAAATTATTGTATTTATTAACTTGTTTCTTATAATTACCGTTATAAAATAGGATTCTGGGATATTTATGTCTCTGTTAACGCAATAATATCAATTTCTTCTATAAATTTCCAGAATTTAGTGAAGAATTAGGTATCTGTCTTTGCTATCCATGGGCTAGTAAATAAAGATACATAATTCTTCACTAAATTCGGTGAATTTATAGAAGAAATGGATATTATTGCGTTAACAGAGACATGAATATTCCAGAATCGATACGAAGTTTTCAAATTTTGCGAGCGTCGCGATAGCGGTACGATGTCGATGAAACTATTGTATTTATTGTATAATGTTATAAGAAATGTATAAGAATGTTCTTCGCGCATGTATAGAAATTATTATAAATGGTGGAATTATTGTGTAAATAAATTGGTCACTCATGTATATGTATCATTGTATTTATTTAATCATGTATTATTATTTTACATTACATTATTTTTATTTATCCAAGAATTGTGTGATTTATCAAACCCCAGCCACTTGACGTATACCTTATCCCCCTTCCTACGCAACACTTTTTCCACTAGATACACATCAGGATCGGTGACGCGTTGCAGCTCGTGTTCATAGAATCCTCCGGCAACAGGTTTTCCACAGGAATCGACCAGCAGATACGTTGCGGGATTAGTTGCCTGTACTTTGGCTATCTTGAACACCTCAGTTGTCCAATTCGGTGTATAGCCTTTATCGTAGATGGTTTTAAATTTGCTCACGCGCACAAACTCGCCCAATTTGAATCTCGCTGAAGCAGCGATCTTTATGTTGCTATATACGGTGGCTAGCAGCTTATCGGCGATCGCAGGGGTAACATCGCGAGGATGCATTTTGATGGTTCTATGTTTTCGTGCGTTATACTCTGCAAGTAGACGCGGTAGCACATCGGTCCATTTATAGGTTCCATTGAGCGTAAATAGTTTCCACATGTTGTTCTTCAAAGTTCGATTGAAACGTTCTACGACTGATGCCTTCATCACCGAATACGTTGAATAATGATTAATGCCATGCTTTATCAGGAGTTTCTGCACATCGGCGTTGTAAAATTCTTTTCCTTGATCAGTTTGCAAATTTTTCGGATATCGATCTCTAAATATCTTTGCAAACGCTTTAGTCACCACAGCACCACTTTTAGTCTTGAGCGGCAACGCCCACGCATACTTGCTCAACACATCGATGACGGTGAGTATGTAGTAGTGACCTTGGTTGAATCGCGAGTATGGACGCATTTCTACAACATCAGCTTGCCACAGATCATCGTATCCATGCACTATGACGCGCCTCCGTGGGAAATGTCTTCGAGCTGGAGCATGCAATTCCTCAACAAGTTGCCGCTTCTTGCGACCATGGTTTTCTTCTTTACTCTTGGATTTCGATAATGGTGGCATGTTTAATCGCAGAGGTGTCTTTGACACGAATGGTGCGATAATTATCATGCATATGCATTATGTGCTCCCACCCGCCCCGAGGAAATTCTGGTCAAGTTCAGTCGTCTCGCATGATTCTCCTTCGCATTATTGCTGCGGAATAGAATTCGATGGCTGTGATATCTTTTGAACGCTGTTTTGCAACGTTAGCATATCTCTCTGAAGCACGATCAGTTTCCTCTCTAATTCTTCCTGCTGCTCTCTCAAAAGTTTAATGCTCTTTTCCATGTATAGTTTATTGACAGCATCAGTGTCAGCCACCGGCTGAGCTACGCGTCGTATCTTGCGTGATTTTGCATCAAAGTCAGCACCGGTCACGCAAAGAGCGTTATCTCGCATATCATTTCGAAGCAAACCGCTCCGTTTGTAGTCCATTCTAGATGCTCCACTCTTCTCGAGCGACACTCCAAATTTGTTGATCGGCATCTCGATGCATACAACGCACATCATAGGCGCGCGGCTTAATTTATAATGAGACCTGCCTCGCGGAGTTCCTCGATAATCGATAGAATTTCGTTGTCATGCGAGTTGTTACCCGCCTGACGCGACGCTTCCAGCAAACGGAATCGATCCACCAGCTCGTTGGGATCGTCCCAGTGCACGTAATCGATCTTGATATCGTTTACCACCATGACTCGCGGTGTCGATAGACCTTTCCCTGTCCTACTAATCGATACACGGGGGAGTAGCGGTGCAATTACATGTTTGTACTTGTATCCCTTGTTACCCAATATGGGATTTTGAGCATCATGACCGCGTCTGTGTGCATTCGTCGTCAGCAGTATACTTTTATATTTTTGTTTATCGGCATCGGTGTATGTGGTATCGTCGGGAATTCTCTTAAAAATCAGTTCGTAAAGACCGGGTGTTCCTCCGTATTTTATACCATCGATGATTATATTATCATCCTTGTCTATATCGAAAGCCTTATCCCCAAGCATCGGTCCACTACCACCAAAGTATATACCATACACATAGTCCATGGTCATATCCCTATCACTACTTAGGATTCCGCTCATATATTTTTGACCCAGCGGGCCGAAATGGTTGCGCAACGTTTCTCATCCCGTGGATGTTTGGAGTTGATGTCTGACAGATGTTGCAAACGACTCATCTGCAGAAGTTTCGAAACCGTCGGCATCATTGGTTGCGACCGATTGTACAGTGGGAAATGTATTTATTGGTGTGGAAGAAACCGTGGAATCGTTTGACGTGACATTCTGCCGTTTCAGCTTCGTGTTGTGCCCTGCGTGATGGCTCGCAAGGCTGGTACGGGATTTGGTGATGTCGTAGGTACGGAGGGAATCAAAGATGGGAATCTACGGGGTGCACTACTCGGTTATATTCAGATATTACTCTTTATTATAACCTTAACTTAACTAGACTGGGAATTACAAGTGTTAAGCCACGTTAGCACGTCGAGTGTCAAGACCAGAATGCCCGTTAGCTGTGTTAGGTAGGTCTTTATAGCCTGCTGGGCGTGGTACGCGTTACTAAGCCGGTCGCGGCGGTGCGCTTACATATTGCTGATTTGATAGATTTGGTCGCTTAGCGGCTCAGCTGGGAAACTTCTCGAACATAGCGAAATGTAATATGATATGTATAATATGTCTGGCGGCGCGTGTGCTTGGGCGTTTCCTGGGCACAACATCCCTTCCCCCTAAGGGAGAAAAAGCCATAGCTTTTTCTTAGCGGTCGGTTAACCTTAATTCATAACTAGATTATAATAGTAATTCGGTACATGTGAATATTATTAGTTTACATTTGATACGACCCTTATATTATAAGATTACAATGTTTCAAAGTGAATTGGTGGAGGACGTTCCTTGCTTACTAACTATTTTTATTATAGCTTCGGGTTTTTGTGTGGTTTTGTCACTACTAGTGTTGGTCGTCGTACATTGTTGTGGTGCTCTCATATTGAAGTGACTAATACATTTGTAGAGTGTAAAGATACATAACGTGACTGTTAAAAATCCCGTTATCGAAGATATTGCAAAAAAACTGTAGTGATACTCGGTAGGTATTATCTCGGGTTTTTCTAAATCATTTTGTAGCTCGTCTAATTTTTTACTAACTTTGTTTAGCTCTTCTGGGTGTTTGATTATCCTTTTTAATTCGAAATTTGTGTTCCGATACGAGTTTACAGTGATTTGTGGAAGTGCGATTTCGCCTAACGTCAGATTGTAGTCTGGTAAGTAGTTCCACGTTTTTTCTATTCCATATTGTTTTCCGGTTTCTATCGTAAATTCGGCGGTAGTGATGGTACATTTATTTCTTATAGTTATTATACCAGAGTCCTTAATACTATACATTTTTGTGCCTTTATCGTCGCAGGTCGCTGCTAATTGTATCGGTTTCGGCGCGATATAAATCCACGTGCCCGGTTGTTGCAATTCTATCAGGATCGTGTGATTCAGTGTCATTATTCGTACTTTACAATTGTGTGGTTTTTCCGTCAATTTTGTGTATAATGTATAATTCCCTTTTTTTCTTTTTAATAAATTTGTGTTTCCTTTTCGTTAATAATTGTTACGCGCCGTTACTCTCCTTCACTATTGCGACCGTTTCCCTATTCCTGTCCTATTCTATAAAATGTTTAAGCCGGTTCGCGTGTACGCGGCGCGTTTTTCGTCCATTACTTATAGTGTAATTATTATTGTCGTGCGTATCTTGTATCGAGTAGGGGCCTATCCACGCGGGGGTTAGTTTTTTTGATCGTCCGCGTCTTACTGTCTCGTCGTGCAGTAGCACTTGGTCTCCAATTTTGAAAGACTTGTCCGCGGTTTTCCTATCGTAATATGTCTTAGACTTTTCTTTATGGGTTCCTATAGTTTCGCGCGCAATGCTATTTGTAGACCGTAGTCTTTCGCGTAATTCTTCAGCGTATTTATCGTAGGTATATGTTAATTGCGGTGCCTGGTTTAGTGAGGTCGGCAGGGTAGCTTGTCTCCCGAAAACGAGTTCGTAGGGCGTGTAGCTAGTAGACGTGTGAGGTGTAGTGTTGTATGTAAACATCGCGTACGGTAGCCATTCATCCCAATCAGTCTGGTCTTCCGCGATAAAATTCTTTAGGTATTCGGCTAGTGTACGATGGCTTCTTTCTAATGCTCCGTTTGATTGTGGGTGGTAGGCCGTGGTTTGAATTTTTTCGATTTTGAGCAATTTGCAGACGTTTTCGAATACCTGGCTTAGGAAATTGGTTCCTTGATCGGTTAGCACTTGTTGTGGTATGCCGTATTCGCAAATTATCTTAGTGACGAATTCCTTTGCTACAGTGTTTGCTTCTTGATTCTCGAGGGGTAAGGCTTTACTGAATTTGGTTAATAGGTCCTGAAAGGTTAGTATGTATTTGTTTCTTCTGCCTGTCTCGGGTAGGGGTCCTACTATGTCTAGTGCGCATTTCTCGAATGGTTCCGTGGGGGTGTCCGTAATTACCATGGGAGCTTTGGTTATTCTCGATAGTTTATTTTTCTGACATTTTTCGCATCTGGAGACGTACTTTTCTACGTCTTGGCGCATTCCTGGCCACGAATGGTTTAATTTTATACGTTCCAGGGTCCGTTTTACCCCTAAATGTCCACCTAAGGGAGTGTCGTGGAATTCGCGCAGTATTCGGTTTTTATCGTCTTCTGTATATGTCGTATCGCTCGTTTCTTCTTCTGGTCGGGATTCGTCTTCTTCGTTGGTGCTTTCACTGGTGACGGCTAGTGTTTCGGTGCTGAGCCGTCGCTTCATTCCTCGCGTAATCGCGAACATTCTACTGAGGGCGTCTGCGTTATTGTTTGTCTTACCCGCTTTATATTCTATGCTATAGTCGTACTCTGCTAGTTTCAATTTCCATCTCATTAATCTAGAGCCTGGGTCTTTTACGTTAAAAAGCCAAGCCAGAGGTTTATGATCGGTTACGACTGTAAACTTGGTGCCGTATACGCATGGTCTGAAATGTTGTGTCGCCCATACGATTGCTAACAACTCCTTTTCGATAGTACTATAGTTTTCTTCCGCTTTGTTTAACACTCTGCTTGCGTATGCTATAGGTAAATCTTGCCCAATCTTTCCCTGCGATAATACTGCTCCTAATGCTTTTCCAGAGGCGTCTGTTGTCAGAACGAATGATTTTGAGAAGTCGGGGTATTGTAATATCGGTGCTGTCGTTAGTTTTTCTTTCAGTATTTCGAAGGCTTCCTGTTCCTGTGCGGTCCACCTGAATGCCTGATCTTTCTTTAATAATTGCGTTAAGGGTTTTGCGATTAGTGAAAAACGTTCTATGAATCTCCTATAATACCCGGCTAAGCCTAAGAAGGATTGTATGTCTTTTACACCTCTTGGTACTGGAAAGTTTCTGACAGCATCGAGCTTCGAAGGATCCGGCTTGATCCCGTTTTCGGTTATAACATGGCCTAAGTACACGGTTTCCTTTCGTAAGAATTCGCACTTGTTGGGTTGGAGTTTTAAACCACTTTCGCGTATGCGTTCAAATACTTGTTCTAGACGATCCTGGTGTTCTTTCAACGAGCGTCCGTAGACGACTATATCATCCAAATACACGAAACATTTTATTCCCTGTAGGCCCGATAGTACGGTATTCATTAATCTTTGGAACGTCGCGGGAGCGTTTTTAAGCCCAAACGGCATTCTATTATATTCGAAATGACCGTAGGGTGTCGAAAAGGCCGTTTTCTCTCGATCTTCTTCTTTCATGGCGATTTGATGGAATCCTGACGCTAAATCTAAGGTTGAAAAATATTTCGCACCGCCTAATTGATCTAAAATATCTGTTATGTTGGGTAAGGGGTATGAATCGCCTATTGTCGCGTCGTTTACCTTCCTAAAATCTACTACCACCCTGAGTCTGCGTTTTCCTGAGGCGTCAGGTTTTTTCGGAACTACTAGCAACGGGGCGTTCCATTGGCTGGCGCTTGGTCTAATTATTCCTTCCTTTACCATTTCCTGAACCTGTCTATTTACTTCTTCCTTATGCGCTTGTGGCAATCTATACGGCTTTACGTATATAGGTTTAGTACCTGGGATTAGGGTAATTGAATGCTCCGCCTTCGTGGAGTATCCCAACTTATCTCCTTCTAAACCGAATATTTCGTTATACTTTTCACACAACCCGCGTAAGCTGACTTCTTCTTCTTTATTTAAATGTTCCGTTCTAAGAGTTTCACGTAAGATTTGCATTCTATTTCTTCCGTGTACGGCGTGTACCACGTATGTCGGTGTGTCGCGCTCCTTGTCGCCGATCACGTCCGTCGGGTCAATGTCATCGCTCGTCAGCGTTTGTAATGTCACGGTTGGCGTGTTGATAAGGACTTCGTCTGTTGTGGTATTCATTACGCTTATTACACATCTCCCGTTCCGGCCTACTGTTAGCGAATTTCCTATGAACACTCCTGGCTTAATAGATTGTCCTTCTACTATACCTTCGCCTTTATCTGTCGTTCTAGCTAGGAGAATGGTTTCAGATCGCGGTTTTAAAGTCATGTTTCCTCCTGAGTAAGGGAATCGTATTCCGTACACCTCTATTCCTAGGTTCGCCCTGATGCATACGTCGTGTTTAGCCATAAAATCTTGTCCTAAGATTCCGTCTGCTTCTAACGGGAAGTCGTCTCTGACTAACCGGCAAGGGTGCGTTACTGTTTTATTTCCTACTTTTATGTTTAATTGTACTAGACACAGTGTTTTAATTTCCATAGGGGCTATGCCTCGCAAGGAGACTATTTCGACTTCAGCACGGACTTTATCTTGTACCTTCCCTATCTTTATTAACGTGATATCGGCTCCCGTGTCCACTAACATATTCGCCTTTTCATTGATCAATTCCGGCGCCTTAATTTCGATTGTGTTTTCGAGCTGGGATGTCACTACCATATTCGGTCGGTATGACTCTACTCTAGGTCCTGCGTTCGTTTGTCTATCGTCGGTTGTCCCGCGGCTCGTGGATGGGGGATCTTGGTTAACGCTAGATTGTTCTCGACCTTGATTTCTGTTAAAATACTGTTCGGTATCTTCGCGTCTATAATTCGTATTCGTATAACGCGGTCTATAATCTCGTCCGTTTGCTCTTTCTCTAGCCCTGCATTCTCTGATTTGATGTCCCGGCTTTTTACAGTAGTGGCAGACCACTGTGACGCGCTGAACTTCCCTTTTTACGGTCGTTTGTTGTGTCGGATAGTTTTCTCGCGGCATGCTCAATCGCGTATAGCAATTCCTTGCTAAATGTCCTAATTTATTACAGCGTTCGCAGCGCGGTACGTTTGATCCTTCCCTTCCTTTGGGCTGATTACCGAATTTCCTGTAATTTCGCGAGGTGTTTAGACCCATCGCTTGTTCCTCCTCAATTGCTGCGGCTATAGCTGCATTTAATGTTGCATAGTTTCGAGACCTTATGATCGTTCTCAGTTTTATATTCAACCCGAGGGTGAAAACATCTAGAGCGCGTTCTTGCACTGATTCTGTTAACGCGTTATTTACTTCGTCGCTGTTCCCTGGCTTTACCGATAGTTCAGATAATTCCCCAGCTAATTCTTCTACTCTACACGCGAATAGTTTTACGCTTTCGCCTTCTCGTTGGTGGCAGGCATGAAACTCGGCTCCAACCGCTCCTATTGATCTTTTGTCTACGAACAAGGAAGTTAAGATGTCCTTCAAATTATCGAAACTATCTACATCTTTGTACTCTAATACCTTGGCTGCTTTGCCTTTTATTTTCGTTCCTATCACCGTTTTCAAGAACCGCGGTAACTCCGTTGCGGGGACAAACTCTGCGGCGCTCGCGTAGGACTTCAAAAATTCTGCAAGCTCGTCTGACGATTTCCCTACGAATTTATCGACTAGTGACAACGCGGTAGACAATTTTTTTACGTCCGGTAGTCCGGGGGGGTTAGCTCCGTCAAGCAACGACATTTCTTGTCCTTCCGAATTTACTCTGTCCAGCAAACTAAAGTCCGCTAGCAAAATCGGGTATTCTCTATTTGGTGTCACGAAATTTTCCGGAGATGATTCTACGCTTGAATCGTCGTTCTGCCTAACGCTTAGTTTTAACGGTGGCGGTCGAAGTGTTTGGCGGGACGGTCTTGGATGGTCTATAGAAGGTAGGAGGTCTAGTTCTTCTCGTAAGAAGGTTAACTTTTTATTGAAAAACGATTCGAATGATCTCGATAAGCTCCTTTGACCCGGAAGCTTGAATTGATTCGCGCGTTCGTCTTCTATAGACATGCATGTACCGTCTCTGGATTTCTTTAGGACTCTGGTTTACAATATTTACGCTCGCGTTTTCTGTTTCGGACTCGGTATACGCTTCATTTACTCACAATGCTGCTCGCAAGCACATGTCGTCGGCTCGGTCGGACGCCCTCTCGTACGTGAACCAACGGCGGTGATAAGATGAAACTGGACCCAGCAAGGTCGATCCGTACAGCTGTTCGCTGCGTACCTCGACGGCTGCTTCCCTCGTACGGCTCTCCGTCCGTCCTTCAGGTGCGGCTCCTACACGTTCCTTGGTCTCCAAGTCCTCTCGTGCGCCTCGGTCCTCGGATCCGTGGCGTCCTCGTAGATGGAATTGGTGTTTGGTAGATCGCAGGGTCTCCATCTTCCCACCGTAGTCCATGACGTTTTGCCACCAACCATCGGATGCTTGATTTGTCGGATTTTGTAAGAAGATATTGCGGCATCGAACTCCCAAAAATATAGTGCGAGAGAATTGTTCCCATTCGTAGGACAGCCACTTCCTTGACAACAAATCTTCCGTCGACGATGAATCCTTGCAGGTCAACAAATGTTGGTACATCCATTGTCGATACAATTTTAGAGGTCCGCTCGCTTCCAAGACAGATGGGAGAATGCAGTCTTTCTTGTAAAGCATCTCGATTTTTACGATTAAATTTTGTATGAATTTGACACAGGAGAGGGCGAGCAAGTAGCGTGACAATTTAATTTATTTTGCGCACCACGTTTGTCAGCGGATTGTATTCAACCACCCGATCGTGTAGAATCAGACAGTATGCCGTAGTATTTGCAGGTACATTCTCTTTACACTCGAATTCTATGCGCACGTCCACGGTACCATTCTTGATCGACTCATTTTGTCGCGAACAATCAATCACCACGAGAGGACCAAATTGTAATAATTCAGCCACGGTGAATAATGCCTCGTTGCAACTATGTCCATAATACGATTTACGGAAATGTGTATACATGTTAAACAAGATAGCATGTCTATTCTTATCAAAGTCCAAGTTCACATCATCGTATGGGTAAAATTCCGAGTTGAGAAAAAGTTTTGCGTTGGCCAATTTGCAGTGGTCAAACCGAGTAACATCTTCGATCATCACATTCTTTCGAGCAGTCTGTAGAGCAAAGATAACGTATCGCGGCTTCTCCAGCTGTGCAGATGCCTTCACGGCCCACGAATGCTTGGTTGTGCTCTGTAAGCGAGGATACTCATACAGATCCCACGAGCGAAAACTAATGCTCAGGTTTTGTCCACTTTCCAAAGCATGTAGCAACGATAGCTTATTAACATCGTTCAGCGTCACATGAGGCATCCGCCATTGCACTTTAAGTAATTCAATTTCTGGTTCCAACGTCGATGATCCTATTAGAGAATTGTTATCGTTGCGCGATCGTATTAAAATCAATTCGTGACGCGCATTAATAATCATGCGTTTATAGTCCTCGCAAAATCCCAGCAAATATTTGAGCGGGATGCAAAAATTGAAATGATTTTTCACTTTTAGTCCATCCCGTCGTTTCAAGCCCCATCCGGCATTCTCCATATTTTTGTCTTCGTCAGATGTCAGTGATACATAGTTTTTAAGCGTTATTCCAGCATAGTTATTTAAGCATAGTTATTCCAACGTTTCTGTTGCGATCAATCTCCACGCCATTCAGCTCGTATCGAATCTCGTCAAATAAGAACGCCATGCAATTATTTCCCAACGTCATCGTTAATGCATCGTTTAGCTTATTTATCATCAATTTCCCCTCCACGTAGAGGTAACTTTCACACGGCAATGTATATAAATCCTGATGCTGTATAGGTATTCTTATCTCATCGCTGTATCCAAACGTCGTGTTGACGTATGGGTTGTACGTGTGAGTCTCGAGCTTGACGATGCGATCATCAAACGTCGGCTTCCCTCCAATGCTTAGAATGTCAGTCATTTTTCAACTTATATGCGCACAACGAATCCCAATGATTTCAAAAATGCAATGTTCGCAGCAATGAGCCTCTTCTTTTTAGCGTAATCAGAGCTGTTGCAGTTGTTGTTGTTGTTGTTGTTGTTGTTGTTGTAAACAATTTCACTTGGAAGAAACGGGTTTCTGGAGTCGTACAACACAAGCATCTCTTTCGTTCGCACCACGCGTATTATCGCCGTCGTCGCATGTGCAGTCTGATGGTAATCTCTTCACCTCGAAAATCAAGCAACCGTCCGTCTTGATCCACAACGCGTATCGTTAGATCCGTAATGACCCGTGCGGTGATCGGAAGGTAAATGATCTGTGCGGGCGTTTCCGATATCTTATATCCTGGAGGGACTCCTGGAGAAAATTCATGTATCGTATGTACGCGCCTCCCATTGTTGTACGCGCCAGTGGTCACGCTACATTCTACGCGAATAATGTTCACGTTCATGATATTAATTGGATCGTCCGATTCGTGCCACCGCCCTGGTTCTAATACCCGATTCATTGAGAATCCCAATAGCGATCCAATGTACGGTAAACGAACAGTACAGCTCGCTTTTCATGGTGTTGTTGTTGGGGCGCAACACTATAGGATACACATCGTTGTCACCATCATCCTTGTTGTCATCGAGATTTTTAGGATACCGCTCGAGTAATCGCTGCCTCAAATACTTGGCAATGGCATCTAGTTCGTAGGAGCCGTGGGGAATCCTAATAGTTTCAGGAGTGGGGGTAACACTGCTGTTTTTGATGCCATAGTTTGAGGTGAAGTAGAATTTATCGTTGCTCCAGTCGATGTTCGGTATTGTATGATAAGTTTCAAAGGTTGTTAGACCAAGCTCGTAATCATCGCCATTCAAATCTATGGGTGGAAAGTAGCTCACCGCGAGGGTGCTACTCTTACCGGTTAGAGTGAATGTTAACGACATATTCCGCTGAAACTGTTCGACTAGTACTGAATCAGAGTGGTGGAAGTCAATCCTTAAATTCGGTGCCGATCGTTTGTAGAAAGCGTAGACATAGTTGTCCGCAATTGCTCTGATTGTACTTCTGATACGACGTTCGATTGTATTCGATTTTCACAGCATCTTTATCCAGATATTGTACCAATTCTCTAGGCGGTCGAAGATTCCCAAAGCTGTCGAAATATATAGCTCGACATCCTCTCTTCGCATATGCCACCCAATGAGACCCCGACCCCTCGACATTGTCCAAATTTACGATACCGCTCTCGTTTCGACGTACTCCTCCGACAGGTAGTGCATTGCGCATAAAAACACCTCTAAAGAATGGAATACGCATACGTTTTGCCAGCTCCTCTAATTGCGCATCGGTAGTTACGCCCACTAGCATTTTTATTTCCTTTTCGACGTTTTTTTTTTTTCGTTTCGATATTCCCTGTCCGCGCTTGTACGGTGTGAGATAAAGTCCACGACCTTCCATGGAGCGATTATGACGTTGCATTTCCCGCAGCTGATGTTGCGCTGCCTTATTATCGTTTACCGCCTTGACGATCCCCGCCGCTCCACCAGCTAACGATCCGAGAACACCTAGCAGCGGGAGAAGTGGTAATATACCGCCACGTTTTGCTATCGGAAGAATCCGCTTTTTCGGTGCTCTCTTTGGTGTCCTTTTGCGAGTTTTTGTTTTCATTCCCATTCCGATTTTCGTATTGGCCTTCATAGTTGCCCAAATAGCTGTAGCAGCACCTCTTTCACCCAGAGTCGAGTCTCGCGCAACGATGCGTTTTCACGCTTTGTTAGCGAGAACGTTATCTGCCGCGTGCCGTTCGCCGAGGTCGTTACTACGCGAATATGCAATATCGTGTTCGCGACACGCTGCGTCCAACGGATTGATGCCTTGATCACCTCTAGCCAATCGTTTTATCAGATGAGTCCCTGGGCCGCAAAACTGGTAACCTGGGATATGTAATTCGATAGGTAGCGCGTTTATCGCCCGATTTAACAAACCACAACCTGTCTTTACTCTCGTCGACGACATTCGTTACAGTTTTTAATCAATGGTGCTGGACCGTCGATATGCGTTCGCTGCCAAGGGCGATTATAATGTTCCAGACACCGACGATACTGCCGAACCTCAGAATCGGCTTTTATATACTCGGGGAGTCTGTTCCACAACTGATCAATATGTCTGCTAAACTCTCGCAGTAGAATAATCTTTGGTATATATTTCAGCTGCTCAGAGGTTAGGTCTCGAATATCACAATTATCCGACAGGACCAGAAGCATTTTGAATACTGAGCTGTTTTGCTTCGGCGCGGACCTATAAATAGGGCGCGTCGCCGCTTCGATGTATCAAAACCATTTTTCACAGTTCGCGGAGAGGATGCGATTCGTGCAACAACCTGTAACGATACGCGTGACAAATTTCGATGATAAATCGCAAATGATGTCCGCGAAAACAAGACGCATACATGGCAGCATGCTACCAAACACTATACGCTGCCTCATTTGTGGTTCACCAAATTGTGGAAAGACCAACGTGCTGATGAGCTTGTTGGAAAGTCCTCACGGCGTTCGCTTCGAGAACGTGTACGTGTATTCCAAGTCGTTGCAACAGCCAAAATATTTGTATTTGGAGAATTTATTGACTCCGATAGATGAAATTGGCTACTTTACGTTTTCGAATAACAGTGACGTCATCCCACCGAGCGAATCGCTTCCGAATTCTATTTTTATCTTTGATGACGTTGCATGCGACAAGCAAGATACGATAAGGGAATACTTTGCAATGGGGCGCCACTCGAACGTCGACTGCTTCTATCTCTGTCAGACGTATGCAAAGATTCCCAAACATCTTAAACGCGACAATGCGAATCTATTGATTCTGTTTAAGCAGGATGGTACCAACTTGAAACATGTGTACAACGATCACGTAAACACTGATATGTCTTACGAAGATTTCTGCGCGTTATGTCGTAATTGTTGTCAACGGGAGTATGGTTTCGTGGTATTAGACAAGGATAGCACGATGTCCAATGGACGTTATAGAAAGGGATTTAACGAGTTTGCCATACCATGAGATTGTCACTTGTCGTCGACACGTCGGTGGGAAAGCAACGTCTGCGGTACAACGATGATTGATATCGATAGTCTGGAGATTAAGGATCGCGAGAGAATAGTGAAGGAAATTGCAAAAACCAGCGAAGCCATCCGCAAGAAATATCACGCTTTGAAGACTGGCAAGATGGAGGAAGATATCGCGTTGGAGAGATACTTTAAACCTGTCGTCGAACCCCTAAAACATATCGTTGAAAATACTACAGCGGTAGAAGCTGACGACGCGTCACCGCTGATGAGCACAGACGTTGAAGGAAATGAAACATTAACGCCTAAAACAAAGAGGAAACGATCATACATGTCATCGAAAAAATCACTCGTAACCTCCACACCAGTTCAATCGAAGCGGAAACGGCAGAATGTCACGTCAAACGATTCCACGGTTTCTTCCACACCAATAAATACATTTCCCACTGTACAATCGGTCGCAACCAATGATGCCGACGTTTTCGAAACTTCTGCAGATGAGTCGTTTGCAACATCTGTCAGACATCAACTCCAAACATCCACGGGACGAGAAACGTTGCGCAACCATTTCGGCCCGCTGGGTCAAAAATATATGAGCGCAATCCTAAGTAGTGATAGGGATATGACCATGGACTATGTGTATGGTATATACTTTGGTGGTAGTGGACCGATGCTTGGGGTTAAGGCTTTCGATATAGACAAGGATGATAATATAATCATCGATGGTATAAAATACGGAGGAACACCCGGTCTTTACGAACTGATTTTAAAGAGAATTCCCGACGATACCACATACACCGATGCCGATAAACAAAAATATAAAAGTATACTGCTGACGACGAATGCACACAGACGCGGTCATGATGCTCAAAATCCCATATTGTGTAACAAGGGATACAAGTACAAACATGTAATTGCACCGCTACTCCTCCGTGTATCGGTTAGTAGGACAGGGAAAGGTCTATCGACACCGCGAGTCATGGTGGTAAACGATAACAACATCGATTACGTGCACTGGGACTCGCATGACAACGAAATTCTATCGATTATCGAGGAACTCTGCGAGGCAGGTCTCATTATAAATTAAGCCGCGCGCCTATGATGTGCGTTGTATGCATCGAGATGCCGATCAACAAATTTGGAGTGTCGCTCGAGAAGAGTGGAGCATCTAGAATGGACTACAAATGGAGCGGTTTGCTTCGAAATTATATGCGAGATAACGCTCTTTGCGTGACCGGTGCTGACTTTGATGCAAAATCACGCAAGATACGACGCGTAGCTCAACCGGTGGCTGATACCGATGCTGTCAATAAACTATACATGAAAAAGAGTATTAAACTTTTGAGAGAGCAGCAGGAAGAATTAGAGAGGAAACTGATCGTGCTTCAGAGAGATATGCTGACGTTGCAAAACAGCGTTCAAAAGGCGTCGAATTCTATTCCGCAGAAACTTGACCAAAATTTCATCGAGGCGGGTGGGAGCACATAATGCGTGTGCACGATAATTATCGCACCATTCATGTCAAAGACACCTATGCGATCAAACCTGTCACCATTATCGAAATCCAAGAGTAAAGAAGAAAACCACAGCCACAAGAAGCGACAACTTGTTGAGGAATTGCATGCTCCAGCTCGAAGACATTTCCCACGGAGGCGCGTCATAGTGCATGGATACGATGATTTGTGGCAAGCTGACGTTGTAGAAATGCGCCCATACTCGCGATTCAACCAAGGTCACTACTACATACTCACTGTCATCGATGTGTTGAGCAAGTATGCATGGGCGTTGCCGCTCAAGACTAAAAGTGGTGCTGAGGTGACTAAAGCGTTTGTAAAGATATTTAGAGATCGATATCCGAAAAATTTGCAAACCGATCAAGAAAAAGAATTTTACAACGCCGATGTGCAGAAACTCTTGACAAAGCATGGCAAAAATCATTATTCGACGTATTCGGTGATGAAGGCCTCCGTCGTGGAACGTTTCAATCGAACTTTGAAGAACAACATGTGGAAAATGTTTACGCTCAATGGAACCTATAAATGGACCGATGCGCTGCCGCGTCTACTTGCAGAGTATAACGCACGAAAACATAGAACCATCAAAATGTGTCCCCGCGATGTTACCCCTGCGATCGCCGATAAGCTGCTAGCCACCATATACAGCAACATAAAGATCGCAGCTCCAGCAAGATTCAATTTGGACGAGTTTGTGCGCGTGAGCAAATTTAAAACCATCTTCGATAAAGGCTATACACCGAATTGGACAACGGAGGTGTTCAAGATAGCCAATGTACAGGCAACTAATCCCGCGACGTATCTGCTCGTCGATTCCCGCGGAAAACCAGTCGCCGGAGGATTCTATGAACACGAGCTGCAGCGCGTCACCGATCCTGATGCGTATCTGGTGGAAAAAGTGTTGCGTAGGAAGGGTGATAAGATATATGTCAAGTGGCTAGGGTTTGATAAATCATACAATTCATGGATAAATAAAAATAATGTATTGTAAAATAATAATAATACATGGTTCAATAAAAATAATGTATCGGTAAAATAAATACATGTGTATAATTTATTTAATATAATTCCATCATTTATAATGATGAGTTAATAAATACAATTGTATCTTCTATACATGTATATACAATTTTATTGTTATGCAATAATTCCAATATTTATAAGCACGAGTTAATAAATACAATAATCTCTATTCTACAACGGAATTTTATAATGTCCCCAGGGCAGAGTGTCGATCGAATCGGGTACGATATACCGCTTGTCATCGTATGGACTTAGAGCGATTTTGGATTCTGAAATGGTATACACTTTGTGCAATTTAGACCGAATGCATGATTGCCTGCGAACCATTTCGATCTCCTTTTGCAAACACTCCGCGTAGTCGTCAAAAGTTATTGTTCTGGCTATGACGTTAGTCTCGACGCCTTTCGCCTTTTTCATATCTTTTTTACCATCTACGCGGAGTGCGTACATTTTCGCTCTAAGACCTACGAATTCGGTCATTATCGCACCGTTATTTTCATCCTTCATCAACCCTGGAACCTTCTTATTTAAGCGCGGCATATTATATGTATTGTCGATGGGATAATCGCTTGTGTCGAATCTATCGATATTACGTTTCATGGTCTCATAGATATCTTCGCATTGAATGTTGTAAATGAGGCTGTCAGTGTCGGTATACAGAATTTTACAATTTTGAGCGAGCAGGGGAGACATATATTCGTGGTGAAATTCATACAAGCAAATTTTCGATATGTCCAGAATGCACATACCCACGTATATCGGTTTTTTGAATTTCACCTCGAGTTTTCGCAATTCAACAGCTATTAAATTTTCTGAAAAAACACTTCTACTGTGGAAATTCGGTTTCGCGATCATTGCCTCCGCACCGAAGCGTCCATCCCAATGTGTTAAAAGTTTTACATGCACATGGTTTCGCACATTTTCCATAGTTTTACCAAATACCGCGTTGTTCATCAATTTATACAAATTTTTCTCAAAATCGTTTGTCGCGCCTGTTCTGAACCGTGTATTTAGTTCGATGTAATCGCGGAGCCAGGGAGATTGAGCGAATTGAAGCACGCGGTGTATCTTTGTAATACGAAGACCGTGACGCGTGCACTGCTGCAGGTTGCGATAGTGGATAACGTAACGCTGCTTATCGTATAATGTCGCGAGTAATTTGTCCTGTCTGCTGCCAGGTGGTTTGGTACGCGTCGGGCAGAACGGTAGATCGGCATGAGCGTCGTGCAAACGTTGCGGATATTCCAGATCTACCTCGAGAATGTATCCCGTGAGCGAATCGATAGCGATCGAAGACACGTCAAAATTTACAACATCTTCGACCCATTGAAATTTAGCGTATGGCAGGGGTTGACACATCGCCCATCCATACAAATTGTTCACGTCAAAGTACATCAAGTACGATGACTGTTCCGATGCGTCGTAAGATGGCATGTACTTGTTATTGGCATGTGCGTATCTTCCGGAACATTGACTTAAACCCCCGCGTATACCGCGTTCGATAAACATGACCATATCTACATCGGTGAGCAATTCGAATGTAATTTTGGTATGTTTTAGCATGGCATCCCACGTGAAACCAGGTAATGTATAATAATGCGCTGAATCTAATCCGTAACTCTTGATACAACTTTCACGAAAATTTTCAAAAATATCTGCCAATAACAATACATCTGTTTTCAAATACAAGTCGCTGTATTCGCCCAAGGTTCTAATCCCGAAATGTTGCCAGACAGTCTCGGCGTGCGCGTAATCGCTCTCGGATACAGTCTCACCCGTTAACGAACTGTAGAATGACTCGCGCGGTGGTAAGCACGGGTCCTGCAGCTTGTTCGCGCAATCAAGGTATTCATATGGAAAGACACCCTTTCGCGTTAATAAATTGAAATCTTCAATGGATAATGTTTCAAATTGGAATCGTAAAATTTTTAATTGATCTGCGTTAAGAAAAGATGCTAATTTGTCGAGACTGGTATTGAGAAATTTGTACGAATCGATGAATCGCAATTTAATATAATTTCGCGAGTCTGATTCAGCCGGATCTTCGACATTTTTTGTGAAAGAAATATACTTTTCCTTAGTTATAGGCAATACGTCAACGCGACCTTTGAAAGCGGCAGCTAGTTCCTCGATAATGAAATGTGAATCGTAGCCGGATAAATTATGAAAAACTATGGGGATGTAAAACGCATTTTTATATTTTAAATTGCACTCCGAATGTGCGGATCCTCTAAACCGCCCGGATAGACGGCAATGATCGCGAACTCGTACATCATCAGCCTCGAATTGCTCTTCGCAAATATGACAACGGGATGCATTGCGAAATGTCATCCACTGGTCTTTTGTCAACTTTTCCATAGAAGTATTATTGGCCAGAATGGGCTTGGTAAAATCTGCAAAATTTTTTAGTTCGTCGATGAACCATGAAATACAATCCACGTCGCGGCGACATCGATATACCGATAGCGATGTATCGTACGAACAATGCATATAATATGCAATGCTATGCACTTTATGGTGTTGGTACGCGTGCAATTTATTATCACCCATCCTGCGAACCTCCGTTTTCTCGATGATGCACTCGAGATCTGCATACACCACGAAGGGGAGCCGCTCCTTCATGCAGTGGTTCTTGAAACTGAGGAAATTGTTGCCTTCGCTGGGCAGCAGAATGGCGCAATCGTTCATTTTCCCACAGTCCACTACATGGGCCTCCAACTTCTCGACGGATCTAAAGTAATGCAAGCATCTGTAAAAACAAAAAAATTTTATTTAATTTTTCGCGAGACATTTCAATATGTCATAAGTTTATATACGTACCGGTCGCAGATGAATTTCTTTTCTCTGTGCTTGCTCAACTGCATGCTCACCAGCCGGGACAAGTTCTTGATTAGCACGAAGTGCCCTACATCGCCATGCTCTTGATTCGGTGTGTAGAGCAGGTTGACGTGTCGATCCCTCTTTTGGCTGGCGAGATGCAGCGGAAAGACTGCAACAGTTATCCTCTCGGTGTTCTTCTCCAATCGCTCCTCGAAACTGTACACGTTGATGGAGATTTCATTCTGCCGCTCAAACTTTCCAATTTGCTTCAGAGACATTGGAAACTCGATACCCTGGAGATTTAGCACGGAAGCATAGTCTGGGTATGAACTTGGGCGGTCAACGTGTCTTTCGGCTGGATGGAGAGCGGCGACCACTGCCCATGCGAAACACGCATTGTTTGGGGATTGTACACTAATTGTAGCCTTCTTTAGCGACAATTTCTGCGGTAACTTGATATGACACCCCGCGCGCAGCGGATTGTACTTGTTAACATTGACTGTTAGATTCAGGATTCTCGTCAATGCCCATCCACTGTCGCGTTCCTGGAACTCTTCCAACGATGCCTGGGTGGGTTCGATAACGCATCGCTGATACCACTCCTGCTGATCAGATGTGTGGAAGAGTTCACAGTTTCGGGTATTGATGCTTTTACAAGCATGCTTGTCACCCGCCACAAATTCACCGTTGAACACCGTGTTCACTTTGAGGCTTTGATGTTTCCTCAAAGCATCCTGCACATGCTCCAACACAATAGCCGCTGCATCTTGAAGGAAATTGCGCGGCTCGATGTAATTTGAATTTAGCACTGCACCCGTTAATACGCGGCTATCGAACGCAGTGTCAATTTCACGCCACAAAAGTCCTGTGCTCGAATGTCCTGCACCTTCACGCATGAAATGTCCGCGCAACGAATACTTCAGTCCTTCGAGCCGCGCGATTCGAGCAATCAGCGATTGCCGAACACCTATCGATAATCGAGGACGCTTCACACGGCTGTGTTCTTCTAAAGATTCTATACACTCGTTGCACCGTTCTTCCCACGCGAGGTATTCTTCCCGCGAAATCAATCGTGCAGATTGATCCAACAATTGGCGTTCTACTTGCGCGAATTCTTCCATGATCGTAAATGGAATGTAAATGTAATATCTTTTCCGCGCAACACGTCGCAACGATTTGAGGCTTTGTACAGTTTAGAACGCGCTTTTATGACTGGTACCACGATTCGATATCTCTTTGTAACTCTTTCGGTGTACCCTCTCCCTCGAATGCATGGTATGCAAAAACGAGCACGCAAAATCATACGACGCAGTTTCTGCTGATACCCAATTCTAAGATTTGGCGCTTCCAAAAAGTATTATATTACATTCAACACGTGAGGGTGAGACTCCAATTACATGCGATTGTGCGATATGCTCCATCCTTAGGATTAAAAAACATTTCGGAAAACATTGGTCAAAACCATCCGACTGTGCTATATGTTACATCCTTAGGATTGAAAAAAACATTTCAGAAAACATTGGGAGCTTTAGAATAAAATGTGGTGGTGGGGGAAGCAATTGCACCAGTATTTAAGTCGGCTCTCTGACGCTATTCCATCAATCGCTCAGTAGCCTCAGTGACTTTCGACATATACAAACATAGGCGGAGTCGAGAGGTTTGCAGACTTCATTGCATCGCATACGTTCGTGTTCGCACAATTAGTAACCGCATCCGTTTAGTAGACTCCGCCATAGCACGTATTCAAAAATGTATAACCGACGGTTCAATAACGCTTCCCACATGTGCGGAAACCATGACAATCACTGGAACGATATGGATTTTCTAAACCAGCAACAGCCGCAGCAGCACAAACAGAATATAAGGTACATAGTACATAGTACTCCTCTACGTATTTTTCGATTTATACAAAACCAACTGAATCATCAACTTCGGGTATGTGATTCTTACAGCAATGCATCCGCTGCATCTGCATTAGTATCGAAAAAACCGGCCATACGAATCATGGGGCGTGATTATCCATTGACCGCTACTGCCTACAAACGTCTCATAATCGGGATTTGCATCGGCCAGGATTCGCACCGCATCGGACAGGATTCGTGCCGCATCGAGATTGCCATAGCTGATAATAAATGTCACGAGGTTTGCTTCTCCATGACTACGTGGAAGCTTCTACTGCAGCAAGAATCACAGATTCTTCGACGTTTCCGCTTCGATGCCTTATTAGCGTACCAAGACCCTATCGCGATCGATCATTTGCGTATCGATTTCACACGAATACAGAGTGAACGAATTGCTAAAATCTCAGATAATAATTCAGTCATATACATGTCTGAACCTACGATAATTCAAATGTTCAAATATGCTCGTTGTATCGACTACATGTTCTCATTTTTATCTGAAATTTTGTGCTCCGTAACCAGTAAGTACGTCTCCTTTGTCAACATTATACGTACCGCTACTACAACGACCGCGGACTATGAGAAAATCATTACCGAAAGCGACTGCTACGAACCGAACTCTGTGATAGATTGTGAACTATTAGCATTAGGATTGGGATTGATCATTCGTGATGCATGCCATATGCCTGAATAGTATATACATCTCAATGTTTTTTCCTATATAATATGTTTCCTATGTAATATATTTCCTATATATTTTAAAATAAATTTCTTAAACGTATATTATTTCTCCATTTTATTTACCCGTCTTCCTCCTCCTTCTCTCGCCACCTAATTTTAAGATTCTACGTTGATTAAAAATGAGGGTGGGTCCGGTCTTGAGAGGTCTCCGCGGTGACTCGGTTCGGACTGATCCCCTCCACGATTCCGGCTTCCCCCACTCCGCGGCTCATGCGCGCGCAACCGGTCTTCCTCTCCCCGCTCCACCCCGCGCCCTTGTTTCCCCCCACCCCACTCCCCCGCACCCCCCTCAGAGCCCCTGGTCATGAATCCCCCTATTCTTACTACTGAAGACGAAATACGAAATCAAACGGAGGTAATCCGACAGGCAAAAGCAGCACTAGAAGCAAGAGGTGATTTGACCCCTGCTGAAACTTTAACTCAACTCCTCTCACTATTAACATCGTGGGACGAAAAATTCGACCGTTTAGAGTCAGTAGCCGCAAGAGTAGAAAGAATAGAGCAACAACGCGCCGAAGACGTTCATGGTATTAAATCCGAACCAATTACCCCAAAACCGCCCGATAAACATCCAGTACCGCGTGAATTGGAAATTCGCGACACTAAATCTAATCCGACGGACGGAAAAATTCCAATCAAACTCGCGTTAGAAGCAGTTCCTTTTTTCGATGGCTATAGACCTTCTGTTTTTCAATTTTTAAAAGCGTGTGAACGGGCAAAATCAATGTTAGCCCCTCAGCAAGAAACGCAATTAACCAAATTATTAATGAATAAATTACGCGGACATGCTTTAATCGCGATAGGCGATTCTGATCTAACTACTTTAGACGAATTCGGAAATAAATTAAAACAATACTTCGCGGCGTGTAAAAACGTAAACCAATATAAAGGTGAATTGGGGAATACATTTAAAAAACATGGAGAAATTATTCTAGACTACATAACTCGCGTTCAAGATTTGCGCTTAGCTATAATGGACGGAGAAAAACGAAATCATGGGGAAATAACCGCTACGCTCCAGGAAAATATCGATACGGATACACTGGAAGCTTTTATTAAAGGATTACCTCGTGAAATTTCTTTACGCTTGAGACAAGAAAGTCAAGGACAGTAGTAAGGGTATGCCGATTCCAACCCAGGTCCCCTGAGGGGGGCGCGGGGGCGGGGGGAAGTGAGGGCGCGCGGGGGAGTGCGGTGGAGGGAAACATGGGCGCGGGGGGTAGCGGGGGAAGCGGGGAGTGGATGACCGGTTGCGCGCGCATGAGCCGCGGAGTGGGGGAAGCCGCAATCGTGGAGGGGATCAGTCCAGGCCGAACCGCCGCGGAGGCCTCTCCACGTCGGACCCACCCCCAAAAACTTCTAAAAAAATCTTTTTTCATACAAGATCCAGCCCCAGAAATTTTTTTCTCCAAAATATTTTTTTTTCAAACCATTATAAAGCTGAAAATTGCTTAATACTTTATCGGATGACGTCGGACAATGTCGGGGAAGATCGGCGCGGAGTGGGGGAAGCCGCAATCGTGGAGGGGATCAGTCCAGGCCGAACCGCCGCGGAGGCCTCTCCACGTCGGACCCACCCCCAAAAACTTCTAAAAAAATCTTTTTTCATACAAGATCCAGCCCCAGAAATTTTTTTCTCCAAAATATTTTTTTTTCAAACCATTATAAAGCTGAAAATTGCTTAATACTTTATCGGATGACGTCGGACAATGTCGGGGAAGATCGGCTTTTTCCAAACCACGTATTCGGAGGAAGGAAAGAGAGAGCATTACATTAAAAGCTAAATTCGTGGAGGGAAAGAGAGAGCAATATTCAGCGTCGCAGCGTCTCGCGCGATCGCGTGTAACTCATATCCTCTGCAGCAGCCGTGAAGGTGACGTCATTGGGCAGCGCGAATCATAGAAAGAATTATGCGGCGTCAGCAGAACCTTTTTTCCAGACCAATATATGATGGAAATTTTTCCCCAACACAGAGAAATAATAATTTTTTAATCATCGATATAGCGAACTATTACAGAACAAACAGAAATATTTTTCCGAACCATTATGTAGCAAGCATTCTAAAGCTAACAAGTTTTTAAAGCGTTCTGATTTAACGTCGCAGCGTATCGCGCGATCGTGTGTAATTTGACACCTCTGGAGCAGTCGTGAAAGCGGCATCATTTGGTAGCGCGAATCATAGAAAGAATTATGCGACGTCAGCAGAATTCAGAAACATCGAATCTTAGAATTATGTGTCAGCAGAAACTGCGTCGTATGATTTTGCATGCTATTTCGTCATAAGCGTGAATCATAGAAAGAATTATGCTGTATCAGTGGAAATTTGAGGGTATAAGTATGCGCTCTAACTGCACAAAGCCTCAAATCGTTGCAACGTGTTGTGCGGAAAAGATATCACATTTACATTCCATTTACGATCATGGAAGAATTCATGCAAGCAGAACGCCAATTGTTGGATCAATCCGAACGACTGATTTCGCGAGAAGAATACCTCGCGTGGGAAGAACGGTGCAACGAGTGTATCGAATCGTTGGAAGAACACAGCCGAGTGAAACGTCCACGATTATCGATTGGGGTTCGACAATCATTGGTTGCTCGAATCGCGCGGCTCGAAGGACTAAAATATTCGCTGCGCGGACGTTTCGTGCGTGAAGGTGCCGGACATTCAAGCACAGGACTTTTGTGGCGCGAAATAGACACTGCGTTCGATAGCCGCGTATTAACTGGTGCCGTATTAAATTCAAACTACATCGAGCCGCGCAACTTCCTCCAAGATGCGGCGACCATTGTGCTGGAGCATGTGCGAGGCGCTTTGATAAAACATCGAAGCCTCAAAGTGAACACGGTGTTCAACGGCGAATTTGTGGCGGGTGACAAGCATGCTTGTAAAAGCATCAATACCCGAAACTGTGAACTCTTCCGCACATCCGATCTGCAGGAGTGGTACCAACGATGCGTTATCGAACCCACCCTAGCATCGTTGGAAGAGTTCCAGGAACGCGACAGTGGCTGGGCATTGACGAGAATTCTGAATCTGACAGTTAATGTTAACAAGTACAATCCGCTGCGTGCAGGGTGTCGCTACAAGTTACCACAGAAATTGTTGCTAAAAAATGCAACAATTAGTGTACAATCCACAGACAATGCGTGTTTCGCGTGGGCAGTGGTCGCCGCTCTCCATCCCGCTGAAAGACATACCGATCGCCAAAGTTCATACCCAGACTATGCTTCCGTGCTAAATCTCCAGGGTATTGAGTTTCCAATGTCCCTGGAGCAAATTGGGAAGTTTGAGCGGCAGAACGAAATCTCCATCAATGTGTACAGTTTCGAGGAGCGACTGGAGAAGAACAATGAGAAGATAACTGTTGCAGTCTTTCCGCTGCGCCTCGCCAGCCAAAAGAGGGATCGACACGTCAACCTGCTCTACACACCGAATCAAGAGCACGGCGATGTAGGACACTTTGTGCTGATCAAGAACTTGTCCCGGCTGGTGAGCATGCAGCTGAGCAAGCATGGGAAAAAGAAATTCATCTGCGACCGGTACGTATATAAACTTGTGAAATGTTGAAATGTCTCGCGGAAAAAAATAAATAAAATTTTTTTCTGGTTTTGCAGATGCTTGCACTACTTTGGATCCGTCGAGAAGTTGGAGACCCATGCAGTGGACTGTGGGAATATGAACGATTGTGCCATTCTGCTGCCCAGCGAAGGCAACAATTTCCTCAGTTTCAAGAACCACTGCATGAAGGAGCGACATCCATTCGTGGTGTATGCAGATCTCGAGTGCATCATCGAGAAAACGGAAGACCGCATGATGGGTGATGCGGATTCTAAATTACACGCGTACCAGCAACATAAAGTGCATAGCATTGCATATTATATGCATTGTTCTTACGATACATCACTATCGATGTATCGATGTCGCCGCGACGCGGATTGTATTTCATGGTTCGTCGACGAACTAAAAAATTTTGCAGAGTTTGCCAAACCCATTCTAGCCAATAATGCTTCTATGGAAAAGTTGACGAAAGATCAGTGGATGACATTTCGCAATGCAACAAATTGTCATATATGCGAAGAGCCATTCGAGGCTGATGATGTACGAGTTCGCGATCATTGTCATATATCCGGGCGGTTTAGAGGACCCGCACATTCGAAATGCAATTTAAAATATAGAAATGCGTTTTACATCCCCATAGTTTTTCATAATTTATCTGGCTATGATTCACATTTCATTATCATGGAAATAGCTGCCGCTTTCAAAGGTCACGTTGATGTATTACCAATAACTAAGGAAAAGTATATTTCTTTCACAAAAAATGTTGAAGATCCGGCTGAATCAGACTCGCGAAATCATATTAAATTGCGATTCATCGATTCATACAAATTTCTCAATACCAGTCTCGACAAATTAGCATCTTTTCTTAACACAGATCAATTAAAAATTTTACGATCCCAATTTGAAACATTATCCATTGAAGATTTCAATTTATTAACGCGAAAGGGTGTATTTCCGTACGAATATCTTGATTGCGCGAACAAGCTGGAGGATCTGTGCTTACCACCGCGCGAGTCATTCTACAGTTCATTAACGGGTGAGACTGTATCCGAAAGCGATTACGCGCACGCCGATACTGTTTGGCAACGTTTCGGGATTAGAACCTTGGGCTAATACAGCGACTTGTATTTGAAAACAGATGTCTTGTTATTGGCAGATATTTTTGAAAATTTTCGCGAAAGTTGTATCAAGAGTTACGGATTAGATTCAGCGCATTATTATACATTACCTGGTTTCACGTGGGATGCTATGTTAAAACATACCAAAATTACATTCGAATTGCTCACCGACATCGATATGGTCATGTTTATCGAACGTGGTATACGCGGGGGTTTAAGTCAATGTTCCGGAAGATACGCACATGCTAATAACAAGTACATGTCATCTTACGACGCATCGGAACAGTCATCGTATTTGATGTACTTTGACGTGAACAATTTGTATGGATGGGCAATGTGTCAGCCCCTGCCATACGCTAAATTTCAATGGGTCGAAGATGCTGCAAATTTTGATGTGTCTTCGATCGCTGTCGATTCGCCCATGGGATATATTCTCGAGGTAGATCTGGAATATCCGCAACGTCTGCATGACGCTCATGCAGATCTACCATTCTGCCCGACGCGTGCCAAACCACCTGGCAGCAGACAGGATAAGTTACTCGCGACATTATACAATAAGCAGCGTTACGTTATCCATTATCGCAACCTGCAGCAGTGCACGCGACACGGTCTTCGTATTACAAAGATACACCGCGTGCTTCAATTCGCTCAATCTCCCTGGCTCCGCGATTACATCGAACTAAATACACGGTTCAGGACAGTCGCGACAAACGATTTTGAGAAAAATTTATATAAATTGATGAACAACGCGGTATTTGGTAAAACTATGGAAAACGTGCGAAATCACGTGGATGTAAAACTTTTAACACATTGGGAAGGGCGATATGGTGCGGAGGCAATGATCGCGAAACCGAATTTCCACAGCAGAAGTGTTTTTTCGGAAAATTTAATAGCTGTTGAATTGCGCAAAGTCGAGGTGAAATTCAACAAACCGATATACGTGGGTATGTGCATTCTGGATATATCGAAAATTTGTTTGTATGAATTTCATCACGATTACATGTCTCCCCTGCTAGCTCAAAATTGTAAAATTCTGTATACCGACACTGACAGCCTCATTTATCACATTCAATGCGAAGATATCTACGAGACCATGAAACGCAATATCGATAGATTCGACACATCCGATTATCTCATCGACAATACATATAATATGCCGCGCCTAAATAAGAAGGTTCCAGGGTTGATGAAGGACGAAAATAATGGTGCGATAATGACCGAATTCGTAGGTCTTAGAGCGAAAATGTATGCACTCCGTGTAGATGGTAAAAAAGATACGAAAAAGGCAAAAGGCGTCAAGACCAACATCATAGCCAGAACGATAACTTTCGACGACTATGCGGAGTGTTTGCAAAAGGAGATCGAAATGGTTCGCAGGCAATCATGTATACGGTCTAAATTGCACAAAGTGTACACCATTTCGGAATCCAAAATCGCTCTAAGTCCACACGACGACAAGCGGTATATCGTACCCGATTCGATTGACACTCTACGCTGGGGACATTATAAAATTCCGCTATAAAATTCCTTTGTAAAAATATCATTGTAAAAAGAAATTATTATATTTATTAACAAGTCCTTATAAATAGTGGAATTATACCAAATAAATTGTACACATGTATTTATTTTATCAACACATTATTTTTATTTATTCATGTATTATTATTATTATTTTACAATACATTATTTTTATTTATCCATGAATTGTGTGATTTATCAAACCCCAGCCACTTGACGTATACCTTATCCCCCTTCCTACGCAACACTTTTTCCACTAAATATACATCAGGATCGGCGACGCGTTGCAGCTCGTGTTCATAGAATCCTCCAGCGACTGGTTTTCCACAGGAATCGACGAGCAGATACGTCGCGGGATTAGTTGCCTGTACTTTCGCTATCTTGAACACCTCCGTTGTCCAATTCGGTGTATAGCCTTTATCGAAGATGGTTTTAAATTTGCTCACGCGCACAAACTCGCCTAATTTGAATCTCGCTGGAGCAGCGATCTTTATATTGTTGTATACGGTGGCTAGCAACTTATCGGCGATCGCAGGAGTAACATCGCGAGGACGCATTTTGATGGTTCTATGTTTTCGTGCGTTATACTCTGCAAGTAGACGCGGTAGCGCATCGGTCCATTTATAGGTTCCATTGAGCGTAAACAGTTTCCACATATTGTTCTTCAAAGTTCGATTGAAACGTTCTACGACGGAGGCCTTCATCACCGAATACGTCGAATAATGATTAATATCGTGTTTTGTCAAGAGTTTCTGCACATCGGCGTTGTAAAATTCTTTTCCTTGATCGGTTTGCAAATTTTTCGGATATCGATCTCTAAATATCTTTGCAAACGCTTTAGTCACCTCAGCACCACTTTTAGTCTTGAGCGGTAACGCCCATGCATACTTGCTCAGCACATCGACGACGGTGAGTATGTAGTGGTAACCTTGGTTGAATTGCGAGTATGGGCGCATTTCTACAACGTCAGCTTGCCACAGATCATCGTATCCATGCACTATGACGTGCCTCCGTGGGAAGTGTCTTCGAGCTGGAGCATGCAATTCCTCAACAAGTTGTTGCTTCTTGTGGCCGTGGTTTTCTTCTTTACTCTTGGATTTCGATAATGACAGCATGTTTGATCGCAGAGGTGTCTTTGACACGAATGGTGCGATAATTATCGTGCACATGCATTATGTGCTCCCCATTGGTCCCAGGAAATTCTGAATAAGTTGCTGCTCCGTAGCAAAAGCGGTTATAGCCTCTTTAACTTTTAGATTTTCGGTGTCCTGCTGCGGTATAGAATTCAACGCCTGTGATATCTTTTGAACGCTGTTTTGCAACGTCAGCATATCTCTCTGAAGCACGATCAGTTTCCTCTCTAATTCTTCCTGCTGCTCTCTCAAAAGTTTAATGCTCTTTTCCATGTATAGTTTATTGACGGCATCGGTATCGACCGTGGGGTGAGCTACGCGTCGTATCTTGCGTGATTTTGCATCAAAGTCGGCACCAACCACGCAAAGAGCGTTATCGCGCATATAATTTCGAAGCAAACCGTTCCATTTGTAATAGTCCATTGTAGCTGCTCCACTCTTCTCGAGCGATACCCCAAATTTGTTGATCGGCATCTCGATGCATACAGTGCAAATCATCGTTGCGCGGTTTAATTTATAATGAGGCCTACCTCGCGGAGTTCCTCGATAATCGATAGAATTTCGTTGTCGTGCGAGTTGTTACCCGCCTGACGCGACGCTTCCAGCAAACGGAATCGGTCCACCAGCTCGTTGGGATCGTCCCAGTGCACGTAATCGATCTTGTTATCGTTTACCACCATGACTCGCGGTGCAGTTAGACCTTTCCCTGTCCTACTAACCGATACACGTGGGAGTAGCGGTGCAATTACATGCTTGTACTTGTATCCCTTGTTACCCAAAATGGGATTTTTAGCGATATGATCGCGTCTGTGAGCATTCGTTGTCAGCAGTATACTTTTGTATTTTTGTTTATCCGCATCGGTGTATGTGGTATCGTCGGGAATTCTCTTGAAAATCAATTCGTAAAGACCAGGTGTTCCTCCGTATCTTACACCGTCGATGATTATATTGTCATCCTTGTCTATATCGAAAGCCTTATCCCCAAGCATCGTTCCACTATCACCAAAGTATACGCCATACACATAGTCCATTGACGTATCCTTATCACTACTTAGGATTGCGTTCATATATTTTTGTCCCAGCGGACCGAAATGGTTGCGAAACGTTTCTTGTCCCTCGGATGTTTGGAGTTGTTGTCTAACAGATGTTGCCAACGACTCATCGGGACTAGTTTCGAAAACGTCATCATCAATGGTTGAGAGCGATTGTACATCGGGAAATGTATTTATTGGTGTGGAAGAAATCGTGGAATCGTTTGACGTGACATTCAGCCGTTTTCGTTTCGATTGAACTGGTGTGGAGGTTATGAGTGATTTTTCCGATGACGTGTATGATCGTTTCCTCTTTGTCTTGTGCAATGTATTCCCTTTCGGATAGATTTTTGTTTTAGACGTTAATGTTTCATTCCCTTCGATGTTTGTGCTCGTCATCGGTAATGCGTCAGCTTCTGTCGCTGCGATATTTTCCGCGATATGTTTTAAGGGTTCGACAACAGGTTTAAAGTATCTCTCCAACGCGATATCTTCCTCCATCTTGCCAGTCTTCAAAGCCTGATGTTTCTTGCGAATGGCTTCGCTGGTTTTTGCAATTTCCTTCGCTATTCTCTCACGATCCTTAATCTCCATATCGATATCAATCATCGTTGTACCGCAGACGTTGCTTTCCCACCGACGTGTCGACGACAATTGACAATCTCATGGTATTGCAAACTCGTTAAATCCCTTTCTATAACGTCCATTGGACATCGCGCTATCCTTGTCTATTACCATGAAACCATACTCCCGTTGCCAACAATTACGACACAACACGCAGAAATCCTCGTAGGACATATCAGTGTTTACGTGATCGTTGTACACATGTTTCAAGTTGGTACCATCCTGTTTAAACAGAATCAATAGATTCGCATTGTCGCGTATAAGATGTTTGGGTATCTTTGCATACGTCTGACAGAGATAGAAGCAGTCAACGTTCGAGTGACGCCCCATTGCAAAGTATTCCCTTATCGTATCTTGCTTGTCACATGCCACGTCATCAAAGATAAAAATAGAATTCGGAAGTGATTCGCTCGGTGGGATGACGTCACTGTTATTCGAAAACGTAAAGTAGCCAATTTCATCTATCGGAGTCAATAAATTCTCCAAATACTGATATTTCGGCTGTTGCAACGACTTGGAATACACATACACGTTCTCGAAGCGGACGCCGTGTGGACTTTCCAACAAGCTCACCAACACGTTTGTCTTTCCACAATTTGATGGACCGCAAATGAGGCAGCGGATAGTGTTTGGCAACATGCTACCGTGTCTGCGCATTGTTTTCGGACACATCACTCGCGATTTATCGTCAAAATTTGTCACGCGTATCGTTACAGGCTGCCGTACGAATCGCATCCTCTCCGCGAACTGTGAAAAAATGATTTTGATACGTCGAAGCGGCGACGCGCCCTATTTATAGGTCCGCGCCGAAGCAAAACAGCGCAGTATTCAAAATGCTTCTGATCCCGTCGGATAATTGCGATATTCGAGACCTAACCTCTGAGCAGTTGAAATATATACCAAAGATTATTCTACTGCGAGAGTTTGGCAGACACATTGATCAGTTGTGGGACAGACTCCCCGAGCATATAAAAGCTGATTCTGAGGTTCAGCAGTATCGTCGGTGTCTTGAACATTATAATCGCCCTTGGCAGCGAACGCATATCGACGGTCCAGCACCATTGATTAAAAACTGTAGCGAATGTCGCCAACGAGAGTAAAGAAAGGTCGTGGTTTGTTAAATCGCATGATAAACGCGCTACCTATCGAATTACACATCCCGGGATATCAGTTTTGCGGTCCAGGAACTCATCTGGCAAAACGATTGGCTAGAGGTGATCAAGGCATCAATCCGTTGGACGCAGCGTGTCGCGAACACGATATTGCGTATTCACGTAGCAACGACCTCGGTGAAAGGCACGCGGCAGATAAGGTACTCGCTGATAAAGCGCGAAAACGCATCGTTGCGCGAGACTCGACTCTAGGTGAAAGAGGTGCTGCTACGGCTGTTTGGGCAGCTATGAAGGCCAAGACGAAAATCGGAATGGGAATGAAAACAAAAACCTGCAAAAGGACTCCAAAGAAAGCACCGAAAAAACGGATTCTTCCAGTAGCAAAACGAGGTGGTATATTACCACTTCTCCCGCTGCTAGGTGTCCTCGGATCGTTAGCTGGTGGAGCGGCAGGGATCGCCAAGGCGGTAAACGATAATAAGGCGGCGCAACATCAGCTGCAGGAAATGCAACGTCATAATCGTTCCATGGAAGGTCGTGGACTTTATCTCGCACCGTACAAGCGCGGACAGGGAATATCAAAACGAAAAAAAAAAACGTCGAAAAGAAAATAAAAATGCCTATCGGCGTAACTACCGATGCGCAATTGGAGGAGTTGGCAAAACGTATGCGTATTCCATTCTTTAGGGGTGTTTTCATGCGCAATGCACTACCTGTCGGAGGAGTACATCGAAACGAAAGTGGTATCGTAAATTTGGACAATGTCGAGGGACCGGGGACTCATTGGGTGGCGTATGCGAAGAGAGGGTGTCGAGCTATATATTTCGACAGCTTCGGGAATCTTCGACCACCTAGGGAATTGGTACAATATCTGGATAAAGATGCTGTGAAAATTGAATACAATCGAACGTCGTATCAAAAGTACAATCAGAGCAATTGTGGACAACTATGTCTACGCTTTCTACAAACGATCGGCACCAAATTTAAGGATTGACTTCCACCGCTCTGATTCAGTACTAGTGGAGCAGTTTCAGCGGAATATGTCGTTAACATTCACTCTAACCGGCAAGAGTAGCACCCTCGCGGTGAGCTACTTTCCACCCATAGATTTGAGCGACGATGATTACGAGCTTGGCCTAACAACCTTTGAAACTTATCATACAATACCGAACATCGACTCGAGCAACGATAAATTCTACTTCGCTGTAAACTATAACATCAACAGCAGTGTCGACACCAGTCATGAATACATTGCGATTCCCCACGGCTCCTACGAACTAGACGCCATTGCCAAGTACCTGAAGCAGCGATTACTCGAACGATATCCTAAAAATCTCGATGACACCGATGACAACAACGATAGCGATGTGTATCCTATAGTGTTGCATCCCAACAACAACACCATGAAAAGTGAACTGTACTGCTCGTTCGCTGTAGATTTTACAAAATCCAACAACATTGGATCGCTACTGGGATTCTCGATGAATCGGATATTAGAACCTGGACAATGGCACGAATCGGACGATCCAATTAATATCATGAACGTGAACATTATTCGCATAGAATGTAGCGTGACCGCTGGCGCGTACAACAATGGGAAGCGCGTACATACGATACATGAATTTTCTCCGAGAGTCCCACCAGGATATAAGATATCGGAAACGCCCGCACAGATCATTTACCTTCCGATCACCGCACGGATCATTACGGATCTAACGATACGCGTTGTAGATCAAGACGGACGGTTGCTCGATTTTCGAGGTGAAGAGATTACCATCAGACTACACGTACGACGACGTCAACGATAATACATGTGGCGCGAATGAAAGAAATGCTTGTGTTGAACGACTTCGGAAACACATTTCTTCCAAGTGAAATTGTTTGCAATAACAACAACAACAACAACAACAACAACAACAACACCTGCAACAGCTCTGATTACGCTAAAAAGAAGAGACTCTGTGCTACGAACATTGCATTTTTGAAATCATTGGGATTCATTGTACGCATATAAGTTGAAAAGAAATGGCTGACATTCTAAGCCTTGGAGTGAAGCCGACGTTTGATAATCGCATCGTCAAGCTCGAGACTCACACGTACAACCCATACGTCAACACAACATTTGGATATAGTGATGAGATAAGAATACCTATACAACAGCAGGATTTATATACATTACCATGTGAAAGTTTCCTCTACGTGGAGGGGAAATTGGTGATAAATAAGCCAAACGAAGCATCAACGACGACGTTGGGAAATAATTGCATGGCGTTCTTATTTGATGAGATTCGATACGAGCTGAATGGTGTGGAGATTGACCGCAACAGAAACGTTGGAATAACTAGCACGCTTAAAAACTATGTATCGCTGACATCTGACGAAGACAAAAATATGGAGAATGCTGGATGGGGCGTGAAACGACACGATGGATTGATAGTGAAAAATCATTTCAATTTTTGCATCTCACTCAAATATTTGTTGGGATTTTGCGAGGACTACAAACGCATGATTATTAATGCACGTCACGAATTGATTTTAATACGATCGCGCAACGATAACAATTCTCTAATAGGATCGCCAATGTTGGAACCTGAAATTGAATTACTTAAAGTGCAATGGCGAATGCCTCATGTGACGCTGAACGACGTTAATAAGCTATCGTTGCTGCATGCTTTGGAAAGTGGACAAAACCTGAGCATTAGTTTTCGCTCGTGGGATCTGTACGAGTATCCTCTCTTACAGAGCACAACCAAGCATTCGTGGGCCGTGAAGGCAGCTGCACAGCTGGAGAAACCGCGATACGTTATCTTTGCTCTACAGACTGCTCGAAAGAATGTGATGACCGAAGATGTTACTAAGTTTAACAATTGCAAATTGACTAATGTAAAACTTTTTCTCAACTCGGATTTTTATCCATATGATGACTTGAACTTGGACTTTGACAAGAATAAGCACGCCATCTTGTTTCACATGTATACACATTTCCGTAAATCGTATTATGGACATAGTTGCAACGAGGCGTTATTCACTGTGGCTGAATTTTTACAATTTGGTCCTCTCGTGGTGATTGATTGCTCGCGACAAAATGAATCGATTAAAAATGGTACCGTGGACGTGCGCATAGAATTTGAGTGTAAAGAGAATGTACCTGCAAATACTACAGCCTACTGTCTGATTCTGCACCACCGGGTGGTTGAATACAATCCGCTAACAAATGTTGTGCGCAAAATAAATTAAATTGCCATACTACTTGCCCGCCCTCTCCTGTATCAAATTCGTACAACAATTTCATCGTAAAAATCGAGATGCTTTATGAGAAAGATTGCATTCTCTCATCTGTCTTGGAAGCGAGCAGACCTCTAAAATTATATCGACAATGGTTGTACCAACATTTGTTGACCTGCAAGGATTCATCGTCGACGGAAGATTTGTCGTCAAGGAAGTGGCTGTCCTACGAATGGGAACAATTCTCTCGCACTATATTTTTGGGAGTTCGATACCGCAATATCTTCTTACAAAATCCGACAAATCAAGCATCCGATGGTTGATTGCAAAACATCATGGACTACGGTGGGACGATGGAGACGTTCCGTACAGTATGGCTAAACAGCTGATTACCAAAGCTGTAGCTGATGCGATCGATGAAGATGACGCATCCCATATCGTATACGTTAAAGGGTTGCAGAAACGCGATTGGCTTGCGGATTTCCTCGATGAAAATACGAGAGCGGATGTAATCATTGAGACGCTGGACATTGACTATGAGGATATCAAATCTCTAAATAAGCTAAATGTAGTTAATACTCTGCGATGTGGCAGACACGCGAAGCATTGCGCAATGCAAAATGTATTTAAAATATTCAACTGGTGGTCTAAACACCAGAGAGAATTGCATAAATAAAATATAATCAATTTTTAATGCATAAATGTTTTTTCTTCACCCTCCCCAACCTCCTTAATTAATTAATTATTATGTAGACGTGGTTCGATACACGTTCAGAGTGGTTCGATACATGTTCAATAGATGTTCAAAATGGTACGATAGATGTTCCATAGATGTTTAAAGTGGTACCATAGATGTTCGATAGATGTTCAAAGTGGTTCGATACACGTTCGATAGATGTTCAAAGTGGTTCGATACATGTTCAAAGTGGTTCGATACACGTTCGATACATGTTCAAAGTGGTTCGATACACGTTCGATACACGTTCAAAGTGGTTCGATACACGTTCGATACACGTTCAAAGTGGTATGATACACGTTCGATACACGTTCAGAGTGGTTCGATACACGTTCGATACACGTTCAAAGTGGTATGATACACGTTCGATACACGTTCAAAGTGGTTCGATTCACGTTCAATACACGTTCAAAGTGGTTCGATACACGTTCGATACACGTTCGATACACGTTCAAAGTGGTACGATACATGTTCGATATATGTTGAAAGTGGTACGATTCACGTTTGATTTACGTTGAAAGTGGTACGATTCATGTTCGATACATGTTTAAAGTGGTACGATAGACGTTCGATAGATGTTCAATACATGTTCAGAGTGGTTCCATACACGTTCAATTCACGTTCAGAGTGGTTCGATACACGTTCGATAGATGTTTAAAGTGGTACGATTCATGTTCGATACATGTTGAAAGTGGTTCGATACACGTTCGATACACGTTGAAAGTGGTACGATTCATGTTCGACACATGTTCAAAGTGGTACGATAGACGTTCGATATATGTTCAAAGTGGAACGATAGACGTTCGATAGATGTTCAATACATGTTCAGAGTGGTTCCATACACGTTCAATTCACGTTCAGAGTGGTATAATTTAGTCGAATGATTCAAACGAAGAAGAATATAGGAATGGTCAGTGAATAATTCGAAGAAGATGGTCAGCGAAAATGCAGGTGGAGCATATAGAAGGAGAGGGTGTCTAGTGAAGAAGAAGGTGAAGAACAAAGGCATCTTACTTTGCAACGTATGCAACTTTAGGCATGGGTGACAAATTGTATGAACGCTGTGGGACCAGTTGCTCATCAAACTCGACGACTGCCAGTTGAGAAAAAGTTTTTGTTGCTCATCAAACTCGACGACTGCTAGTTGAGAAAAAGTTTTTTGTTGTTTTTTCGTGAAAAAAGAATGGGAGTATCGCGAATCGCGCCGGAGCGTGACCCCGAGGTATGTACAAAACAATATTTGCAACACTTGTCGCGTTTAATCTTTGAAATCAAGTGAGCTCAAATCATACTGCTGTATCAATATTAAATCATGGGTTTCTATGTATAGCGTTCGCCACCACCATCGCCGGGGTGGTCCTCCGATTGGGGGTCGCCGTCGCCGTCCCCGTCGCCGCCCTCATCGCCGCCTTCATCGCCGCCACCGCCTCCATATGTATGTAGTTTGTATTGTTTTGTGTGTTTTATGTTTAATATGTTTAATATGTTTTAATGTGCTAATATTATATCGATGTATGTGTGTATGTGTGTTTTCTAGAATCCACAAGCATTGACGGAGCAATTGCGGGTGTTGGCGCGCGTTCTGGTGATGAATGCGTCGCACGTCGAGCCGCCGCATGTGGTATGTATCACACTACACTGTTTTGTATGTTTTATGTTTAATATGTTTATTGTAGTAATATTATATCGACGTTTGTGTTTGTATTACAGGAACAACGAATGCGGCATTCGGGCTTGATGTATGGGGCCGCGCGGCTGCGGCCATATTCGAGGCGGCGTCCGTCACCCCCATCGCCACCGTCGCCCTCATCGCCCCCGTCGCCGTCGTGGATCGACGTGCGACGGGTGCGGCAGCAGACACCACCGTCACCCCCCTCGCCACCGTCGTCACCTTCACCCTCGTTGCCCCCATCGCCACCCACTCCCTAGTTTTTAATTTTTACATTTTTTTATATTTTTCTTTATTTTATTTTCATTTTTATATTTTTTTATTTTCTTTTATTTTATTATATTCTATTTTTATATTTTTTTATTTTCTTTTATTTTATTATATTCTATTTTTATATTTTTTTATTATATGCTATTTTTTATATTCTATATTCTATGTATATTATATTCTATTTATATTCTATTTATATTCTTTTTTATTTTCTTTTATTTTATTATATTCTATTTTTATATTTTTTTATTATATGCTATTTTTTATATTCTATATTCTATGTATATTATATTATTTTTATATTCTATTTATATTCTTTTTTTATTTTCTTTTATTTTATTATATTCTATTTTTTATATTTTTATTATATTCTACTTTTTTATATTCTATTTTTTATATTCTATATTCTATATTATATTATTTTTATATTCTATTTATATTCTTTTTTTATATTCTATTTATATTTTCATATTTTTATATTTCTATGTAACAATATATATATATTCTTAAACCTATATTATTTCTCCCATTTATTTACCCGTCTTCCTCCTTACCACCTAATTTTAAGATTCAACGTTTCTTAATTATTATTTTCTCTGCGTTGGGGGGAAGTATCTATTGATTTTGTAAAAAGTATTTTGAAAATATTTGGGGAAAAAAATTTCAGGGGCTGGATCTTGTATGAAAAAAGATTTTTTCATACAAGACCCAGCCCGAGAAATTTTTTTTAGAGGGAGGGGACGACCCTCCGAAATTTTTGGGGGTGGGCCAGGTCTGGAGAGGTCTCCGCGGCGGCTCGGCTCGGACTGACCCCCTCCACGATTGCGGCTTCCCCCACTCTGCGGCTCGTGCGCGCGCAACCAGTCATCCACTCCCCACTTCCCCCCGCACCCATGTTTCCCTCCACCGCACTCCCCCGCGCGCCCTCACTTCCCCCCGCCCCCGCGCCCCCCTCAGGGGACCTGGGTTGGAATCGGCATACCCTTACTACTAGTGCTGGATGAAATCTACGCTCTAGCCGTAAAAGTCGATAAAGAGGTTAAAATAGAAGACGAAAGAATGAAGGCAAGTTCATATACTCGTCAACAACCTGTGTCCCGTGATCCGAGAACGTATCCGTCGGTACCCCAAAATAAATCGAATTTCGGACCTCCAAGATACGAAGGAGCCATACCGAAGTGGCAAAATAATCAACCGCAAACAGCGGATGGCAAAACAATCCTACACGAAATAATGCATGGCAAAATAACCAGCCGCGGAACAGCGCGTGGCAATCAAATTCATCGCGAAACAACGGAGCAACAACATCGCCACCGAATCAATTAGAAATTTCTTGCAACTACTGTAAGAAACCGGGACATTTGATTAAGGATTGCTTTAAGTTCAAGGCCAAAATAGAGTCAGGAGAACTAGTCCCATACTCAAAAATGAACCAGGGAAACGAGCAGGGCCGTCCGGAAACGTCTGGCGCAATCCGGAGTGGGAACCCTCCACACCGCCAGAAAATAATGAAGATAGGAGTCCCAAAACCGGAAGAAGCAAAACAATCCGGAAAATCAACAGCCTGGAAACCGACGTTGGAAATCGAGGAGAGAATGTCAGTAAAGGAAAAACAAACCAAGAGGAACTCGATAGATGAAGAAGACGAAGAAATGGACGAACAGTAACTGTTCCAATTAATACCGTACGAAATATCCCAACAATACTAATAACATCTCCTAATCTGGAAGGGAAGGCACGATTAATGGTTGACTCGGGATCCGATGTCAACCTCATCAAGAAATCAAAGGTAACAGCATCAACAATCGTCAACACTCAAGAAATCATATATATCCGTGGAATAATCGATTCGAATCAAGCTACCTTAGGGACTGCATCAATATTGATTGCGAATCATCCAGTGAATTTCCACGTGGTAAACGACGCACTGTTTGACGATGAAGACGGAATCTTAGGATCCGAATTTCTGTTACATCAAGAAGCCAGCATTGACTATGCGAAAAGGCAAATCAAGTGGGGAAAAAACTATATTCCCTTTAATACATACGAGGAGATATTCGTGCCAAAAAGAAGTTCAGTCCCTTTCCATATTAATATTGCAAATCCAGAACTGCGTGAAGGATACGTAGGAAAATTGCATATCAAAGAAGGAATCTATTTAGGAAATGCATTAGTAACAAATCAAGACGGAAAAGCCCATATGAGAATAGTAAATAGTACGGACGAAGATTATCATATTGTAATACCTACAATCGAAATACTTCCATTCGAAGAACGTTCCTCTAAACGTTGTAATATGACGAAAATATCGTAGGAAAATCGATTCGAGGAAATCTTGAAATTACTGAGGTTGGATCACTTAAATCAAGAAGAAAAGGAAAATGTGATGCAACTGATAAAAGAAAACGAAGATCGATTTCATCTAGCAGGAGAAATTTTGGAAGGAGCAAATAGCATACAACATAAAATTCATACTACGGATGATATACCGATAAATACTCGGCAGTATCGATTTCCACCAATTCATAAAGATGAAATAAACCAACAAATAAAAGAACTATTGGAAACTGGTGTGGTGGAACCATCCACATCTCCATATAGTTCTCCAATATGGATTGTTCCTAAAAAACCAGATTCAAAAGGAAATAAACGTTGGAGATTAGTAATCGATTATCGTAAACTAAACGATAAGACGATAGGCGACGCGTATCCTCTACCAAATATTACAGAGATATTGGATCAATTAGGAAGCGCAAAATATTTCTCTACATTCGACTTAGCATCAGGGTTTCATCAAATTAAGATGGCACCAGAAGACGCACACAAGACAGCATTTTCTACGCCATATGGACATTATCAATTTACAAGAATGCCCTTTGGATTGAAAAATGCTCCTGCAACATTTCAACGCCTTATGAATAACGTTCTATCAGGACTTCAAGGAACCGAACTTTTTGTTTATCTGGATGATATAGTAATATATTCCAGATCTCTTCGTGAACACGAAATAAAATTCACAAGATTGATGAAAAGATTACGAGAAGCAAAACTAATGCTTCAACCGGATAAATGCGAATTTTTACGACATGAAGTGATCTATTTAGGATACATAATTGATGAACATGGAGTAAAACCAGATCCAAAAAAGATTGAAGCAGCAGAGAATTTTCCTAAACCCAAAACCCCAAAGAACATTAAACAATTCTTGGTATTAACTGGATATTATAGAAGATTTATACCTGAATTCTCAAAAAAATCGAAACCACTAACAAACTTGTTGAAAAAGGGAACGAAATTTAATTGGGGAAAGGAAGAAGAAGAAGCGTTTCAAATGTTAAAGAAGGCTTTAATATCCAAACCAATACTTCAATACCCAGATTTCTCGCAGCCGTTCAAAGTAACGACGGATGCTTCGGGTTACGCTATAGGAGGAGTGCTTAGTCAGGAAATTTCTGACGACGATCTTCCTATTGCTTATGCGTCCCGCTTATTAAATACAGCAGAACAGAAATATTCTACAATTGAAAAGGAATGTTTAGCAATTATTTATTGCGTAACGCATTTTAGACCTTATCTGTATGGTCGTAAATTTAAAATAGAAACCGACCACAAACCTCTGGTATGGATGAATTCAATAAAAGATCCAAATTCTCGAATTTGGAAATGGAAACTTAAATTATCCGATTATGAATTCGAAATAAACTATAAAAAAGGGAAAAGTAACCTCAACGCTGATGCGTTATCTCGAAATCCACCAGAAGTATGCCTACCGATAAGAGCAAGGGAGGAAGAAGATCCTCCAGAAGGCGAACCGCCTCAAAAGAAAAATTTACGGTCAACTGCACCAGAAGATTTCGAAGGACCAATGACGAGAAGCAGACATTTGGCTTTTCCAAAAACGGAACTTAAATATCTAGATTTCTCAAAAAGAAAACATAAACGCATACCAATGTCGGAGGAATCGGAAGATGAAGATATGGAACCAAATACGTTATCGTCAGAAACGTCTCGAAATTGGAAACAAAAACGGAAAAGAACCTTATCAAGCGATTCACCAATCGCTGGCCCTTCATCAAAAAGGAAAATACAAGAAGAAGAATCAATTAACACCTCAGAAACACTACAAGAAGACGAACCAATTGAATTCACAGAAACATCTCAAGAACCAGAATCAATCGAAACCACGGGAACACCACGAGAAGAAGAATCAATGGAAATCATAGATATATCTGAATCACAGCCTCAAATATCACCTAGAACAACAACAAGTAGAAGTGAGGATACGATTCCTCATCAAAACCAATTAGTGATAAGAGAATCTAGAGATTCTTTGGCAAAAATAAAAGATAACAGAGTCATCTTCATCGGATTGGATGGAAGTCCAATCGATAGAGGTGCCAAAGAATTAGAAACAGAAAATTTACTACCAATTCATGTAGACCTTACCCTGGAAAGGGCCCGGTCAGTACCAGATGGAACGAAATATATAATAAGTCTACCAATTAAAGAAGATTCAAGAACTGCTATACGACCCGATAACATTTTAAACAGTCTCATGTCATTATGGGACGTAGTTACGGAATTCGATATAAACTCATTCGCCATAAGTAGAACCCATAACATAGAAGATATACCATGGAAGTATATTATAAATAGATTAAAGGGCATCTTCAGAGAACTACCGATTATAATCACTATTTGCACTGGTGATGTGGTAACACCACCTGAAAACTTAAGAGAACATATAATAAAAGAAAAACATACGTCGTCCAGTGGAGGACACAAAGGAGTTACAAAAACCTACCACAGAATACGACAAAATTACTATTGGGAAAACATGAAAAAGGAAATTCAAAAATTCATCAGAGAATGCCAAGACTGTCAAATGAAGAAATTAACAAGAATCAAAATTAAACAACCAATGGTCTTGATAGATACTCCAGGAAAAGCGTTCGACAAAATCAGCATGGACATCGTTGGACCATTACCAAAGGCTAGGAAAGGAAGAACACATATACTAACGATGCAAGATTTGTTAACAAAATATTCAATAGCGATACCTTTATCTCGAACCACCTCTGCCGATATAGCAGACGTATTTATAAAACGGTTTATTTGCCGATTCGGATCACCTAAAGCTATTTTAACAGATCAAGGAACCAATTTTACTTCAAATTTAATAAAAATCGTCGCTAAACGATTCAAAATTAAACGCTATGTTACTACAGCTTATCATCCACAGAGTAACGGTTCGATAGAAAGATCGCATCACGTACTAACAGAATATTTAAAACAATATACGACGAACGACGATAATTGGGATGATTGGATTGATTTAGCAATGTTTTCATATAACACTGCAGTACATGAGGGTACTAAATTTTCACCGCATGAACTAGTTTTCGGATGCATTGCGCGAGAACCTTCGAGCGAAAAACCTATTGGTGAAGATTTGGAACCCACATACGCCGAATACCTTAGAGATTTATTTCATAAAATAACTAATCTGCAAACTCAAGCCCGAGAAAATTTAATAAAGGCAAAAGTCAAATCTAAACAATATTATGATCGGAAAATTAATCCGCAAGATTTTAAAGCAGGAGACTTAGTATATCTCTTGAAAGAACCTCGGAGGACAAAGTTCGCAGATCAGTATTCAGGACCATATAAAGTACTCGAATTGTTGCCAAATCAGAATGTTATAATATTATCTGATGGGACCACTCGCACAGTACATATAAATAAACTTAAACTAGCGTATATTAAGTCAAATCCAGGATGATTAAAAACAAAAAACAAATTGTTCACAAGTAGAGAATAGATCGACAAAATCACTGAGTAATAAATTACTTAGATTGTTGTCTATTATAGGTTATAAAACTCCCTTCAGGAGTTTTCCGGAAAGAAAATTAGATAATTATGATATGATTACCTGCGAGACGAGACACATGGACCAAGAAAGGGTACCCATGAAGATGTCTGCTATATATAGAATAAGATTAAGAGAGTACGAAATATTAAAAGAATTATTACAACTCGTTATTTAAATAACGATAGTTCAAAAACAATTTTTATCTTTTTATAAAAAGGGGAATCACCATGATTTTACCATGGATAGTTCTAATCAACTTGAATCTCGTTTTGGCCCTGATTGGATAAGATTGTAATGGGCAACATCTAAACGTGACAACGCTTTCATTAAACTCAGTAGGAGATTGCGAAATTAACCCAATCTCCACAGCCACAAAGACCTGTATGGTTAAGAAATAATTCAATGTTCTTAACACCGAAGACACATATTTTAACCACTCAAGGGACACATAGGGAATGTTGTCCCATTCTGCCAGTCATGTATGAAATTGACCAAACATGGCATAGAATTTCACCACATCCAATTGAAGTTCGTCCACCTCAAATATTACATCCAAAAACGAAACTCAACTGGCATTATACATCTCCTTCAGATCTCGCAACCAGCGGAATATATACACAGAAGGAATTGGAAAATGTAAGGGACCATATTATGTTCCGTGCAGAAAAAGCAGCAGTACTAAATACACTCGCCAGAGGAGTATCCGGGAAAAATATTCCCGCAGGATCAATTTCAATGATGGGAATTTTGGACGAAGAGACCATCACCACATTGGCAGAAAATGCAGCAGCCAAATTCTGGAACGGATTCCTTAAATTTGGAACCGTCACCGCAGGACTACTTGGAGTTTTCATTATTATTAAAATAATAAAAACCATATTTGATACCATTATTAAAATAATAAAAACCATATTTGATACCATTATACACGGATATCAAATACATGCAGTCTATGGATGCGGACTACACTTGTTAGGGGCAATTTGGAGCTCCTTAACAACCTTAATAATACATCTGGCCAACAAGAAACAACCGTCAACACATAATGCAGATCAATCAACGACGACTGATGAGGGACGACAACCGACTCCAGCAGCGAGAGAATTCAAGGAAGCCATCCAAGAATTAAAACAAATTTCCTCTGGAAATTTGCTTTCTAAGGGGGGAGGTGTCACGTCTCGCGACGTCGAGTCCACTACTAATTAACCTTTTAAAACACACAATATTTACTATTTCGTACTCTGAGGTATTATAACCACCTCGTATGAAAAACATATATAAAACATTATACGAAGCATAGCCGATAAGGCACTGTAATCAAAACTCGCGATAAGAAGAGCTCGAGCCATGAATCTACGGACGGCAACAGGGAGCAGGAGAGCAGCTATTACGGGAGGTGGCGGCCAGCCGGCTACACACACACTAGGAAGGTCCAGCCAACACCAGCTGACGTTCAGCGTGGGACGGAGGCCCCTATCAGCCAATGCTGCCGACATCCTCGCGGATCTGCGCTCCTGATCAACGCCCGAAGCTTGCCCTCCCTTTATTTCCCGTAATTCGAGCTCCAATACGGAACCGATGTACATTAACTTCAATCCTTAGTATGTGGTCTGCACGAAATCAATCGTACAGAGCACATCGAAAACCCAACAGCGTAAAAATCTAAAGTATGAATTAAAATAAGAATTCTATTATCGACGCTGCTGAGAGTTTCGTATTACGGCAGAAAAACGTTATAAGTCACGGAGAAGAGCCAGAAATAGATGAGAAATAGCTCCAATTCTGCAGTAAATAAAACTCTCGGATAACGCGCCGGAGCGAATTCTTCAGGTGGATCCCACGGCAGATGATTGGGAGATATCATCTCCCACCATCCTATTTGTCATGTGACAAACCTGAAGAAGGAGTGATCGACAGCCCTATAAAAAGGGATAGATCACCCACAGAGCTCAGAAGAATATCAGAAGAATATTAGAAGAATAATAATATATTAGAAGATAAGAATATATATTTTAATTTGAAAACCATTCAGTGAATTGAATATTTAAAGTGTTTAAAGCGTGAAAACTCTCTAGTAACAATAAAAGTTTTGTTAATATTTACAAGTGAGTGAAGTGTTTCCTCCAAAATTCCCATCCTCCAAATCGAGCGTTCATCTTTTGGAAAACCCATTAAATTACGGAAAATGCCTATTGACAGGTCACGGGTTGCGCTAATTAATGGTATTACCTATGAGCAGAACGTTGCCCGCGGTCTTACCAGAGATTATGCGTAAACCGTGATAGACGCGATTGATTTAAATATTAGGGAAAACCTAAATAAATATGGATAAATCATTATTGCCCCCGCCAATGGTGCCGCTGAAGAGCAGAACGTTGCCCGCGGTAGCACCGCGTGCGGAAGGTGATAAGTGATTGTTGGTCAATTAATAATTAGTATCAAAAATTCCAAAAGACGAATGCCGAGGAATCACCGCGCGGGACGACGTGTCCAATTAAGAAAATTATACAAACAGTACCAAGAAACGCCGGTAACAAGTGCCGAACTTTTCGGAGTCGTCGCGACAGCGTCAGTCAAGGAGGACACCGGACCAATCAAGTGGAAATTAATCCCAATAGATCTGCCGTCACCGCGGCCAAAATAAGGTAAACATAGAATAAAAATGTATCCTAATCTACATCCTTATCACTCTCAACTATCCCAGAGCGAAAAGTCCCAGGACTAGTTCGAAAGCGGATCCAAAATATAAACTCCTTACAAATCCCACATAAATAAGGAAGTAGGGACGTAACAGTGACCAAGGCGTTGCTTGAATCATGATTCCAACCTCTGAAATAATTTTTTTTTTTCTTGATATCGCGGGGCATTGACGAACAAATCGGTTGGGGCAATCATGAACGTTCGAGATTACCCCTCGACAATACCAATACCCTTTTTCTTTTTTTGCTTAACTTTAATATTGAATTAATCATTTTACATGCCGCGAAATTACGAACGAAAAAGGAAAACAACGTATAGGTACCGCAGATACAGTGGCGGACGAAAGAAAGTTTACTCCTTTTAAAATCGCATAACTTTTTTAGAATTGGTCCAAACGACTTGAGTTTTCTTGAGAAGCTAGAAGGATTAAGTCGTTTGCTAAGTGACGTGTTTTGTCGTTTTGAAAAAAAAAATGCAATTGGTCGGAATACCGAAAATAATAGTAAAGGTCGTTTTTTTAAACAGCTGATTTCGGGAATTGCGCGATTTTCGACCTTATTCTGCGATATTTAAGCGTTTGTAGCTCAGAGCAACGATAACCGATTTTGATGAAATTTTCAGCATGTATAAAACTTACTTAAATCTACAAAGGGGATTTTTGAATTTTCATTACAGGCCCAGAAAAAAAGTTTAAAAAACGGCCTTTACTATTTGTTTTCGATATTCCGACAAATTGCAATTTTTTTCTATCGTACGTTGATACGTATCGTAAGTTGAATTTTTGTTGCAAAATAAAGCTTGGAGGTTCTTGGAGAAAGGTTCGGTGTATTGTCCTGCGATAAATTGCGATCTTATGAGTTATTGTCATTTCTTTGCCGTCCGCACTGTTTATGGAGGGGTACATTTATGGCATAGGATCGGAATATCGTGTTGATGCAGATGATGAAGAAGAACAAGAAGAAGAAAAAACATTAGAAGAATATTATAATTAATTCATTACAATATAATATTATAATTAATTATTATTATATTGTAATTTATTAATTACATTATTCTTCTTGGAAATGATGTTAATAACCTGTACCTAAGTATAAAAATGTAAAATGCATTCTAGTTCATACTTATTAATTAATTAATTATATATGTTAAGAGAATTCTGCATCTTAACGCCATCTTCCAGGCGTACCGCGAATTAGATAATGGCACCGGTCCGCTGACTCGTGTGGAGCGCCGAAAACGGCCCCTTCCATCGCCTTACGACCGATGGAAGGGGGACTGCTTCTGCCTTCCAGGAAATCGGGCCGATTTCCTGGATCTCTGTCTGTACGCGCCACTTGTCGACGAGCCGTCTTCAAAGTCGCTTTGCTTTTCGCTGCTTTAATTTTGCTGTGCTTAGGGATTCGGGCCGAATCCACGTGCTTTACCGCTACTAAACTAGATTAAGCCTACGGCGTAGGAATCAGTGTTGTTAAACGTCTTAAACTGTATTTAATCGTAGTAAACTTGTGCGTGCGTTCCTTTTATTGTACAATTGTAAATAGTGACTTAAATATTAAACTAGTGCTTAGACCATAGGGGTCATAAATTTACGAAGCCCTCTCGCGAGTTCCCGACTTCCTTGACGTGCGCTTCCGTTATTTTGCTAACAATATAATTATTATATAATTAACTATAATATTCTTTTCCGTGCGATATGTTCATGTATTTTAAATTTATATACTTATAGTTAATTATCATTATTTTTATATTCAATATTTAACATTAAAACAGTACATTATTATCATTTTAGAGTCATAGTATTGAAATTTATTGCAACAATTTATCTTAGATTCATAAATATTACTTTTGCCCAGCATTCCCTATAAACACGCCACTGTGGCGGCAGTCGGGTAATCACGAACACCAAGGGTTTTGCTTTTTCACTATGAAGTTGATTTTTATTATAATTTTTTCAAAAATTCATCACAGTACTTTGTAGATGAATAGTTTATGTATGTTTGTAAATAATAAACAAATTCATTTCTCACACAGTTTTCGTTTTGCTTGCTTTTTGGCTTAGGTGTTCGCAATTACCCCACTCTCCCTTATTGCTGTTGGATAATACTTTTTAATTGCTCTGTTGGTGGCATCTTTCTTACATCTGGCATATTTGGGTAAAACCTGAACCGACTGATCGGCCAGAGCGTCTCGCCCAGGGTTGCGGTTTATGACCGTATTGTTCTGCCAGTACGCGCTGGGCAACGGTGTGCGCGGAACCAGGTCATCACGTGCAAGCCACGGAGCAATATAAGGATTAACTCAGGGTGAAGAACGTCTAATAATGGTCAATTAGGACGAGCGATGCGGCGTCGAGGAGATTTCGAATCGGTACATATCATCCCACCTGTAGGGTCAATTCAGACGAAGCGATGTAATATATACATATATATATATGTAATATATGTAATATATACATATACATATATATATATGTACCGATTCGAAATCTCATCGACGCCGCACCGCTCGTCCTAATTGACCATTATTAGACGTTCTTCACCCTGAGTTAATCCTTATATTGCTCCGTGGCTCGCACGTGATGACCTGGGTCCCGCGCGCACCGTTCCCCAGCGCGTACTCGCGGAACAATACAGTCATAAACCGCCACCCTGGACGAGACGCTCAGGCCGATCGAAGTGCCTGTTAATTTTTGGGGAACCAGATGTTTGCATTTTCTTCGTTAAGTTCTTCAAGGAGGAGGGGGCTCCCCCCTCCACCGAGGAATTTCCAAAACTCAAGGTGCCTCCTACACCAAGGAAATACCATCAGTTGGATTTTCGTCGCCTCCTAAACACTTAGGAGCGAACATCAAACAAACAGAGTCTTCATCGCTGAGGAACCGGGTTTCGCGTCGCATCGCGTGTAGTGGTTGCGTGTATTGGACACACACGGAATATATATTACATAGTGTATTAGTCTAGTTTAGTGATTAGTATAGTTATCTTTTATTAGTTATTAGCTAATATTTAGTGATTACCCGTGGTACCGGAGTGTCATGGAGCAACTTCGCCAAGTAGTTCCACCAAACAGACGCCGGTCGCTGTATTTTATGCACGATGGTGCACCAGCACATTTCACCCTGGCGGTCAGGGCTTACTTGCTACGTATGTTTGGCACACGCTGGATAGCACGCGAACCTGCACCTCATCTATGGCCACCACGTTCGCCCGATCTCAATCCCCTGGATTTTTTTATGTGGGGAGCCGTGAAAGACAGTGTTTATAGATCGGGGATACAAATTGAAACGCGGGAACAATTGAAGCAGCGAATAGAAGAAGCGTTCGGAACAATGCAAAATTCGCCGGACACTTTTGAAAAAGTTCGCCAAAACATGCGATCAAGACTGCAGCAGTGTCTCGATAATGACGGTGGTCACATCGAAGCCACCGGACAGGCACGGATGCTACGCGCCATCAACAACGATGGCAGTGTCCTGTGGGTGAGAAGAAGACGCAGGATGTGAACCATCGATAACGGTGGTAAGTTAATAAGTTAATATCGTCTAGCCTTCACAATTCAACTTGGTCAATTTTTTTCCCCACCAAATGGTGCCTTTGCGACATATGGTTCCTTTTAAACTTTTCCCCCTGTCAATCAGCAGAATCGATTGTTGTGCAAAAGATAGGTGAAGTCCCGGCCGCAGCATAGGGAGACATACGAAGGAGTCCAAGAAAGAGGGGGTTTTTAGTGGGTATCCCGCTAGCAGCGGCGAGTCCCACATAATCCAGGCAACCCTGCCTGGGTATGCGTAATGCATTTTCCCCCTCTATAAAAAAAACAACAAAAAATCAAAAGATAGGTAGAAATTCTAACTGGTTACAGTCAACTCCGAATTTCTGTTGGGAAAACACCACTTAATTCAGGCCTGGCCGGGTCAATGCACCTTGCACAGTCTTCTGTCCCTTTAAATGCCGTGTTGTGTCTGCGTAGACCCCAGGAGCTACCCACCTCAGGCCACTACCCTTCAGGTAGTAAATACTGGCAAACGGCAAAGTGGTGGTGGTGGGCCCAAGCATCTACGTGCAACTCTATACATTCAAATCGTGGCGAAATCTTCAACAATTTTTCCCCACGAAACGGTTCGTTTGCGACATATGGCTCCTTTCAGACTTTTTCTCCATCCACCGAGCAGAATATGTTGATGTAAAAAAAAAATTTAACATTAATTTTCAATGTTATAAACAATTTTGCAGCAACTTTTTTTTGCAAATCTCCACCGTTCCGGGGGTGTAGATTCACCCCTCCAAGCGGTGAACAATACTTTCTTAACACCCTGTACACCATTTCGGAATCCAAAATCGCTCTAAGTCCATACGACGACAAGCGTCATATCATACCCGATTCGATCGACACTCTACCGTGGGGATATAACAAAATTCCGCTATAAAAAATTTAATTGTAAAAAAATATCATTGTAAACCATATATTATTTTACAATACATTATTTTATTTATTTAAATATCATTGTAAACCATGTATTATTATTTTACAATACATTATTTTTCGTTATCCATGAATTGTGTGATTTATCAAACCCCAACCACTTAACGTATACCTTATCCCCCTTCCTACGCAACACTTTTTCCACTAGATATACATCAGTATCGGTGACGCGTTGCAGCTCGTATTCATAGAATCCTCCAGCAACAGGTTTCCACAGGAATCGACGAGCAGATACGTCGCGGGATTAGTTGTCTGTACTTTCGCTATCTTGAACACCTCCGTTGTCCAATTCGGTGTATAGCCTTTATCGAAGATGGTTTTAAATTTGCTCACGCGCACAAACTCGCCCAATTTGAATCTTGCTGGAGCAGCGATCTTTATGTTGCTGTATACGGTGGCTAGCAGCTTATCGGCGATCGCAGGAGTAACATCGCGAGGACGCATTTTGATGGTTCTATGTTTTCGTGCGTTATACTCTGCAAGTAGACGCGGTAGCACATCGGTCCATTTATAGGTTCCATTGAGCGTAAATAGTTTCCACATGTTGTTCTTCAAAGTTCGATTGAAACGTTCTACGACTGATGCCTTCATCACCGAATACGTCGAATAATGATTAATGTTGTGTTTTGTCAAGAGTTTCTGCACATTGGCGTTGTAAAATTCTATTCCTTGATCGGTTTGCAAATTTTTCGGATATCGATCTCTAAATATCTTTGCAAACGCTTTAGTCACCTCAGCACCACTTTTAGTCTTGAGCGGCAACGCCCATGCATACTTGCTCAGCACATCGATGACGGTGAGTATGTAGTGGTGACCTTGGTTGAATTGCAAGTATGGGCGCATTTCTACAACGTCAGCTTGCCACAGATCATCGTATCCATGCACTATGACACGCCTCCGTGGGAAATGTCTTCGAGCTGGAGCATGCAATTCCTCAACAAGTTGTCGCTTCTTGTGGCCATGGTTTTCTTCTTTACTCTTGGATTTTGATTATGGTCGCATCTTTGATCGCAGAGGTGTCTGACACGAATGGTTCGGTAATTATTGTGTACGTGCATTATGTGCCCCCACCGCCTCCGAGGAAATTCTGGACAAGTTCAATCGTCTCACATGATTCTCCTTCGCAGCGCTGCTGTGAGATAGAATTCGACGCCTGCATTATCTTTTGCAATGTCGACATATCTCTCTGAAACACAACCAGCTCCCTCTCTAATTCTTCCTGCTGCTCTCTCAAAAGTTTAATGCTCTTTTCCATGTATAGTTTATTGACAGCATCGCTGTCAGCTGTGGTTTGCGCTACACGTCGTATCTTGCGTGATTTTGCATCAAAGTCAGCACCGATCACACAAAGAGCATTATCTCGCATATAATTTCGAAGCAAACAGCTCCATTTGTAATAGTCAATTCTAGCTCCACGTTTCTCGAGCGATACCCCAAATTTGTTGATCGGCATCTCGATGCATACAATGCACATTATCGGTGCGCAGCTTAATTTATAATGAGGCCTACCTCGCGGAGTTCCTAGATAATCGATAGAATTTCGTTGTCGTGTGAGTTGTTACCCGCCTGACGCGACGCTTCCAGCAAACGGAATCGCTCCACCAGCTCGTTGGGAACATCCCAGTGCACGTAATCGATCATGTTATCGCTTACAACCATGACTCGCGGTGTCGTTAGACCTTTCCCTGTCCTACTAGTCGATACACGGGGGAGTAGCGGCGCAATTACATGTTTGTACTTATATCCTTTGTTGCCCAATATGGGATTTTGAGCGTTATGATCGCGTCTGTGAGCATTCGTCGTCAGCAGTATGCTTTTGTATTTTTGTTTATAAGCATCGGTGTATATGGTATCGTCGGGAATTCTCTTGAAAATCAGTTCGTAAAGACCGGGTGTTCCACCGTATCTTACACCATCAATGATTATATTATCATCCTTGTCTATATCGAAAGCCTTATCCCCAAGCATCGTTCCACTACTGCCAAAGTATACAGGGTGTCCCAAAAATGCTGCGGTTCCTTAAAGGGGGTGATTCGGGGGGTGATTGCAAACAACTTTTTCCTTTGCGAAAATGCCCTCCGAGGTTTCGTTAACGAGATATTAATAAAAAGCACCGACCAATCAGAGCGCGAGCCTTCCGCTGGAGGTCCCGCGCTAGCGTGGCCGCGCGCCGGGCCGCGCTGCGACTACGAACAAGCAAGGCGGCATGCATCGAAGGAAATTGTATCGTGCTTGTGTTTTGAAATTCGAGCACGTGTTTATACTCGAGAGATAAGGGATCCGTCTTTAATTTGAGGGTAGGACGAAGCAGGCGGGACTACGCGCAGTCAGCGGACTATCCCTTCTTTTCCTGTGTCACTCCGCGAGACGTATTGATGCTGGATAATACTCTGTAATTTCTAGTTCTCCAAAATTAATCAGGCTGATCAGCCAGAGCATTTCGCCAGGGTCGCGGTTTTTGACCGTATTGTCCCGCAAGTCGGCGGTAGAGAACGGTTTCCGACAGTTTCGGATAATTTATGACTTACTTGGTTCCGCCTCGTAGCAGACGTGAACTCAGGGTATCGAAAAAGGGAAATAGGAAGCAGGATTTTTTTCTTTATAGCAACTTGAAGACTTTCTGTTTCTCTTCTCTTCGGACCCTTTCGAACCGATACACGTGGTGTCTGTTTTCTATCTCGAAGCAATGGGTACATTGGCAGTAGAAGGACGGAGCGCGGGCTTTTGTGAAAGTTTTCGTTGCACTTCTGCAAAACACGTGTGTTCCGAAAATGTGCTGGCTTCTTTTTACCTGAAGCCTCTTGCCATGGTGGGGGTCAACTCATAATGGAACGAGAGAAACTATTTGGGGGTAGAAGAAGTCGCTTGGAAAAAATCTTGTCAGTCAGCAGTTAGCAGTCAGCAATCGCGTCGCAGACAAATGTTCTTTGCTCAAGAGTATTACGCGATGTTCTGTGTGTACCCCCCGAACAACGAGGACGCAAGTGCTGCAGTGTGAGAATTTGCGCGGGAATTATCCACGGCTCCGAACGCCAAGTAAAAATTCATTTCCACCAATTTTTATAACGTAGGAACAACACGTTCCATAAAAAGTAAATAAAGTGATCAGTGTTAGTAGCCGTGCAGTGAAGTGAATATTCGGTACGTTGACCTGGACGCACCTGACATTGCGACCCTTAACTTTGGGTAGTGTCGTATACCTGGGATCAGCTGTGCACTGGGCTCGTCCATCGATGACCAGGATCGGTTCAGTGACCCAGTGACACAAGTTTTCAAGTTGCAGGTGAATTTTCGACAAGGGTGAGTTTTAGTTACTTTAATGGTGATCATTCATTTTTAAATTTAACGCAAGCTATGGCTTATTTCCGGCGATAATTCTCAAAATTCTCGTACGAAAATATTTATTCGGCCTTTTTAAACAGACTTATTCGTTATCAGCAACAGTGTTGGCCGTTATTGAACTACGGATTTTTATCACAATAACGAACTACGATCACTTTTCGTTAATTTCCTGTTACATTACCTTTTCGTGGATATGTTATTAACACAAGGAATTTTACGTATTCCCTATCCTCCCACTTCAAATAATTATTATTTTCGAATCTTCTAAAAAAAATGTGTATTCGACTTTTTACGTTACACGTGATTTTCATCCATTTATCCTTTATTCATTATTCACTTTAAATGGCAAACAAACCATGGCAAAAGGTTCGATTTTTTTGTTACGTCTTTTTCATTTGCCATTCTACGCAATTTCCTTCGATGCATGCCGCCTTGCTTGTTCGGAGTCGCAGCGCGGCCCGGCGCGCGGCCACGCTAGCGCGGGACCTCCAGCGTAAGGCTCGCGCTCTGATTGGTCGGTTCTTTTTATTAATATCTCGTTAACGAAACCTCGGAGGGCATTTTCGCAAAGGAAAAAGTTGTTTGCAATCACCCCCCGAATCACCCCCTTTAAGGAACCGCAGCATTTTTGGGACACCCTGTATACCATACACATAGTCTATGGTCGTATCCCTATCACCACTTAGGATTGCGCTCATGTATTTTTGCCCCAGCGGACCGAAATGGTTGCGAAACGTTTCTTGTCCCTTGGTAGTTTGGAGTTGATGTCTAATAGATGTTACAAACGATGCATCGGGACTAGTTTGGAAAACGTCTTCATCATTGGTTGTGAGCGATTGCACATCGAAAAATGTATTTATTGGTGTCGAAGGAATCGAGGAATCGTTTGATGTGACATTCTGCCGTTTCCGCTTCGATTGAACTGGTGTGGAGGTTACGAGCGATTTTTCCAATGATGTGTGTGGTTTCCTCTTTGCCTTGCGCGATATGTTCCCTTTCGGATGGATTTTTGTTTTAGGCGTTAATGTTTCATACCCCTCGACGTCTGTGCTCATCAGCGGTGATGTGTCAGCTTCTGTCGCTGTGGTATTTTCCACAATATGTTTTAGGGGTTGGACAATAGGTTTAAAATATCTCTCCAACGCGATATCTTCATCCATCTTGCCAGTCTTCAAAGCCTGATGTTTCTTGCGAATGGATTCGCTGGTTTTTGCAATTTCCTTCGCTATTCTCTCGCGATCCTTAATCTCCAGACTATCGATATCAATCATCGTTGTATTGCAGACGTTGCTTTCCCACCGACGTGTCGATGACAATTGACAATCTCACGGTATCGCAAACTCGTTAAACCCCTTTCTATAACGTCCATTGGACATCGCGCTATCCTTGTCTATTACCGCGAAACCATACTCCCACTGCCAACAATTACGACACAATGCGCAGAAATCCTCGTAAGACATATCAGTCTTTACATGATCGTTGTACACATGTTTCAAGTTGGTACCATCCTGCTTAAACAGAATCAATAGATTCGCATTGTCGCGTATAAGATGTTTTGGAATCTTTGCATACGTCTGACAGAGATAGAAGCAGTCAACGTTCGAGTGACGCCCCATTGCAAAGTATTCCCTTATCGTATCTTGCTTGTCACATGCCACGTCATCAAAGATAAAAATAGAATTCGGAAGCGATTCGCTCGGTGGGATGACGTCACTGTTATTCGAAAACGTAAAGTAGCCAATTTCATCTATCGGAGTCAATAAATTCTCCAAATACTGATATTTCGGCTGCTGCAACGACTTGGAATACACGTACACGTTCTCGAAGCGGAAGCCGTGTGGACTTTCCAACAAGCTCACCAGCACGTTGATCTTTCCACAATTTGATGGGCCACAAATGAGGCAGCGTATAGTGTTTGGCAACATCCTACCATGTCTGCGTCTTGCTTTCAAAGACATCATTTGCGATTTATCATCGAAATTTGTCACGCGTATCGTTACAGGTTGTCGCACGAATCGCATCCTCTCCGCGAACTGTGAAAAATGAATTTGATACGTCGAAGCGGTGACGCGTTCTATTTATAGGTCCGCGTCGAAGCAAAAACAGCTCAGTATTCAAAATGCTTCTGGTCCTGTCGGATAATTTCGATATTCGAAACCTAACCTCTAAGCAGCTGAAATATATTCCAAAGATTATTCTACTGCGAGAGTTTGACAGGCACATTGATCAGTTGTGGGACAGACTCCCCCCGCATATAAAAGCCGATTCTGAAGTTCAGCAGTATCGTCGGTGTTTGGAACATTATAATTGCCCTTGGCAGCGAACGCATATCGACGGTCCGGCACCATTGATTAAAAACTGTGGCGAATGTCGCCGACGAGAGTAAAGAAAGGCCGTGGTTTGTTAAATCGCGTGATAAACGTGCTACCTATCGAATTACACATCCCGGGATACCAGTTTTGCGGTCCAGGAACTCATCTGGCAAAACGATTGGCTAGAGGGGATCAAGGCATCAATCCGTTGGACGCAGCGTGTTGCGAACACGATATTGCGTATTCGCGTAGTAATGACCTCGGTGAAAGACACACCGCAGATAACGTTCTCGCTGACAAAGCGCGAAAACGCATCGTTGCGCGAGACTCGACTCTGGGTGAAAGAGGTGCTGCCACAGCTGTTTGGGCAGCTATGAAGGCCAAGACGAAAATCGGAATGGGAATGAAAACAAAAACTCGCAAAAGGACTCCAAAGAAAGCACCGAAAAAACGGATTCTTCCGATAGCAAAACGTGGCGGTATATTACCACTTCTCCCGCTGCTAGGTGTCCTCGGATCGTTAGTTGGTGGAGCGGCGGGGATCGTCAAGGCGGTAAACGATAATAAGGCAGCGCAACATCAGCTGCGGGAAATGCAACGTCATAATCGCTCCATGGAAGGTCGTGGACTTTATCTCGCACCGTACAAGCGCGGACAGGGAATATCAAAACGAAAAAAAAAAACGTCGAAAAGAAAATAAAAATGCCTGTCGGCGTAACTACCGATGCGCAATTGGAGGAGTTGGCAAAACGTATGCGTATTCCATTCTTTAGGGGTGTTTTCATGCGCAATGCACTACCTGTCGGAGGAGTACGTCGAAACGAAAGCGGTATCATAAATTTGGACAATGTCGAGGGACCGGGGACTCATTGGGTGGCGTATGCGAAGAGAGGGTGTCGAGCTATATATTTCGACAGCTTTGGGAATCTTCGACCACCTAGGGAATTGGTACAATATCTGGATAAAGATATTGTGAAAATCGAATACAATCGAACGTCGTATCAGAAGTACAATCAGAGCAATTGTGGGCAACTATGTCTACGCTTTCTACAAACGATCGGCACCAAATTTAAGGATTGACTTCCACCGCTCTGATTCATTACTAGTGGAGCAGTTTCAGCGGAATATGTCGTTAACATTCACTCTAACCGGCAAGAGTAGCACCCTCGCGGTGAGCTACTTTCCGCCCATAGATTTGAGCGATGATGATTACGAGCTTGGCCTAACAACCTTTGAAACTTATCATACAATACCGAACATCGACTCGAGCAATGATAAATTCTACTTCGTTGTAAACTATAACATCAACAGCAGCGTCGACACCAGTCATGAATACATTACGATTTCCCACGGCTCCTACGAACTAGACGCCATTGCCAAGTACCTGAAGCAGTGATTACTCGAACTGTATCCTAAAAATCTCGATGACACCGATGACAACAACGATAGCGATGTGTATCCTATAGTGTTGCATCCCAACAACAACACCATGAAAAGTGAACTGCACTGCTCGTTCGCTGTAGATTTTACAAAATCCAACAACATTGGATCGCTACTGAGATTCTCGACGAATCGGATATTAGAACCTGGATGATGGCACGAATCGGACGATCCAATTAATATCATGAACGTGAACATTATTCGCATAGAATGTAGCGTGACCACTGGTTCGTACAACAATGGGAAGCGCGTACATACGATACATGAATTTTCTCCGAGAGTCCCACCAGGATATATCGGAAACGCCCGCACAGATCATTTACCTTCCGATCACCGCACGGGTCATTACGGATCTAACGATACGCGTTGTGGATCAAGACGGACGGTTGCTCGATTTTCGAGGTGAAGAGATTACCATCAGACTGCACCTACGACGGCGTCAGCGATAATACATGTGATGCGAATGAAAGAAATGTTTGTGTTGAACGACTTCAGAAACACATTTCTTCCAAGTGAAATTGTTTGCAACAACAACAACAACAACAACAACAACAACAACAACAACAACAACAACAACAACAACAACAACAACAACAACACCTGCAACAGCTCTGATTACGCTAAAAAGAAGAGACTCAGTGCTACGAACATTGCATTTTTGAAATCGTTGGGATTCATTGTACGCATATAAGTTGAAAAAAATGACTGTCATTCTAAGCCTTGGAGTGAAGCCGACGTTTGATAATCGCATCGTCAAGCTCGAGACTCACACGTACAACCCATACGTCAACACAACGTTTGGATATAGTGATGAGATAAGAATACCTATACAGCAGCAGGATTTATATACATTACCGTGTGAAAGTTTCCTCTACGTGGAGGGGAAATTGGTGATAAATAAGCCAAACGAAGCATCAACGACGACGTTGGGAAATAATTGCATGGCGTTCTTATTTGATGAGATTCGATACGAGCTGAATGGTGTGGAGATTGACCGCAACAGAAATGTTGGAATAACTAGCACGCTTAAAAACTATGTATCGCTGACATCTGACGAAGACAAAAATATGGAGAATGCTGGATGGGGCGTGAAACGACACGATGGACTGATAGTGAAAAATCATTTCAATTTTTGCATCTCACTCAAATATTTGTTGGGATTTTGCGAGGACTACAAACGCATGATTATTAATGCACGTCACGAATTGATTTTAATACGATCGCGCAACGATAACAATTCTCTAATAGGATCGCCGATGTAGGAACCTGAAATTGAATTACTTAAAGTGCAATGGCGAATGCCTCATGTCACGCTGAACGATGTTAATAAGCTATCGTTGTTGCATGCTTTGGAAAGTGGACAAAACCTGAGCATTAGTTTTCGCTCGTGGGATCTGTACGAGTATCCTCTCTTACAGAGCACAACCAAGCATTCGTGGGCCGTGAAGGCAGCTGCACAGCTGGAGAAACCGCGATACGTTATCTTTGCTCTACAGACTGCTCGAAAGAATGTGATGACCGAAGATGTTACTAAGTTTAACAATTGCAAATTGATTAATGTAAAACTTTTTCTCAACTCGGATTTTTATCCATATGATGACTTGAACTTGGACTTTGACAAGAATAAGCACGCCATCTTGTTTCACATGTATACACATTTCCGTAAATCGTATTATGGACATAGTTGCAACGAGGCGTTATTCACTGTGGCTGAATTTTTACAATTTGGTCCTCTCGTGGTGATTGATTGCTCGCGACAAAATGAGTCGATTAAAAATGGTACCGTGGACGTGCGCATAGAATTTGAGTGTAAAGAGAATGTACCTGCAAATACTACGGCCTACTGTCCGATTCTGCACGATCGGGTGGTTGAATACAATCCGCTAACAAACGTGGTGCGCAAAATAAATTAAATTGCCATACTACTTGCCCGCCCTCTCCTGTATCAAATTCGTACAACAATTTCATCGTAAAAATCGAGATGCTTTATGAGAAAGACTGCATTCTCTCATCTGTCTTGGAAGCGAGCAGACCTCTAAAATTATATCGACAATGGTTGTACCCACATTTGTTGACCTGCAAGGATTCATCGTCGACGGAAGATTTGTCGTCAAGGAAGTGGCTGTCCTACGAATGGGAACAATTTTCTCGCACTATATTTTTGGGAGTTCGATGCCGCAATATCTTCTTACAAAATCCGACAAATCAAGTTATCCGATGGTTGATTGCAAAACATCATGGACTACGGTGGGACGATGGAGACGTTCAGTACAGTATGGCTAAACAGCTGATTACCAAAGCTGTAGCTGATGCGATCGACGAAGAAGATGACGCATCCCATATCGTATACGTTAAAGGGTTGCAGAAACGCGATTGGCTTGCGGATTTCCTCGATGAAAATACGAGAGCGGATGTAATCATCGAGACGCTGGACATTGACTATGAGAATATCAAATCTGTAAATAAGCTAAATGTAGTTAATACTCTGCGATGTGGCAGACACACGAAGCATTGTGCAATGCAAAATGTATTTAAAATATTCAACTGGTGGTCTAAACACCAGAGAGAATTGCATAAATAAAATATAATCAATTTTTTAATGCTTAAATGTTTTTTTCTTCACCCTCCCCAACCCAACCTCCTTAATTAATTATTATGTAGACGTGGTTCGATACACGTTCAGAGTGGTATCATATACGTTCAATACATGTTCAATAGATGTTCAAAGTGGTACGATTCGCGTTCGATTTAGGAATGGTCAGTGAATAATTCGAAGAAGAAGATGGTCAGCGAAAATGTAGGTGGAGCACATAGAAGGAGGGGGTGGCTAGTGAAGAAGAAGGTGAAGAACAAAGGCATCTTACTTTGCAACGTATGCAACTTTAGGCATGGGTGACAAATTGTATGAACGCTGTGGGACCAGTTGTTTTCAGAGCTTGACGACAAACAGTCGTCTTGAAAGATAATTAAATTTTTTTTTTGAGTTTTGTGTTTTGTTGCAATTAATGGGATTTTCACGAATCGCTCCGGAGTGCGACCCCGAGGTATGTACTTTACAATATTTTGATATTTATCATGTTTAACCTTTGAAATCGAGCGAGCTCAAGTCATGCTGTCATGTCAATATTAAATCGTGGATTTCTATGTATAGCGTTCGCCACCACCATCGCCGGTGTGGTCTTCCGATTGGGGTTCTCCACCATCGTCGCCACCGCCTTCACCGCCGCCGCCGCAGCCCTCGCCACCGCCGCCACCGCCACCACAGGTTGGTAATACTTTGCATTGTTTTATGTTTAATATGTTTAATGTATTAAAATTATATCGATGTTTGTGTATGTGTTGTAGGACTTGCTAAATCATATATCCCTATTGCGGGCGCCAACAATACGTGAATTGGAGCCCATGGTGCGGCAGCAGTTTATGGATCTGCGGATGCGGTGGCCAGGGCTCATGATTGGGCCCATGATGGCTGCGCGTCGTCAACACCCCTGGGTGCCGTATAGGCAGGTGGGACCCCTGCGACGGCCACGGTCCCCATCACCTCCATCACCCCCCTGGATCGATGTGGGCAGGCTTCGATCGTCGCCCCCATTATCACTGCCATTCATCGACGTGCTACAGCCATCTCCACCATCACCGTCACCGTCGTCGCCCGATTGGCTCGATGGGTTGTTGTCATCGTCTTCATCGTCTCCACCGTCTCCACCGTCTCCACCTTCTCCACCTTCTCCACATTCTCCACCTTCTCCACCTTCTCGCCGCTTTATTTTCGAATAGTTTTAATTTTTTATTATTTTTTATATTTATATTATTTTTATATTGTATTGATTTTCTATTTTCATTCATTTTTATATTTTTATTTTTTATATTCTTTTATATTTATAATTTATATTGTCTTTTATATTCTTTCATATTTTCATATTTTTTATTTTATTATTATTAATATCATCATTATCATTATCATTATTATATTTATATTCTATTTTATATTTTTATATTGTATTCTTTTTAATTATAATTATGTTCTATTTTATATTCTTATTCTTTATTATTTTGTAACAATATATATTCTTATACATATATTATTTCTACATTTATTTAATCGTCTTCCGCCTCACCGCCACCTAATTTTAAGATTCGACGTTTCTTAATTATTATTTCTCTGCGTTTGGGGGAATTTCCATCGCATATTGGTTTGCTACGTATTGGTTTATAAAAATATTTGGGGAAAAAAATTTCTGGGGCTGGATCGAGTCTGCAAAAAGATTTTTCATACAAGACCCGGCCCCAGAAATTTTTTTAGTGGGAGGGGACGACCCTCCGAAATTTTTGGGGGGTGGGTCCGACGTGGAGAGGTCTCCGCGGCGGTTCGGCCTGGACTGATCCCCTCCACGATTGCGGCTTCCCCCACTCCGCGGCTCGTGCGCGCGCAATCGGTCACCCACTCCCCGCTCCCCCCGCTACCCCCAGCGCCCATGTTTCCCTCCACCGCACTCCCCCGCACGCCCTCACTTCCCCCGCCCCCGCGCTCCCCTCAGAGGACCTGGGTTGGAACTCTCCTTGCATTGCTACTGACCGGCCACGTTAAAATCAGATCTCTCATGCTACTGCATCAGTCAGGTCATACCTTACTATAAGAAACGTTTTTAAAAATTTATTGCATCTGAGTGGATTGCAGTTGCATCGAAGACTGTTGCATCAAAGTGATATTGTTGTTGTTGTTGTTGTTGTTGTAAGCGAGATTGATTTGAAGGATATCGTCCACCGTTCAACGCACGGAAATACAATCGATTAATACCGTAAGTTTCCATTACCATATTTTAGTGAATCATTGTGATAGCAACTTTGAGAATTATAAGAAAAATCGGTTTCAGATTATGTCTCTACCCGTGGATTTGAATCGGGAAGCTGCCGCTGTGATCCCCAGTCACGCATCCCATCCCAAAATATATGTGCCGTGTCTGGATGTCGCTGTGCAATGCGAAGAAATTCGAGATGGTGAATTTCATGAGGCAGAAGTTCTTTACTATGAAGATGTTTATTTGAAGGTGTTTTATAATGCTGATGGCTTATACGGTGAGGAGCTGTTTGACAACTACGGGGACGAGCAATATTGGTTAAATAAACATACGCGGCAAAAAACATTCTTTTTAGATCTTAGTGATGTTGACGATGATGATTATCGTTTAGATGTTGACTATAATAATATATATCATCTGCACAGTTTGACGGATCCAAAAAGTGTGGTTTGGCGGAAATGTGTCAATGCGGAACAAATCGACTATATCGCAGTTAATAATAATGCGATATCGGGGATTAACGTTCGTGATAATGCAGTTCAGGTTGACGAGTCTGATATTCATACGACTGCGCCCGCGCAACTTGATGCGTTCTTTACTGATGCTGATTTATTTACTGAAATCATCGACAATGCATTCTTCACGAACGATATCGACGATGCTATATTCAACGATGATGTTATCGAGTGGGATAACTAAGTTAAATAAACTACTAAAATCTTGAAAATCTATACAATTTACCCTTACACACTCCCACGCCACTCAACTTACAGCCCCTCGAGAAGGATGCTTCAGACGTCGCCCTGTTCTCGATCGTGAAAATACTCGGAACTCTTCCCCGAATAATTATCGCTATATGTTTACGTCATTGCACGTGCACTGTATCGATCCCACGATTCAAATATCAAAACGCATTCAATCCTGCTCAAATATAAACACACTGCATGGCGCGGTGCAATGTTATGTTTACTACATAAATTAAATACTCGGAACTATGAATATTCGGAACTCTCCAACGAATACTTATCGCTATATATTTACTCCATGGGCTGCCGCGACGATTGATTTATAATAATTATCGTTCTATGTTTATGTCACGGTATAAACATCCGGCATGAATGGTGTGCACATAGGTATCAAAACGTGTTCAATCCTATCGCACGCCATGATTCCTTATCTTTTCTCAGAAATTCTATACCACCCTCTTTCTCAGAAATCAGCATCGAAGACGAAATTCGAAATTCCACGATTCGCTCGCGGTCGCGCCTGCGCCCCGATCCCACACGCGTGCGGAGATTGCGCGGCGGCGACTCGTGTTCAAAGTACCTTAAACATCCAACTGGTGGCGCCAATACGAAATGTATTAAAAATCTATGAAATTTACCAACGCATGCCCAAATATCGACGTGGATCCAAAGTACCTTAAACATCCAATAGATGGCGCCAATACGAAATGCGCGCGACGCCATCTTGAAATTTTGAAAATCCTCCCCCTCCCCTGTGACGTTATCCCCCTCACCGACGAACTCGACCGCCATTTTGAAATTTGAAAATCCCCCTCCCCTGTGACGTCATCCCCCTCACCCACGAACTCAACCGCTATTTTGAAATTTGAAAATCCCCCTCCCCTGTGACGTCATCCCCCTCACCCACGAACGTGGTACCCCCTCCCCGTCTCACCCCCTCACCTACGAGCACGGTACCCCCCTCCCCACCTCACCCCTCACCCATCTCGCCGAAGAGCGCGCGATACCCCCCGCCCCGCTTCACCCCTCGAGCACCTTGGTCCAGAACTCTCATAGTCTATCTACTGATGGAAGCCAAATTCAGCAAGGATTCATCTTTCGCAGAGGCCTACCAGACGTTTATGCGTGAGTATAAGCAGTTCACTCACATGTCTGAAATACGTGGCAATTTACTAGGACCGGCCTACTACCTACCTCATCACGGGGTCCTGAAGGAAAGCAGCACGACCACTCGACTGCGGGTGGTATTTAACGGGTCATACAACACGACTTCAGGCCACTCCTTGAACGGCGCTCTGATGGTGGGTCCGAATCTGCTGCCCAGCCTTCAGCAGCTGCTCCTCCGTTGGCGAATTCACCGGGTCTGCCTTACAGCCGACATTGAAAAGATGTATCGACAGATCCTGATACATCCGGACGACCGTCGCTACCAACGCGTTCTCTGGAGAGAGGAAGAAGGCAGTGACATCAAGGATTACGAGTTGAATACGGTCACATATGGTCTCGCATGCGCTCCGTACCTTGCCATTCGGACGCTACGCCAACTTGCCGTGGACGAACAATCACGGTATCCCAGAGCGGCGGCTATTTTGCAGCGCGATGTCTATATGGACGACGTCGTGACGGGCGCCGACTCTGTACAAGACGCAGCCGAATTACAAGCCGAGCTACGCCACCTTTGCAAGGCGGGCGGCTTTAATTTGAGCAAATGGGCATCAAATCAACCAACTTTGATGGAAAATGTACCCACCGGTGACGCCATTCCTGAATGCCAATGGAAACCGGGGGAAACTCACACAACACTGGGGGTTCATTGGAGTTTGGCCGACGACTGCTTCCGGGTTCAAGTGCAGCCTACAACCAAGGAGGGAGGAGTATCACGACGCCTGGTCCTATCCACCATCGCAAGAATATTCGACCCACTGGGATTAGTGTAACCAGTAATGGTCAATGCTAAAATATTCATGCAGTCTCTATGGTTACTCAATTTAGATTGGGACACACCGCTGCCATCGACTGATGCTGGATACTGGATGCAGTTCCTGGAAGAGCTGCCTGAATTGAACCACGTCGCAGTCCCTTGCTGGCTCGGCGTGCAACAGCCGTCTCAACTTCAGGAGCTCCACGGGTTCGCCGACGCCTCGGAGCGGGCTTATGCTGCTGCTGTATATCTTCGAGTCGTCGACAAGGCTGGTAACATCCGCACCCAGTTGATCACTGCCAAAACCAAGGTGGCACCCTTGAAGCGGATATCATTACCAAGGCTGGAGCTGTGTGCTGCCACCTTATTAACTAAACTAGTGGCCGTCACTTACGAGAGTCTGGGGTTGAGTGGAGCCGCTGTTCATCTATGGAGCGACTCCACCATTACGCTCGCTTGGATCCAAGGTCATCCGGCCCGCTGCAAGACATACGTGGCCAATAGAGTTTCGGAGATACAACGAACCTTACCTGAAGCTCAATGGCACCATGTCGCCAGCCAAGAAAACCCTGCCGACTGCGCTTCCCGAGGTTTACCACCCAGCCAGCTGCCTGACTTTGCTCTCTGGTGGACTGGGCCGGACTGGTTGACCACGCCTGCAGGATGGAAGAGCGGGAGTCGGGTGAACCTGCAACGGGCGAGATATTTTTAAGCCGTTATTCATTCATACATCTTCTCCTGAGAATCACCGCCTGGTGCTTGTGGTGGCTACCAAGGACCACAACCGGTACCAGAGCACCGGACTTGCTGCCAGCGGAAGTCGAGGCAGCACGGACCCGCTGGCTCCTCCTCGTGCAGCGACCGGAGTTCCACACTGAAATCCAACAGCAGGCTGCTGCGACTCAACCCGTACCTAGATGACCAAGGCATTTTGCGCGTCGGTGGTCGTCTGCGCTATTCTAATCTGCCTTTAGACGCGCAGCACCCAGCCTTACTTCCTAGAAACAGCCGGTTAACAGAGCTGTTGGTAATCGAGGCCCACCAACGGTCACTCTACGGCGGGGCACAACTTACTTTATCCATGCTACGCCAGAGGCACTGGATTCCACAAGGGCGACAGCGAATCAAGGCCATCATCCACCGCTGTGCTACCTGCATCCGCTGGCGCTCTAAAACAGGACAACAATTAATGGGGGATCTACCAGCTGCCCGCGTGACACCAGCACGGCCCTTTCTCTACGTCGGCGTGGACTATGCCGGACCATTGGTGCTGCTGATGTCAAGGGGCAAAGGTCAACACACACACAAAGGCTATGTGGCGTTATTTGTGTGTCTAAGCACTCGCGCAGTTCACTTAGAACTGGTTTCAGATTGCAGCACAGAAGCCTTCATTGCCGCTCTGTGGCGTTTCACGTCACGGCGAGGACTCTGTGCCACGATCCACAGCGACAAAGGAACTAATTTCGTGGGAGCCGCCCGGGAGCTCCGGGATATGCTCAACCACCTCGATGCTCGCCAGGCCCGTATCCATTCCACGTTGCTGAAGGACGGGATACAGTGGTTATTCAATCCTCCAGCTGCACCGCACTTCGGAGGCCTGTGGGAAGCGGCAGTCAAGTCGACTAAGTATCACCTCAGGAGGGTCATCGGCGAACAGCATCTTACGTTCGAGGAGATGTCGACGCTGCTCCACCAGATCGAGGCTTGTCTGAATTCACGGCCATTGCAAGCTATGAGCGAAGACCCAGGTGATCTGGCCACGCTAACGCCAGGGCATTTCTTGATCGGCGACTCCTTGCTGAGCCTGCCCGATCCCACCACCGACGGTATTCCTGCCTACCGCCTATCCAGGTGGCAGATGCTGCAGCAAATGAGACTGCAGTTTTGGAAACGGTGGGCTACGGAGTATCTGCAGTCGCTACAGGCACGGAACAAATGGACTCACCAGCATCCACAACCCCGTGTCGGCGACTTGTGCATCATCAAGTCGAAACTGACGTCACCTGCTCGATGGCCACTGGCGAGAGTCACTAAATTACATACAGGCGCCGATACACAATGTTACGCGTAATGGACAAAAGTCAAGAATCCGAAGTGTTTGATCCAGAAATTCTTGTATCTTATAATGTTAATAAAGGAACGTAGGTTTCAATGTTACCCATAACTTCTGCTGAATTTAATAATTTGTTGTCAAAAGTGATACTAGAAATTCATTACAAATTTCGGTGCATTTTTCAAACACGTGCCATTGGCAGAATGTTTATGCTTTTCATTTGCTTTTTATAAGTTGTGTTTAGTACTGTCATACCTTCAAAACTGCCGAGTCAGTTTTTTACAATACTAACAATTTATACTAATTCTTTATGTTAAATGTTTATCAACTTCGATGGGACTTTAAAAAAAAACATAAAAAAATACCTCCCTGATTTTTTGTATATTAAATTTAGGGATCATTAAACTTTATATTAACGTCAATTTCAACTGCACGAATTTGCACGAAACAGAAAAAATAGCCAAAATCATTATTAAGACGTTCACCGCTCCGGCACTTAGCGTAGTCTCTAGGTCTCCTCGTGCATAAGACCCTTATGTGAATCTACACAACCGATATGCTTTTTCCAATTGTTTATACGATATCTACCATGATTTTTCCATCCTGAATGCTGTCTTCAGTTTTAAAATAGCAGTCAAACGCGATACACGTGTTAAAAATAATTTGATAAAAAATGTTTCCAACAAAAGTTAGTCAGTATTCAGTTGACAACAAATTGCAAAAGTAAATATTAATAAAAAACTTTTTATTCACTGAAAAATCAAGATCGGCTTAATTTTTTTAATGGAACTGTATATTTTTTTATACACCAATCGATGCATTTTTATATTCTCTTTAAAAAAGTATTAGGGTACTTAGGACGAAAACTGATTAGTTCAGAAGTTATGAGTTTTGTCCCGAACGCCCATACACGCGTAACAGTGTGCGATGGCCTGGCTCGCGTCGTAACAATTAGAACTGCGCGTTCTGATTTTACGCGCCCTGTTTGTAAATTAGTCTTTCTTCCGTTTGTACAGGAAACGTCCACTGCGCAGTAGATCACTCACCACACTTCACTTGCGCTTGCATGACGCCTCCACATGGGCTAAGCGGCGCCACCGCCGATCCCGCCAAATCCAGACGTCCAATCAACAAATGACACCTAGTTGCTTCATCGGTCGACGTAGGCGGGCGGAAAATGTTCGCGAATTAGACATCTCAACGCCATCTCCTAATGAAGATCGGTAATTAGGCGCTTGGCGTCTGCGCGCTTGCTTATGTGGAGCAGCGATCACGGCCCCTTCCGTCCAGGAAATAGATCGCGATTTCCTGGAACGCTCTCTCTGTTCGCGACCACGCTTGTAACAAGTACCTTTTGCTTACGCTTCACCTTCGCTCCGATTACGCCGTCGCTTCGTAATCGCTTTCGTGCTGCTTGGCTTTTACTGTGCCGAATCGCTAAGATTCGCTTCGCTAAATAGTTATAGACTCGCTTTGCATAAATAATTGTAATTGCTTAAACATTTGTGGTAAATTAGTAAATAGTGTTTATTTCAGTGATTTTGTACATAGTTTGACTTGTAACGAACACCGTTGACTGTTTAAATATAACGACTCTTAGTGCTTGCAAATTCTGTGCGTTGCTCCGCTTGCTAAATACATTTACCCGATTCCTTGCACTGATCCATCAGTAACTTTTACTAACACCGATACTCCACTGTCTGATGATGATTGCTCTTTGATCTGATCCCGGACGAGCCCCCAAAATTATGTGGGATCAGGAGAGGGATGGGAATATCGAAGTGATCGCTGCAGCTCGTCAACGAATAACGTATTAAGGTTTATTGGAAAACTGAGTCAAGATGGCTCCGATGCCTTACAGCCAAATCAATCAACTGCCGAGGCGTGCTTGCCTCGCTGCCCCCCTCGCCCGGACCAAACAAAAACGTAACGCCGCGACACACATGTCGCGCGCGGCCGCGGTACTCGCATATAGGGTGGGCAAAATGGAACCCCACACATTAACAATATTTCAATTCACCAATAAAAATATTGAATCTCTTCGTTCATTTTCGCTAAATTACCATTAGCATTTTTTAAATTTTAGAAATGAAGAGGATGCGCAGGTTTGGATAAAAATGAAGGGGACGCACAGACTTTGATAGAAATGAAGCATTTTCTTTCGCACAAGCTCTTGGTTTGTCAAATAATGTAAATCGACAAAATTTGTAAAAAGACATAGTATTAAGAATTTATTGACTTTAGCACTATAGCGTTTAAGCAAACTGTTATATGTAGTAACTTAAACTGTATACAGCTATAAAAGATATTTGTGAAGAAGTCTGAGCTGTGAAATGTAAATCTACATACACTAAGAATTTTATTAAAAATGCGCTAAAAACTAAAAAATAATTAATTTCTTGTACTACAATTTTGATGGTGTATTAATCACTTTAATACTTCAACTTCTGGTTGCACATGGTGCCCCACGATTTTATTGCAGCCAATAAAAAAACTTTAAAAAGTAAAAAAATTACGCCAAGTACATGAAACAAATAAGGTAAATATACCAATGACTAGCCATGTACCAATGCATGACCACTGATGCAGATATTAATCATTATTAAGCTATGTATATCAATCAGGCACAATATATATTGATTAATTTGTGTTATATAATCCTTAAACTTCATACCCTAAAAATGATTTTGATAAATATTATGTTTAAAACACTTAAAAAATTGTTTGAAATCTCACAGTAAAGACGCATGACGAATTTTGATAGATTCTTCAGAATTTGCTAAGGAGAGAGCGATGTTTGTTAAGCAAATAATTATTGTAATATTGGGTTTCTTTATATGAACGAATAACTTATGGAATCCTAAGAGTTTTTAAAGCAAGTAATTAACGCGGTATTACGTATTCAGATTCTATTTTATGTAAAAAATACGTGGCTATATATCGGTACATAATATTCGTGTCTGACCCAATTACTAACCAACGTCCATGTATAGGGCAAGTCGCGATTTAGTATACTCAAAGACTTGTACTAGTGTATAACCAGGAGTACTTTTTGATAGTATTAAGGCAGGGTCCCACTAGTGCAACTGCGCGCCGCGCACGACGTTTTCGTCCACTTGAAAGGGTCTACTTGAGGCCGCGCGCACTAAATGGGCCGACGCTCTGCCAGGCGCGCACGTGGATGCTTGGCGCGCACGTCGAAGACAGTGGAAATACTAGCCTCCTTTTCTACATCGTGCTTTCTTTATCTAAATATAGCTAACGCCGGCGGTTGGGTAAGTAGCCGAAACACCGCCTTCACACTTCATACTACTTGAGATGTTTGAAGGGGTTTACTACGTCGCGGTCACCGATTGCTGGAAACTGTATTTCAAATGAAACGAAGGAAGTTCTCTGCCGTGGCTTCCCTCACACAGTTCCGCCATCACTTTCAACATCGCTCATTGACAGTCATTCGCTATCTCGGCGTCCTGTTTGTTTTTTTCTCACACGATATGAGATCGAGGGTAGTTACCATTGCGACCAATAGTGAAAATACGAACGCCCTTTGTTTAGGCAGTGTGAAAGAAGGTGGGCCATAGGGAGGAGATTATATCATGACTAATTGAACCAGCATTCTTCGCAGAGGACAACTTTCTACATCTGCACAAGAAATACACGTGTATCATTTATTGAATTTCATTGTTATTGAATTTGTCTTAAAATGCACTATCTAGTAATCTCTAAAAAAAAATATAGTTTCATTTAAAAAACCCAATTTGACCATCGTATCTTTTAAAATAAGAATCTAAGAAAAAAATCGTCTGGGCTAATAACTTTGCTCCCTCGAAACATGCAATTCCATATAAACATTTTTTTCTATCTCAAATATGTTAGGAAATATCCAGCTGCTTACTGTTCCCGCGGACACCCTGTATAGTGTATTACAATTATGCAATATCTAGAAACAAGTATACCTATCGCAGCAATATAATTGTTGCTATTTACAGCAGTAATTATCGTGTTATTGCTTGCTTTAATACATAAATCAATAGTAATAGACCATAAATACACGCATACAAGTGATATGTAATAGTAAAAAGTACATTTGCGTTGGAAAATACACAGTTTTTTCAGTCTTTTCGACGATGCGCGCCGTGCATTCGCGTGCGCGCGTGGCAGAGAAATCCCGGCATAGCGCGCACACGATCGCTTTCGACGCGCGGGTCGTCGTAAAAGTCTTTCAAGTGCTCCAAACTCCTCGAAAACCCGAGAAACTCGTAAATCGGACCCACGCGCGGCGCGCAGTTGCACCAGTGGGAACGTCTTTCTGCAACAAATCGGCCTTGCGCGTCAAAAAAAACGTGCGCAGCGCGCGGTTGCACTAGTGGGACCCTGCCTTAAAGTGTTTTCATTAGTTATAAGTTGAAACTAATAGATAAAGTGTAAAGAAAATTATTGGTGTAATATTTAAAAAGGTAAGTATATACATTCATTCAATATTTTACGCGTTATATATTGTCTATAGTACGTAACCTCAAAATTTGAATTACGCTTTAAGTAATATATAATAATATCGCTAATTACGTTGTAAAATAGAAAAATGAAAGAAGAACAAAGCAAAATGAAAATGAAAGTGTCAAAAAAAATTATAATCAAAACAACGTTAATAATGCACTTGAACAAGTGAGAAATGGTATGAGTACACGTGAGGCAGCTATACAATACAAAGTACCAAGAAGTACTTTATATGTCAAGTTAATCTGTTAATCTGTTAGTATTTCTTATTTTCTTAACGACCCTTAGAATAAATAACAATTCTTTTGGTATTACAATCAATTCTGACGAGTTCTAAATGTTATGGCTATGTACTGGGACAGTGAAATTTAGACACTGGGCCAATCGCCTTTTTACTGGTCATGTATTGGTACAAACATATTCATTGAATTTTTTTGTTTTTTTATATGCCAGGAATATAAAAATGAATGCATGACAGTTTTTTTTTAAATAAAGGAAGATCCAATCTACCTACTAAATACAAAAAAGCTTAGGATAGCATTAGTTTTTTACGTGATATTGGCAATATATTCTTCTGGTGGCCTTAGCTGGCCAGTCATTGGTACATTTACCTTAAATCACAAAAATAGAAGATAATAATATAAATCACAAAAAAATAGAATAGAAGAAAATATACAGGGTGTCCCAGAATTGAGGGACATCCCGGAACATGCAATATCCTGATGCAAAAAGACATCGAAAAGTCCTTAGCCGTTTTGGGATCCGGGGTTTCGTTTTCGAGATATTAACAAAAAACCCCGACCAATCAGAGCGCGCGCCTTCCGCTGGAGGTCCCGCGCTAGCGTGGCCGCGCGCCGGGCCGCGCTGCGACTACGAACAAGCAAGGCGGCATGCATCGAAGGAAATTGCGTAGAATGGTAAATGAAAAGACGTAACAAAAAATCCAACCTTTTGCCATGGTTTGTTTGCCATTTAAAGTGAATAATGAATAAAGGATAAATGGATGAAAATCATGTGTAACGTAAAGAAACGAATACAATTTTTTTTTTTAGAAAAATCGAAAATAATAATTATTTTGAGTGAGGGGATAAGGAGCACGTAAATTTCCTTTTTTTAATAACGTACAAACGAAAAGGTAATGCAACAGGGAACGAACGAAAAGTGATCGTAGTTCGTTATTGTGATAAAAATCCGTAGTTGAATAACGGCCAACACTGTTGTTGATAATGAATAAGTTGGTTTAAAAACTCGGAAGAAAAATTTACGTACGGAAATTTTGAGAATTATCTCCGGAAATGAGCCGTAGCCTGCGTTAAATTTAAAAAATAATAGTCGCCAATAATGTAACTAAAACTCACCCTTTCGGAAATTCACCTGCAGCTTAAAAACCTGGGTGACTAGGTCACTGAACCGATCCTGGTCATCGCCGAGTGCACAGCTGATCTCAGGTACACGACACCATCCAAAGTTAAGGGTGGCAACGTCAAGTGCGTCCGGGTTAATGCACCGAATATTCACTTCACTGCACGGCTACTAACACTGATCACTTAATTTATTTTTCATGGAACGTGTTGTTGCTACGTTCTAAAAATTGGTGGAAATGAATTTTTACTTGGCGTTCGGAGCCGTGGGTAATTCCCGCGCAAATTCTCACGCTGCAGCACTTGCGTCCTCGTTGTTCGGGGGGTACACACAACACATCGCGTAATACTCTCGAGCAGAGAACATTTGTCTGCGACGCGATTGCTAACTGCTGACTGACAAGATTTTTTCCAAGCGACTTCTTCTACCCCCAAATAGTTTCTCTCGTTCCATTATGAGTTGACCCCCACCAGGCCAAGAGGCTTCAGGTAAAAAGAAGCCAGCACATTTTCGGAACACACGTGTTTTGCACAAGTGCAACGAAAACTTTCACAAAAGCCCGCGCTCCGTCCTTCTACTGCCAATGTACCCATTGCTTCGAGATAGAAAACAGACACCACGTGTATCGGTTCGAAAGGGTCCGAAGAGAAGAGAAACAGAAAGTCTTCGAGTTGCTATAAAGAAAAAAATCCTGCTTCCTGTTTCCCTTTTCCGATACCCTGAGTTCACGTCTGCTACGAGGCGGAACCAAGTAAGTCATAAATTATACGAAACTGTAGGAAACCGTTCTCTACCGCCGACCTGCGGGACAATACGGTCATAAACCGCGACCCTGGCGAAATGCTCTGGCTGATCAGCCTGATTAATTTTGGAGAACTAGAAATTACAGAGTATTATCCAGCATCAATACGTCTCGCGGAGAGACACAGGAAAAGAAGGGATAGTCCGCTGACTGCGCGTAGTCCCGCCTGCTTCGTCCTACCCTCAAATTAAAGACGGGTCCCTTGTCTCTCGAGTATAAACACGTGCTCGAATTTCAAAACACAAGCACGCGTCGACGTATTCGGTGCGAGAGACTGTGGGCTTGAGGTCCGATTGGCCCCAAACTAACCAATCTGCCCTGCATCCCTCCCAAACGGCCACTGTCCTTAAGAGGCCCTCTTCATAGCGATATTTCCTCCACAAGGCCCACCTTCTCTCGCACGGAATACGTCGACGCATGCTTTTGTTTGGAAATTCGAGCGCGTGTTTAGACACGAGAGATAAGCAGGCCCGATTGGTGAGTTCAGGACCAATCTCCTCCCCAAGGCCCACCTTCTCTCGAACGGAATACGTCGACGCATGCTTTTGTTTGGAAATTCGAGCGCGTGTTTAGACACGAGAGATAAGTAGGCCCAAATGGCTAGTTCAGGACCAATCGAACTTCAAGCCCGCCTTCTCTCGCACGGAATACGTCAACGCGTATCGTCCCTGAATTGGGGGACAATCCGGGACATGTATTATCCTGATGCCAGAACACATCGAAATGTCCTTTACCGTTTCACGTCGAGGTCGCGATTGTAAAAATCAGAAAAATTACTACCACATTCGCTGCTATGTTTTCTGTAAATTAAGCTTATTTCTAGAGTAATGCAGCTGATATTAACGTCGCAGTAACCTGTTAAAGGCAATGGTGCTCCCCGTCTCAGGTAAAGCAACCGCGCGCGATTACAGTCAGCTGACCGTACCGCTACCACCCCACATTTCTTCAGTGAGGTCAAAAAACAGATCGGCAGAATTGCAGGAGAATTTTACTAACCCACTCTTGGCCAATCATACTGTTTTTATAATAATCAGATTTATAAGTTCCAGCTTGTCCTTATCTTGATTATTTGTTGAAAAAGTGTCATTGCTCAACGGAAACCACGAGAAGGCTTTTTCCATCAGGAGAGGATAAGGATGGTTCAGGAGGATGGCATGGATAAGAGTCAAATGACGGGGCTAACGGTTGGAAGTAAGAAGGCCCGGTCATAAATTTTAAACACTACTGACCGGCCATGTACCTTAATTCTTTCGATTGCCGGACTTCCCACGTTTCTGTATTACTTTTTTGACATTGTTTCTGACCAATCGTAAAAATTAACTGCGTTAGTCGTCAACGTAGTCTAAAGAAGGACGCGGTTTATGACCGTATTGTTCCCTGAGTCGACGGTCGAGAACAGTGCGCCCCGGTCACCATGTTGTCCCACCCGATAATGAAGCAGTATACCGATTAACCCCTTAGTATACGAAATGAGTTTTACGAACGAAACGAAGGGCGGAGAGGATAGAAACGAAACGCACTGTCAATAGCACCCCCGTGGTACGTTTCCTGACTTAGCCTCATAATAAATTTTATAACGAAATGATCATAACGTTTTCACAACTTATAAATCTGATTATTATAAAAACAGTATGATTGGCCAAGAGTGGGTTAGTAAAATTCTCCTGCAATTCTGCCGATCTGTTTTTTGACCTCACTGAAGAAATGTGGGGTGGTAGCGGTACGGTCAGCTGACTGTAATCGCGCGCGGTTGCTTTACCTGAGACGGGGAGCACCATTGCCTTTAACAGGTTACTGCGACGTTAATATCAGCTGCATTACTCTAGAAATAAGCTTAATTTACAGAAAACATAGCAGCGAATGTGGTAGTAATTTTTCTGATTTTTACAATCGCGACCTCGACGTGAAACGGTAAAGGACATTTCGATGTGTTCTGGCATCAGGATAATACATGTCCCGGATTGTCCCCCAATTCAGGGACGATACGCGTTGACGTATTCCGTGCGAGAGAAGGCGGGCTTGAAGTTCGATTGGTCCTGAACTAGCCATTTGGGCCTACTTATCTCTCGTGTCTAAACACGCGCTCGAATTTCCAAACAAAAGCATGCGTCGACGTATTCCGTTCGAGAGAAGGTGGGCCTTGGGGAGGAGATTGGTCCTGAACTCACCAATCGGGCCTGCTTATCTCTCGTGGCTAAACACGCGCTCGAATTTCCAAACAAAAGCATGCGTCGACGTATTCCGTGCGAGAGAAGGTGGGCCTTGTGGAGGAGATATCGCTATGAAGAGGGCCTCTTAAGGACAGTGGCCGTTTGGGAGGGATGCAGGGCAGATTGGTTAGTTTGGGGCCAATCGGACCTCAAGCCCACAGTCTCTCGCACCGAATACGTCGACGCGTGCTTGTGTTTTGAAATTCGAGCACGTGTTTATACCCGAGAGACAAGGGACCCGTCTTTAATTTGAGGGTAGGACGAAGCAGGCGGGACTACGCGCAGTCAGCGGACTATCCCTTCTTTTCCTGTGTCTCTCCGCGAGACGTATTGATGCTGGATAATACTCTGTAATTTCTAGTTCTCCAAAATTAATCAGGCTGATCAGCCAGAGCATTTCGCCAGGGTCGCGGTTTATGACCGTATTGTCCCGCAGGTCGGCGGTAGAGAACGGTTTCCTACAGTTTCGTATAATTTATGACTTACTTGGTTCCGCCTCGTAGCAGACGTGAACTCAGGGTATCGGAAAAGGGAAACAGGAAGCAGGATTTTTTTCTTTATAGCAACTCGAAGACTTTCTGTTTCTCTTCTCTTCGGACCCTTTCGAACCGATACACGTGGTGTCTGTTTTCTATCTCGAAGCAATGGGTACATTGGCAGTAGAAGGACGGAGCGCGGGCTTTTGTGAAAGTTTTCGTTGCACTTGTGCAAAACACGTGTGTTCCGAAAATGTGCTGGCTTCTTTTTACCTGAAGCCTCTTGGCCTGGTGGGGGTCAACTCATAATGGAACGAGAGAAACTATTTGGGGGTAGAAGAAGTCGCTTGGAAAAAATCTTGTCAGTCAGCAGTTAGCAATCGCGTCGCAGACAAATGTTCTCTGCTCGAGAGTATTACGCGATGTGTTGTGTGTACCCCCCGAACAACGAGGACGCAAGTGCTGCAGCGTGAGAATTTGCGCGGGAATTACCCACGGCTCCGAACGCCAAGTAAAAATTCATTTCCACCAATTTTTAGAACGTAGCAACAACACGTTCCATGAAAAATAAATGAAGTGATCAGTGTTAGTAGCCGTGCAGTGAAGTGAATATTCGGTGCATTAACCCGGACGCACTTGACGTTGCCACCCTTAACTTTGGATGGTGTCGTGTACCTGAGATCAGCTGTGCACTCGGCGATGACCAGGATCGGTTCAGTGACCTAGTCACCCAGGTTTTTAAGCTGCAGGTGAATTTCCGAAAGGGTGAGTTTTAGTTACATTATTGGCGACTATTATTTTTTAAATTTAACGCAGGCTACGGCTCATTTCCGGAGATAATTCTCAAAATTTCCGTACGTAAATTTTTCTTCCGAGTTTTTAAACCAACTTATTCATTATCAACAACAGTGTTGGCCGTTATTCAACTACGGATTTTTATCACAATAACGAACTACGATCACTTTTCGTTCGTTCCCTGTTGCATTACCTTTTCGTTTGTACGTTATTAAAAAAAGGAAATTTACGTGCTCCTTATCCCCTCACTCAAAATAATTATTATTTTCGATTTTTCTAAAAAAAAAAATTGTATTCGTTTCTTTACGTTACACATGATTTTCATCCATTTATCCTTTATTCATTATTCACTTTAAATGGCAAACAAACCATGGCAAAAGGTTGGATTTTTTGTTACGTCTTTTTCATTTACCATTCTACGCAATTTCCTTCGATGCATGCCGCCTTGCTTGTTCGTAGTCGCAGCGCGGCCCGGCGCGCGGCCACGCTAGCGCGGGACCTCCAGCGGAAGGCGCGCGCTCTGATTGGTCGGGGTTTTTTGTTAATATCTCGAAAACGAAACCCCGGATCCCAAAACGGCTAAGGACTTTTCGATGTCTTTTTGCATCAGGATATTGCATGTTCCGGGATGTCCCTCAATTCTGGGACACCCTGTAATATTACAAAAAATAGAAGATAATAATATAAATCAGAAAAAAATAGAAGAAAATATACAATATAATAAAAGATGTGGAATCAAAATGAGCTGCAAGTACATGAAAGGTGCTTTCCAACTGCGCTTAAGATGACAAAACTATATATACACAGCTAAAATGCTGTGTTCATACATTCCATTACACATATCGCAGACATTTTAATAATGTGAAGATAAAATGTAACATCTAGACATTTACCTAGATGTCCGCGGCCTGGAAGTCAAATACTTGGCGTGGCCAGGCAAGGTCAAGCTGTCGATGAATATGAATTATTTAAAAATGCAAAATAATGAAAGTGTACTCATATAGTCAGAGTTTTAAATTGACAAATTATCTGAAAGCTTGTGAAAATAATGGTATCGGTGTCGATGAATGATCTTGGAATTATTTTAAAACGCAATATAATGAAAATGTACTCACATTGTCAGAGTTTTAAATTGACAAATTGTCTGGAAGCCTGCGAGAGGGATGGAATGGGTATTGATGATCTGAGAAAACCTTGCCTGGCCACGCCAAGTATTTAACTTCCAGACCGCGGTATGTAAACATGATACCGGAATTTTTGTACAGAAAATACATGTTTATTGTATGAAAATGATACAAAATATTTTATTCGAAGTATTGCCCATCGGTTGCTACACATTTTTCCCATCTCTCTGGCAATTTGTGGATGCCACGCCAAAAGAACTGTTCCTCTTTTGAGGCAAACCAGTCATCGAGCCATTTTCGTACATTTTCGTAAGATGTGAAGCGCTGTTCAGCAAGTGCGTGTCCCATCGATGCAAATAAGTAATAATCGGATGGAGCTAAGTCTGGTGAGTAAGCCGCATGCGAAAGTATTTCCCAACTAAATGCTTCAATCGTTTCCTTGACCGTTTTTGCTCTGTGTGCTGGTGCATTATCGTGAAGCAAAATCATATTGTGTTGCCTTTTTTGATATTCCGGTCGTTTTTCACGCAAAGCTTGATTCAAATCGACCATTTGTTGTCGGTAGCGTGTCACATTTAATTGATCCGCGAGTTGTTGTTGCGTTTGAGTGTCATCCTCATCCAACAATGCTTGCAATTCGCTGTCTTGAAACTTTTTCGGTGGTCTTCCACGTTCTTCGTTTCTCACGTCAAAATCGCCACTTTTGAATTTTTTAAACCACTCAAAGCACTGTGATATACCAAGAGCATGCTCACCGTAAGCTTCGACGAGCATTTGATGCGATTCTGTAACAGTTTTCTTCAAATGGTAACAGAAAATTAATGCTGTCCGCAAATCGTAGTTTCCAGGCACAAAATTCAACATGTTCAACGCTATTAAAAACTATGCTGTTGTATGAAACTTGTATGGTTAGGTGTTGAAAATCTTTTTCAGATGTCAAAACAAGAGAATGGCGTCAATGACGCGGTTTGATGGTAACTACATTGACAGCTAGCGCCACGTATGGGCAAATTCCGGTTTCATATTTACAGATGCAAATGTCTAGATGTTACATTTTATCTTCACATTATTAAAATGTCTGCGATATGAGTAATGGAATGTATGAACACAGCATTTTAGCTGTGTACATGTAGTTGTGTCATCTTAAGCGCAGTTGGAAAGCACCTTAATGTACTTGCAGCTCAGTTTGATTTCACATCTTTTTTTATATTGTATATTTTCTTCTATTTTTTTCTGATTTATATTATTATCTTCTATTTTTTGTAATCATATATTTTCTTCTATTCTATTTTTTTATGATTTATATTATTATCTTCTATTTTTTGTGATTGTATATTTTCTTCTATTTTTTTTGTGATTTATTTATTTCATGTTGTTTGGGATTGGCCCAAACGGCCACGGGCCCAAGCCGGCGCGGATTCGCTGCCGATTCCGCGCGCGATTCAAACCGCCGCCGCGACCAAGTCGCGATATGCACGATCGCGGTGATGAGATCGGTCGGGCCATCTGTTGACGCGCACCTCACCTAATTAGGCAGCTGTCGCGCTTCATCGCGTGACAGGCATTGTTACGCCGGTGACGTCTTCGTCAGACTTGGGACGACCAGCTGTTGGGTGGGGTGCTGACGTAACAGAGTTCGGCGAAACGGCCGATCCATCACCGCGATCACCTTCCTTCTTCTTCGAATCGTGCTCGCGATAACAAGTATCTTTAGGACTTCCGTAATCGGGTTCCGCTGGAACGTTCCAGTAAATGCTAGAGAGAACTGTTCGGACTAACCGCGGCTTTCGAGTTGTCTTGTGCTATACTAGATAAGTACATGTTCTGTGATTAGTTTAGGCTGTACAACGTGTAATATATTGTGTAATCGTCGTGTAAATATACAGAGTTTGTGACCTTAGACTAAACTTAACGGCTATCCTTAAAGACTACTTTATACGCTAAACTACGGCTAAATTTAAATCTAATCCTCGAGCGCTCGATCTTCGACGCGTCGAGTCCTCAACATTTGGTCCTTCGAGCCGGATCCGGTGTAATCGCGAAATCGTGCGAGTGACCGGTTCCAGAACCTTCTACGGTGACCACGTGGTGATCGTGCTCCGCTCTCGACCTTCACGATGGCCGACAAGATTAACGCTCAGGTCGAGCTCTTCCACGGCTTATCCCGTGTCTATGAGAATCTGAAAAAGAAAGGCGCGGCGAAAATTACGAGCGGAATGATACAATCGCGGATGAACATGCTGGAAACTTATTGGACGCAGTTCGCGACTCAGCACGCGGCTATAACGGAGTTGCGAACCGCCGAATTAGAAAAGCACGAATATTTTACGAAGGATTGCTACAGTATAGCCGAAGAGTCGTTCATGGACCAGCAGGCCCAGCTTTTGGACCTGCGAGAGGAGCACCTCGGGACACTGCCCCACGCCGCAAACACGACGCTGCCGTCGGGACACGCAGAGGGCGGCGAGCTTCGACAACGCGCGTTGCTGCCACGCATCAACCTACCGACCTTCGACGGACGATACAGCGAATGGGCTCCGTTTCACGATCTATTCGTATCGCTGGTCATCCAGGACTCGTCGCTAAAAAATGTCGACCGTTTTCATTACCTTCGGGGCTGCCTGAAAGGCGAGGCGGCCGACTTAATACGCAACATCAAAACGACCGAGTCCAATTTCAAACGCGCCTGGACTACGCTCCAAAACAGGCGTCGCTTGGTACGCTCGCAGATGGTGCGTCTCGCTGACCTCCAGCCTGTCAACAAGGAGTCGTCCGTGGAACTGAAGCATCTGTACTATGTTACGTGGGACGTCGTCGACGCACTCGCCGACATGGGACGGCCGGGCCCCGCGGACTGGATTGTCCATTTAACGGTGGACAGGTTGGACATTCAATCGCGCCGTGAGTGGGAAGCCGCTCTAGGGTCCTCCACGGAACCGCCTACCTTGGATGAGCTGAAGAAATTTATCGACGCCCGCATCCATAGCGTGGCGGCACTGGAGGAACGTCGCGGCGATCGAAGAGAAGCCGGGAACGATAAGCGACCCGGTCCCAAAGCCGCCCAGGTGCATCAGATCGCCGCTGGGCGAGAATCTGCCAAGACGTGTGGACTGTGCAAGGGCTCTCACTACCTGCTCTTCTGCTCCCACTACCAGGGGAAGTCGCCATTCGAGAGGAAGGAGGCGCTCTCATCGTTGCAACGCTGCCTCAACTGCTTAGGTAAGCATGAGCTTAGCGACTGCCCGTCCAATAAACGATGTCAGAAGTGCGCAGAAAACCACCACACCTCTATCCACGAGGCTTGCGAGGCGACAGACGAGGCTACGGTTCAACACGTAACTCACCTCGGTACTTCGCGGACCGTGATTCTGGGAACGGCACGGGTGCGCGCTTATACGCCAGCTGGCCAGTACGCCGTCAGCCGAGCCCTAATCGATCCTGGTAGCGAGGTCTCGCTGATTTCCGACCAGCTGGTCAAACGACTGGACCTCAAGCGACAGCAGGCTCGTCTCCCATTGGCCTTCGCGGGCGGGATGCGCTCACGCAGCACCCGCGGACTAGTGTGGCTCGAGGTAACCTCGGACCAGGACCAGCGTCGTAACGTACGAATTCCTGCCTTTGCCTTGGCTAACTTGTCGAGCTATAAGCCCCGGGCACTCCCGGACTTGACCCACTGGACTCATCTACAAGGACTGCCATGGGCCGACCCCCTTCAAACTAGTCAGGATCCTGTGGAGTTGCTGCTGGGGGCGGATGTCTACAATGAGATCCTACTGGACGGCGTTCGCAAGGGACCTCCAGACTCGCCGCTGGCCCAGGAGACGATTTTCGGCTGGATACTCACTGGGGGGGTCAAGGGGACTCATGGCCCTCTACCCGAGCAAATAAGCCCTACGGTGCAGTTTGTTTCAGTGCATGCGGACTTGTCAAGCATGCTGGAAAGGTTCTGGGAGCAGGAGGAAGTCCGGGTGAAGCCTACCTTGACACTCGACGAGCAGGCCTGCGAGGAACATTTTCTCGCAACTCATAGATGCACGTCCGAAGGCCGATTCGTCGTCCGACTGCCCTTCAAGAGCCGACCGGAACTGGGCACATCGAAACCGGCAGCGCTGCGCACGCTGACGTCGATGCAGGGTCGATTCCAACGTGACGCTGAATTCCATAGAGCCTACAAAAGGTTCATGCAGGAATACGAGGACCTTGGCCACATGCAACAAATCAACCGGCCACGGAGCGGCTCAGGGCACTACTTACCCCACCATGGGGTCATGAAAGCAGCAAGCACGACAACGAAGCTTCGCGTCGTGTTCAACGGGTCCATGCCAACCAGCTCTGGTAAGTCGCTCAACGACTTCTTTCATAACGGTGCCAATTTGTTACCAGTACTAGCTGACGTCCTGGTGCGCTGGCGGCGGCACCCCATTGCCTTCGTCGCCGACGTAGAGAAGATGTACCGACAGATTGTGGTACACCCGGACGACCGGGACTATCAACGAATACTCTGGAGTAAGGGCCCTGGGAAACAAGCAAAGGACTTCCACTTATGCACAGTAACGTACGGATTGGCGTGTGCACCGTACTTGGCTTTACGATGTCTGCAACAACTAGCCAAGGACGAAGCCACGCCGTATCCGGCCGGGTCCCGAACGCTACTATCCGACGTTTACATGGACGACGTCCTGTCCGGAGCCCCCACTCTCGATGAGGCCCGCAGACTCCAAGGGGAGCTGGCTCGTCTCTGCAAGGCGGGCGGGTTTCGGCTTCGTAAATGGGCCTCAAATTCGCAAAACTTCTTACAAACGATCGCTAGCGACGACCTGGGGACCTCACGCCAATGGGACACGGGCAACCCACACAGCGTACTGGGCATTCAGTGGCTTCCTGAAGACGATCAGTTCCAGGTCCGCTGCTTACAAGGTTGTCCTTCGACGAGAGTCACGAAGCGCCTCGTGCTCAGTCAAGCAGCTCAGAGCTTCGACCCTTTGGGCTGGCTAGCGCCTGTCACTGTGAAGGCAAAAATATTCATACAGTCACTTTGGCTACTCAAGACGGACTGGGACGAACCTCTCGCGGCAAGGGAGGAGCGCCTGTGGATAGAGTTCATCAGTGACCTACCTGCCCTATGCGGAGTGCAGATCCCACGCTGGCTGGGCTTGACGTCGGCCAGGCAAACCATCGAAGTCCACGGATTTTCGGATGCGTCCGAACGAGCATTCGCAGCCGTGGTCTACCTACGCATCAGTGATGACAGCAGCCAGAGGCGGATCAGCTTTATTAACGCTAAAACGAAGGTAGCTCCGCTCAAGCGAGTGTCGCTTCCGAGGCTCGAGCTGTGCGGCGCTCATCTACTAACCCGACTGACCGCTCGAACTCTGGAAGCACTGGGACTGCGGGTCGACGGCGTGCACCTGTGGACAGACTCTCTGGTCACATTGGGTTGGATCCAATCGCACTCGAGCAGGTGGCAGACGTACGTGGCCAATAGGGTAGCTGATATTCAACGCACTCTACCTGACGCCCGGTGGCATCACGTGCGGAGCCAGGACAATCCGGCGGATTGTGCCTCGAGGGGATTGACACCGACGGAGCTGGCTAACCATCCGCTGTGGTGGACGGGACCGACGTGGCTCGCTGTCACGGATCACTGGACCGGTGAAGCATTCCCGACGCCCGACCAGGGCCTGGAGGAGCAACGACAAATCCTACACATCCAGTCAACAACGGAAAGCGAGGTGAGCACTTATCTGGCCCGTTTTTCAAACTTCCGTCGCCTTCTTAGGGTAACTGCCTGGTGCTGTCGATGGCTGCGCAAGCATCAGGGCGCCCGGACACCATACCTAGCCGGCCAAGAGCTCCAGGATGCGCAACAGCGGCTGGTGCGACTGGCGCAGGGGCAGTGCTTTGACCAGGAAATCGGCTGTCTCCAAGCCAAACGCGCAATCCCGAACAAGAGCCGCCTCCTGCGCCTCAATCCATTCCCGGACGAGGACGACATCCTGCGTGTCGGCGGGCGGCTGCAGCACTCGCTGCTTTCCTTCAACCGCAAGCATCCCGTCATCCTGCCCGATGATTCCCATCTGGCCAAGCTCTGGATCGACGAGAGTCACCGACGCTGTCTGCACGGAGGCATCCAGCTCACGTTGTCCACCCTACGTCAGCAATGTTGGATTCTGCGGGGACGACCGATGGTGAAGGCGTTCATCCACCGCTGCCCCACCTGCGTGCGTTGGAAGGGCAAACACGTGAGCCAGCTTATGGGTAACCTCCCCGCGGTTCGCATAACTCCAGGCCGACCCTTCTTGCGCGTCGGCATCGATTATGCCGGACCCGTTCTTTTACGTACCAGTAAGGGGCGTGGCCAGCGCGCATACAAGGGCTACATTGCCCTCTTTGTATGTTTGGCTACTAAGGCAGTTCACTTGGAGGTGGTGTCGGACGGCACGACTGACGCATTCCTCGCTGCGCTGCGCCGATTCATCTCTCGCCGGGGTCGATGCAGCCAGATACTGAGTGACTGCGGCACTGTATTTGTGGGAGCAGATAGGGAGCTACGGGCCCTACTCCAAGTCGTCAACTCGAGTCAACTCCTGGACACTGTGGCTTCGGAGGGGATTGAGTGGACCTTCAACCCACCGGCGGCGCCGCACTTCGGCGGAATCTGGGAGGCGGCAGTCAAATCCGTCAAACACCACCTCCGTCGTATAATAGGCGAGCACAAACTCACGTACGAGGAAATGGCCACGCTCCTCAACGAAATCGAGGCTTGCTTAAATTCGCGCCCCCTACAGGCACTGTCCGACGATCCCGAGGACCTCAATGTACTTACGCCCGGTCACTTCTTGATCGGGGAGGCTCTCACCGCGCTGCCGGAGCCGAATTTCGAGGAGCTCCCAGTAAATCGGCTCTCCCGGTGGCAACTCGTGCAGCGAATGCAGCAGCATTTCTGGCGTTTATGGGCGCGCGACTATTTGAACACGCTGCAAACGCGTGGGAAGTGGACGCGTGTCCAACCGCCCATTAAAACAGGCGACTTGTGCCTGATCAGAAACGAACTGCAGCCGCCCTCCAGGTGGCCGCTCGCGCGCGTGACGCAAGTGCATCCGGGGTCAGACGGCCTCGCGCGAGTGGTCACTCTCAAAACAGCACTGTCAGCATTCACTCGTCCGATACACAAGATTATATTTCTACCGCGCGACGACGCCGCCGAATCCGACTCTGGGAGTTCCTTGAACCACAATAATCACGATATCAATTCGGGCAATCACTAGCTTGTATTATGACCTAATTCTCCGAAACGCGTGACAACGTGTAAAATTGCACCTACCGTCTACCGTCCACGTCCAAACGCGAAGCGCCCGCGATCGGACTTCGACGTATGTTACCGCTTGATGACATCTTCGCATACTAGCACTGATGCACGTTGCGCTGACAATTGCCACTCGTTACTAACAGGCACCTTACACTTCTTGCAGACACACTTAACTGCAAACGGGACATTCCCATTCATTTCCGACCTCCCTAATACAGTTACGCTAGCACGTACAGCACTGGGCACCGCTGAATGACTCGCATCAGCCAATAGACAGCTAGCTAATTTGTCATACTGACAAAGGCGGGCGGGAATGTTTGGGATTTGCCCAAACGGCCACGGGCCCAAGCCGGCGCGGATTCGCTGCCGATTCCGCGCGCGATTCAAACCGCCGCCGCGACCAAGTCGCGATATGCACGATCGCGGTGATGAGATCGGTCGGGCCATCTGTTGACGCGCACCTCACCTAATTAGGCAGCTGTCGCGCTTCATCGCGTGACAGGCATTGTTACGCCGGTGACGTGTTCGTCAGACTTGGGACGACCAGCTGTTGGGTGGGGTGCTGACGTCACAGAGTTCGGCGAAACGGCCGATCCATCACCGCGATCACCTTCCTTCTTCTTCGAATCGTGCTCGCGATAACAAGTATCTTTAGGACTTCCGTAATCGGGTTCCGCTGGAACGTTCCAGTAAATGCTAGAGAGAACTGTTCGGACTAACCGCGGCTTTCGAGTTCTCTTGTGCTATACTAGATAAGTACATGTTCTGTGATTAGTTTAGGCTGTACAACGTGTAATATATTGTGTAATCGTCGTGTAAATATACAGTGTTTGTGACCTTAGACTAAACTTAACGGCTATCCTTAAAGACTACTTTATACGCTAAACTACGGCTAAATTTAAATCTAATCCTCGAGCGCTCGATCTTCGACGCGTCGAGTCCTCAACACATGTACTTGGCGTAATATTTTTACTTTTTTGAAGTTTTTTTAATGGGGTGAGGTTTACCTTGAATGCAATTTTATGTACGTACTGTCTTGCTTAACCCTTCGTGGTCACACGGGGTGTAACACACCCCAAGAGCAATTTTCGATTTGAAATGTCGCACCTTTACGTCTTCCAAAGGGGATTTATCGCAAAAAAAATAAAAAATTTAAAAAAATCGGTTTTTCCCACAACCGTGGAAAATCGCTCATTTTCAACAAGAAAATGTTATCATATCAAAATTTACATTTCTAGAAAAAGGCTATTAATAAACGGGGTTCACTGTACCCCAGCGTCTTTTTTTTGAGTTACCATTTTCGTATTTTTTAATCTTTTCGCTTTTCAGTGATACTTGTACATTCGTAATACTTATACAGTAGGGTGGCTCTTATTTACTCTTGGTAAAAAATTTTTTCAAGATTTTCTTCGGGGCACCCTCCAGAATAGTTCCAAATAATTAAAAAAAAATCTGTGTAAAGTTTCAGCTCGATCGGATAACGGGAAAGGGTGCCCCTGGGCCGTTAAACATTTAAATCATTATTTAACAGCTCGCGATGTCGATTTTATATAAGGTCTTCCAAGTTATTGATTAAATAAAAAAATATGTCAAACAAAAGTTGTAGATCCAGACCAGGAGCATCTTTTTGGTGTATTACTATTTTTCGTGCGACAAACGGTTTTCGAAAAAAATCCGAAAAACTAAAAAACACAACTTTTTTCCAAATTTTGAAAGTTTAAATGCTTCTAGAACGCTTTTTATTTATGAAGGTAAACAAAAAAAATGGAATTTTTATTTTCGAGGATTATTTTTTAAACATTTAAGGGGGGGGGGCATATGCCGAAATATTCAAACAAGATAAAAAAAAATTTTCTTCTTATTTTCAGTGTTTGATATGTGATGAATGTTTCCTGAAGAGTTGGGGTCGAAATTCGCAAAAATATCGGAGATATAGACATCAGATATGATCATTTTACCCGAAATCATGACGTCTATATCTCCGATATTTTTGCGAATTTCGACCCCAACTTTTCAGGAAACATTCATCACATATCAAACACTGAAAATAAGAAGAAAACTTTTTTTTATCTTGTTTGCATATTTCAGTATATGCCCCTCCTTAAATGTTTAAAAAATTGTCCTCGAAAATAAAAATTCAATTTTTTTTGTTCACCTTCATAAGTAAAAAGCTTTCTAGAAGCATTTAAACTTTAAAAATTTGAAGAAAAAAAAGTTTTTTTTTTTAGTTTTTCGGATTTTTTTAGAAAACCGTTTGTCGCACGAAAAATAGTAATACACCAAAAAAGATGCTCCTTGTCCGGATCTACAACTTTTGTTTGACATATTTTTTTATTTAATCAATAACTTGGAAGACCTTATATAAAATCGACTGCGCGAGCTGTTAAATAATAATTTAAATGTTTAACGGCCCAGGGGCACCCTTTCGCGTTATCCGATCGAGCTGAAACTTTACACAGATTTTTTTTTAATTATTTGGAACTATTCTGGAGAGTGCCCCGAAGAAAATTCAAAAATCGAAAATAAGAGCCACCCTATTATACAGTCATGGTCTGATAGCCTTCTTCTAGAAATGTAAATTTTGATATAATGAAATTTGTAGTTGAAAATGAGCGATGTTCCACGGTTGTGGGAAAAACCGATATTTTTAAATTTTTTTATTTTTTTTTGTTGCGATAAATCCCCTTTTGAAGACGTAAAGGTGCGGCGACATTTCAAATCGAAAATTGCTCTTGGGGTGCGATACACCCCGTGTGACAACGAAGGGTTAAGCAAGACAGTACGTACATAAAATTGCATCCAAGATAAAACTCATTAAAACTAATCAATGACGTGCATGAATCATTATGATAACAGCATATATTTATAAAATACAAAAACTCAATTTTAAGTGTTGGTGGTGGGGGTAACTTGAAAAATATGTTTTGATCGAAAATTATGATTTCGCGTTTTGCAGATATAAAAAAAAGGATGCAACTTTTGTTTAAACTTCTTTTCGATATCTCTCATCGTTCTCGAAATATTCCACGGAAAAGAAAATTCTACATTTTTTTCAAGGCGTGATTTCACCCCCCAAATATTGTATTATGGCACCAACAAAAAATAGGATTGCATTACGGATGAACTACTCTACTTGCACACCGAACTGCATAATTTTCTGAATTTCCGGGTTGCTGAACGTCCCTTGTTGTAAGTAGAATACTATATTTTCATTCGTATCCATTCCTTCGCGCCTTTAAAAGAACAAAGGCGAAATGATAATCAATATATCGATCCGCAGAATCGGACATATGCGTATACCAACTTTTCTTATTATCTGGATGAGTAGAACCGACCCTGAAATATTGTCCCACATATTTATAAACACCCTGTATGTTTTGAGATATTTAACGTGTTCCATCCCCCCCCCCCCCCCGTCATTACCGACCCCGGTCTACCCTAACCTATCGATATAAAACATATCCAGCACGTTACTGCGTTGCTTATTCTCAGGACTGCCAATTAAAGATAGTAGAATATAATCAGGTTAACTAAAAAAGAATCAAATAACACACATGTGTGGCACGTATTATTCCACTGATGATTATAAAAAGCGGCGGGCACATATCAGGTATGTGTCGCAACAGTGTCGAAACTCAGCGCGAAACAGTCAACAATATGATAAATAAAGTGGCGAGAGGTAAAGCGATATCTTGTGACGTTCTCGAATGAGACGTTGCCGTTAATCACAGGGGATTCCACAAGTAGAGTTGTTTACTCGTAGAATGATGGGATTGGTTCGGGTGGCGTGAATTTCATGAAACTAGAGTCCTTCTTTTAACAATAAATAACAAAAATGGTTTATTCAAAAGAGTTTGGTTTTATTTGAACAAGTACGACGCGGTGTCGTGGAATTGTAACAGAACGAAAATGATTACGTAACGACGCGTTGGTCGGTTAAACAGAACATCGTTCGATTTTCGCTCGTGACGCTAGGTCGGTATAATAGAACAGAGATTTAACTAACTTAAATATCGCTTCGATCGGTAAGAGATAGAAAGATAGAGATACGATACTAGATCGTTATTTGGACATAGTCTCGACACTAAGCCGGTATATAATATAATATAAAAGAATGACGCTTTGGTCGATTTAGAATGTTTAAGTCAAGATATTGAGAGGGTTCCTTCTCTCGAATTGTAATCGCTTCCAGTTGCCTATCAGCTGGCCCACGCTTTCTAGGATTGGTGCCTCGTCAAAAGCGGCCTTAGTTGTAGATTCCGCGTTGCTTTGGTGCCTAGTCAAGCAGCCTAAAGGTTGAGTTTCCTAGCCGCGTCCGGCGGCCGCGGCTGGCGGCGGTCAAACTTCGGCCGCGCAGCGTTCAGAGTCCCACTTTGGTTCGAGCGCACTTAAAAGGGTCTACGGCCGAGGATTTATACCTGCTTCAGAAATAAAATAATTTTTTATTCTTTGTCGTTTCGATATGGAAGTGACACCAATGGAATCCTTATGTTTTTCCGATGAAAATCATATGAAATTTCCTGTAAATCGGACTATTATTAACGAAGACAACTTGAAACGATATAAATTTATCTTTCATGGAATTTCCTTCATATGGTCAGAATTACGTCGTTCGTGGTATCAGTTTCATCGGCGAAACATAAGGAATCCATTGACGTCGTTTTTTGCAAAGATCTGATGGGAAATGCGGAAATCCTGGACATTTCTGACTTTTTAATGATATTCGAACCCTTTCAAGGGTCGAAACTCATAAAATTCGGTGAGGCACTGCGAGGGTTTGACCTCGTCACGGGGTACCATGCGGCATCTAAAGAGATGTGTCAAAGGACAGACGCCGCTGGAGAATCGCCCTGTATATGTATAGTAGTAGAGTAAAATACAACCTGCTATGACATCCAACTAAATAAATTCTACACCAAGAAGGCTCGAAGCTATTATAAAATCAAAACGCAAATTATTCCACAAATTATTAAAACATTAAATATTTAGGTAGTTTATTTCCATAGTTTATTGATCTTTTATTTACTGTACAAATACTTACTGCACGTCTATTTCTGTACGTTTATCTGCTTTTATTCATATTTTTTTAAATGTTAAGGGGAATAAAAATTTGTTTATACAAGATCTATTCTACAAACATTTAAGAATATTTATTAATCATCTTTTTCTGTTAGAATGTAGTACTGACATAGATATACAAATTTTTACTTTAAATTGGTGGCTGTACGAATATTTTTGACACTGACTGTATATAAGTACCGAGGCCTCCAACGAGTTAGGTAAACGACAAACAAGGTGGTCGTTTAGTCGAACCCTATTCCGCCGTGCTAGGGACATAAGTCAGCCTGTTCAGTTTTTATTTACCAATTAAGAAGTATTATTCACCAAGTCCACCATCAATATGCCTCGCGGAAAGACACAAGAAGAAAAGGGGTAGAAGTCCGCTGACTGCGCGTGGTCCCGCCTGCGTCGTCCTCGTTTCAAATTAAAGACGCATCCCTTATCTCTCGAGTATAAAGGTATCCGCGCTCGAATATCAAAACAGAAGGACCCGCGATGTAATGGGTGCAAGGAAAGGTGGGTTATAGGGAGAAGATTATATTATGACCAATAAAGTGCTTCTCAGTGTCACATTTTGCGTGTGTGTTAGTGACGAGTGTCTGAAATGTCGACGAAGTTACAGTTTTCGTCTGCGGAGGACAAAACATTGATAGAGGATATATCAAATTTAATATTGTGTCCTTTATGATTGCAAGGAGCGAAAGAAAGTGTGCGGAGAGAAGTGTAAATTAAATTAAACAGAACAGGAAAAGTATTCTTCAATTATACTTATTGCTTTATTATTGCTAATTACATTTATTTATTCTTTCATCATACATGTATGAGGCACTTAGAACCAAAGGGATGCCAGTGACATTTTTTAAACTTTTCAGTTAAGAGCAGAAAAGGTTAGTTAAATCGTTAAATATAATGTTATAAATAATATAAGTAATTTAACGTTATATCAAAGTATCATTTAAAGGCTAGAAAAATTTACAGCTAAGCAAATGATTGATAAAAGTTCATGCCAAAGGTATACAAGTGATTTGTTATCTCATACGCTTCAGTATAAACACCAATTACTATTAGTAACGAGAATACGAATATTAGTACGAAGAATTTCCCTGAATCTGTTGAGGGACGATAAACTCAATACAGTTTTAATAATATCTTAAATCAATATTGGTATTCATAACAAACGCATGACGGAGCAGTGTATTACAGCGATGTATTGTCGCAAAAATTTAACTTGCATTGTTTCTAATGCACCTCCTCCCAACAAATACGTTACGTTACGGCAAAACAGATGCGGCACGTTGCCGCGTACATATAATTCATAAGATGGATTTACAAAAACAATTGACTTGTGCCGTTCAAAATCATTCTATTATATAGGTACGATAAAAAATGACCCGGTTACAAAAGTCGAAATGTACACGAAAGTGCGTGGAAATCAATAAGCAGCGGTATAAAATCAGAAAGTATTATACGTACATCAGAACGTAATATTAATATATATTTAATATAATAAAATAAAATATTATTTTGTTATGGTTTCATATTGCCAAGGAACTTCTCCAGCAAGCGAAATGAACCAGTCTGCGAAAGCGTTACGAATGTCCATAGTTTGTTTATTCAGTCTTGCATAGCGTCTTGTCTTATTTGTTTTCAACACTAATGCTTCATCTGCTACTAAAACATTTGGCATCGAAATGTCTGTGCATGGGAGAGATTTAGTAGGTGACACGAGCAAGATCGGATCACTAGTACCGAAGCTTTTCTCCCAGCTTGTCCCTCCATAGGAACTGCCATTTATTGTAATATACTTGTGACTAGCATCTACAACTGCCATCAAAATAATGAAAAATGTTCCTTTATATAATTGTAAAATGCTGATCCAGAGTTTTTGGGAGCAAATATATACACATGTTTGCCATCCACTGCGCCAACACATTTCGGGATATTTGACTTTTTGATAACAGTCGGTTCGTTTTTTTTTTTAATTTTTCATTATTAAATTTTGACGGCATAACCGTATTACGGATCGTGTGGCAAATTTGTTGGACGATATTATTTACAGTTGCCTCTCCAAGACGAAAACTGGAGGTTATTGCTCGAAAAGACAATAGTGGACAGAATCTAAAACATTATTTAAAATAAGCAAAAATTAATTAAGATAAACGAATAGTAATTTTGCAATTGAATAATTACGAATGGAAATTCAAAAATCATTTTTCAATATACAATTTGGTTGTGACGTTAATATAACTATTTCTCAAACTCATTCTGCTTTGATACTTTGACATCGATCTTCCATGGGACACGTAAATGATTTTCGGACAAATTATATGTTAACTAACCCAACTATCCAATGTATAAACCATTAAATTAATCAATTTTTGATACACAAACAATATATAGTTCTAATTTGAAAAATTCAATGTACCTATCCGTCATGCGCGCCGTACTTGCTGAATTGTTGAAAATGTGGCATTATTTTTTTACTTATGTTCTAACGCCTCTTTCCATACAGACGTGTTGCCATTCCACGGCCCCCTCCGGTGAATTAAAATATGTCATAAACATATTGCGGACGTCGAACCCATGTGCATTTCCAAATCCTCCTGCTCTAACCAATGGCATCATATTGTTGCTTCCCATGCTTGCCTCGAAATTTGTTTGTTTCGCGTGATTATTATTCATAAATTCATCACGCAACATGTTGTGGAGGCAACATGTTGCTGTAATAATATTATCCGTCGTTTCCGGGAGTACCGCAATTGGTGCATAGAAAATTCTGAAGGTTTGAGACAATATGCCAAACGCATTCTCCGACACCCTACGGGCTCGGCACAGCCGATAATTAAAAATTGTTTTCTTTGTATCTTCTGTCGCCTGGTTTTTTGGGTACGGCTTCAACATACGTTTAGTCAATCGGAATGCCTCATCGCCCACAATGACATGAGGGGCTGTGACGTTCGTCCCGGGAAGTGGTTTATCCATGGGAAAATTTAATTTATCCGTATTTATGGCTTGACCCATAATGGATTTCTGGAATATTCCACTGTCTCCCTCTTTTCCGTACGACCCAACATCAACAATAATAAATTTATAATTGGCATCCACCAATGCTAATAACACTATTGAGAAAAAGTTTTTGTAATTAAAATAAAGAGATCCACTATTCCGTGGACATTTTATTCTTATGTGTTTCCCGTCAATAGCTCCAACACAATTAGGAAAATTCCATTTTACGAGGAAGTCATTGCTGATTCTTTCAAAATCCGCAACACTCGGCTGGGGCATAAATATGGCAACTAATTTATTGCACAATTCTTGCAATGCTGTGCGTACAATGAGGCTTATATAACTGGGCGATATTCTAAATGCGTACGATAAGGATTTGTACGATTCTCCAGTGGCTAGGAACCTGTAAAAAAATATATTTTTGAATCGAATGTACGAGAGCGAAGAGAGAATGTACGGGAGAGTATGCAGCGAGCGAAGCGAGAGTGTACAATGCATGTGCAAATCAGTAGTCGGGGCGTAATTATTAAGAGACAATAGGTACTTTGCATTAACTACAGTAAAAATATACAACAACTGCAATAAAATTATGTGGCGATAAAATAAAATATCTCTTGTGGAAAATTAACTTACCTCAATGTCAAGAGCAACTTATCTTCGGGTGAAATTGGTTTCTTGACTCTTGTATACGAGTTTTTCTCCAAATCTTTTCCAATAAGATTCAAAATGAAATGAACCTGTTCTTTATTTAGCCTAAAAAATTGTCTATAGGTTTCCTCGTTATCCACTAAATGGTTTGCTATCAAGATACGAGAATAACCCTCGGTCCTTCGAGTCTGGAACATCGTTTGCATTTCACTTCTTTTCCTTGATTCCAAATATGCTCGCAGAAGAATGTCGTCGTCTTCTTCTTCCTGCAGCAATGCACGCAGCAGCAATTTGCGATTCATTATCAGAATTTAAATCGCTTTGCTGTACAGATCACGTCACACTGTCACGTCAATACGGCACGCAATATTCAACACTGTAGGAACGTTCGTAGATCACGAATTCACAGAGATGTGTCTGCTTTGAAGTCACAAGAACGAGTGTCGTTCTGGCAGAGGTTGGGAGAGGTCCTAAGCTAAGGGCAATAAAGTTATTTATTGCATCCGTTTGGTAGGGATAAGCTATTTTGGTGTATCGGGACTTGGAGTACGCACACCTCTCCAAACTTGCTTTTCCATTTCATAAATACGAAATAACCAGAGAAAACGTGACATATGTATGTACATGTATATGTGGACACCTGATTCGGCCCAAGTCTCGTGCAAGAAACCAGCATCCTCCTCGAGAAGATATTACCGTGCACAGGTGGAAAGTTGTCGTTTCAAACAAATGCAGAACCGATTGTTCATAATGTAATCTCCTTCCAATGGCCTACCCTCACTCGCAGCGCATATGTCAGCGTGTGCTTTTGATTTGATGTTCCAACGCGTGTTTATATTGAAGAGATAAGTGCTCTCTCTCAAATTTTGTAGGGAGGACGACGCAGGCCGGACCATGATGCTGATTTCTTGTATTGGACTCACTGATGGTGAGCTACTGTAGCCAGAAACATAGTCCCAAAGTAAAATCGTAGTGGTGCTTATTTTGCGGGGTCGCGGCAATTGGCAACGACAATTCCAAATGAGAAGGTACTGTGGTGTGAAAGTGATTTAAATTATTGAAATGAACTGCAATTTGCTTCCCATGTATTGCACAAAGAAGAAGATGAAGAAGGAGAAGTTGACGACAATCATCTGCCAGCATATTTCGAAACAAGAAAAAGAAGTGAAATGCAAACGATGTTCCAGACTCGAAGGACCGAGGGTTATTCTCGTATCTTGATAGCAAACCATTTAGTGGATAACGAGGAAACCTATAGACAATTTTTTAGGCTAAATAAAGAACAGGCTCATTTCGTTTTGAATCTTACTGGAAAAAATTTGGAGAAAAACTCGTATACAAGAGTCAAGAAACCAATTTCACCCGAAGATAAATTGCTCCTGACATTGAGGCAAGTTAATTTTCCACAAGAGATATTTTATTTTTTCGTCACATAATTTTATTACATTTGTTGTACTTTTTGACTATAGTTAATACAAAATACCTATGGTCTCTTACTAATTACGCCCCGACTACTGATTTGCACATGCATTGAACACTCTCGCTTCACTCGCTGCATACTCTCTTGTACATTCTCTCTTCGCTCTCGTACATTCGATTCTCCCTGTTCCGCTCTTTTTGACCTGCGCTCTCTCTCTCTCTCGCCTACATCGTCACGCTCGCACACCTTATCGTTAGTTACCGGTTCTCTTTCTCTCCCGCACTCTCCCTCTCCCTCAGTGTCGCTCGTGGTTGCTTCCTTCACAGACGCGCTTTTTCTTTTTTTTTACGTGGGGAAACCTTAATGGATACATCTCGACCTCGTGGGGTGGGAGATCGAGGTAATGTCGGATTCTTACCGACTAAAACCCCGCGGTCAGGGATCGTCGGGCTTAAGCTACGCTGATGGAGGGGGAAACACCTACAGGAGCGGTGGTTATGTGTGCATGAACTGCGCCTACGCATAACCACCGCTCCGGTAGGTGTTTCCCCCTCCATCAGCGGTGTCTTAAGCCCGCCGATCCCTGCCCACGGTGACCAGCGTTGCCGGGAATGTACGTGATAGGCAAGATTGCCAGTGGAAGGAGTTCCCACTTCATTGACAATCTTCTTCATCAAGAACATTCCCGGCAACACTGGCGGTGCCCATCTTCTGCGCGATTCGTAGGGACGCAATGATACGCACAATATATGTATACTCATAGACTCTCTGCTGCTCTGCTTTCCAGATCTAGCATTAGTTGCAGCACTGAAATCTTTGCTTCCGCAAGCAGTTTACGCGGCAATTTCTTGCCCATTACCCCCATACTCTTAAAAAAGATCATTGTCTCATCACCCTCGTCTTCCATGGACTGGTGTAGCAGCTGCTCCCTATCATGAGACCGTTGGTTGAGGCTGTCCAGGAAAGCGCGATGGTCGTTTTTATGCCTTTTCGGCGCTGTACTAGAGGTTGTGCCGCCTCTTCTTTTTTGGGTCGGAGCGATCGTTTCCTCTGGCGGTGTTTCTGGTGTTGATGAAACACCTTCCCACGAAGCAGTTTCGGCAATGATCTCTTCGGGCGCTGGGTTTTCGGGAATGCTGCTCCCGCTACCAGTTTGAACCGCATCATTTCGTAATTCAATATTGGTCTGTGTGCTGCAATAAAATAAATAAAATAAATTTTTGAAATGTATTTTAGAATTCATCTTATGTGTAAAAAATACTTGCCTTCTCTCGGACGCGACATTGTTCAGAAAATCTAGCATCTTCAGTAATGCCCATACTTTTTTCGGCTTGGCTTTCGACCCCGTACCGTGCTTATTGTTCCGCTTCTTTTTCATGAAGGAGTCGCGGATGTTCTTCCAGCGCGTTTTGCAGTCATCAGCTGAAATAATTAAATAATATATTTTTTAGGGAGTCCATTGCTACTGGAGAAGCATTGAGATTGAATTCATTTGCATGCAGAATATTTTATGGATACATAAGTGTTGTTGTAACAAACGTACTAAAGTAGTAGTGCCCATATTTTTACCACAACCTACTTTCCCATTTCAAAAGAATTGCAAAAGACTTAATGGTGAAATTTAACTTTTCAAACTGTATTTGAGCGATTGATGGGAAGCATTTTCGAATATTGTGTCCACAAAATAGTGAATCACCATACGTAGGGTGGGGATAAAAGCCCGGCGGGTAAAAAGTCCCTAATTCAAAATCTCTATTCCTAAAGATTGTTTAGAGATTCGCAATATACTATGTAAAAGGCGAGAAGAAAAGGAGGCGACCAGAGTCGCCAGTCGCTCCTGGACGTTCGTGCGAATTGCATGACGCCTTCGTTATTTTATGTATCGAAAACTAAAAGAAATACGTCGTCTTTATTCTTTTATACGAAGTAAATCACAGTTTAAATGCGTATCAGTCACGTACGTTAAGATTGTATGGTCTACCCTATGCAATGGACTTTTTACCCCGTGCGTGGGGCAAGAAGTTCATTTTGCATTCACCACCATTTTGTGGTAGTATAACTCAACAGAAAATAACTGTACCAACAAACGAACTTCGTGAACGTAAAGCCTAATAGTTATACTTTATATAAAATAACAACAGATATCTCTAGATTGTTAGTACTAAATTTTACATAGGTTTATACGAAAAACGGGACTTTTAGCCCCACCCCACCGTAATGATAAAAAATATTACTCTTCGATGGTATTATTAGCCCCTAGTTAATGGTTGATGCAAACAAATATAATTAAAGAACACTTTACCTGTTCTCTGTACTGTGGTGGACACGGCTTTCCACACGTTGTCTTTCAACTGATAGTCCCTATGAGTTTCGTCCTCAGCATCGTAAAGGACCGGATAAGTGGATACACAATGTATCAGCGTCTCGTCCTCCACATTTGAAAACTTTACCTTGCGGACGGGCATTGCAGATGCACTGGCACGTAAAACTGTCGAACACTTCCCGTGTGTAATATACAGAAATGTGGTCTGTACTGACTAACTATCTGTGTAAGTCGTAGTTTAAATAGTATTTCCTTGAGGGCGTACTTCCTTTTGAAGGCGGAGTTTTGTGCGACACTCCAAATATTATTGGTCGCGAAAAATCCCACCTTTTCAAATCGTAGGCGTAGGGGTGGAAAAATACAGGTATAAAATAAAAACGTGATTTTCTGTGTTTTCCCCGGGGGTGAGTCCGATGATGCAGCCATCTGCGCGAAGTCTTAAAACGGATTGTTAGCGGGTCACGGTTTACTACCGCTTTATGACACTAGACGTTTGGTCTCCAACACGCTATAAAGTAATTAGAAAAGATTTTCCAAATAACTTGTAGAATTGCACGACAGTTTTTAGGCTTAATTCTCAGTGGCCTATCTTTCCTTACACCCAATACGTCGCGCGTGCTTTTGTTTTGTTATTCGAACGCGCGTATATCTCGATAGATAAGCAATCTGTCTCGAATTTTTGGGGAGGACGACGCAGGCGGGACCACGGGCAGTCACAGGATTACCCCTTTTATTCCTGTGTTCCCCTGCAAGACATGTTGCCATCTTCGCAAAGCAGGGTGGTCGTAAAATCGATATTAAGGGGACATTCTACTCTCTCGGCCGAAAAATCGGCCAGTTTTCGGTGATGGTTTTTATAATGAAGTAAACACTTAATGTTTTCGAATTTCTGGGGGTATATTTTACCACTCTTGAAATACAAGAAAAAATCATTGTTCTTTGTTTATTTCATTTGTTTACACAAATATTTCACAGTTAAGTTGGCGGCATCAGAATTACTGGCGGTTGAAATTTCGGACGACTGGATCATCGGAAATAAAAAAACCAAACATATTTTTAATTCGCAGGAGTATGGTTATCGCGCTTACCACGAAAGAACAATTTTTGACCAAAGTTAATAAAATGGCGGTCAATCAAAGTTGAAAGTACCGAAAAGGGCATTTCTTTTCTGTTTAATAGATATAAAATGTGAGAAAATATTAAAAAATCTTAAGATATTTGTACTAAGCGGGAAAGCCACTAATGTGTAGAATAAAATATTAAAATTTTGGATTAATTGGTCATGGAGTTTTTTTTTTTATCACATCCGCCAACCAAGAAAATGGTGTTTCGAGAAAAACGCGTTTAAAGTTTTGAGAACCAGGCCGCTGACGCTACAAATACCTATAACATTGAAAATACATCGAATTTCGCTCCAAAAATTTAGGAGGATATTGTAGAAGGTGCATTCTTCCGAATTCAGTAAAAAAAAATTGAAATTTTTGAGGCCGAGAGAGTAGAATGTCCCCTTAACACAAATATAACGAGATTTGGAATTCGGCCTCTTTTAGGATGAAACGGTCGTCGCCTGTTTACAGGAATTGGCGCCGCAGCTCGTTACTATACTATACGACCTCGCAAGTGTTTTCTTTACATATACATATCACTTGCATATGTGTACTTATTGTCTAACAATAGATATTACTTTTTATATTAAAACAAGCAATACCATGATAATTATTGTCGATTTTGATGAGGTTCGCGTAGATTATAGTCCTCGAAAAAATATTTGACACGTATTTTCTTTTATCGGCAATCATCCATATCTGGAGATGAAAAACACGTTTGCCCCAATATCTCGGAAAGTATGCACCATAGAGAATAATCTGTTACGCGAAACTAATATATTTTTTTTTAAACGAATTCAGCAACGCAATCAGATTCGTAATACGTCAATTTGTTTAAACAATTTATTTAAAAGTAGTAATTTTTTACTCCTTCTTCTTATAAATTGTTGATCCATTATGGCGTAAATTTGTCAACGTAAACTACAGGCCAAACTGTGAAATACGGGTACGTAGAATTCTTCAATTTCGACTTTTTAGTGAAAACTGCATACGCTATAGGTATTGAACTCGCTACGCGTAGGGAACGGGAACCTCAGGTATAAACTTTTAGTATATTTCGGGCATAATGGAACCAGTTGTTTCCGAAGAACTATAGCCAGGTTGATCGGCCAGAGCGTCTCATCCGGGTCGCGGTTTATGATCGTATTGTCCCGCACTTCGACGGCGGAAAACAGTGCGTACGGGTGCGATGTAACCATGTACCTATACCTACCACCAGCTGACAGAGCAATATACGGATTAACGAAAAGGCCGCTTTTTATTGTATTTTCAAATTTTATTATATTTTGGACCTTTATATTGTGTTCTGTATTTTGCGTTTATGTTGGGTCCTTAATTATACTAAACGAAGGGGGCTCTAGGAGGTAACAGTTGAGAGCGGTGCGAAAATTCATTTACCTATCGTTTATAGTCGGCAATTCCGTATTTTCGAAGACGGCTTCAACAACATCTGGTTGCCAGATTTCCAAAGGGCAATCAAGAACGTACTTACCTTCGCCGTCTTTAAGAATGTAGAGAATATTCGCTGTAAACAAAAGCGCGACTTTTCATTAATCTGCAGGTGTCCGCGGGGGACAGTAAACAGCTGGATATTTCCTAACGTATTGGAAATATAAAAAATTGTTTATATACAATTGCATGGTTCGAAGGGGCAAATTTATTAGTGGAGACCAATTTTTCGTAAATTATTATTTTAACAGATACGATGGTCAAGTTCGGTTTTCTAAATGGAACTCGCTATTTTTTAGAGATCACTTGATAGTGCGTTCCAAGACAAATTCAATAACCTATAATGTATACACCTTATTTAACTGGTTTCCGGGATATTGCGCTTGCAAATTTACTGATTTTTACTAGAAGAAAACCCGCTCGAATAAGAAGCACATATGTATGTTGGTATGTACATGTACTGATACTAATAGCGAATTCGGTATCTCGCACTCACTCTGTGCTGGTGCCAGAGAATGACTTGGATTGGTTGGTTCTCATAGAGCTATCTTCGTCTCGGTCAGAACAACCAATCAGGGTCGTTTTCTGGCACTAGCACGGAGTCAGTGCGAGATACCGAATTCGCTATAAGAGTTCATACAGTACAATGTTCCTTCTTTCAACTATTTTATATTTTTCTTTTTAATATAAAAAGTAATATGAAGATAATTGTTGTTGTAATTTAATTATGATACACACATTGGAAACACCCTTCCTCAAAGAGGGGGGATTTGCCCCCCCCCCCCCGTGAATTTGGCGGCGGAGGAGGAACCTTCTTCCTCTTGACGAAATCGAGGGGGAAAACCTCACATCTGGTTGCCAAAAATTATTGTGGCTGATCGGCAAGAGAACCTCTTCAGGGTTCGGTTTAAGTAGTATAGTAAGGGGGATTCTAACTCAGGTCCTCTGAGGGGAGCGCGGGGGCGGGGGGAAGTGAGGGCGCGCGGGGGAGTGCGGTGGAGGGAAACATGGGCGCGGGGGGTAGCGGGGGAAGCGGGGAGTGGATGACCGGTTGCGCGCGCATGAGCCGCGGAGTGGGGGAAGCCGCAATCGTGGAGGGGATCAGTCCAGGCCGAACCGCCGCGGAGGCCTCTCCACGTCGGACCCACCCCCAAAAACTTCGGAGGGTCATCCCCTCCCTCTAAAAAAATTTATGGGACCGGGTCTTGTATGAAAAATCTTTTTTCAGACTCGATCCAGCCCCAGAAATTTTTTTCCCCAAATATTTTCCGAATACTTTTTACAAATCAATAGATACTTCCCCCCAACGCAGAGAAATAATAATTTAGAAACGTAGAATCTTAAAATTAGGTGGTGAGGCGGAAGACGGGTAAATAAATGGGAGAAATAATATAGGTTTAAGAATATATATTTAAAATTAAATGAATATAATTTAACAGTTTTTCTTCCTACGGGCATGAGCTACAAGATCATTGATTGCACATGCCAACAGTTCGCAATCTACAAGATAATCCTCACAGTAATGTTCACTATCACGTATGATTTTAGCAGCACGACGCATATCTAACGTTTCACAGACAACATCGCTCTGCTGCAACACGTTAACAAAAATTTCAAATTTTACTCTCGCATCTTCTGCAGTTTGATACATCCGCGGATACATATACTCTATACATGGTTGAAGATTAAATAAAAATGTTGTCGTGTCCAGTGTGAAATACAGTGTATTATCACATTGTGTAATCTTTATAATTGGTGAATCAATGATCCGAAAAAATTCTATCGTTAAATTATCAATTCGCATTGTGTCAGGTTCAGGGAATCGTGCACATTCTTCGATGGTTTCACGGCTGTCGAATAGCGCACCCCATGTATGCCATGATAATATGAGATGATTTCCATAATTATCACCGAGAAGAACTTCTACATCGACTATAGATCCTACGTTGATTCCAATTTCCAAATATTTGCTACCCATGGATGTTAATGCGTATCTTCTGACCATGATACGCGATCCTTGGCGCGGGCTAAGAGAACAATCAAAGCTATGAAATTGCCCACTCGTATTAGAAATAAACAAAAATTTTAAGATGTGAAAGTTACACCTTACCAGTCATTATATATATTCTCCCCACATGGAGCTACACCATCATCTCGCACGATCGGAACGAAATAATCCTCACACCCAGCGAGTATTTCATCAATGGTTCTATACATTTTTTTTTTTTTTTTTTTTTAGAGCACTATTTGCTCCATCGAAAGTCACTGAGACTACTGAGCGATTGATGGAATAGCGTTCAGGAGACTGGCTTAAATAGAGGTGCAATTGCTTTCCCCCACCACCACCGCAACCAACACATTTTATTTTAAAGCTATCAATTTATTTTTTTCAAATATAATTTTCAATCTCAACGTCGCGGCGAATCGCGCGATTACGTGTAACTCGAATCCTCTGGAGCAACCGTGCAGGGTGACATCATTTGACAGCGCGAAGAATGAACGAATGAAATAAGATTATGCGGCGTCAGCAGAAATGCTGAATCTTAAAATTAGATGGTGAGAGAAGGAGGCGGAAGACGGATAAATAAAATGTAGAAATAATATAGGATTAAGAAATTTTATTTCAAATTAAAAGCATATAATTTAACATTTTTCCTACGAGCATCAGCTAGAATATCATTGATGGCGCATGCTAACAGTTCGCAATCTATATGATAATCCTCACAGTAATGTTCACTATCACGTATGATTTTAGCAGCATGACGCGCGTCTAACGTTTCGCAGGCAACATCGCTCCGCTGTAGCACATTAACAAAAGTTTTAAATTTCGTCTGCACATCTCTTACATTTTGATTCAGCCGCGAATATACATAGCTTACACATGGTTCAAGATTTAATAAAAATGTTACTGTATCCGGTTTGAAATACAACGGCTTATCATGTAGCGTCATCCTTACAATTGGAGAATTATAGATCTTACAAAAATCTATCGTTAATTTATCCATATGCATCGAAGGTGATCTAGGTAATCGTGAACGCTCTTCAATGGCTGTATGATTGCTGCATAACGCACACCACGTACACCATGGTAACGTGAGATACATCCCACGATTGTCGCCGAGAACAATTTCTACATCGATCGTAGATCCTACGCTGATTCCAATTTCCAAATATTTGCTGCCCATGAATGTTAATGCGTATCTTCTGACCATGATACGCGATGTTCGGCGCGGACTAAGAGAACAATCAAAGATATGAAATTGTTTGCACAAACATAAAAAAAAATTTAAGATTATGTAAAAATTAAGCCTTACCAAACAACTGTCTCCTCCCCGCATTGAGCTATATCATCATCCTGCATGATCGGAACGTAATAATTCATACGTCTGGCGTTTCCTTCGTCACTAGTACTACACATTTTTTTTTCAGAGTAGTATTTGTTCCGTCGAAAGTCACTGAGGCTACAGAGCGATTGATGGAATAGCGTCGGAGAGCGGGCTTAAATAGCGGTGTGATTGCTTCCCCCACCACCACATTTTATTTTAAAACTTCCAACTTTTCCATAATGTTTTTTCAATCCTAACGATGCTGCATATTGCACGATCGCATGTAATTTGAGTCTCACCCTCAAGGATAAAAGTCTTGGCACGTGTTGAATGTAATATAATACTTTTGAAAGCGTCGAATCTTAGAATTAGGTGTCAGCAGAAACTGTGTCGTAGATTTTGCGCATTATTTCGTCATAAGCGTGAATCATAGAAAGAATTATGCTGCATCAACAGAAACTGCAGAGAACCATGTTGGGACGGATCGCCATTTTTTTTTTACATGCAATGCATTCGAGGGAGAGGGTACACCGAAAGAGTTAGACAGAGATATCGAATCGTGGTACCTATTTATAAAAACGCGCTCCAAACTGCACAAAGCCTCAAATCGTTGCAACGCGTTGTGCGGAAAAGATATCACATTTACATTCCATTTGCAATCATGGAAGAATTCATGCAAACAGAACGTCAATTGTTGGATCAATCCGAACGATTGATTTCGCGAGAAGAATACCTCGCGTGGGAAGAACGGTGCAACGAGTGTATCGAATCGTTGGAAGAACACAGTCGAGTGAAACGTCCCCGATTATCGATCGGGGTTCGGCAATCGTTGGTTGCTCGAATCGCGCGGCTCGAAGGACTAAAATATTTGCTGCGCGGACGTTTCGTGCGTGAAGGTGCAGGACATTCGAGCACAGGACTTTTGTGGCGCGAAATAGACACTGCGTTCGAAAGCCGCGTATTAACTGGTGCCGTGCTAAATTCAAATTACATCGAGCCGCGCAACTTTCTCCAAGATGCAGCGACCATTGTGCTGGAACATGTGCAGGATGCTTTGAGGAAACATCGAAGCCTCAAAGTGAACACGATGTTCAACGGTGAATTTGTGGCGGGTGACAAGCATGCTTGTAAAAGCATTAATACCCGAAACTGTGAACTCTTCCGCACATCCGATCTGCAGGAGTGGTACCAGCGATGCGTTATCGAACCCACCCTAGCATCGTTGGAAGAGTTCCAGGAACGCGACAGTGGATGGGCATTGACAAGAATCCTCAATCTGACTGTCAATGTTAACAAGTACAATCCGCTGCGCGCGGGGTGTCGCTACAAGTTACCACAGAAATTGTTGCTAAAGAAGGCTACAATTAGTGTACAATCCACAGACAATGCATGTTTCGCGTGGACAGTGGTCGCCGCTCTTCATCCAGCCGAACGAAATGCAGATCGCCAAAGTTCATACCCAGACTATGCTTCCGTGCTAAATCTCCAGGGTATTGAGTTTCCAATGTCCCTGGAGCAAATTGGGAAGTTTGAGCGGCAGAACGAAATCTCCATCAACGTGTACAGTTTCGAGGAGCGATTGGAGAAGGACAATGAGAAGATAACTGTTGCAGTCTTTCCGCTGCGTCTCACCAGCCAAAAGAGGGATCGACACGTCAACCTGCTCTACACACCGTATCAAGAGCACGGCGATGTAGGGCACTTTGTACTAATCAAGAACTTGTCCCGGCTGGTGAGCATGCAGCTGAGCAAGCACAAAGAAAAGAAATTCATCTGTGACCGGTACGTATATAAACTTGTGAAATGTTGAAATGTCTCGCAAAAAATTAAATAAAATTTTTTATGGTTTTGCAGATGCTTGCACTACTTTGGATCTATCGAGAAGTTGGAGGCCCATGCAGTGGACTGCGGGAATATGAATGACTGTGCCATTCTGCTGCCCAGCGAAGGCGACAATTTCCTCAGTTTCAAGAACCACTGCATGAAGGAGCGACATCCATTCGTGGTGTATGCAGATCTCGAGTGCATCATCGAGAAAACGGAAGACCGCATGATGGGTGATGCAGATTCTAAATTACACGCGTACCAGCAACATAAAGTGCATAGCATTGCATATTATATGCATTGTTCGTACAATACATCACTATCGATATATCGATGTCGCCGCGACGCGGATTGTATTTCATGGTTCGTCAACGAACTAAAAAATTTTGCAGAGTTTGCCAAACCCATTCTAGCCAATAATGCTTCTATGGAAAAGTTGACGAAAGATCAGTGGATGACATTTCGCAATGCAACAAATTGTCATATATGCGAAGAGCCATTCGAGGCTGATGATGTACGAGTTCGCGATCATTGTCATATATCCGGACGGTTTAGAGGACCCGCACATTCGAAATGCAATTTAAAATATAGAAATGCGTTTTACATCCCCATAGTTTTTCATAATTTATCTGGCTATGATTCACATTTCATTATCATGGAAATAGCTGCCGCTTTCAAAGGTCACGTTGATGTATTACCTATAACTAAGGAAAAGTATATTTCTTTCTCAAAAAATGTTGAAGATCCGGCTGAATCAGACTCGCGAAATCATATTAAATTGCGATTCATCGATTCATACAAATTTCTCAATACCAGTCTCGACAAATTAGCATCTTTTCTTAACACAGATCAATTAAAAATTTTACGATCCCAATTTGAAACATTATCCATTGAAGATTTTAATTTATTAACGCGAAAGGGTGTATTTCCGTACGAATATCTTGATTGTGCGAACAAGCTGGAGGATCCGTGCTTACCACCGCGCGAGTCATTCTACAGTTCATTAACGGGTGAGACTGTATCCGAAAGCGATTACGCGCACGCCGAGACTGTTTGGCAACGTTTCGGGATTAGAACCTTGGGCGAATACAGCGACTTGTATTTGAAAACAGATGTCTTGTTATTGGCAGATATTTTTGAAAATTTTCGCGAAAGTTGTATCAAGAGTTACAGATTAGATTCAGCGCATTATTATACATTACCTGGTTTCACGTGGGATGCTATGTTAAAACATACCAAAATTACATTCGAATTGCTCACCGACGTCGATATGGTCATGTTTATCGAACGTGGTATACGCGGGGGTTTAAGTCAATGTTCCGGAAGATACGCACATGCTAATAACAAGTACATGTCATCTTACGACACATCGGAACAGTCATCGTACTTGATGTATTTTGATGTGAACAATTTGTATGGATGGGCAATGTGTCAGCCCCTGCCATATGCTAAATTTCAATGGGTCGAAGATGTTGCAAATTTTGACGTGTCTTCGATCGCTGTCGATTCGCCCACGGGATATATTCTCGAGGTAGATCTGGAATATCCGCAACGTCTACACGACGCTCATGCTGATCTACCATTCTGTCCGACGCGTGCCAAACCACCTGGCAGCAGACAGGATAAGTTACTCGCGACATTATACAATAAGCAGCGTTACGTTATCCATTATCGCAACCTGCAGCAGTGCACGCGACACGGTCTTCGTATTACAAAGATACATCGCGTGCTTCAATTCGCTCAATCTCCCTGGCTCCACGATTACATCGAACTAAATACACGGCTCAGAACAGCCGCGACAAACGATTTTGAGAAAAATTTATATAAATTGATGAACAACGCGGTATTTGGTAAAACTATGGAAAACGTGCGAAACCACGTGGATGTAAAACTTTTAACACATTGGGATGGACGTTTTGGTGCAGAGGCAATGATCGCGAAACCGAATTTCCACAGCAGAAGTGTTTTTTCGGAAAATTTAATAGCTGTTGAATTGCGCAAAGTCGAGGTGAAATTCAACAAACCGATATACGTGGGTATGTGCATTCTGGATATATCGAAAATTTGTTTGTATGAATTTCATCACGATTACATGTCTCCACTGCTAGCTCAAAATTGTAAAATTCTGTATACCGACACTGACAGCCTCATTTATCACATTCAATGCGAAGATATCTACGAGACCATGAAACGCAATATCGATAGATTCGACACATCCGATTATCTCATCGACAATACATATAATATGCCGCGCCTAAATAAGAAGGTTCCAGGGTTGATGAAGGACGAAAATAATGGTGCGATAATGACCGAATTCGTAGGTCTTAGAGCGAAAATGTATGCACTCCGCGTAGATGGTAAAAAAGATACGAAAAAGGCAAAAGGCGTCAAGACCAACATCATAGCCAGAACGATAACTTTCGACGACTACGCGGAGTGTTTGCAAAAGGAGATCGAAATGGTTCGCAGACAATCGTGTATACGATCTAAATTGCACAAAGTGTATACCATTTCCGAATCCAAAATCGCTCTAAGCCCATACGACGACAAGCGGTATATCGTACCCGATTCGATTGACACTCTACCCTGGGGACATTATAAAATTCCGCTATAAAATTCCTTTGTAAAAAAAGAAATTTTAAAACTTCATATCGATATGATGTATAGTTTCAGAGAAAAGTTGACAATAAAAATAGCCTTATGGAATATCCATGTATCTGGCAGCCCTATGATATCCAATTGTTCTATGAAGAATTACATATATTTCTTTACTATCCGTGGGCTAATAATGAAATATACATAATTCTTCATAGAACAATTGGATATCATATGGTTGACTGAGACATGGATATTCCAGAATGCTATTTTTATTGTCAGCTTTTCTCCCTCGCTCTTTATGAAACTATACATCATATCGATATGAAGTTTTAAAATTTTGTGAGCGTGTTACAACAGCATGATGTCATTGATGAAACTGGCAAATCTCTTGTTGATTGCGAACTGCCGGCATATGTCTTGAATGATTGGTAGCGACATTACTCGCAGCAAATGTTAAATAAATTGTACACATGTATTTATTTTATCCACACATTATTTTTATTTGTTCATGTATTATTATTATTATTTTACAATACATTATTGTTATTTATCCATGAATTGTGTGATTTATCAAACCCCAGCCACTTGACGTATACCTTATCCCCCTTCCTACGCAACACTTTTTCCACTAAATATACATCAGGATCGGCGACGCATTGCAGCTCGTGTTCATAGAATCCTCCGGCAACTGGTTTTCCATAGGAATCGACGAGTAGATACGTCGCGGGATTAGTTGCCTGTACTTTCGCTATCTTGAACACCTCCGTTGTCCAATTCGGTGTATAACCTTTATCGAAGATGGTTTTAAATTTGCTCACGCGCACAAACTCGCCCAATTTGAATCTTGCTGGAGCAGCGATCTTTATGTTGCTGTATACGGTGGCTAGCAGCTTATCGGCGATCGCAGGGGTGACATCGCGAGGACGCATTTTGATGGTTCTATGTTTTCGTGCGTTATACTCTGCAAGTAGACGCGGTAGCGCATCGGTCCATTTATAGGTTCCATTGAGCGTAAACAGTTTCCACATATTGTTCTTCAAAGTTCGATTGAAACGTTCCACGACGGAGGCCTTCATCACCGAATACGTCGAATAATGATTAATGTCATGCTTTGTCAAGAGTTTCTGCACATCGGCGTTGTAAAATTCTTTTCCTTGATCGGTTTGCAAATTTTTCGGATATCGATCTCTAAATATCTTTGCAAACGCTTTAGTCACCTCAGCGCCACTTTTAGTCTTGAGCGGTAACGCCCATGCATACTTGCTCAGCACATCGATGACGGTGAGTATGTAGTGGTAACCTTGGTTGAATCGCGAGTATGGACGCATTTCTACAACGTCAGCTTGCCACAGATCATCGTATCCATGCACTATGACGCGCCTCCGTGGGAAGTGTCTTCGAGCTGGAGCATGCAATTCCTCAACAAGTTGTTGCTTCTTGTGGTTGTGGTTTTCTTCTTTACTCTTGGATTTCGATAATGACAGCATGTTTGATCGCAGAGGTGTCTTTGACACGAATGGTGCGATAATTATCGTGCACATGCATTATGTGCTCCCCATTGGTCCCAGGAAATTCTGAATAAGTTGCTGCTCCGTAGCAAAAGCGGTTATAGCCTCTTTAACTTTTCGATTTTCGTTGTCCTGCTGCGGAATAGAATTCAACGCCTGTGATATCTTTTGAACGCTGTTTTGCAACGTCAGCATATCTCTCTGAAACACAATCAGCTTCCTCTCTAATTCTTCCAGCTGCTCTCTCAAAAGTTTAATGCTCTTTTCCACGTATAGTTTATTGACGGCATCACTATCGACCATCGGTTGAGCTACGCGTCGTATCTTGCGTGATTTTGCATCAAAGTCAGCACCGGTTACGCAAAGAGCGTTATCGCGCATATAATTTCGAAGCAAACCATTCCATTTGTAATAGTCCATTGTAGCTGCTCCACTCTTCTCGAGCGATACCCCAAATTTGTTGATCGGCATCTCGATGCATACAGTGCACATCATCGGTGCGCGGTTTAATTTATAATGAGGCCTACCTCGCGGAGTTCCTCGATAATCGATAGAATTTCGTTGTCGTGCGAGTTGTTGCCCGCCTGACGCGACGCTTCCAGCAAACGGAATCGGTCCACCAGCTCGTTGGGATCGTCCCAGTGCACGTAATCGATCTTGTTATCGTTTACCACCATGACTCGAGGTGCAGTTAGACCTTTCCCTGTCCTACTAACCGATACACGTGGGAGTAGTGGTGCAATTACATGTTTGTACTTGTATCCCTTGTTCCCCAAAATGGGATTTTGAGCGACATGATCGCGTCTGTGGGCATTCGTCGTCAGCAGTATACTTTTGTATTTTTGTTTATCGGCATCGGTGTATACAGTATCGTCGGGAATTCTCTTAAAAATCAGTTCGTAAAGACCAGGTGTTGCTCCATATCTTACACCATCTATGATTATATTATCATCTATATCTATATCGAAAGCTTTATCCCCAAGCATCGTTCCGCTATCTCCAAAGTATACGCCATACACATAGTCCATTGACGTATCCTTATCACTACTTAGGATTGCGTTCATATATTTTTGTCCCAGCGGACCGAAATGGTTGCGAAACGTTTCTTGTCCCTCAGATGTTTGTAGTTGTTGTCTAACAGATGTTGCCAACGACTCGTTGGGACTAGTTTCGAAAACGTCATCATCAATGGTCGCGAGCGATTGTACATCGGGAAATGTATTTATTGGTGTGGAAGAAATCGTGGAATCGTTTGATGTGACATTCAGCCGTTTCCGTTTCGATTGAACTGGTGTGGAGGTTACGAGTGGTTTTTCCGATGATGTGTATGATCGTTTCCTCTTTGTCTTGTGCAATGTATTCCCTTTCGGATAGATTTTTGTTTTAGACGTTAATGTTTCATTCCCTTCGATGTTTGTGCTCGTCATCGGTAATGCGTCAGCTTCTGTCGCTGCGATATTTTCCGCGATATGTTTTAAGGGTTCGACAACAGGTTTAAAGTATCTCTCCAACGCGATATCTTCCTCCATCTTGCCAGTCTTCAAAGCCTGATGTTTCTTGCGAATGGCTTCGCTGGTTTTTGCAATTTCCTTCGCTATTCTCTCACGATCCTTAATCTCCAGACTATCGATATCAATCATCGTTGTACCGCAGACGTTGCTTTCCCACCGACGTGTCGACGACAATTGACCATCTCACGGTATCGCAAACTCGTTAAATCCCTTTCTATAACGTCCATTGGACATCGCGCTATCCTTGTCTATTACCATGAAACCATACTCCCGTTGCCAACAATTACGACACAACGCGCAGAAATCCTCGTAGGACATATCAGTGTTTACGTGATCGTTGTACACATGTTTCAAGTTGGTACCATCCTGTTTAAACAGAATCAATAGATTCGCATTGTCGCGTATAAGATGTTTGGGTATCTTTGCATACGTCTGACCGAGATAGAAGCAGTCAACGTTCGAGTGACGCCCCATTGCAAAGTATTCCCTTATCGTATCTTGCTTGTCACATGCCACGTCATCAAAGATAAAAATAGAATTCGGAAGTGATTCGCTCGGTGGGATGACGTCACTGTTATTAGAAAACGTAAAGTAGCCAATTTCATCTATCGGAGTCAATAAATTCTCCAAATACTGATATTTCGGCTGTTGCAACGACTTGGAATACACATATACGTTCTCGAAGCGGACGCCGTGTGGACTTTCCAACAAGCTCACCAACACGTTTGTCTTTCCGCAATTTGATGGACCGCAAATGAGGCAGCGGATAGTGTTTGGCAACATGCTACCGTGTCTGCGCATTGTTTTCGGACACATCACTCGCGATTTATCGTCAAAATTTGTCACGCGTATCGTTACAGGTTGCCGTACGAATCGCATCCTCTCCGCGAACTGTGAAAAAATGATTTTGATACGTCGAAGCGGCGATGCGCCCTATTTATAGGTCCGCGCCGAAGCAAAACAGCGCAGTATTCAAAATGCTTCTGATCCTGTCGGATAATTGCGATATTCGAGACCTAACCTCTGAGCAGTTGAAATATATACCAAAGATTATTCTACTGCGAGAGTTTGGCAGACACATTGATCAGTTGTGGGACAGACTCCCCGAGCATATAAAAACCGATCCTGAGGTTCAGCAGTATCGTCGGTGTCTTGAACATTATAATCGCCCTTGGCAGCGAACGCATATCGACGGTCCAGCACCATTGATTAAAAACTGTGGCGAATGTCACCAACGAGAGTAAAGAAAGGTCATGGTTTGTTAAATCGGGTGATAAACGCGCTACCTATCGAATTACACATCCCGGGATACCAGTTTTGCGGTCCAGGAACTCATCTGGCAAAACGATTGACTAGAGGTGATCAAGGCATCAATCCGTTGGACGCAGCGTGTCGCGAACACGATATTGCATATTCACGTAGCAACGATCTCGGTGAAAGGCACGCGGCAGATAAGGTACTCGCTGACAAAGCGCGAAAACGCATCGTTGCGCGAGACTCGACTCTGGGTGAAAGAGGTGCCGCTACGGCTGTTTGGGCAGCTATGAAGGCCAAGACGAAAATTGGGATGGGAATGAAAAGAAAAACCTGCAAAAGGACTCCAAAGAAAGCACCGAAAAAACGGATTCTTCCAGTAGCAAAACGAGGTGGTATATTACCACTTCTCCCGCTACTAGGTGTACTCGGATCGTTAGCTGGTGGAGCGGCAGGGATCGCCAAGGCGGTAAACGATAATAAGGCGGCGCAACATCAGCTGCAGGAAATGCAGCGTCATAATCGTTCCTTGGAAGGTCGTGGACTTTATCTCGCACCGTACAAGCGCGGACAGGGAATATCAAAACGAAAAAAAAAACGTCGAAAAGAAAATAAAAATACCTATCGGCGTAACTACCGATGCGCAATTGGAGGAGTTGGCAAAACGTATGCGTATTCCATTCTTTAGGGGTGTTTTCATGCGCAATGCACTACCTGTCGGAGGAGTACATCGAAACGAAAGCGGTATCATAAATTTGGACAATGCCGAGGGATCGGGGACTCATTGGGTAGCGTATGCGAAGAGAGGATGTCGAGCTATATATTTCGACAGCTTCGAGAATCTTCGACCACCTAGGGAATTGGTACAATATCTGGATAAAGATGCTGTGAAAATCGAATACAATCGAACGTCGTATCAAAAGTACAATCAGAGCAATTGTGGACAACTATGTCTACGCTTTCTACAAACGATCGGCACCAAATTTAAGGATTGACTTCCACCGCTCTGATTCAGTACTAGTGGAGCAGTTTCAGCGGAATATGTCGTTAACATTCACTCTAACCGGCAAGAGTAGCACCCTCGCGGTGAGCTACTTTCCACCCATAGATTTGAGCGACGATGATTACGAGCTTGGCCTAACAACCTTTGAAACTTATCATACAATACCGAACATCGACTCGAGCAACGATAAATTCTACTTCGCTGTAAACTATAACATCAACAGCAGCGTCGACACCAGTCATGAATACATTGCGATTCCCCACGGCTCCTACGAACTAGACGCCATTGCCAAGTACTTGAAGCAGCGATTACTCGAACGATATCCTAAAAATCTCGATGACACCGATAACAACAACGATAGCGATGTGTATCCTATAGTGTTGCATCCCAACAACAACACCATGAAAAGTGAACTGTACTGCTCGTTCGCTGTAGATTTTACAAAATCCAACAACATTGGATCGCTACTGGGATTCTCGACGAATCGGATATTAGAACCTGGACGGTGGTACGAATCGGACGATCCAATTAATATCATGAACGTGAACATTATTCGCATAGAATGTAGCGTGACCGCTGGCGCGTACAACAATGGGAAGCGCGTACATACGATACATGAATTTTCTCCGAGAGTCCCACCAGGATATAAGATATCGGAAACGCCCGCACAGATCATTTACCTTCCAATCACCGCACGGATCATTACGGATCTAACGATACGCGTTGTGGATCAAGACGGACGGTTGCTCGATTTTCGAGGTGAAGAGATTACCATCAGACTGCACGTACGACGGCGTCAACGATAATACATGTGGCGCGAATGAAAGAAATGCTTGTGTTGAACGACTTCAGAAACACATTTCTTCCAAGTGAAATTGTTTGCAACAACAACAACAACAACAACAACAACAGCTCTGATTACGCTAAAAAGAAGAGACTTAGTGCTGTGAACATTGCATTTTTGAAATCGTTGGGATTCATTGTGTCCATATAAGTTGAAAAAAAAAATGGCTGACATTCTAAGCCTTGGAGTGAAGCCGACGTTTGATAATCGCATCGTCAAGCTCGAGACTCACACGTACAACCCATACGTCAACACAACGTTTGGATATAGTGATGAGATAAGAATACCTATACAACAGCAGGATTTATACACATTACCATGTGAAAGTTTCCTCTACGTGGAGGGGAAATTGGTGATAAATAAGCCAAACGATGCATCAACGACGACGTTGGGAAATAATTGCATGGCGTTCATATTTGATGAGATTCGATACGAGCTGAATGGTGTGGAGATTGATCGCAACAGAAACGTTGGAATAACTAGCACGCTTAAAAACTATGTATCGCTGACATCTGACGAAGACAAAAATATGGAGAATGCTGGATGGGGCGTGAAACGACACGATGGACCAATAGTGAAAAATCATTTCAATTTTTGCATCCCACTCAAATATTTGTTGGGATGTTGCGAGGACTACAAACGCATGATTATTAATGCACGTCACGAATTGATTTTAATACGATCGCGCAACGATAACAATTCTCTAATAGGATCGCCGATGTTGGAACCTGAAATTGAATTACTTAAAGTGCAATGGCGAATGCCTCATGTGACGTTGAACGATGTTAATAAGCTATCGTTGCTGCATGCTTTGGAAAGTGGACAAAACCTGAGCATTAGTTTTCGCTCGTGGGATCTGTACGAGTATCCTCTCTTACAGAGCACAACCAAGCATTCGTGGGCCGTGAAGGCAGCTGCACAGCTGGAGAAGCCGCGATACGTTATCTTTGCTCTACAGACTGCTCGAAAGAATGTGATGACCGAAGATGTTACTAAGTTTAACAATTGCAAATTGACTAATGTAAAACTTTTTCTCAACTCGGATTTTTATCCATATGATGACTTGAACTTGGACTTTGACAAGAATAAGCATGCCATCTTGTTTCACATGTATACACATTTCCGTAAATCGTATTATGGACATAGTTGCAACGAGGCGTTATTCACTGTGGCTGAATTTTTACAATTTGGTCCTCTCGTGGTGATTGATTGCTCGCGACAAAATGAGTCGATTAAAAATGGTACCGTGGACGTGCGCATAGAATTTGAGTGTAAAGAGAATGTACCTGCAAATACTACGGCCTACTGTCTGATTCTACACGATCGGGTGGTTGAATACAATCCGCTAACAAACGTGGTGCGCAAAATAAATTAAATTGCCATACTACTTGCCCGCCCTCTCCTGTATCAAATTCATACAACAATTTCATTCTAAAAATCGAGATGTTTTACGAGAAAGATTGCATTCTCTCATCTGTGTTGGAAGCGAGCAGACCTCTAAAATTATATCGACAATGGTTGTACCAACATTTGTTGACCTGCAAGGATTCATCGTCGACGGAAGATTTGTCGTCAAGGAAGTGGCTGTCCTACGAATGGGAACAATTCTCTCGCACTATATTTTTGGGAGTTCGATGCCGCAATATCTTCTTATGAAATCTGACAAATCAAGCATCCGATGGTTGATTGCAAACCATCATGGACTACGGTGGGACGATGGAGACGTTCCGTACAGTATGGCTAAACAGCTGATTACCAAAGCTGTAGCTGATGCTATCGACGAAGAAGATGACGCATCCCATATCGTATACGTTAAAGGGTTGCAGAAACGCGATTGGCTTGCGGATTTCCTCGATGAAAATACGAGAGCGGATGTAATCATCGAGACGCTGGACATTGACTACGAGGATATCAAATCTCTAAATAAGCTAAATGTAGTTAATACTCTGCGATGTGGCAGACACGCGAAGCATTGCGCAATGCAAAATGTATTTAAAATATTCAACTGGTGGTCTAAACATCAGAGAGAATTGCATAAATAAAATATAATCAATTTTTAATGCATAAATGTTTTTTTCTTCACCCTCCCCAGCCTCCTTAATTAATTATTGTGTATATGTGGTTCGATACACGTTCAGAGTGGTATCATATACGTTCAATACATGTTCAATAGATGTTCAAAATGGTACGATAGATGTTCCATAGATGTTTAAAGTTGTACAATAGATGTTCGATAGATGTTCAAAGTGGTTCGATACACGTTCGATACACGTTCAAAGTGGTTCAATACACGTTCAAAGTGGTATGATTCACGTTCGATACACGTTCAAAGTGGTTCGATACACGTTCGATACACGTTCAAAGTGGTTCGATACACGTTCGATACACGCTCAAAGTGGTTCGATACACGTTCGATACACGTTCAAAGTGGTTCGATACACGTTCGATAGATGTTTAAAGTGGTTCGATACACGTTCGATAGATGTTCAAAGTGGTTCGATACACGTTCGATACACGTTCAAAGTGGTTCGATATACGTTCGATACACGTTCAAAGTGGTTCGATACACGTTCGATACACGTTCAAAGTGGTTCGATACACGTTCGATACACGTTCAAAGTGGTTCGATACACGTTCGATACACGTTCAAAGTGGTTCGATACACGTTCGATACACGTTCAAAGTGGTTCGATACACGTTCGATACACGTTCAAAGTGGTTCGATATACGTTCGATACACGTTCAAAGTGGTTCGATACACGTTCGATACACGTTCAAAGTGGTTCGATACACGTTCAAAGTGGTTCGATACATGTTCGATACACGTTCAAAGTGGTTCGATACACGTTCAGAGTGATACGATTCACGTTCGATTTACGTTCAGAGTGGTTCGATACACGTTCGATACACGTTCAGAGTGGTTCGATACACGTTCGATACACGTTCAAAGTGGTTCGATTCACGTTCGATTTAGGAATGGTCAGTGAATAATTCGAAGAAGAAGATGGTTAGTGAATACTTCGAAGAAGAAGATGGTCAGCGAAAATGCAGGTGGAGCACATAGAAGGAGAGGGTGGCTAGTGAAGAAGAAGGTGAAGAACAAATGCATCTTACTTTGCAACGTATGCAACTTTATGCATGGGTGACAAATTGTATGAACGCTGTGGGACCAGTTGCTCATCAAACTCGACGACTGTCAGTCGCATTGAAAGATTGTACAATTTTGTGTTTTGTTACATACCATGGGAGTAGGACGAATCGCGCCGGAGTGCGACCCGGAGGTATGTACAAAACAATATTTTTAACACTTATCGCGTTTAATTTTTTAAATCAAGTGAGCTCAAATCATACCGTTGCGTCAACGTGGGTTTTCTATGTCTAGCGTTCGCCGCCACCATCACCCACCTGGTCCTCCGATTGGGGGGAAATACCATCGCCGCCTTCGCCGCCGCATTGGTCGCCGCAGCTGTCGCCGCAGTCGTCGCCGCCTTCGTCGCCACCACCACAGGTTGGTAATACTTTACACTGTTTTATGTTTAATATGTTTAATATGTTTAATGTATTAAAATTATATCAACATTTGTATCTGCGTTGTAGGACATGCATTTCATGCTAAACCTGCGGTTTGTGGATGAGGTGGCGGCAGATATTGTTGAGCCGCCGCATGTGGTATGTATCACACTGCATTGTTTTGTGTCTTTTGTGTTTAATATGTTTAATGTGGTAATATTATATCGACGTTTGTGTTTGTATTACAGGAACATCGAATGCGGCGACGTTTGAGGGCCGCGCGGCTGCGGCCATATTCGAGGCGTCATCCGTCACCCCCATCACCCCCGTCGCCCTCATCGCCCCCGTCGCCGTCGTGGATCGACGTGCGACGGGTGCGGCAGCAGACACCACCGCCACCCCCCTCGCCGCCATCGCCACCCTCTCCTTAGTTTTTTAATTTTTACATTTTTTCTATTTTTTCATTTATTTTATTTTCATTTTTATATTTTCTTTTTTTCTTTTATTTTATTTCATATTCTTTTATATTTTTATTATTATATTTATATTCTTTTTTTATATTGTATTCTTTTTTATATTGTATTCTTTTTTATATTGTATTCTTTTTTATTATATTTATATTTATATTTATATTTATATTTTTTTAATTTTATATTCTATTTTATTCTATTTTTTCGTTTATTTTATTTCATATTCTTTTATATTTTTATTATTATATTTATATTCTTTTTTATTATATTTATATTTATATTTTTTCTTTTATATTTTATAATTATTCGCATTTTATTCTGTGTAACAATATATATATTCTTAAACCTATATTATTTCTCCCATTTATTTACACGTCTTCCGCCTCACCACCTAATTTTAAGATTCTACGTTTCTAAATTATTATTTCTCTGCATTGGGGGGAAGTATCTATTGATTTGTAAAAAGTATTCGGAAAATATTTGGGAAAAAAAATTTCTGGGGCTGGATCGAGTCTGAAAAAAGATTTTTCATACAAGACCCGGTCCCAGAAATTTTTTTAGAGGTAGGGGATGACCCTCTGTGGAAATTTTCGGGGGTGGGCCAGGTCTGGAGAGGTCTCCGCGGCTCATGCGCGCGCAACCGGTCTTCCATTCCCCGCTTCCCCCGCTACCCCCCGCGCCCATGTTTCCCTCCACCGCACTCCCCCACGCGCCCTCACTTCCCCCCGCCCCCGCGCTCCCCTCAGAGGACCTGAGTTAGAATCCCCCTTACTATACTACTGGTTTATATTATAACCATCCTGTCCCGCGAGTCGGCGGTTAACAACGGTACGTGCGGGTCCGAAGTCACCGCGTGTACCTACTACCCACCGACAGAGCAATATATGGATTAACTCAGACTGAAGAATGCATTAAATTCTTAAAGACGGCACGACGGTCTTGATTGCCCCTTAGAAATCTGGCAAACAGATGTTATTAAACCGTCCTTTGGAAAATATGTAATTACCGATCGTTAGCGAATGATTTTTTACTCCGTTCTCAGTCCGCTCGTCCCGACGCACGTGAGAAACATGCCACCAACATAGCAATTAAAAATTATTATCCACCAAGTCCACCATCAACATGCCTCGTGGAGAGACACAGGAAGAAAAGGATAGTCCGCTGCCTGCGTCGTCCTCCTTTCAAATTAAAGACGGATCCCTTATCTCTCGGGTATAAACACGCGTTGGAATATCAAAACAAAAGCACGCGCTGACGTATTGGTTGCGAGAGAAGGTAAGCCATAGGGAGGAGATTATATTATAACCAATCGGTACCGCATTCCATTGAAACAGCAGCTTTTCGCCTCTGTCCAGTAATATGTATGTCCTCCCTATGGCCCACCTTCTCTCGTACCGAATACGTCAGCGCATGCTTCTGTTTTGATATTCCAACGCGTGTTTATACTCGAGAGATAAGTGCTTTCTCTCAAATTTTGTAGGGAGAACGATGCAGGCGGGAACACGCGCAGTCGACCGACTACCCCGTTTCTTCCTGTTTCTCACCGCGAGACGTAGGTACTGATACTTTTTCAGAGTGAGTTCGTTTCCTGCTCCATTGTCGGGCAACCATTTTTCGATCTAACATAAGAACATCTGCTTATTTTGTTCATGGACGAAAATGCCACATCTGATTCCAAAAAGTTAATCAGGCTGATCGACCAAGCGTCCGACCAGAGTCACGGTTTACGACCATATAGTCCCACGAAACGGCGCGGCGGTTAATAGCAGTACCTACATACGTCCGGGTCCGAACCCATCGTACGTACTACCCATCGACAGAGCAATATACGGATTAACTCATTGTGAGACTGAAGAATGCCTAAAATTATTAAAGACGGCACTACCTTCTTGAACTGCCCTTTAGAAATGCTGGCAAACAGATGTTGTCGAAACGTTATTGGGAAAATACGAAATTATCGGTCGAAAACAACGAATGAATTCCCGCTTTTGTCCCAACGCACAGTGGGCATATAGGATAACATGGATACAGGTTTGCAAATATTTCTGCACTTTCCACAGTATGTAGGTATATTTATCAAATTGTTCTAGTTTTATTGGAATTATTGACGTTACTTTTTTTAAATAACGTCCATCCTCCGTACGAGTTGTATATTAATACTTTTTTTATGAACTTCCTTAATTATATTCCGCAGTTTCAGTGCGAAAAATGTGATGTTGTTGAATTTTCCCCTATTTCTTGGGATTCAGCCTCGCTGCGCGACATAGAATACAGGTAATTACTCCATTATTGGTAAATATTGCCAAATTTTGTTTTCGCAGTTGCAAAGTCAAATGTATGTTGATTATATAACAAAAAAGAAATTTGCTCGGAAGTTCCCGGAGGGCAACTAAAAAGCCGATAATTGCTGATATTTCTTCAATGGGTTTCTTATGGAAAAGAACTGCATGTAACTAATTATTTGCTATTGCTTACCAAAAACGATACTACTCATTTCGTTCCCAAAAAAATTTCACTTAAAAAATTTATATCATCAAAATTTAAAAGACTCGATTTAAAATCTTCCACAAGAAAAAACATACCAACTTTGACACGTGTTTACACACCGATCAGGAGTAGCCGCCACGATATTTTCCCCTTTTTTAGGAGCTCATATTATTAGTTTACAAGAAATATATAAAAAAAAAACATGATCCCATAACTTTTGAATTCTGCCTTGTTTCCTTATTTTTTTGTGATTATATTTTTCTGTCACACTGTCGCGTAGGGTCGCAGCGCGGCCGCGGCTATGACTCCCTTTGGAGCAGTCAAGCGATTTGCCGCCGTGGCTAGCCGCGCGGCTAGTAGATTCCGCCATCATGGCGGAAAACAGACACTCATCGCATTGTGTTGCGTCTCGAGTAGCCTAGGTTGCTGCTGTAGAAGACGCGCGGCCGCAGCCGCTCGAAAACGCGGCTAGGAAAACGGTTGCATGCTTCTCCATAAGAGCGGTGCTTAGGATTTGACCGCCGGCCGCGGCCGCTGGCCGCCGGACGCGGCTAGGAAACTCAACCTTAAGATGGTAGCGGAGGTGCCTATTCGAGCGGCCGAGATGGTAGCCAGGTAGCTGGATAGAGCATATCCAGATGGAAGCCAAGGTGCCTGTTCAAGCAGCCTCAGATGGTAGATTGTGAATGATTTTGAATGTCTTTGGAAAACCAAGATGCCGGTTTGAGCGCTTTGGTGTGAATTTGGTTGGATGTGGAATTTTAATCGAGGTGCCTATTAGAGCGCCTCGGAGAGAATGTTAGTTAGTTTGGTTATTTAAGTGGTGAGTACTTAATGGTTTCGTGATGATCTCTCGATGGTGTCTCGAGGATCTCTGCTCTCGTCTGCTGCTGGCGGGTCCGTATTTATACTCATTTGTGGAACCTGGCCCGCCCCAATCACCTGTCGCACTTTACGCGCACCAATTAGCTTTCGTATTTAGCTGACGCCAATCAGGCGTTACACTTGCGTTTCACTTGCCGTTCGGTTGATAGTGCGTTCCACGCATGCGCACTCGATCCGCTCGCGATCCGCACTCGGTTCACTCGCTCGGTTGAATGACGCTGCGCATGCGTTCACTTCACTTAGTTCGTTCACTGACCACTAGATTGCATTCGTCCATACGTGCATTCGTCCATACGTGCATTCGTCCATACGTGCATTCGTCCATACGTGCATTCGTCCATACGTGCATTCGTCCATACGTGCATTCGTCCATACGTGCATTCGTCCATACGTGCATTCGTCCATACGTGCATTCGTCCATACGTGCATTCGTCCATACGTGCATTCGTCCATACGTGCATTCGTCCATACGTGCATTCGTCCATACGTGCATTCGTGTCTTACTGCTAATACAAACGTTTTAGGTATATGATATAGTAGAATAATGAGAACAAATATAATAAAGGAAAGAAAATTTTAATGACGGCTCGTCGCGGAACGTTACATGGGTCGCTGGGAGACGATGCATGAAAACAGATTCAAACTCAGAGTCATCGCGCCATCGACCCCTACATTCAAACCGGCGCAGACTTATTTAGACATATGTCTCGCTGATGCGAGGCTGAGTCTGTTGAACGGTGTCAATGGTCGGGCTAGCACTCTACCGTATGATAGTGATCATACTGCAGTCACCCTCAGATTCGGCCTCAGTAACGATGGCTTTGATTTCAATCTTGGTTCACCAGCAGCGCACCGGCTCAACTATAAGGCCACCAAGTGGAAAAAATTTGATGATATTACAATCCCCGAGGACAGCAATCTAGCAATCCCAGAAATTGATGAATACGTACAAAAAATCAGTACACTCATCTCTGAATCAGCTTCCATAGTGGTGCCGAAAATAAAGGCCAATAATAATACTTTGCGGTACGTAAACCGCAAGATCATAAAGTTACAAAAACGTAAAAGTCAGCTGGTCTCCTTGCTGCATTACCTCCACATCATGGACCCAGGTTTGAGACTCCCGGCTTCGCGACAAGCTAAAGAGTTGCTGAGCTATACTATCAAAGAGCTAAGGTCGGAGTTTAGAACGGCCATCGAAAAATTTTGGACTCGCCTTATCAAAAAAATAGACCACCGTAACCCGGCATCCTTTTTCCCTAAGATCAACGCCCTGTTCAGACCAAAACATCTGGAGCGTATGAAAGACCTCCACATTAGCCGCGACAATGGGGCTATTATCCAGAGAAGTCGCTGTGACACCTCCAAGTCAGTTATCTTGGGTAATGATTTATAATCTCAGACTCGCAGGATAAGTTAAACATCGTGGTTGCATATTATGAATCGATAAATTCCCCCGCCCTCTGAATTCTGGTACCCGCCTCAAACAGATCGTTGACAATGCAGCTGAAGAGCTTAAATCTGAACTCTGTACCAGGAGAGAGCAATTCATTACGACCTCCCAGTTTAATGGCAACAATAAGGCCAGCAACCCCGCTTCTCAGGATAATGCACCCCATCCCTTTTGCCACATCGCCTCTATAAATTATATTTTGAGAAACCTCCCCAATAAAACATCGAGTGGTGTTGACAACATCCCTCCGATACTTCTAAAGCACTTCCCCGATAAGTCGGTCCTGGCGGTATTATTTAATAATGCCATAAATCACAATTACTTTCCAATAGCCTGGAAGAAAGTTAAAGTACTCCCCATTCTGAAAAAAGGGAAAACCCTCACGATCCATCTAGCTACCGACCAATTAGTCTCACCCCCAGCCTCAGCAAGGTATACAGGGTGTCCCAAAAATGTCGCGTTTCCTTGAAAGGGGTGACTCAGGGGGTGATTTGAAACAACTTTTTCCTTAGCGAAAATATTGTCCGAAGCTTCGTTAAGGAGGTATTAACCAAAAACCCCGACCAATCAGAGCGCGCGCCTTCCGCCCGAGCTCCCGCGGTAGCGTCAGCTACGCGGTAGGCGACCGCGCTTGTACTACGAACGTACGAACAAGCAACTCGGCATGCATCGAAGGAAACCGCGTTACACAGTTTTTTTTTAAAGCAGAATCTTAAATAAGAATAATTTGAAGTGAGAGGACAAGAAGTACGTAAATTTCGTTTTTAAATAAGGCATAAACGAAAAGGTAACGTAACAGAAATTGTACGACAAGTGATCGTAATTCGTTATTGAGTTAAAAATCCGTAGTTTAACAACGGCCAACACAACTAAATTTAAAAAATAATATTAGGTGTATGAATAAATTCTTTCCGACTGGAATTTCTATCGCGGTGGTATTCAGAAGCTGCCAGTAAAATGGCAAAAGGTAATTAACAATAATGGAAATTATTTCGATGATCGAGTTGTTTTCATATTTTTTAAATCGAACTGTTATTGTACCCTAAAATCGGAAAGAATTTATTTTCACACCTAATAATCACCAATAAATTAAATAAAACTCACCCTTTCGGACATTTCTTTCCTTGCATTCCTTCCCTTTTCGGAAACCTGTGTGACTAGGCGACTGTACCGATCCTGGTCATCAGCGTCCAGTGCTCAGCTGATCGCAGGGTCAATGTACCGAATATTCCCTTCACTGCACGGCTACTAACACTGATCACTTAATTTATGTTTCACGGAACGTGTTGTTCCTACGTTATAAAAATTGGTGGCCCCGAAAGGTGGCCTTCGATGTAGCCTACGCTATTGTTTTGTTTTGACGATCGTCGGTCAGATCGCTCTATCCCACTCGATCTTGTGTTTCGTTCGATCTCTTCGTCGCGCGGTGCGACAATGTATATTACAAAATACGTGTGCCCTGTCTTTAAAAGTGTGCCCAAATAGGTGACGCGACCAATCGTCACAGCAGCGGACTGCACAGCCCGAGACCGTCTGCCACGAGTCTTCTTTTCGCCGGGTAATAGTAGTAATCTCGTCCCAGTAATCAACAGTAATCGGCCCCTTTCGGGGCCACCAATTTTTATAACGTAGGAACAACACGTTCCGTGAAACATAAATTAAGTGATCAGTGTTAGTAGGCGTGCAGTGAAGTGAATATTCGGTACATTGACCCTGCGATCAGCTGAGCACTGGACGCTGATGACCAGGATCGGTACAGTCGCCTAGTCACACAGGTTTCCGAAAAGGGAAGGAATGCAAGGAAAGAAATGTCCGAAAGGGTGAGTTTTATTTAATTTATTGGTGATTATTAGGTGTGAAAATAAATTCTTTCCGATTTTAGGGTACAATAACAGTTCGATTTAAAAAATATGAAAACAACTCGATCATCGAAATAATTTCCATTATTGTTAATTACCTTTTGCCATTTTTCTGGCAGCTTCTGAATACCACCGCGATAGAAATTCCAGTCGGAAAGAATTTATTCATACACCTAATATTATTTTTTAAATTTAGTTGTGTTGGCCGTTGTTAAACTACGGATTTTTACCTCAATAACGAATTACGATCACTTGTCGTACATTTTCTGTTACGTTACCTTTTCGTTTATGCCTTATTTAAAAACGAAATTTACGTACTTCTTGTCCTCTCACTTCAAATTATTCTTATTTAAGATTCTGCTTTAAAAAAACCTGTGTAACGCGGTTTCCTTCGATGCATGCCGAGTTGCTTGTTCGTACGTTCGTAGTACAAGCGCGGTCGCCTACCGCGTAGCTGACGCTACCGCGGGAGCTCGGGCGGAAGGCGCGCCCTCTGATTGGTCGGGGTTTTTGGTTAATATCTCCTTAACGAAGCTTCGGACAATATTTTCGCTAAGGAAAAAGTTGTTTCAAATCACCCCCTGAGTCACCCCTTTCAAGGAAACGCGACATTTTTGGGACACCCTGTATGAATCGGTCATTAATGACAGCATAGCTTCATTCTGTTCACACAACAAAGTCATCCCTGATTATCAATTTGGTTTTAAAAATCGACACTCGACGGTCCATGCGGTGATTTGAGCTGCTGGGTGATTTAAACACCCAGGTGGTCAATAGCAAGCTCGTCGGAGCGGCATTGCTCGACCTGGAAAAGGCCTTTGATTCTGTGTGGCTCAATATACAAATTGCTGAAGAAGAATTTCCCGAAGTGCCTTGTGCTTACGATCTGGGACATGATCAGGAATAAATCGTTCGTTACCTGGGACGGCCTTAACATCTCTTCGGAGGAGTTCATGATAACGGAGGGGTTGCTGCAGGGCACGGTGAACTCACCGATACTCTCTAACATTTTCACGTGTGACTTCACGATACTATTTGATCTAAATGCAGGCATATCCTCGGCATTGGCGTTCGCTGACAATGTGATAATTTATACAGTTGGTAACAGGGTGGCGACGGTACGGGACAATCTTGAGTCCCTAGTGGACAAGCTGAACAGATATTATATGTCATGGAACCTTAGACTCAACCCCGGTAAATGCGAAACTCTCTTGTTTAGAAAGACTCTCGAATATCTCTCCTCTAAAGAAAGAGCTGGGAGCAGCAAATTCCAAATCCGGACGTTCAGCCCTGGTACCGGCAATAGTGTTAACATCCCGCACAAGAAGGCGGTCAGGTACTTCGGAGTACAGTTAGATTACCTCCTTAGAGGTAACAAGCATATTGACACGCAGGTAGATAAAGCACGTGTGGCATTCATGGCCAACAGCCGAGTTTTTTTACAACAAAAACATATCCAGCAGAGCCAAAGTCATCTTATATATGCTGCTAGTCCGTCCCATCCTAACATATGCAGCCCCTATCTGGTGGAACTGCAACCACACTGTCATGGAGAAGCTCCGGTGCCTCGAACGCAGATGCCTTAGGGCCTGCCTCGGGCTATACCGTTCCCAGTGCTCGGACTAGCGGCATTATGTACGGAACCAAACAATCTATGACAAGGCGGAGATCCCTAGGATTGACTCGTTCACCCTTGGACTAACCCGTGACTATTTTAGCGGTCTCCCGGACATTGGCAACGCCGTGATTAGGTCCTCCTACGTGCAGCGTGACCAGGGATCGGCGAGCTTCGGCTATGCGCTGGCTACCCTTACACGTACCGGAGCGGTGGTAATGTGTGCGTGAATTGACGCCAGCGCGAAGGCAGCCAAGTGGCGACAACGCGAAGCGAATGTGACGTCACATGCTTTTACGTCACTAAGCAGGGTGAGATTGTAGCCAGCATAGCTTCGGCACCTTTCGGCTACAGTAGCCGCAGCTCACTGTGGGTCATCGAAGCTATTGGAGGGGGAAACACCTACAGCAGGGCTCTCCAAGGTCCCGCACGCGTGCGCTTGAGGTTCTCCCACTCTCGTCCGCGTTGTCAGGGATACCGCGCGGCGCTAACCGCGAAGACGCTAGCCCGGCTAGCCCGTCATGGCAGCCTTCGCAGCGTCGCGCGGTCTCCTTGACAACGGAAGATACGCTGCGCCAGAGGAAGATTGGAAGGGGAAGCAGGCGCGTGAGGGGCCCCTACGCTGGAGAGCCCTGACCTACAGGGAGCGGTGGTAATGTGTGCGTGAGATGCCACGATGGGAGACGAACCGAACCACGGCCAACCAGTGTCACTGGGAAATATGTTGTCGACGCTGGTCGGCCGCGGCGTCACTCGCTTGGCGCTGGTATATATAAAAAATTCCATTTCTATAATTCTGTTGATGCAAAAGTATTAAGTATTTGTCTTATCTGATTCCTTATTCATGTCGTAATTAAGTGTAATTTCAATTGAATGAAAAACTTGGAAAAACTACTAAAAATGTTCGATTCACAATCGCATGTGGCGTCTACAAAAACGCAGTAGTAGTACCTGTACGCGCCCGAAGCGTCTTTGGCGCTGACGTCTGTACATTCGTGACGTCACATTCGCTTCGCGTTGTCGCCACTTGGCTGCCTTCGCGCTGGCGTCAATTCACGCACACATTACCACCGCTCCTGTACGTGTCAGCGTAGCCAGCGCATAGCCGAAGCTCGCCGACTCCTGAGCGTGACGAAATCTCTAAACGCCAGATTGCTGTCGGCTATGTCGCCCCGCAAGCCTTTACTTACTGTGACCAGTGTGGTCTGCTGCAGAACGAAAATAATACAGTAATTCGTCGTTATTGTCCCGTTTTTACCATGCGTAATAGTCCCGCTCACTATCCCCACCATTTCTTGGAATCCTTCAGTCGAGAGTGAGAGAATCCGCGAACGTACGAGAGAGAACAAAAGAGTCGACACGAAGTTGTCGTCGGCTACGAATAGTGTCCGCATCGCGTTGTTGTCCCGCCGCCAGCCCCGTTCGTCGGGACTATTACGACGAATTACTGTATTCCGATTTTGTATCACTGGAAGCGCAACAAGGCGAACAAAAAAATCGCGTTGGAACATGATGCGTATAATACTAATTATGGTATTTTCACGTTCTCCATTGCTCTACCTAAGCGAGACCACCGGGACTCAATTTTGAGAAATATTGGTGGCTATCGCCCACTTGAGCGCACATTCCAGAGCTGCTACAACGCAGAATAAATGGTGCTTAACTTTTTCTCGAAGCTGCGATTGGCGAGGGTACCTCGTGGTCCCTCTTGCTGGACTGTGATACCTAGACCTAAGGGTTGGCCTCCACCCCGCTGTACATAGTTAGTACGTAAGTTCTTAGTTCGTAAGTTTTTAGTATTAAGGTATCGACTCATATCGATTCAGGGTTTTTTTTTGTAGCAGCCGTTTACTTTTCCCCTATGTAGCTATACGTTACATAATGATATATAGTGCAAATTAGTATGTAATTATCCATATTTTATTAACATATAGTTTATAGCAGCCACAGATATTTATATATATATATATATATATATATTTTTATATGTATTAGTATCGAGAGTAGTCTATCCAAGAGTTACGACCTGCATTCGTACAATTGGGTAACCAGTTCCTACAGTGTTCATGACGCGTTTGAGCATTTTTTTATATGTTATTAAGCTCACCTATCTCCCTGTAATTGCTCTACGGCACATTAATAAACATTTTTGAAAAAAAAAGGTAGTTGCGAACAGCGGTTGCATTGTAAGCGGAAAGTTTGTGTTCGATCTCCTCACCGCGAATTTTTTTTCCCTAAACCAGACCTGAAGAAGACGTCTTTACGACGTCTTTTCAAGTTCTTTAAGACGCCTTCTGGACGTCTTTCAGACGTCTTTTCAAGTTCTTTAAGACGCCTTCTGGACGTCTTTCAGACGTCTTTTGGAAAAAAGCCTTCAGTTGGGCCTATGGAAAGAAACCTTCAGTTGGGCCTTCATGTTAAGTGACGTTGGGCCTATGTTGGTTACAATCGTTGGCCCATTTAAAAATAGCGCGACACTTGAACAGTTGGCCAACGGATAACACGTCATTGGCCCAACAAACTCCCAACAAATAAATGCTACTACGGTATTAGATTTAATGATATGTCGATCTGCTTTTTATGAGTTTACAACCCGTAATGCTAATTTATGTGGATCATGGAAGTTTTCCGCGCTATCCAGGGTATTGGACCCGTACCTTCGGGTGACCCAGTAATAGGGGTAATCAGGATGCGTTGAAACAATTAAGTAGACTAACTGTTGTCCCGTTCGAACCGAAAACTTTTACAATTTGTGTACCCCCTGAAAACATTTTAGACCTGGCTACAATTTTTTAATTCTCCAAGAATCAGTTGCACTTCAGAAACCGTGCGAACATTCGTGGAATCGCTGCCGAACGCACACAAACCTGACCTGTTTGCGCTAGATGTATACGACATATTTTTACCGCGATCTTCAGGGACTGTGTATTGTGGCAAAATGGATAAAACTTGTTTCTCTTGTAGTGCAAATCTTGCAAAACGGCAAAAGAAGAGTTACTGGCAAGCAATGTCGGGAATTTTCTATTGTGTGCGGTGCTATAACAAAAGTAATGGAGTGGGTGGTCGACACGGGGAAGCATGTGCCAGTGACATCCAAGTGGAAAGAAATGAACCCAATTATTTGAACGTGCCTATTGTGCGAGGTCGGCAATCGAATGCTTGTTGCGCCTTTGGATGTGGGGAAAGAACTGGATTGCAACAATTAAGCCGCGAAATATGTGCTCAAATATCTGTTGAGCACCAAGTTTATTACAAATATGGGATGACAAAAGCCTGCGTAAAACATTTCGACGAAGAAGGAGACTTCATTGTGCCTGCGTTTGGGGTCGTCGAAAAAGAGCAGATGACGTCAGAAATGCATCGCCAGGAAATCGCTGATTTGCTACGAACAATGGCCGAAATGGTGAAGAAAACTCAGCAAAAACTGAATCACTTTCGGTTCAGTGATATGACAAACGCACAACTGTTGTTCCAGACGGGTGTCACTAAATATCAATTCGTTGAATTAATAGAAGTTTTGCCCGCTGCCATGCACACTAAAGATCGTACGCAAGCACTGGGTATCTTCCTGGCTCGTCTACACCGCGGGTATACGTATGAAGAACTTGCTCACCATTATGGATGCACAAGGCAAACAGCAAGTAAATGGTGTCAAATTGTGCGCGGAGAGCTTGCTGGAGACCGATTTGTCGGTAATTTATTAAACATGCATTTACCACGGCCAGACTTGATTAATCATAATTCTGGGATGGCAACGAAACTGCTTGATCCAGAACGCAACAAATTATTTTTAGTACTTCATGGGACATATGCATTTATAGAAAAATCAAACCCCACAAAAACTTCAAAAAAGTAAAAAATTACGCCAAGTACATCAAATCAAGTAAATCACAAAACATAGAAGATAATAATAAATACAAAATTAAAAAAAGAAGTGAAATCAAAATGAGCTGCCAGTACATAAAGATGCTTTCCAACTGCGCTTTAGATGACACAACTACATATGCACAGCTAAAATTCCATTACTCATAATGGCTATTTATACAAAGAAAAAACGTATTAAATAATATTAAGCAGATATATTTTACGCAAATAAATATTTAAATACGAATAAATATTTTATTCCAAATACTTGGCGCTGCGAAACCGAATAAATGTTAATTGTCTTAGTATTAATTAATAATTTACAATGACTCCCGTACAATCTAAAATACAGAAACATATACATATACATATTACAAACGCAGTCAGATTTATTCTACATATACGTAACTCTAATATCATACGTAGCATATGCAAACGCACACATACACACATTCACGAACTCACGCACAAGAAAGAAAGAAGAAGATTAATGCAAATTATACATATGTATTCAGTTTAGCAACACCAATTCGGGGCGCAGCGCCAAGTATTTTGAATAAAATATTTATTCGTATTTAAATATTTATTTGCGTAAAAATATATCTGCTTAATATTATTTAATACATTTTTTCTTTGTATAAATAGCCATTATGAGTAATGGAATTTTAGCTGTGCATATGTAGTTGTGTCATCTAAAGCGCAGTTGGAAAGCATCTTTATGTACTGGCAGCTCATTTTGATTTCAGATCTTTTTTTAATTTTGTATTTATTATTATCTTCTATGTTTTGTGATTTACTTGATTTGCTGTACTTGGCGTAATTTTTTTACTTTTTTGAAGTTTTGTGGGGATATCACTTCTTTTTTTTGAGTGATTTTTAGAGAGCTACCGCGTCTCTAGATAAAGGTAAAGGGCGCAAGGGTAAAGGGCGCAAGGGTAAAGGGCGCAAGGGTAAAGGGCGCAAGGGTAAAGGGCGCAAGGGTAAAGGGCGCAAGGGTAAAGGGTGCAAGGGTAAAGGGTGTAAGGGTAAAGGGTAAAATAAGGGTATATCGGAATATAAGGATATAAGGGTATACAGGGTGTCCCAAAAATGCTGCGGTTCCTTAAAGGGGGTGATTCGGGGGGTGATTGCAAACAACTTTTTCCTTTGCGAAAATGCCCTCCGAGGTTTCGTTAACGAGATATTAATAAAAAGCACCGACCAATCAGAGCGCGAGCCTTCCGCTGGAGGTCGCGCGCTAGCGTGGCCGCGCGCCGGGCCGCGCTGCGACTACGAACAAGCAAGGCGGCATGCATCGAAGGAAATTGCGTAGAATGGCAAATGAAAAAGACGTAACAAAAAAATCCAACCTTTTGCCATGGTTTGTTTGCCATTTAAAGTGAATAATGAATAAAGGATAAATGGATGAAAATCACGTGTAACGTAAAAAGACGAATACACATTTTTTTTAGAAGATTCGAAAATAATAATTATTTGAAGTGGGAGGATAGGGAATACGTAAAATTCCTTGTGTTAATAACATATCCACGAAAAGGTAATGTAACAGGAAATTAACGAAAAGTGATCGTAGTTCGTTATTGTGATAAAAATCCGTAACTCAATAACGGCCAGCACTGTTGCTGATAACGAATAAGTCTGTTTAAAAAGCCCGAATAAATATTTTCGTACGAGAATTTTGAGAATTATCGCCGGAAATAAGCCATAGCTTGCGTTAAATTTAAAAATGAATGATCACCATTAAAGTAACTAAAACTCACCCTTGTAGAAAATTCACCTGCAACTTGAAAACTTGTGTCACTGGGTCACTGAACCGATCCTGGTCATCGATGGACGAGCCCAGTGCACAGCTGATCCCAGGTATACGACACTACCCAAAGTTAAGGGTCGCAATGTCAGGTGCGTCCAGGTCAACGTACCGAATATTCACTTCACTGCACGGCTACTAACACTGGTCACTTAATTTATTTTTCATGGAACGTGTTGTTGCTACGTTCTAAAAATTGGTGGAAATGAATTTTTACTTGGCGTTCGGAGCCGTGGGTAATTCCCGCGCAAATTCTCACGCTGCAGCACTTGCGTCCTCGTTGTTCGGGGGGTACACACAGAACATCGCGTAATACTCTTGAGCAGAGATCAAATGTCTGCGACGCGATTGCTGACTGCTGACTGACAAGATTTTTTCCAAGCGACTTCTTCTACCCCCAAATAGTTTCTCTCGTTCCATTATGAGTTGACCCCCACCAGGCCAAGAGGCTTCACGTAAAAAGAAGCCAGCACATTTTCGGAACACACGTGTTTTGCAGAAGTGCAACGAAAACTTTCACAAAAGTCCGCGCTCCGTCCTTCTACTGCCAATGTACCCATTGCTTCGAGATAGAAAACAGACACCACGTGTATCGGTTCGAAAGGGTCCGAAGAGAAGAGAAACAGAAAGTCTTCGAGTTGCTATAAAGAAAAAAATCCTGCTTCCTGTTTCCCTTTTCCGATACCCTGAGTTCACGTCTGCTACGAGGCGGAACCAAGTAAGTCATAAATTATCCGAAACTGTAGGAAACCGTTCTCTACCGCCGACTTGCGGGACAATACGGTCATACACCGCGACCCTGGCGAAATGCTCTGGTTGATCAGCCTGATTAATTTTGGAGAACTAGAAATTACAGAGTATTATCCAGCATCAATACGTCTCGCGGAGAGACACAGGAAAAGAAGGGATAGTCCGCTGACTGCGCGTAGTCCCGCCTGCTTCGTCCTACCCTCAAATTAAAGACTGATCCCTTATCTCTCGAGTATAAACACGCGCTCGAATTTCAAAACACAAGCACGCGTCGACGTATTCGGTGCGAGGGACTGTGGGCTTGAGGTCCGATTGGCCCCAAACTAACCAATCTGCCCTGCATCCCTCCCAAACGGCCACTGTCCTGAAGAGGCCCTCTTCACAGCAATACCTCCTCCCTAAGGCTCACCTTCTCTCGCACGGAATACGTCGACGCATGCTTTTGTTTTGAAATTCGAGCGCGTGTTTAGACACGAGAGATAAGCAGGCCCGATTGGTTAGTTCAAGGCCAATCTCCACCCCAAGGCCCACCTTCTCTCGAACGGAATATGTCGACGCATGCTTTTGTTTTGAAATTCGAACGCGTGTTTAGACACGAGAGATAAGTAGGCCCAAATGGTTGGTTCAGGACCAATCGAACTTCAAGCCTGCCTTCTCTCGCACGGAATACGTCGACGCGTGCTTGTGTTTTGAAATTCGAGCGCGTGTTTATACTCGAGAGATAAGGGATCCGTCTTTAATTTGAGGGTAGGACGAAGCAGGCGGGACTACGCGCAGTCAGCGGACTATCCCTTCTTTTCCTATGTCTCTCCGCGAGACGTATTGATGCTGGATAATACTCTGTAATTTCTAGTTCTCCAAAATTAATCAGGCTGATCAACCAGAGCATTTCGCCAGGGTCGCGGTGTATGACCGTATTGTCCCGCAAGTCGGCGGTAGAGAACGGTTTCCTACAGTTTCGGATAATTTATGACTTACTTGGTTCCGCCTCGTAGCAGACGTGAACTCAGGGTATCAGAAAAGGGAAACAGGAAGCAGGATTGTTTTCTTTATAGCAACTCGAAGACTTTCTGTTTCTCTTCTCTTCGGACCCTTTCGAACCGATACACGTGGTGTCTGTTTTCTATCTCGAAGCAATGGGTACATTGGCAGTAGAAGGACGGAGCGCGGACTTTTGTGAAAGTTTTCGTTGCACTTCTGCAAAACACGTGTGTTCCGAAAATGTGCTGGCTTCTATTTACCTGAAGCCTCTTGGCCTGGTGGGGGTCAACTCATAATGGAACGAGAGAAACTATTTGGGGATAGAATAAGTCGCTTGGAAAAAATCTTGTCAGTCAGCAGTCAGCAATCGCGTCGCAGACAAATGTTCTCTGCTCGAGAGTATTACGCGATGTTCTGTGTGTACCCCCCCCCCCCCCCCGAACAACGAGGACGCAAGTGCTGCAGCGTGAGAATTTGCGCGGGAATTACCCACGCCTCCGAACGCCAAGTAAAAATTCATTTCCACCAATTTTTATAACATAGCAACAACACGTTCCATGAAAAGTAAATTAAGTGATCAGTGTTAGTAGCCGTGCAGTGAAGTGAATATTCGGTACGTTGACCTGAACGCACTTGACATTGCGACCCTTAACTTTGGGTAGTGTTGTATACCTGGGATCAGCTGTGCACTGGGCTCGTCCATCGATGACCAGAATCGGTTCAGTGACCCAGTGACACAAGTTTTCAAGTTGCAGGTGAATTTTCTACAAGGGTGAGTTTTAGTTCCTTTAATGGTGATCATTCATTTTTAAATTTAACGCAAGCTATGGCTTATTTCCGGCGATAATTCTCAAAATTCTCGTACGAAAATATTTATTCGGGCTTTTTAAACAGACTTATTCGTTATCAGCAACAGTGCTGGCCGTTATTGAGTTACGGATTTTTATCACAATAACGAACTACGATCACTTTTCGTTAATTTCCTGTTACATTACCTTTTCGTGGGTATGTTATTAACACAAGGAATTTTACGTATTCCTTATCCTCCCACTTCAAATAATTATTATTTTCGAATCTTCTAAAAAAAATGTGTATTCGTCTTTTTACGTTACACGTGATTTTCATCCATTTATCCTTTATTCATTATTCACTTTAAATGGCAAACAAACCATGGCAAAAGGTTGGATTTTTTTGTTACGTCTTTTTCATTTGCCATTCTACGCAATTTCCTTCGATGCATGCCGCCTTGCTTGTTCGTAGTCGCAGCGCGGCCCGGCGCGCGGCCACGCTAGCGCGGGACCTCCAGCGGAAGGCTCGCGCTCTGATTGGTCGGTGCTTTTTATTAATATCTCGTTAACGAAACCTCGGAGGGCATTTTCGCAAAGGAAAAAGTTGTTTGCAATAACCCCCCGAATCACCCCCTTTAAGGAACCGCAGCATTTTTGGGACACCCTGTATATGTTTTTCATACGAGGTGGTTATAATACCTCAGAGTACGAAATAGTAAATATTGTAGGTTTTCAAAGGTTAATTAGTAGTAGACTCGACGTCGCGGGACGTGACACCAGCACGAGCTGAGGCTAAACATATGGGCTGGGGTAGTAGGCGATCATCTCCTCGGACCGCATATTTTGCCGGCGCGTCTAGTTAGCGCAAAATATGCTAGATTTCTTCGCCGGAATTTGCCACTTCTGCTAGAAGATATTAGCCTGGCCACCCGAAGAAATATGTGGTTTCTTCATGACGGCGCCCCAGCCCATATGGGAAGAGCTATACCAGCTATAGGCCGAATATGGGGGAACCGCGTAATTGCACGGAATGGTGCGGTTGCGTGGCCGCCAAGAAGCCCAGATTTAAATCCAATGGATTTTTACTTATGGGGCCACATGAAAGCATTAGTGTACGTCGACACCGATTTTGAGACCTTAGAGGAATTGCGAGATAGAGTATTTCATGCTGGTAACATTATACGCGAGCAGCCAGGAATATTCGCCCGCGTTCGCGAGAATTGGTTGCGTCGGTGTCAGGCGTGTCTGGATGCAAACGGCAACCATTTCGAGCATCTTTTGTAAATAAATGTAGGTAGCGAAATTTGTATTTCTTTACTACACATTCAGATCAGGGTAGCCACGCATTGACAGTAGCTTGTTGCGTGACAGTTTAGTCACACTAAAAGGAAAGAAACAGTTTTATCACTTCCTGAAAACAAAAAAAAACACGTTTTGCAGTCACGTCGTCAAAGGAGTTTACTTCCATGTAAATCAATGCATTTTTCGTGAGCATCAAAACTGTCACGCAACAAATTGCCACCACTGGGCGCCTGGCCTAAGAACACGTGTAGAGTTTTCGTTCACTTGTTTCTTATTTTCTAGCTGACGACCCTAAGTGCCTCCGCTACTCCAAACAGATCCTCAATGGGACCGCTACTGTAAGGGGCCCGTAGTGACTTGGTTACTGGGTCATCTTGAACAGCTCACAACGGACGGTCTTTGTGCTACGGCTCATCTGTGTGCGTATAGCGACGATCTTTTCCACAAACATCTCCGATGTTTAAACGTTTATAACAGCTAAACTATACGAGATACAACAAAATGTATTCAGACAATTTTACCCTACTGGTGATCTCCAATGTATGTGCAAAATTATGGGATCCTGCGACTATTAGTTTAGCATATAGACATGTTAACTTTGAGGCATTATTACTGTAAAATGGAGACCGATCGGACATTATGTTATAGGACTTTTATGTTCCATTGGACCTCCCCTACCACCCCCTAAAATATTGCTACCTATACCGTTTACACCCTGTATATTATTTTATTGTAATACTGTGAGGATTATCATATAGATTGCGAACTGTTAGCATGTACCATCAATGATATTCTAGCTGATGCTCGTAGGAAAAATGTTAAATTATATTCTTTTAATTTTAAATAAAATTTCTTAAACGTATATTATTTCTCCATTTTATTTATCCATCTTCCTCCTCGCCACCTAATTCTAAGATTCGGTGTTTCTGCATGTATTGTATTTCGTTCGAGCGTTCTTCGCGCCACCGAATGACATCATCGCATGCTGGTGTCCGGGGGAGTCAGATTTCGCGAGATCGCGCGATACGCCGCGCCGTTAAGATTGAAAATCATTTTTGAAAAAAAAATTGATAGCTTTAAAATAAAATGTGGTGGTGGTGGGGGGGAAAGCAATTGCGTCTCGATTTAAGTCAGTCTCCCGGACGCTATTCAATCAATCAATCGCTCAGTAGTCTCAGTGACTTTCGATTGAACAAAGAGTGCTCTGAAAAAAAATGTACAGTACCATGGATGAAATACTCGCTGGGTGTGAGGATTATTTCGCTCCGATCGTACGAGATGATGGTGTAGCTCCATGCGGGGAGAATATATATAATGACTGGTAAGGCGTAATTTTCACATCTTCTCAAAATTTTTATGTTTATTCCTAATACGAGTGGGCAATTTCATAGCTTTGATTGTTCTCTTAGTCCGCGCCAAGGATCGCGTATCATGGTCAGAATAATACGCATTAACATCCATGGGTAGCAAATATTTGGAAATTGGAATCAACGTAGGACCTATAGTCGATGTAGAAGTTCTTCTCGGCGATAATCATGGAAATCATCTCATATTATCATGGCATACATGGGGTGCGCTATTCGACAGCCGTGAAACCATCGAAGAATGTGCACGATTCCCTAAACCAGACTTAATGCGGATTGACAATTTAACGGTGGAATTTTTTCGGATCTTTGATTCACCAATTATAAAGATTACACAATGTGATAATACATTGTATTTCACACTGGACACAGCAACATTTTTATTTAATCTTCAGCCATGTATAGAGTATATGTATCCGCGGATGTATCAAATTGCAGAAGATGCGAGAGTAAAATTTGAAATTTTTGTTAACGTGCTACAGAAGAGTGATGTTGCCTATGAAACATTAGATACATGTCATGCTGCTAAAATCATACGTGATAGTGAATATTTCGATGAAGAGTATCTTGTAGATTGCGAACTGTTGGCATGTGCAATCAGTGATATTCTAGCTCATGCCCGTAGGAAGAAAAAATGTTAAATTATATTAATTTAATTTTAAATATATATTCTTAAACATATATTATTTCTTCATTTTATTTATTCGTCTTCCACCTCCTTCTCTCGCCACCTAATTCTAAGATTCGACGTTTCTGAATTCTTGCTGACGCCTCATAATTTTATTTCGTTCTTGGCGCTACCAAATGACATCATCCTTCACGACTGCTTCAGAGGAGTCAAATTACGCGTAATCGCGCGATACGCTGCGGAAAATTTATTTTCATATCATCCATCCTCCTTCTTTCCCTTCACATAATTTTAAGATTAGACGTTTTATATATATATATATAAAGTATCATATTTCGTTCGTGCATGATGCATATTTGTTTGCTACTTAGAAACAATATTTGGGGAAAAAATTTCTGGGGTTGGATCGAGTCTGAAAAAAGATTTTTCATACAAGACCCGGCCCCAGAAATTTTTTAAAGGGAGGGGACGACCCTTTGAAAATTTTCCACCGGTGGGTCAGGTCTGGAGAGGTCTCCGCGGCGGCGCGGCCCGGACTGATCCCCTCCACGATTGCGGCTTTCCCCACTCCGCGGCTCGTGCGCGCGCAACCGGTCTTCCACTCCCCGCTCCCCCCGCGCCCATGTTTCCCTCCACCGCACCGACATCCGAAAAGTTTGCAAACCGATCAAGGAAAAGAATTTTACAACGCCCATGTGCAGAAACTCTTGACAAAACACGACATTAATCATTATTCGACGTATTCGGTGATGAAGGCCTCCATCGGATAACGTTTCAATCGAACTTTGACGAACAATATATGGAAACTGTTTACGCTCAATGGAACCTATAAATGAACCGATGCGCTACCGCGTCTACTTACAGAGTATAACGCACGAAAACATAGAACCATCCAAATGCGCCCTTGCGATGTTACCCCTGCGATCGCCGATAAGCTGCTAGCCGCCGTATACAGCAATATAAAGATCGCTGCTCCAGCGAGATTCAAATTGGGCGAGTTTGTGCGCGTGAGCAAATTTAAAACCATCTTCGATAAAGGCTATACGCCGAATTGGACAACGGAGGTGTTCAAAATAGCTAAAGTATAGGCAACTAATCCCGCGACGTATCTGCTCGTCGATTCCTGTGGAAAACAAGTCGCCGGAGGATTCTATGATCACGAGCTGCAGCGCGTCACCGATCCTGAAAAATTTTCCCCGTATCTGGTGGAAAAAGTGTTGCGTAGGAAGGATAAGGTATACGTCAAGTGGCTAGGGTTTGATAAATCACACAATTCTTGGATAAATAAAAATAATGTATTGTTTAAAATAAATGCATGGTTGAATAAAAAAAATGTATTGGTCAAATAAATAGTTGTGTACAATTTTATTTGATATAATTCCACTATTTATAAGGATGAGTTAATAAATACAATTGTCCGTGAAAATGATATCATCCTGCACAACTGCTCCAGAGGAGTCAAATTACGCGTAATCGCGCGATACGCTGCGAAGTTAAATCGGAACGCTTTTGCTGCATATTTGTTTGAAAAAATATGTGTGTTTTCTACATGGTTCGCTAGATCGTTGATTAAAAATTATTATTTCTCTGCGTTGGGGGAAAGTATCTGTTGGATTGTAAAAAATATTCCGGCGGCGGATCTGGTTTAGAAAAATATTTTGGGGAAAATATTTCAGGGGCCGAATCGAGGGAAACAGAAATTTTTTCAGAGGGAGGGGATGTCTCCGCGGCGGCTCGGCCCGGACAGATCCCCTCCACGATTGCGGCTTCCCCCACTCCGCGGCTCATGCGTGCGCAACCGGTCTTCCACTCCCCGCTCTCCCCGCGCCCTGGTTTCCCTCCACCGCCCTCCCCGCGCGCCCTCACGTCCTCCCCGCCCCCACGCTCCCCTCAGAGGACCTGAGTTAGAATCGGCTTTACCTTTACCCGCATTACCTTACTACTACTGTGCGCGGGTAAAGCACAATGGGAGAGGGAGGAACCATCTCTCCCGTGCAATCCGCGCACCTCCCCCCCCCCCCGACGGCGTACCAATCCGTCGCAGGTGCGGGCGATGGCAGTGAGGGGCACCATCGCCCGTGAGTCCCCCTCCGCGGACCGTATCGCTGAAGCTCCCAGGGGCTAAGCGCGACCGACCCATGGGAGGCCCTGCGGTGCGACTCCTCAGGACCAGCGACTGGGCGCCGGTGACCGCTCAACCGAAGAGTTTAACGCCCTTCTTGACGAAGGACACTCCAGTGTCACGGTCAGCGACCGCCATCTTCGCCTTCTCGGCCCAGTCATGCGCCCTCTGCTCCGCGTACTGGCGCCGGAGCTCCCACCACTGGTCCTTCTCCGTGGCGGTGCGCCCGCTCCGGGCCGGGCCGAGATCCGTCCGGAGCCCCGGAGAAACAGGTCCCGCGGCCGGCACGATGCGACCTCACTGCTCTTCAAATGCAGCACAAGGGCCTCGGCCAGCTTCACGGCCCTGAGCTTCCCCCTGGGCTAGGGCACCGGAATAGGGCGCACCTGCTCCCTGTCCCCCAGTAGATGACGCGCCCGGTCCACCTCCCGCTCTTCTTATTCCTAATGAGGAGTTCGCTCTACTGCGTCTCCACAAAGTCGGAGAACCGGGCGTCGCCGTCCATGCCGCCTCTCAGCACCAGGACCTGACCGGAGTTTGCCGTGTACTCGTCACGGCAGTAGACCCGGTCGTCGTTGCTGAAGGGGCTGCCCTCTTTGGCAAGGTCGCTGTCCCGAATCTCGTCCCGGGGGTCGTTCCCGGAGATCTTAGCCCCGGCGTCGTTCTCCCAGTCATCATCCTCATCGGAGTCCTCGTCTTCGAGGACGACGACCCCGCCCGCGTTGCAGGGCGCGGCGACTGAGCCCGCGGGGTTCGCCGTGGCGACACCCTGCGCGTCCACCTCCTTCTTCCTAGTAGTCCTCGAAGGGGGGGGGGGGGGGGGGTCAATGCACCAGGGCAGCCCCTGTGTCCGGCGTCGTCCCGGTCGGCCCGCATTCCGCAGACCCCTCCCGCGACCCGGTGCTCGCGGGCAACGGGGAAAGCGGGGCCGCATGGACCAAGGCCACCGTGGTGATGAAATCGGGCCCGGACGAGGAGACCACCGGCCTCGGGTCCTTGCCGGACCGGGACTTCTTCCGCGGGCCCCTCGGCGGGGAGCCGGAGGAGACGCGTCCCTACCCCGAGCAGGGAACCGTGTCTACCTTCCGGCGCTTCCCGGCGCCCCCGATAACTGCCGCGGTCAGCGACCCCGCTGACGCCGCCCCCACCCCTGCCGGTTGCACCGGCCCCGCCACTGCAGCTGGCACCACCAGCTCGGTAGCTCGGGCCGGCGCAAAGCCGCAGTCCGCGGCGGTCGCGGCACCTTCTTCAACAGGGGCGCAGTCCCGGTTCTCGGCGGCCCCACCGGCCGACTCCTTCTCTCCTTGCCCGCGGCGGAAGCCATTGGCTTCCGGCACGCCGAACCCGCCTTCCGGTGCCAGACCGGCAGCCCGACCGCCGCCCCGCAGTGTAGGGCCGCATGCCCGTCGGCGCCGCAGCGGTAGCAGACGCCACTCCTGTCCGCGGTCCCCGGGCACGCTCATTGGACGTGGCCGAACATGAGGCAGCAGTGACACAGCAGAGCGCGCCTCTGCAGTGGCTCCACCCTCGCGGCGAGGAAACCCAGCCGGATACCCCCGGTGCTCATGACCCGGGAGACGGCCGCCAGCGGGAACCTGGCCCACGCGGTGTAGAGCCCCGCTCCAACCCGCCGAAAGTCGCCGACGCGAACGTCGTCGGCCACACATTCCCCGGCCACCGTCAGGGCCTCTCTCACCATCGCGGGGGTCACGAGGTCCGTGCGCCCCCTCACGAGCTCTTCGGCCCAACTCTGGGGGAGGGTGACCCGCACCCCCTTGCCCTTCGTGGCCGCCCTGAGGGCCACAGCCAAGGCGTCAGCCTTCTCCTGGGAGCCCTGCCCTGGAATGTCCAGGATCAGGGCCCCAGTGGCGGCTCGCTTCGGGCGAGGCGCCGTAATCCCGAGCGGCTCGAGGCTCATGGCCCGCATAGTCTCGGCGCCGGTCGCCGCGAAATCCTCCTCCTTTTCCGGTTCAGCCAGGAGGCCGACCGCCGCGCCCCGCGGTAATCGCAGCAGGCGAGGCTTCGCGGTCCTCGCTGGCGGTTGCTGGGCACCAATCTTCGGCAAGACCGGCGTGCCGGATAGGGGGACCCGCGGAACAGCGGGGGTACTTTCCACGGTCCTCCTCCATCGTCGACCGACGACCTGGGCCCACGACGGCGGGGCACGGGTCGCCGGGACGCTCGGGCCAACCGGCTCACCGGTCCCCTCCTCAGCAGTCGCCGGCCATCGGCTTCTCCAGAGGGGGCGCGGCCCACGGCTCCTCCTTCCTCCTCTACGCTCCCCCAGTGGAAGCGCATACCGGGAGGGGCTCCACATCGCCCGGACTCCCCGGGCACCCCGAAGCGGACCCCACAGCCGCGGGAACGCGGCCCTCCTAATGTATTGTTGCGCCGGGGCGTTTTCCGTACCGGCCACCCCGACGCAACGGTTAGAATAACGACACACGGATACTCTTTGAACGACCGGTTACTTTATTCGTGTGTATAATTATGTGGTCCGTACGTCCGAACGCTAGGACGTACGGTACTCGACTCTCTCTTGTCGGCCTCCTGATCGTCCTCTTGACGGAGGCCGACCGTCTTCTCTCTTCGGCTGCGAGCACCAGTAGGCTATGCACGGGCCTATACCCGGTGCTCGCAACACTACTCCCTCCTCTCGAAAAGCGGTCGTCCCGACCGCGTTGCCTTCTCTTCGGACTCTCCGTACCCTGGTCTGAAGAAGGGGTCGTTTTGGTTGAGTGGCCTCTTCAGACTGCTGCCTCGACATTCGTCTTCACGCCCCGAGGGAAAACCACCAAAAACCTGGGGCAAGGCGTGGGTACCACTGGACTGTTAGGGGTAGACTTGTTTCCTCTTCGGAATGTCCCGCGACGAATCGGTCTGTTACTGTCTTTCGCCGAGACTCTCCTGCTCCTTGTCTGGCGGCGTTCCTGGGCCTCCGTTCCTTGTCCTGCGGCGTTCCTGGTACTCTGCTCCTGAACGTCCCGCGACGATCTCCGCCGCGTCGTGTTGGAGGACTCCCCCGGTGTTTCCAACGACGAACTCCTCCGGAATTCCCCCGGTGTCCTCGTCCTCTCTCGTGAGTCCTGCGCCGTTCCTGGGACTGTTCCGGAGTGTCCCACGGCGACGTTGTCGCTCCGGTGTTGTCGTTCTGACGCTGCCGCTCCGCCGCTATCGCTCCGACACTGCTGCTCCGACGCTGTGTCTTCCTTTGGTTGCAGGCAGCTGCTTTCTACAGGGGTTGGCCCTCGATGTCCCTCCGGTGGTCTGGTCCGAAACTCCAGTCCTGCGACTCCGGAGTTCCTTTGCAAAAGAGACAAAGATCATTAATCAGCCCAATCCTTCCGATTACTTAACCTAATCCTCCTGGTTGTGCCCTGTTTCTTTCTTCCCGACTGTGAGGGACGCTCCTCTTGTCAGCGTCGTCTCCCTTGACTTCCTGTTGGCGAACGATCCATCCCGACGGAACGACTCAGCTCCTGGGGTTCTGTCCCTCGGGTTTTAGCGATCCTACGACGGTGTTCGACCTCGAACTCCCTCCGTCGTTACTTCGCACTCGGCCACTCTGCGACGAGGTTCGCTCTCGAACTCTCTTCGTCACAGCACAGCAACTTCGCGCACTCCCGGCGCCTCTGCGTTGCTTTGGTGGTGTCGCACTCCTGGGGACGCCGCTCGCCAGCAACGCTGCATGGACCCTCGGCCGTCACCCAGAGCCGTACATCCACCCTCGGTGTGGTCCGCACACTCCCGGACGTCTCTGCGTCTCCGCCGAAGTCGTACCTCCACCACCGATACTCCGACGCTCCCTCTATAGCGTCCTACCAGGCCTCTTCTGATGACGGTTCCCCGAGCCTGACGAGTCCCTCGATTCTGCTTGCATCTCCAAGTTGAATCGGCATTGCTGAGCGTTGTGTCTGGACGTCGTTCGACGACTCACTCTTCTCCACGGAAACTGTTCTTCCCGTCTCAGGAGAAGTCGAAGCGTCAATCTTTGGTTATACAAAACCGTATCAATCCAGCGCAGAGACATTACCCAGTGGTAAAAGGGGTGAGAAGTGTACAATGGGAAACAGATTTCATATGGGAAACAGGTGGAACATATGGGGAAACAGGGGGGAAACATATGGGGAAACAAGGGGGGACGGAAAGATATCTGGACAAGACCGAAGGATTTGCACTCGAAGAAAGGTGTCACCGGCAGCGCGTCTCTACAATGTAGCGATTACGGTTTTAAACCCACGTGGAAAGATTTTTCGCACGATAAGGTTACCTCATCAAAATGTCAATGTCTCTCGTTGCTGTGAGCGACTCCTCACGAAGTCAACTTCAGCGCGCGCTGTCATTTCGCGGGATGGCGCGTACTCCGCCATTTTCTCTATCGACCGCTGTCGTTTTCTACATTACCCCATGTGGACTCTATAACCAATAGCTCTGGCTTCTTTTTCGGAGGTCGGCTTCTCGAGTGTCCAGAGCCGACCCAGCCCTGGTCTCTCCCTTTGTAGCAGCCTCGCCGCCGAATCCTCGGAGCTGCTCTGTTGTCTGCGGTTCTCAACCGCCGTCGCCATTTCCTGCCTTCTTCCCTCGGCGTCGGCGGGCCTCGATCGCCGCCGCTGCTCCGCTCCGGTGTTTGTCCCTCGGTGTCGGCGGGCCTCGACCGCCGTCGCTGCTCCGCTCCGGTGTTTGTCCCTCGGTGTCGGCGGGCCTCGACCGCCGTCGCTGCTCCGCTCCGGTGTTTGTCCCTCGGTGTCGGCGGGCCTCGACCGCCGTCGCTGCTCCCGCTGTTCAGCCGTCCCTCGCTGGTCAGCTGCTTCTCCGGCTGTTGCATCTTCTTCGGTCCTCAACGAGGAACTCGCGGCGTACGCAACGGCTCCTTGCGTATCGCACGCAACAGCTCCTTGCGTATCTTCGGGATCTGTGGCTCCAGATCCCACTTCTGACACCAGTGTTGCGCCGGGGCGTTTTCCGTACCGGCCACCCCGACGCAACGGTTAGAATAACGACACACGGATACTCTTTGAACGACCGGTTACTTTATTCGTGTGTATAATTATGTGGTCCGTACGTCCGAACGCTAGGACGTACGGTACTCGACTCTCTCTTGTCGGCCTCCTGATCGTCCTCTTGACGGAGGCCGACCGTCTTCTCTCTTCGGCTGCGAGCACCAGTAGGCTATGCACGGGCCTATACCCGGTGCTCGCAACAGTATGATTATAGAACCTAATAGCGTTCAGAAATATTGAAGAACGTAAAAACCGCGATTTATTATTTTACGTTTTTATTATTGTTTATTAGTAAATAAAACTTTATCGAATCTTTCCGAACCACATCTTTTGCATTTGGAATGTGGGTAAGAATGTAATAAACAAATTCAGAAAGGAATTAGCAGCCACTATTTGCCACTTCGGTGTCAATCCGATTTTGTTTAATTGGCGATAACGCCCAAAGTGCCTTTTTGTGGACAAAATTCCGTATCTCAGTGAATTCTTAACCGACCTGTATTTATCTTTTTTGGCTCGTTTTGTCGGGGATTAAATTTTCTAAAATGTCACACAGTAGTTTTCCAAATTTTATTTAGAGATTAAAAAAAACAAATTCTGAACGCTTGATTCCAAAACAACGAGTTTATGAACCAATTCTTTTCACATATCATTAAAGAGAGATAAAATGAAATATAAATATAAATTAAACAATTCTAATTTCAATTTTTTATGGATTCAGAGCGACATCTGTTGTATTGAAATTTAGTAAGCTTGGCATCAAAATATAAGGCCAAAGTTTCGTCTTTGGACTAACATTTAACAGGCTCACGTTCGTTTATCAAATCATCAGAATATATAGACAATATTAGGTCATGGAGTTTGTCAGCAATGTTCTTGTGACCTGAGGTTCGCAAACTGTATTCCAAAGCAAATTGGAGTTCTTTTTGCGAATGTGTCTCACATAACAATTCAGCTCTTCTTCTTTTTGATCGAACCGAACTGGCTTCAAAGTCTGTTTCAGGCCGTCCAACATTGCCTGATGGAGTTGGTATTGGAAAATTGTGGTCCGACCATTCAAAATGGCTTTCGTTAAGCCAGAAATCATTTTCAGCTAAAAAAACGCTCTGTTGTTCGCGAAGAGTCGGTCCATTTTTTTTAAATGTGTATGAAAAGACCCTACTTATTTTCTTTGCCAATGATGTCCTGTGTTCCATTTTGACTGGGAAGGTCTCTGAAAGGCAGTTAGCTAAGTAGCATACATCATGGTTTTTTTCTCAGGTCACAAGAACATTGCTGACAAACTTCATGACCTAATGTTGTCTATACATTCTGATAATTTGATAAATGAACGTCAGCCTGTTAAATGTTAGTCCAAAGAAGAAGCTTTGGCCTTACATTTTGATGCCAGGCTTACTAAGTTTCAATACAACATATATCGCTCTGAATCCGTAAAACAATTGAAATTAGAATTGTTTAATTTATTTTTATATTTTACTTTATCTCCCTTTAATGATATGTGAAAAGAATTGGTTCATAAACTCGTTGTTTCGGATTCAAGAGTTCAGAATTTGTTTTTCTTAATCCCTAAATAGAATTTTGGAAAACTACTGCCTGACATTTTAGGAAATTTAATCCTCGACAAGCCGAGCCGAAAAAGATAAAGATCGGTCAAGAATTCACTGAGATACGGAATTTTGTCCACAAAAAGGTACTTTGGGCGTTATCGCCAATTAAACAAAATCGGATTGACACCGAAGTGGCAAATAGTGGCAGCTAATTCCTTTCTGAATATGTTTATTACATTCTTACCCACATTCCAAATGCAAAAGATGTGGTTCGGAAAGATTCGATAAAGTTTTATTTACTAATAAACAATAATAAAAACGTAAAATAATAAATCACGGTTTTTACGTTCGTCAATATTTCTGAACGCTATTAGGTTCTATAATCATATATTAAATTGATATTTTAGACGGTTCTGGTTGTAGTAAACTCGGTAGACATTCTAAATTTTCAGCCTTTGTAAAGTTTTATTTCAAACATTCTGACGTGTCAACAAATCGCCGGTTTTATGTTTTCCGCTATTGCCAAGTGCCAATTAAAGATTTTACATAAAAAAACTATTTAGATAAGCAAAATCTTATCTAATTAGCCCTATAGATTGTACTACTAGAGTTTTCATCCAACATTGTCCGAAAAAAGATAGGAAAAAACACGTTTTGGTCGCAATTGATATTTTAGCAAATTTAATCCCCGAAAAACGAGCAACAAAAGTCAAAAATCGGTTGAGAATTGACGGAAATACGGAATTTTGTCTACAGAAAGTCACTTTGGAACCACTGTGCCCCGCCCGTCTCATCCACGGTCCTCTGGTGCCGCCTGCCAAAGACGGGGGGGAGAGGGGGGCGGGGCAGGGAATAAGGGTGGGGGAGGCGACGACGACGGGCTCCCGACGCGAGGGATGGAGGGGCAATCCCAGCTCCAAACCCCGCCGCCCGCTCGCCGCCGACACCCCCCGGACCCCGCCAACTCCACCTATAACCACGTCCCGGGGTGAGCCGTGCGCGCCCACACCGACGCACCCAGGCCCTCCTTTAGCTCCCCATCCCATTCCTTCCTTTTCCCAATTCCCTACCTTCTCTACCACCTCCTCCATCCTCTTTCCCCTTTCCGCCAACCTCTCCACTTTATTTTCCCACCCCTCCCTTTTTGCCCTCTCCTCCTTCATCCACTTCCTCCTATCTCCTCTCCACTCCTCCTCCACTATTCTTCTTTCTTCCCTCTCCTCCCTCAGCCCCTCCTTCATTTCACTTATCCCCCTCACCAATTCCCTTATCACGCCATCCAACACCTCCACCCCCCTGGCTTCCTCCCCCCTATCTGCCCTCCTTCTGGTGATCTCGCTGTTTTCCCGCTCCTTTTAAAACCTCCACTTCCCCCCTCAGCCATCGTCCCTTCCTCCTCCTCCCACTCACTCTTTTTCCCCAATAACTTGTGACGTAGCGTCCCAGCGCGAGGAATCGAGCACGCGGCGGTGCGACAGGGAGTGAGCGAGAGGCCGAGCGCCCGGGCGACCACGACCGACGGATACCGAACCGGGCCGACTCGCGCCGGCCTCGCGACGCGTCAGACCGATGCCGCTCACTGCCCACCGCGCCGCTAGAGTGCGTCGATTTATCGCAGCTGATATTCACCGAGAATCGGGACATATCCTCGACAATACCAAGGCAAGACAGTTCCAGTGGGGTGACGGACCCCACCACCAGACCTGCCTGGATGTTGCCCGGTGCAAACCTTGGTGTGCAAGCCTCCGTGTAACCGCCGATCGCCTGATCGTACTCCATCCTTATTCCTACTACTGACTCCGTTAAAGAGACACTGGAAGTTGCCCGGTCTCGTTCCCGCTCCCAATTTGGACAGAGACGCCCGGATGCTGCCCGGTCTCTTCCAAATACCGCTCCGTTAAAGAGACGCTGGAAGTTGCCCGGTCTCTTTCCCGCTACCGATTCGGACAGAGATGGCCGGATGCTGCCCGGTCTCTTCCAAATGTCGCTCCGTTGAAGAGACGCTGGAAGTTGCCCGGTCTCTCTCTCTCCCATACCGTCCCGATACGGAGACACACCCGACGCGGACCGAACGCCGCCGTACCGCGAATCGCGCCGCCGACCCGCCGCTCGACAACGACTTGACCGCGAGTAGTGCGGAGTATACTGTCTATATGATTCTGTACATAGTGTAAATAGTAGCAAGTGTCAATAAACCAACTTTAGTCAACGATGGGAAGGAGTTAATAGAACCCTGGCTAACCGACTGAGATCATCCTTCCCTAGCTTACCTACCGGAGTGACGACCGTCACAAACTCTCCACACTCTCTACGCTACTCCCTACACTACTTGTACTGTACTTCTTAACCCTTTCTTCGTTCTTTCCCCTTCCTTTTACCTCCCCTCCCCATTTCCCTCCATTTGCTTTTCTCTCCAACCCTCCTCCCCCCTGCCCCGCATTACTTTCCCTTATCCATTCCCAAGCACTTCACTTTCCGCGTTCAAACTTCGCGCCTTCTATATCCCTTCTACCTCTTTTCCCCTTCCCCAGGTGTTTCCACTTTCCTTACTAATTCCTCTTTGCCGCCAAACTTCTCTCACCTTATCCACCTAACCTCCAAACCTTCCCTTAACCCTCCTACTTCTCCACTACTCTCAATCCCAGCCCTTTTCTCACTAGCCCTCTCACTCATACTCTTCCCCCTCAGCTTCCACACACACCCTCTTCACTCTCTTTCCCACCTCACCAAACTTTACTTCACCCGCTATCACCACTCACTTACACACCCAAAAATTTGTAATATATAATCATATAAAAATGAGTAAGTCATGTATTTGCACTGTAAAGCGAGTGGTAAGTAGCGCAGTGTGCGCGGCACTGACTGTTGGTATCGCGCGAGATTCATATATATCGCCATATCTTCTACAATTATTTATTAGTCAGTGCGAAATTGGTGAAAATCTTCCTTGTATATTAAGGAAAAACTTTGTCGCTGCAAGTTATATGTTCGTCAAAATTGCATCGATACTTTTTATCGGTGAATGTTGAAAACCATGGGTTATCTCCAGTATTAGTTTTTAATGAAATATTATTACATTTTTTAACATAAGGGTTTTCTGCATATAATTTGCGGCTTCTTTAGAGTTTTCTGAGTTTCATGCTTCAAGTTTCATAAAGATCCGTTAATATTTACTCAAGTTATCGCAATTTATGTTTAAAGAAATAATGATTATGGACGATGAAAAATTTTTTGTTTATTGTCACGTCCCGCGACGTGGAGTCAACTATTATTTAACCCTTTAAATCATTCTTACTGACTATTTCGTACTTTGGTATATTATAACTACCACAAATAAGTTATCAACATAATACATAGCCGATAAGGCACTGTAATCGAAACTCGCGATAAGAAGAGCTCGAGCCGTGAATCTACGGACGGCAACAGGGAGCAGGAGAGCAGCTATTACGGGAGGTAGCGGCCAGCCGGTTACACACACACTAGGAAGGCCCAGCCAACACCAGCTGACGTTCAGCGTGGGACGGAGGCCCCATCAGCCAATGCCGCCGACATCCTCACGGATCTGCGCTCCTGATCAACGCCCGAAGCTTGCCCTCCCTTTATTTCCCGTAATGCGAGCACCCATACGGAACCGATGTACATTAACTTCAATCCCTAGTATATGGTCTGTACGAAATCAATCGTACAGAGCACATCGAAAAACCAACAGCGTAAAAATCTAAAGTATGGATTAAAATAAGAATTCAACTATCGACGGTGCTGAGAGTTTCCTATAACGGCAGAAAAACGTTCTAAGTCACGGAGAAGAGACCGAAATACGTGCGAAATAGCTCAAATTCTGCAGTAAATAAAACTCTCGGATAACGCGCCGGAACGAATTCTTCAGGTGGATCCCACGGCAGATGATTGGAAGATTTCATCTCCCACCATCCTAATTGTCATGTGACAAACCTGAAGAAGGAGTGATCGACAGCCCTATAAAAAGGGACAGATCACCCACGGAACTCAGTGAATTGAATTAGATCGAATATTGAATTATCTTGAATTATTATTATAAAAGTGAATTGATTTAAATTCAATTATTATTTTTCTTCTTGATAAAAACATATACTTAAAGTATTAAAAGGTGTAATAACCACTAGTGATAATAAAAGTTTTGTTAACATTTACAAGTGAGTGAGGTGTTTCCACCACTAATTCCCCATCCTCCAAATCGAGCGTTCGTCATTTGAAAATGTGATTTAAATTACGAAAAATGCCCATTGATAGGTCACGGGTCGCGCTGATTAATGGTATTACCTATGAGTAGAACGTTGCCCGCGGTCTTACCAGAGATTATGCGTAAACCGTGATCGACGCGACAGATTTAAATATTAAGGATTTCTAAATAAATGTTGCGAATGTGGATAAATCACTATTGCCTCCGCCAATGGTGCCGCTGAAGAGCAGAACTTTAGTAGTAAGGTAAAGCGGGTTCTAACGCAGGTCCTCTGAGGGGATCGCGGGGCGGGGGAAGTGAGGGCGCGCGGGGGAGTGCGGTGGAGGGAAACATGGGCGGGGGGGGGCGGGGGAGCGGGGAGTGGAAGACCGATTGCGCGCGCATGAGCCGCGGAGTGGGGGAAGCCGCAATCGTGGAGGGGATCAGTCCAGGCCGAGCCGCCGCGGAAGCCTCTCCACATCGGACCCACCACCGATAATTTCAGAGGATGGTCCCCTCACTCTAAAAAAATTTCTGGGGCCGGGTCTTGTATGAAAAATCTTTTTTCAGACTCGATCCAGCCCCAGAAATTTTTTTCCCCCAAATATTTTTTTTTCAAACCATTATAAAGCTGAAATTGTTTAATACTTTATCGGATGACGTCGGACAATGTCGGGAAAGATCGGCATTTTACAAACCACGTATTCGGAGGAGGGAAAGAGAGAGCAATACTCAGCGTCGCAGCGTCTCGCGCGATCGCGTGTAATTTTAATCCTCTGGAGCAGCCGTGAAGGTGACGTCATTTGGCAGCGCGAATCATAGAAAGAATTATGCGGCGTCAGCAGAAACTTTTTTTCCATACCAATATATGAGGGAAATTTTTTTCCCCAACACAGAGAAATAATAATTTTTTAATCATCGATATAGCGAACTATTATGCAGCAAACAGAAATATTTTTCCGAACCATTATGTAGCAAGCATTCTAAAGCTAACAAATTTTTAAAGAGTTCTGATTTAACGTCGCAGCGTATCGCGCGATTATGTGTAATTTGACACCTCTGGAGCAGCCGCGCGGAATGACGTCATTTGGCAGCGCGAATCATAGAAAGAATTATGCGGCGTCAGCAGAATTCGGAAACGTCAAATCTTAGAATTACGTGTCAGCAGAAACTGCGTCGTATGATTTTGCGCGATATTTCGTCATAAGCATGAATCATAGAAAGAATTATGCTGTATCAGCGGAAATTTGAGGGTATAAGTATGCGCTCTAACTGCACAAAGCCTCAAATCGTTGCAACGTGTTGCGCGGAAAAGATATCACATTTACATTCCATTTACGATCATGGAAGAAGTCACGCAAGCAGAACGCCAATTGTTGGATCAATCCGAACGATTGATTTCGCGAGAAGAATACCTCGCGTGGGAAGAACGGTGCAACGAGTGTATCGAATCGTTGGAAGAACACAGCCGAGTGAAACGTCCTCGATTATCGATTGGGGTTCGACAATCATTGGTTGCGCGAATCGCGCGGCTCGAAGGACTAAAATATTCACTGCGCGGACGTTTCATGCGTGAAGGTGCTGGACATTCGAGCACAGGACTTTTGTGGCGCGAAATAGACACTGCGTTCGAAAGCCGCGTATTAACTGGTGCCGTGCTAAATTCAAATTACATCGAGCCACGCAACTTCCTCCAGGCTGCTGAGGCCATTGTGCTGGAGCATGTGCGGAGCGCTTTGATGAAACATCGAAGCCTCAAAGTGAACACGGTGTTCAACGGTGAATTTGTGGCGGGTGACAAGCATGCTTGTAAAAGCATCAATACCCGAAACTGTGAACTCTTCCGCACATCCAATCTGCAGGAGTGGTACCAACGATGCGTTATCGAACCCACCCTGGCATCGTTGGAAGAGTTCCAGGAACGCGATAGTGGATGGGCATTGACGAGAATCCTGAATCTGACAGTTAATGTTAACAAATACAATCCGCTGCGCGCGGGGTGTAACTGCAAGTTACCGCAGAAATTGTTGCTAAAGAAGGCAACAATTAGTGTACAATCCACAGACAACGCGTGTTTCGCGTGGGCAGTGGTCGCCGCTCTCCATCCAGCCGAACGAGACACCGCGCGCCCAAGTTCATACCCAGACTATGCTTCCGTGTTAAATCTCCAGGGTATTGAGTTTCCAATGTCCCTGGAGCAAATTGGAAAGTTTGAGCGGCAGAACGAAATCTCCATCAACGTGTACAGTTTCGAGGAGCGATTGGAGAAGAACACCGAGAGGATAACTGTTGCAGTCTTTCCGCTGCGTCTCGCCAGCCAAAAGAGGGATCGACACGTCAACCTGCTCTACACACCGAATCAAGAGCACGGCGATATAGGACACTTTGTACTGATCAAGAACTTGTCCCGACTGGTGAGCGCACAGCTGAGCAAGAACAAGGCAAAGAAATTCATCTGCGACCGGTACGTACATAAACTTCTGAAATGTTGAAATGTCTCGCAAAAAATAAATAAAATTTTTTTTTATGGTTTTGCAGATGCCTGCATTACTTTGGATCTGTCGAGAAGTTGGAGGCCCATGCAGTGGACTGTGGGAATATGAATAACTGTGCCATTCTGCTACCCAGTGAGGCAGACAAATACCTCAGTTTCAAGAACCATAGCATGAAGGAGCGACATCCATTCGTGGTGTATGCAGATCTCGAGTGCATCATCGAGAAAACGGAAGACCGCATGATGGGTGATGCGGATTCAAAATTACACGCGTATCAGCAACATAAAGTGCACAGCATTGCATATTATATGCATTGTTCGTACGATACATCGCTATCTATGTATCGATGTCGCCGCGACGCGGATTGTATTTCATAGTTCGTCGACGAACTAACAAATTTTGCAGATTTTGCCAAACCCATTCTAGCCAATAATGCTTCTATTGAAAAGTTGATGAAAGACCGGTGGATGACATTTCGCAATGCTACACATTGTCATATTTGCGAAGAGCCATTTGAGGCTGATGATGTACGAGTTCGCGATCATTGTCATATATCCGGGCGGTTTAGAGGACCCGCACATTCGAAATACAATTTAAAATATAGAAATGCGTTTTACATCCCCATAGTTTTTCATAATTTATCCGGCTATGATTCACATTGCATTATTATGGAAATAGCTGCCGCTTTCAAAGGTCACGTTGATGTATTACCAATAACTAAGGAAAAGTATATTTCTTTCACAAAAATGTTGAAGATCCGGCTGAATCAGACTCGCGAAATCATATTAAATTGCGATTCATCGATTCATACAAATTTCTCAATACCAGTCTCGACAAATTAGCATCTTTTCTTAACAGAGATCAATTAAAAATTTTACGATCCCAATTTGAAACATTATCCATTGAAGATTTTAATTTATTAACACGAAAGGGTGTCTTTCCATATGAATATCTTGATTGCGCGAACAAGCTGCAGGAACCATGCTTACCACCGCGCGAGTCATTCTACAGTTCGTTAACGAGTGAGACTGTATCCGAAAGCGATTACGCGCACGCCGAGACTGTTTGGCAACGTTTCGGGATTAGAACCTTGGGCGAATACAGCGACTTGTATTTGAAAACAGATGTCTTGTTATTGGCAGATATTTTTGAAAATTTTCGCGAAAGTTGTATCAAGAGTTACGGATTAGATTCAGCGCATTATTATACATTACCTGGTTTCACGTGGGATGCTATGTTAAAACATACTAAAATTACATTCGAATTGCTCACCGACGTCGATATGGTCATGTTTATCGAACGCGGTATACGCGGGGGTTTAAGTCAATGTTCCGGCAGATACGCACAAGCCAATAACAAGTACATGCAATCTTACGACGCATCGGAACAGTCATCGTACTTGATGTACTTTGACGTGAACAATTTGTATGGTTGGGCAATGTGTCAGCCCCTGCCATACGCTAAATTTCAATGGGTCGAAGATGTTGCAAATTTTGACGTGTCTTCAATCGCTGTCGATTCGCCCACGGGATACATTCTCGAGGTAGATCTGGAATATCCGCAACGTTTGCACGACGCTCATGCAGATCTACCGTTCCGTCCGATGCGTGCCAAACCACCTGGCAGCAGACAGGACAAGTTACTCGCGACATTATACGATAAGCAGCGTTACGTTATCCATTATCGCAACCTGCAGCAGTGCACGGGTCACGGTCTTCGTATTACAAAGATACACCGCGTGCTTCAATTCGCTCAATCTCCCTGTGTTTAAGCATTTCTCCAATTGTTGGAAACTTTAATAAATTATAGATACCAAGTGACGGCACTGGCTCACCGGCGAACCGTGACGGCTTCCCCTTGCGTCTCGCGCGGATTTTCGGGTGGACCGAGTAGCTCGGATCCCGCGGGATGCGGGGAGGGGTTTCGTTCGGCCGACGAGGCAAGTGCCGATTCCAGTCTCGCTCTCTTCCTGTGCGACTTCTAAACGGTACACCTCGTTAATTATTCTTCGAGTGATCCTTTTCCAGCGTCGGTCTTAACGGGAATGTGCGCCCAATGAGTAATCTTCCATCGTTATTCATTACAAGTGTCGGTCTCGTTCAAGAACTCAAGGAATAGATATATTCGATTTATTTCTTAAAGTTACGCATTTGAGATTTGATACATTTTAAAAGAATCGAAAGACTTGCTCGGAACTCGAGGAAGTTTCGATAACATAATTTGGTCCTTCGAGCCGGAGCCTTTTATTCGCGAGTGTAGTCCGTTGTCCTTCGGAAGTGCAGTTTCGCGTCCGCATCGCTGCCCAGTGCTTCCTCCTGTGCAGTGACTCGAAATCTTCGTGCGTTCTTTCTACGCCACGTTTCGAGAAGCCGTTCAGTGGTTTATCTGAAATAGAAATTGTTCGGGTAATCACGCATTTGCACCGTTCAGTTCGCGATCCCTTGTGCGCTCTTTAAACGCGAAAGTTCGCGAACTTCAGTGTGCAAAAACACGAAAAAGGTGTCGCGTGTCTAACGATTAAAATTTTGAAATTCCAACGGCCATCGTTGGTACGGTGTGATAATAACACACCGACGCGCTCATACAAGCGTGCTGTGTCCTCAGTCTAGATCAACCGGGTAAACAGTGCGTAATTTCAAACTCGACAGGTTTTTTGTCCACATTCCTTCTTAAACTCAACAACTATGTCGAGGGCTCCGGAAGAGTTAATCCGGGTACACGCGGATTTAGGCAGTCGAATGGGTCGGACAGTCTCTAATGTGAAAAAACTCGGCCAGGACAATGTTACGGTCGCGATCTTGCAAAAGCGAGTCGCATTATTGCAAGAAAAGTGGAAGGAGTTTTCGGAGAATCATCGAGTGATCGTGAAGAAGGGCGCTCCGGAAGGGTCGGATTACCTGACACAGGATTATTTCGCCGAAATCGAGGAGACCTACCTCGAACAAGCGGACCAGCTCGACGCTTGGATTGAGCGATTAACCATTCCGGACCAGGAAACGTTCACCGACAACAATCCAGCCCCCGCGAAGGATCTTGATGATGATCACCGCTTGCCGCGGCTGAACCTTCCCACATTCTCTGGAGACCTCCTGCAATGGGAGAGTTTTTGAGACCTGTTTCGATCGCTTGTGCACGAGTCCACACGTCTCTCCAAGGTTCGTAAATTTACTTACTTGAAATTGAGCCTGACCGGGGATGCGGCGAAGATGCTCGCGCGAACACCCATCAGCGAGGCGCGGTATGAGGGGGCATGGGCGTCTCTGGAACGGCGGTATGGGAATCCGCGCGCACTCTCAGAAGCTCACATGAATCGTTTAATTCACTGTCCTTCGATCACGAACGGGACTTCCTCTGAAATCAAGAGAATTCTTGACGAATTTCGTCAGTCGCGGGATTCGTTCGAAGCCCTCGGGAAACCGGTGGCGGAGTGGGATGAATGGATCACGTTTCTCCTGATGGAGAAACTGGACTCGGTCACGCGGCTATCTTGGGAGGAATCGCGGCCGGATCCAATCGCCTCACCTCCATTCGTCGATCTTGAATCTTTTTTGGAGAATCGGGTTCACATTCTGACGTCATCCCGGGGATCAGCGCGTTCCGCATCATCCAAGTCCAAGGAGACGTCTGCTCGAGGTCACTCCTCTTCCAAGTCGAAGACTGTGATGACCGTCAAAGCCACAGACACTCCGACGAAACCGAAGCCGCTTCGTGACTGCTCGCTGTGTGCGGGAAAACACAGTTTAGGGTCTTGCCAAAAATATAAAAAGTTAGGCCCGGCCGATCGGTTGACATATGTCAAACGAGTGAATCTTTGTTTATTTTGCCTCGGGAGCGGTCATCAATCCAGCCGCTGCCCTTCCACTTTCCGCTGTTGGGTGTGTGACGATAGACACCACACGACCCTTCACGACGCCTATCACACGGACGGAGCGGTGACGTCACAGCCGACGGCAACGTCATCGGAGACCACGACGGCGTCGTACGCAGTAAGCACTCACCGAGCTACTCTATTGGCCACAGCGAGGGTGAAGCTTGAACCTCCGGTCGTGTGTCGATTCCGACTTCCGCATGACCGTTGATGTACTTATCACCAACACTCTGACGTTAGCCACGCCTTCGCATCCCGTGAAGAGAGGGAAATGGCCTCACGTCGACGGTTTGCCCATGGCAGATCCTGCCTTCCAATTGCCGTCTCGTGTGGACATTTTGCTGGGCGCCGACGTGTGTGGAGCCCTCATTTTTGAGAATCGTTCTGGGCCAGCTGGGACTCCGGACGCCATCCGCACCCCGTTTGGATGGGCCCTTCTCGGACGAGTCAATTCGGATTCGCCTTTCAATAAAGGAAGGACGAGTACGATGCACTTGCCATGTCAAGACCTTCATATGAATCTTCAAAAATTCTGGGAGGTGGAAGAATTGCCGTCCACTCTTCTCGCAACGCCTGACGAGCAAGCGTGCAAAACGCTGTTTCAGGCGTCTCATTCTCGCGATCATCGCGGAAAATTTCAAGTTCGCTTACCTTTCAGCAAAGATCCAACGTGGAATTTGGGCCAGTCGCGTCAAGTCGCGCTTCAAATGCTTCTCTCAGGAGAACGGCGCCAGTCCAAGGACCCGACGCTCCGGATTCATTATGCTGAATTCATGTCCGAATATCTTAGGCTGGGGCATATGGAGGAAGTGTCGGAACCTCTCGGTCAAAACAGGCCCGGATATTACCTTCCGCATCATGCAGTCTGGAAGGAGTCCGGTGGTCAAAAGAAGATTCGGGTGGTCTTCAACGCTTCCTGTCAGTCGGCCGCCGGGAAATCCCTCAACGATATTTTGTTGATCGGTCCAAAGTTGCAAGCCGATCTTTGGCTGGTAATCACTCGGTGGAGGTTGTTCCGTGTTGCCTTTTCTGCCGATATGGTAAAAATGTATCGTCAGATTCAGATTCACGCTGACGACAGACATTGGTTGAGGATTCTCTGGAGGGCAAACCCGGCGGACGGCGTGCGGGAGTTCCGAATGACCACGGTCACCTACGGTACGGCTTCAGCCCCCTATCTGGCACATCGCGTGCTGTCCCAGCTGGCGTCGGACGAAGCGGAGCGATACCCGTTGGGGTCCAAAATTCTTCAACGCCACTGTTATGTGGACGACATTTTGGCAGGGGCAGACAGCGTGGAGGAAGCCAAAACCATCCAACGCGAGGTCATCGGCATTTTGAATGCTGGAGGATTCCCACTAGACAAGTGGGCAGGTAACGCCCCCGGGTTGCATCCAAAACCAACCCTGGAAACGAAAGTTTTTCAGGAATCCGAGGTGCATGGCGCGTTGGGGCTCCAGTGGCACCCGTCCGACGACACACTGTTGATACGAGGACCACGCAGTCTATTTGAGGAGGCGAACACCAGTTGGACCAAGCGCACCGTCCTCTCCGAGGTTGCGCGGCTGTTCGACCCCCTCGGATGGCTGGCACCGGTACTGATCCGTGCCAAAATCATCCTACAAGACCTGTGGCTTGCAGGTGTCGATTGGGACGACGCCATTTCCACGGAGCTCGCTCAACGCTGGCTGGAATTACGCAGAGAATTGCGAACGTTGGCCACCATCACCATTCCACGATGGGTTCAATATTCGCCGAAGGGGGTCAAACTCGAAATTCATGGATTCTGCGACGCCTCGGAGAGGGCGTACGCTGCCGCCGTTTATCTTCGGGTTCAACGTACCTCAACAATTCACACTAAGCTCCTGGTGGTCAAAACGAAGGTAGCTCCAGTGAAGTTACTGAGTATCCCACGGTTGGAACTGTGCGGTGCCGTGCTCCTGGCTCGTCTTTTGGCATCCCTGAAAACCGGACTCTCGTTAGACGGAATTCCGACCGTCGCGTGGTCCGATTCAACGGTGACAGTGGCCTGGATACGGTCACACGCAGCTCGATGGAAACCGTTTGTGGCCCATCGAGTAGCAGAAATACAGCGTTTGGTACCAGGGGTTCTGTGGAAGCATCTCCGAACCACGGAGAATTCAGCGGACTTGGCCACCAGAGGTATCGACTCCAGTGACCTCCAATCAGCGCGCCTGTGGTGGGACGGCCCGCATTGGCTCAGTCATCCGGAAGCGGATTGGCCTTCGCAACATGCTGTGCCCGAGTCTCAAGACTTGCCTGAACGGCGTACTCAAACGCTGGTAACGCTCCAGTCACCAGACATCGAGGTCGACTCGTTTTTAATCTCGAAATTTTCAAAATTGCAACGTCTCTTTCGAGTCACTGCCTTTATCTTGCGATTCGCGTCCAATGCTCGAGGCCGTGATGCAAGATTGGTCGGGCCTCTGTCGGTACAGGAGCATCAGCGGGCACGGACCACTATCCATCAGCTGTGCCAGCGAAACACATTCGCTGAAGAGCTCGAGTCTCTTCAGCGAGGTAAGATGATCAAATCATCATCCATTTTAAACGCTCTTAATCCATTTTTAGACACCCACGGGATCCTCCGTGTTGGAGGACGCCTCCATTACGCACCGATAGCTTCAATCCAGAAGCATCCGGTGATCATAGGCCGTAAAACCCATCTGGCCAAACTTATTTGTGAGGAGGCTCACCAGAAAACTCTTCACGGTGGCGTCAACGCTGCACAGGCTTGGATTCGCCAACGGTATTGGATCCTTCGCAGCCGACCACTGATAAAACAAGTGTTGCATCAGTGTATTCGATGCCTTCGACTGCGGGGAACCTCATGTCAGCAGCAGATGGGGAGCCTTCCCAGTGGACGACTCCAACCTACGAAGCCCTTCTTACGTACTGGGGTAGATTACGCAGGATCCGTATGGCCAAAGGGAGGGGTAATAAATCCCATAAGGGATGCATCGTTGTGTTTGTCTGTCTATCCACCAAGGCCGTCCACCTAGATGCCATCACGGACTTGACGTCCGACGCTTTCCTCGCTGCGTTCCGACGATTTACGTCACGACGTGGACGATGCGGAGAACTGTGGAGCGACAACGGCACCACTTTCCGCGGCGCTGATGCCCAATTAAGGCAGATGTTTCACCACGCTTCGAAGTTCCACAGCGACGTTATCGAGGCACTCGGAAATTCTGAGACGGAATGGAAATTCATTCCGCCTTACTCGCCGCACTTTGGGGGCCTATGGGAGGCGGCGGTTAAATCAGCCAAAACGCATTTACAACGAGTCATAGGTGACGCTACACTCACCTATGAAGAGCTGGCGACGCTCCTCTGCCCAATTGAGGCTTGTCTCAATTCGCGTCCTGTAACCTCACTTTCCGACGATCCACACGATCTAACCTCACTTTCGCCGGGACACTTCCTTGTCGGCGAATCCATCAATGCCGTTTCCGAACCACTTTCCACTGAACCACCACATCGCGAAGTGTCGAGGTGGAAACTACTCACTAATATGCGCGATCACTTTTGGCATAGGTGGAAGACTGAATATTTACACCAACTTCAACAACTTCCAAAATGGAAACGCCGGCGGGAAAACCTACAGAAGGGCGACCTCGTGCTTGTGAAGGACGAACTAACTCCTCCGACGCGCTGGCCACTCGCTCGTGTTCTGGAAGTTCATCCCGGAGCCGACGGATTAGTTCGAGTTGTAACGCTGCGAACTGCGTCTCGGACGATCAGCCGGACGATCAACAAAATCGTCCCGCTTCAAATTCGGGCCGAAACGGATACCGGCTAAGGTTATCCAACGCCACTGTCCAGTGTTGTTCATGGCGGGCGGTGGCGTCGCGCGCTTCCCAAGCGTCCCCTAGCGGATGCGTTCGAAAACGGAGCCAACAAATCGGCGTCCGATATATATATACTTTCCTATTTAGTTTTAAGCATCTTTTGTACTATAGTTCCGTCGCCTTTATTCCTTTTGTATATACACTTCTGGTTCATTTTACGCAGTTTCTATAATATAGTATTACCGCGCTTATTATTTTTGCTTAGCGCTGCCTATTGTTTTTCATGCAGCGTTCTACACTATAGTTACTTCGCTTTACTCTTGCTCGTAGATCGCCATCTACGCTCGTGTGTGCGATTTTACCGTTGTTCAAATTCACATACAGGTATGGGTGCGAATGCTTCGTAACTATTTTCCGCTAACGCTTACTTTAAGTCTAGCAACATTCTGCGAACACTGTTATATTGATATATCCATTCATATGTATATCGGTTAAAACTGCCCAAATGTGCAATTTCGCCGTCCAACTCGACACCGAGGCGGGCGGCATGTTTAAGCATTTCTCCAATTGTTGGAAACTTTAATAAATTATAGAGACCAAGTGACGGCACTGGCTCACCGGCGAACCGTGACGGCTTCCCCTCGCGTCTCGCGCGGATTTTCGGGTGGACCGAGTAGCTCGGGTCCCGCGGGATGCGGGGAGGGGTTTCGTTCGGCCGACGAGGCAAGTGCCGATTCCAGTCTCGCTCTCTTCCTGTGCGACTTCTAAACGGTACACCTCGTTAATTATTCTTCGAGTGATCCTTTTCCAGCGTCGGTCTTAACGGGAATGTGCGCCCAATGAGTAATCTTCCATCGTTATTCATTACAAGTGTCGGTCTCGTTCAAGAACTCAAGGAATAGATATATTCGATTTATTTCTTAAAGTTACGCATTTGAGATTTGATACATTTTAAAAGAATCGAAAGACTTGCTCGGAACTCGAGGAAGTTTCGATAACACCCTGGCTCCACGATTACATCGAACTAAATACACGGTTCAGAACAGGAGCTACAAACGATTTTGAGAAAAATTTATATAAATTGATGAACAATGCGGTATTTGGTAAAACTATGGAAAATGAACGAAATCACGTAGATGTAAAACTTTTAACACATTGGGATGGACGATTTGGCGCAGAGGCAATGATCGCGAAACCGAATTTCCACAGGAGAAGTGTTTTTTCGGAAAATTTAATAGCTGTTGGATTGCGCAAAGGCAAGGTGAAATTCAACAAACCGATATACGTGGGTATGTGCATTCTGGACATATCGAAAATTTGTTTGTATGAATTTCACCACAAGTACATGTCTCCACTGCTCGCTCAAAATTGTAAAATTTTATATACCGACACCGACAGCCTCAATTATCATATTCAATGCGAAGATATCTACGAGACCATGAAACGCAATATCGATAGATTCGACACATCCGATTATCCCGTCGACAATACACATAATATGCCGCGCCTAAATAAGAAGGTTCCAGGGTTGATGAAGGATGAAAATAACGGTGCGATAATGACCGAAATCGTAGGTCTTAGAGCGAAAATGTATGCACTTCGCGTAGACCGTAAAAAAGATACGAAAAAGGCAAAAGGACGATAACTTTCGACGACTACGCGGAGTGTTTGCAAAAGGCAATTGAAATGGTTCGCAGGCAATCATGTATACGGTCTAACTTGCACAAAGTGTATACCATTTCCGAATCCAAAATCGCTGTAAGTCCATACGACGACAAGCGGTATATCGTACCCGATACGATCGACACTCTGCCCTGGGGACATTATAAATTTCTGTTTGGGAATGAGTAGTTCTTTGCGCCGCCGCACTCTCGATCACCGCAGCACCTCCTGGGCAGCGGAAGTCGCGGTCGATCCGCGATCGATCAACCAATCAGCGTCCGTCTTGTCGATCGACGCTCGAGAATGTTCGAGAAGACGCCGCGGCGAAAATGCGCATCCATCTTGTAATTCACTCTGTTCAGAACCGTGCACAAAGAACAACGTATTTTGCTCATTGTTTAAACAGTTTTGCTCAACAAGCAATTGTAGTGTTCACATTGTTCTCAAGTTAATCTGTAGGCTCAACGCGGTGTTCACGACACAATTCGGGTGTAGTTTCAGTAGATTGTGCATTCGAAATTGTGCGTGTTCTCGCGTCCACGCGGTTAACCGGTGGTTATTGTACAATAAAGTGTACGGGGGCTCATCCTCCATCTTCATCGTGTGCACAACGGCTTGTCCGTTGGCAGACGTTTTTAAATAAAGACCTCACATTCTTTTGTGCAACTCAGTGTCTGTGTGGCTCAACACCGATCCTAACCCTACCAGCCTCCTCGTGCTCATCCTAACCTAAGAATTTTACAGTTTGGTCCTTCGAGCCGGAGCGGTGATTGTGCACCACAGTGCTGTGTAGTTCAGTTAGAAGGCTCACAACCGCGACTCCTGTGCGTGATGGCGGATCAAGACGAACAAAAGGTCGTCAAGTCGGCGGGCTCATCAAGGGCGCCCTCCCCAACACCGATTGTGCTCACCATCCCCACCGAGGCTCTGGGGTCGAGTGGGGATAAAAAACCACCGAGGGCGACATCACCAGCAACGTTGCCCTCACCGCTGGTGATCAAGGCGAAAACCCAAGTAGGCCGCTTTGAGTCTCTCCAGGCCTTGCAAATGCACATGCCATCCCAAGCTCACGCTACGTCCATCGACGAGGTGGAGCTAATTGCCGCCCACGCAGAGGAGCTGCATCTCGCGTTCTGTCGCGAGCACGCGCACTTCGAAGAGACGTGGCCAATCAAATTTCTCAATCATCCATACTTCGAATCCAACTATACAGTACAGGAGTCTCAACTGTACTTGAACACCAAACTCAAGCTCAACCGACTTCGAGGAGATGTGTTGGCGTTGCAGCAGCGTGCACCAGCTGCATCGAGCACCACGTCAAGGGCCTCGAAGCTGCCAGAGATCGCCCTACCCGCATTCTCTGGTGCATATACTGATTGGCCAGCTTACAGTGAGTTGTTCACCTCACTGATCATCCAGGACCAGCAGCTGATGGCGATTGATCGGCTCCATTACCTGCGGTCCAGCCTCCAAGGTGAGCCATCAGAGCTGGTGAACGCTTACCCGCTCACAGGCTCATCGTTTCAATCTTGCTGGGAGGAACTCAGCAAGAAATACACAAACAAACGCGTGCTCATCGAGGAACAACTCGACAAGTTGCTCAATGTCTCCCCAATAGCAACCCGCAGTGCAAAATCGTTGAATGAGATTGTGACAACGATCAACAAGGTGCACAAAACGCTCACCACTTTAGGCGCCGTCGAGGACATGTGTAACATCTTGCTAGTGCACCAGGCGACCAGCTGGATGGACAAGTCCACCAGAGAAGCCTGGGAGACTTCGGTGGGCGCATCCAAGGAGTACCCTCGATTGACGCAGCTGGAGTCCTTCATTGCTGCCAAGGTGGTGGCTTTGGAACGGCTGGAGGCAGCAGCGCTACAGAAAGGAAAGAAGGCTCAACCGCATGTAGCTCAACCGAGCAGATCATACCCCAGCAGGGGCGCTGCTCACACGGCATCGAAGCCGAAGTCTCAACCAGCTGCGTCGCCCTACAGCTACCCGTGCGACTATTGCAAGGAGGACCATTACGTTGTAATGTGTCCCAGATTTAGGGAGCTGTCGGTGGAAGACAGGCGAAAGGTGATCACCGTCAATAAACTGTGCAGGAATTGTTGTGGTAGGCACCGCACCGAGGACTGTAACTCCACACGTCGGTGCAAAACGTGCTCAGCCAACCATCATACGATGCTGCACCTCACAAAGCCGTCTGCTCACACCACTGCCTTTGCAAAACCTCGAACAGCAGAGGAACCTTCAACAAGTGGCGCAACCCATTGAAGTCTCGGTGCAGTCGTCAATCCACCATCAATCACACAACAGCGCACAACGCAGACTCACACAGCATGCTCAACCGAACGAAGGAGGCTCAACCAATCATCGCCAGTGCTCACACCCTACTGTTCAGTCACCTTGTTGGCAACAGCCAACGCCCAGCTGATCACTTCAGTGTCATCTTCGCCGGTAAGGTTATTGATAGATTCAGGCTCGGAACTGACATTTATTACAGAAGAGCTCATCAACCGGCTTAGGATTCAACGCATCCACGCATCCATCACGATCACTGGCATTGGGGGTAACTCATCTATTCAAACCAAAGGAGTCGCACTAATAACTCTGCGCTCCAACTACGATATGTCAACAGTGCACTTTCAAGCACACGTTCTGCGAGCACTGACGTCAAGTTTACCATCGGTGGAACCGCCACGTCAAGAATGGCCACATTTGAATGGCCTTCCGCTGGCCGATCCAGACTTTCTTAAATCAAGACCGATAGACATAGTGATTGGTGCAGACGTGTATGGACAAGTGATCAAGCCCACCCTCAAGAAGGGTGATCCTTCAATGCCAATTGGACAACTGTCCATTTTTGGGTGGCTCATTCTTGGACCAGTTACAGTGGACCGGCGCACGGTCACAGCACACCATTCTGCAGTCGTGCAGCATGTCGACAACTCCTTACAAGACATGCTGACACGATTTTGGATTCAAGAGGAGCTCCCAACAGATACACCCATGAAGCTCACACCTGAAGAACAAGAATGTGAGGATCACTTTCGAGCGACACACACTCGTGATTCTACAGGACGATACACAGTGCGCATCCCTCTGAAGGAGACTCCGAAGCTGCTGGGTAATTCTTATCAAGCAGCTCACGCTTGCTTGAAGCGTATGCTCGTCAAACTCAATAGGAACGACGAGTATCGCACCCTCTATCAAGGCTTCATGCAAGAGTACGAGGAGCTCCGTCACATGGTAAGAGCACCATCCCTTTCACCTAATACTCACTCTGTGTTTTATCTTCCACATCATGGAGTATTGAAGCCTGACAGCCAGACGACAAAATTGAGAGTCGTCTTCAATGGATCAAGCCCTACTTCAACTGGGTATTCTGTCAACGATTTGATGCATACGGGTGCAAATCTCCTCCTTAACATCACCGACGTGCTGCTGTGGATACGCCAGCACAAGTACATTTTTGCCACAGACGTGACAAAAATGTATCGTCAAGTCAAGATTCACGAGGAGGATCAAGATCTTCAACGAATACTGTGGATCGATGACAATTCAAAGGAGGTGCCCTACAAGCTCACAACGGTCACCTATGGGACCAAGGCTGCTCCATTTTTGGCGGTCAGAGCTTTACTCCAATTGGTGGAAGACGAAGGTCATCGCTTTCCTCTGGCGGTGCCATCAATCACGCATGCCAGATACGTTGATGACATCTTTGGAGGTGCAGACACAGGTGAGATGCTCATTACAATTGCTCACCAATTAAAAGATCTGTGCAACGCGGGAGGGTTTCCACTAGCCAAATGGCATTCAACCTTTCCTCCGTTGCTTGATGCAATTTCTCAAACCCAACGAGCCCAAGGCTCAATTATATCACTTGACGACTGCAATACCAAAATTCTCGGACTTCAATGGAATGTGATCAACGATGAATTTTCTTTCACTTCAAAACCAAGCTCAAATTCACGGCTCACCAAACGCCTCATTTTATCAGAAGTAGCACAAATATTTGATCCATTAGGTTTTCTAGCACCAGTCATAATTCGAGCAAAAACACTATTGCAAGAGTTGTGGCTACACAAGCTCAACTGGGATGATCCACTGCCTTCCCAAGTAACGTCACAATGGCTCATCATCAGAGAAGATTTAACAAGCTTGCGCAAGCTATCATGTCCGAGGTGGTTCAACACCTTCAGCAACTCTACAGTGGAACTACACGGCTTTTCTGATGCCTCACAACTCGCCATGGCAGCGGTAATTTACATTACCGTATCATCACCGTCCACAACTCACAAGGTCGCGACATTGGTGTGCTCCAAAACTAAGGTAGCACCACTAAAGAAGCTCACAATCCCGAGACTCGAGCTTACTGCAGCATTGATGCTGGCGAAGCTCACCAAATATGTTCAAGCAACGCTCAAGCTCAACATTGCTACAACATATCTGTGGACGGACTCACAAGTGACACTAACCTGGATCAAAACACACGCATCACGCTGGAAGGACTACGTAAGGAATCGTGTGTCTCAAATTCAAGAGATCGCCCAAAGCGCACAATGGAGACACGTTCCAGGGACTTCAAACCCAGCGGATTGCGCATCAAGAGGCTTATCAACATCGCAGCTTGAACATCATAAGCTTTGGTGGACGGGACCACCATGGCTTCCGCAACCCAGTGAAAAATGGCCATCACAACCAATGCTGGACGAAGACTTGAGCGCGCTAGAGGCTCGTCCAGGCATTTCAAAGCTGCTCAATATTCAAAAGATTGAATATCACTGGGACCTCATCTATAAATATTCATCCCTCAACAAACTCATTCGAATCACATCAGTTTGTTTCAGATTTGTTTCAAGGTTGAAGAAGGCTCCAGTCACGCTGCCGCTCTTCACCTTATCGCCCATTGACATAGAATGGGCCAGGAGCTTCTGGATCAAGGCAACGCAGGCGCTTTATTTCTCCAGCGATATGAAGATGCTCAGCTCAGGCTCAACCCTATCAGCTGCTCATGTCTTCAATCGACTCACCGCATTCATCGATGAGAATGGAGTCATTAGAGTTGGAGGCAGACTCAACAATGTTTGCACGAGCTACGAAAGTAAGCATCCTGCAATCTTACCTCGTCACTCACATTTGTCTAAATTGATTATAGACCATGCGCATCGACAAACTCTTCATGGAGGGACCCAGCTCACACTTGCCCAGATTCGACAAAACTACTGGATCATTGGAGGGCGAGCGCCAGTAAAATCTCACATCCTGCGGTGTGTTGTGTGTGCTCGACAAAGGGGGATCCGTGCCCATCAGCTGATGGGCCAACTACCTCTTTCGAGAGTTACACCCTCACGACCGTTCAACAATACTGGCACCGATTATGCGGGTCCAATCACACTGAAGACGTGGAGAGGAAGAGGTGCCAAGACACAAAAGGGCTGGATCTGTGTCTTTGTGTGCCTCACGACATCAGCTGTTCACCTAGAACTGGTGACAGACTACACAACCGAAGGGTTCATCGCCACCTACAGGAGATTCATCTCCAGGAGAGGGATTCCCCTCACTCTTCACTCCGATTGCGGAACCAACTACGTTGGAGCTGACACCGTCCTCAAGAAAATGTTCACCCAGGGGACTGAGGCGCATCAACGCCTGAATCAGCTGTTCGTCAATGACAAGACAGAATGGCATTTCAACCCACCAGCCGCACCACACATGGGAGGCAAGTGGGAAGCGGTCGTGAAGTCAGTCAAACACCATCTCCGGCGCACAGTCAGTGAGACGGTGCTCACATACGAGGAGTTCAGCACACTTCTCACACAAATAGAAGCAATGCTCAACTCACGACCGTTCGAGCCCCTCAGTGATGACCCAGATGACATCACAGCACTCACACCAGCACACTTTCTTGTTGGACAACCACTCTCAGCTCTTCCGGAACCGTCTGTGGAGAATTCATCAGTCTTGCCATCAGCTAGATGGCAACTCATTCAAAAGAAGATGCAACAATTCTGGACTCAGTGGTCATCCCACTATCTGCAGAGACAACTATCCATCACCAAATGGCATCATCCAACCAACGACTTGAAGGTCGGATCCCTGGTGCTCATCACAGATGAGCGATTTCCACCAAGCAAGTGGCCACTTGCGAGGGTTATCACCTTACATCCAGGGAAGGATGGACTCACCCGAGTCGTGACGCTCAAGACCGCCACTACAACATTAATCAGGCCAATTGCAAAATTGGCAATTTTGCCTGTTTCAGATTCAACATCAACATCTTCAATCAGCTGTTGATGGCGGGAGCATGTTTGGGAATGAGTAGTTCTTTGCGCCGCCGCACTCTCGATCACCGCAGCACCTCCTGGGCAGCGGAAGTCGCGGTCGATCCGCGATCGATCAACCAATCAGCGTCCGTCTTGTCGATCGACGCTCGAGAATGTTCGAGAAGACGCCGCGGCGAAAATGCGCATCCATCTTGTAATTCACTCTGTTCAGAACCGTGCACAAAGAACAACGTATTTTGCTCATTGTTTAAACAGTTTTGCTCAACAAGCAATTGTAGTGTTCACATTGTTCTCAAGTTAATCTGTAGGCTCAACGCGGTGTTCACGACACAATTCGGGTGTAGTTTCAGTAGATTGTGCATTCGAAATTGTGCGTGTTCTCGCGTCCACGCGGTTAACCGGTGGTTATTGTACAATAAAGTGTACGGGGGCTCATCCTCCATCTTCATCGTGTGCACAACGGCTTGTCCGTTGGCAGACGTTTTTAAATAAAGACCTCACATTCTTTTGTGCAACTCAGTGTCTGTGTGGCTCAACACCGATCCTAACCCTACCAGCCTCCTCGTGCTCATCCTAACCTAAGAATTTTACAAATTCCTTTGTAAATATATCATTGTGAAAAAAAGAAATTATTATATTTATTAACTCGTTTTTATAAATAGTAGAATTATTGCATAAAAATAAAATTGTACACATGTATTTATTTTATCAACATATTATTTTTATTTATTCATGTATAATTATTTTACAATACATTATTTTTATTTATCCATGAATCGTGTGATTTATCAAACCCCAACCACTTGACGTATACCTTATCCCCCTTCCTACGCAACACTTTTTCCACTAGATACACATCAGGATCAGCGACGCGTTGCAGCTCGTGTTCATAGAATCCTCCGGCGACTGGTTTTCCACAGGAATCGACGAGCAGATATGTCGCGGGATTAGTTGCCTGTACTTTGTCTATCTTGAACACCTCCGTTGTCCAATTCGGCGTATAGCCTTTATTGAAGATGGTTTTAAATTTGCTCACCCGCACAAACTCGCCCAATTTGAATCTCGCTGGAGCAGCGATCTTTATATTGCTGTATACGTTGGCTAGCAGCTTATCAGCGATCACAGGAGTAACATCGCGAGGACACATTTTGATGGTTCTATGTTTTCGTGCGTTATACTCTGCAAGTAGACGCGGTAGCGCATCGGTCCATTTATAGGTTCCATTGAGCGTAAACAGTTTCCACATATTGTTCTTCAAAGTTCGACTGAAACGTTCTACGACGGAGGCCTTCATCACCGAATATGTCGAATAATGATTAATGTTGTGTTTTGTCAAGAGTTTCTGCACATCAGCGTTGTAAAATTCTTTTCCATGATCGGTTTGCAAATTTTTCGGATATCGATCTCTAAATATCTTTGCAAACGCTTTAGTCACCTCAGCACCACTTTTAGTCTTGAGCGGCAACGCCCATGCATACTTGCTCAACACATCGATGACGGTGAGTATGTAGTGGTAACTTTGGTTGAATCGCGAGGACGGACGCATTTCTACAATGTCAGCTTGCCACAGATCATCGTATCCATGCACTATGACGCGCCTCCGTGGGAAGTGTCTTCGAGCTGGAGCATGCAATTCCTCAACAAGTTGTTGCTTCTTGTGGCTGTGGTTTTCTTCTTTACTCTTGGATTTCGATAATGACAACATGTTTGATCGCAGAGGTGTCTTTGACACGAATGGTGCGATAATTATCGTGCACATACATTATGTGCTCCCCGTCGACCCGAGAAAATTCTGAACAAGTTCAACCGTCTCGCATGATTCTCCTTCGCAGCGCTGCTGCGGAATAGAATTCGACGCCTGTAATATCTTTTGAACGCTGTTTTGCAACGTCAGCATATCTCTCTGAAACACGATCAGCTTCCTCTCTAATTCTTCCTGCTGCTCTCTCAAAAGTTTAATGCTCTTTTCCACGTATAATTTATTGACGACATCGGTGTCAGCCCCCGGTTGAGCTACGCGTCGTATCTTGCGTGATTTTGCATCAAAGTCGGCACCGGTTACGCAAAGAGCGTTATCCCGCATATAATTTCGAAGCAAACCGCTCCATTTATAATAGTCCATTCTAGCTGCACCGCTCTTCTCGAGCGATACCCCAAATTTGTTGATCGGCATCTCGATGCATACAGTGCACATCATCGGTGCGGGGTTTAATTTATAATGAGGCCTACCTCGCGGAGTTCCTCGATAATCGATAGAATTTCGTTGTCGTGCGAGTTGTTACCCGCCTGACGCGACGCTTCCAGCAAACGGAATCGGTCCACCAGCTCGTTGGGATCGTCCCAGTGCACGTAATCGATCTTATTATCGTTTACCACCATGACTCGCGGTGTGGTTAGACCTTTCCCTGTCCTACTAACCGATACACGGGGGAGTAGCGGTGCAATTACATGTTTGTACTTGTATCGCTTGTTGCCCAAAATGGGATTTTGAGCGTTATGACCACGTCTGTGAGCATTCGTCGTCAGCAGTATACTTTTATATTTTTGTTTATCGGTATCGGTGTATGTGGTATCGTCGGGAATTCTCTTGAAAATCAGTTCGTAAAGACCAGGTGTTCCTCCGTATCTTACACCATCGATGATTATATTATCATCCTTGTCTATATCAAAAGTTTTATCCCCAAGCATCGTTCCACTATCACCAAAGTATACGCCATACACATAGTCCATGGTCGTATCCTTATCACTAATTAGGATTGCATTCATATATTTTTGTCCCAACGGACCGAAATGGTTGCGAAACGTTTCTTGTCCCTCGGATGTTTGGAGTTGATGTCTAATAGATGCTGCAAACGACTCATCGGGACTAGTTTCGAAAACGTCGTCATCATTGGTCGCGAGCGATTGTACAGGGTGTTAAGAAAATATTGTTCACCGCTTGGAGGGGTGAATCTACACCCCCGGATCGGTGGAGATTTGCAAAAAAAAGTTGCTGCAAAATTGTTTATAACATTGAAAATTAATGTTAAATTTTTTTTTTACATCAACATATTCTGCTCGGTGGAAGGAGCAAAAGTCTGAAAGGAGCCATATGTCGCAAACGAACCGTTTCGTGGGAAAAAATTGTTAAACATTTCGCAACGATTTGAATGTATAGAGTTGCACGTAGATGCTTGGGCCCACTACCACCACTTTGCCGTTTGCCAGTATTTACTACCTGAAGGGTAGTGGCCTGGGGTGGGTAGCTCCTGGGGTCTACGCAGACACAACACGGCGTTTAAAGGGACAGAAGACTGTGCAAGGTGCATTGACCCGGCCAGGCCTGAATTAAGTGGTGTTTTCCCAACAGAAATTCGGAGTTGACTGTAACCAGTTAGAATTTCTACCTATCTTTTGATTTTTTTTTTTTTTTTTTTTTTTATAGAGGGGGAAAATGCATTACGCATACCCAGGCAGGGTTGCCTGGATTATGTGGGACTCGCCGCTGCTAGCGGGATACCCACTAAAAACCCCCTCTTTCTTGGCCTCCTTCGTATGTCTCCCTATGCTGCGGCCGGGACTTCACCTATCTTTTGCACAACAATCGATTCTGCTGATTGACAGGGGGAAAGTTTAAAAGGAACCATATGTCGCAAAGGCACCATTTGGTGGGGAAAAAAATTGACCAAGTTGAATTGTGAAGGTTAGACGATATTAACTTATTAACTTACCAACGTTCTCGATGGTTCACCTCCTGCGTCTTCTTCTCACCCACAGGACACTGCCATCGTTGTTGATGGCGCGTAGCATCCGTGCCTGTCCGGTGGCTTCGATGTGACCCCCGTCATTATCGAGACACTGCTGCAGTCTTGATCGCAAGTTTTGTCGAACTTTTTCAAAAGTGTCCGGCGAATTTTGTATTGTTCGGAACGCTTCTTCTATTCGCTGCTTCAATTGTTCCCGCGTTTCAATTTGTATCCCCGATCTATAAACACGGTCTTTCACGGCTCCCCACATAAAAAAATCCAGGGGATTGAGATCGGGCGAACGTGGTGGCCACAGATGAGGTGCAGGTTCGCGTGCTATCCAGCGTGTGCCAAACATACGTGGCAAGTAAGCCCTGACCGCCAGGGTGAAATGTGCTGGTGCACCATCGTGCATAAAATACAGCGACCGACGTCTGTTTGGTGGAACTGCCTGGCGAAGTTGGCCTAACAATTCTCGTCGCAAAAAGCGCAAATATGTTGCACCGTTTAATCTGGGCAAATAGACAGGGCCAATAATTTGATTGCCCACAATTCCTGCCCACACATTTACTGAAAAACGTCCCTGGTTAAATCGTTGGACGGTTGCGTGGGGATTCGCATAGGCCCACACTCGTGTGTTGTGCCTGTTTTGTAGAGTCGCGCTTGAAAAAGTGCTTTCGTCGGTGAAAAGCACATTTTCTAGGAAGCGGTTATTCTGTCGTAATTTCCGCAGCATCCAACGACAGAAGGTACGCCGAGCAGCGTAATCACCTGGACGGAGTGCTTGGACCCTCTGAATTTTGAAGGGTCGTAGTCCTTCTTCGCGTATGATACGTCGCACCGTCACGTGCGAAATACCTACGCGACGAGCAATGCCCCGGAGGCCCATTAGTGGGAAGGCACGCGCTAACGCGATCACGCGTTCTTCCGTTCTCCAAGGTACGCGAGGTCTACCTGGTCTCGGGTGATTATCGACTCCCACATTAAAATCGGCTACATTCAGCTCCGAAAAACGGTGGTCGAGGCGTTGAAATTCCCGTCGGTACGGGACTCGTATTTCCCGGCCATTGTCCACCAACCATTGTTTATATATTTGCCGGGCTAATGAATAGTCCCTATTCGCTTCGTCAATTGCACGAAGCATTTGGCGAACATTTCCACCACCGTTGCGACCTCTGCCTCTTAACCGTCGCTCCATGACACTCCGGTACCACGGGTAATCACTAAATATTAGCTAATAACTAATAAAAGATAACTATACTAATCACTAAACTAGACTAATACACTATGTAATATATGTTCCGTGTGTGTCCAATACACGCAACCACTACACGCGATGCGACGCGAAACCCGGTGTCTCAGCGATGAAGACTCTGTTTGTTTGATGTTCGCTCCTAAGTGTTTAGGAGGCGACGAAAATCCAACTGATGGTATTTCCTTGGTGTAGGAGGCACCTTGAGCTTTGAAAATTCCTCGGTGGAGAGGGGAGCCCCCTCCTCCTTGAAGAACTAAACGAAGAAAATGCAAACATCTGGTTCCCCAAAAATTAACAGGCACTTCGATCGGCCTGAGCGTCTCGTCCAGGGTGGCGGTTTATGACTGTATTGTTCCGCGAGTACGCGCTGGGGGACGGTGCGCGCGGGACCCAGGTCATCACGTGCGAGCCACGGAGCAATATAAGGATTAACTCAGGGTGAAGAACGTCTAATAATGGTCAATTAGGACGAGCGGTGCGGCGTCGATGAGATTTCGAATGTGTGTGTGAGCAGAGACATATGTATATATTACACGTGACTCAATTTTTTGCGGCAGTATTAGTTACATCGCTTCGTCTGAATTGACCCTAAAGGTGGGATCTCCTAGCAGTGTGCGGTGCCGGTGTAACGGAGAAGCATGCATCTGTTTCTCCTACGCGTCTGACGCGCGTCTGCCTCAGCAGCAGCTTAGGCTACTCTGGACCCAAATGCACTGCGATGAGTGTCTGTTAAGGGGTTATACCTAGTCAGGCGGCCGAAAAGAGGCGAATGTTTGTGAATTTTTTTTTAAAAAGCGGAAGCATATATTTTTACAGAACTTTTTGCACTTAAAAGAACAACATTTAAAGAGCATTTGGTAATTTTTTCGTAGAAAATATTTATGTTCAAAATAAAGTAACAACCGACATCCAAGAAGCCTTTTTAAAAATTTGATTTTGCGGTGGGCACTGCCATTCGGAACCAGATTATTTAAAATTAAAAACCAAAAAAGATTTCGTTAGTATATTAATGTATCTTCCGCCGAATGGGGGGAATTTCCGAAATATTAATTTAAAACAAAATGGCGGCTATTTAAAGTTGAAATCCTGATTCTTTCATGCAAAAATTCACGGGGGAAAAATCAGGATTTCAACTTTAAATAGGCCGCAATTTTGTTTTAAATTAATATTTCGGAAATTCCCTCCATTAGGCGGAAGATACATTAATATACTAACGAAATCTTTTTTGTTTTTGGATTATAAATAATCTGGTTCCGAATGGCAGTGGTCACCGCGAAACCAAATTATTAAAAATGTTTCTTGGATGTCGACTGTCACTTTATTATAAACATAAATATTTTCTACGAAAAAATTACCAAATGCTCTTTAAATGTTGTTCTTTTAAGTGCAGAAAGTTCTGTAAAAATATATACTTCCGCTTTTTAACAAAAAAATTCACAAACATTCGCTTCTGTTTGGTCGCCTGACTAGGTATAACCCCTTAAAGGAATCCGCCGGTCAAAAAAATCGGAAAATTTTTGTTTGCATTTTTGCATTCAACAATAGCTAAAAAATGCTCAGTTAAAATTTTGGATGGAAATTCCTAACGTTACAGATTTTATAGGCATTTCAGGGGAGTCACCAGTGTGACGGCCTTTAAATAGGTGTTTTTTGAAGATGGATTGTGAAGCAGGTATAATAGAGAGAAATCTAATTTTTCTTTTAATTAATAATACATTTATTAATGTAAAGAAAGAATCAATTATTTTTAACCGAATAAACGAATGGAAAATAGGGCACTCACGGGCAAGTCCCCGTCACTATAGACGAACCCGCTCGGCGTCAAACTTTAAGTAGGTTATTTTTCAATACTGATTTTGGCAATCATCGCCCATTTGTTTCTTAACACTGCCAAGCCCGATAACGACACATGCGTAATTAACCTTCCGGTACTCGTGCCTATTTGGGTCCCGCGAGCACTCGCGTCGTGCACTGAGTGCACGGTGACGTATTATTAACCTGCGGGCAGCGTTTTTAGTTGAAAAAACCGGTGTTACCGTGATGTATCGTACCCAGCACCCCTATGTATTTTTCCAGCGGACATTTTTGCATAATGCTACGCACTGGTCAGGTTCAAATTCAGTTTGGAAGTGTTTCTGATTGAATGAAAACGAAAGTATGCCGCGTATCTTGCCAGCGACCGCGCCCGTGTACTCACAAGTACGCGCCTCCAATTGCTTTGGTTATTTTTGGATATGTTTTGGAGGACCGAAAAATAAGATACACGTGTTTTTTTATTTTAGCCTGTTTGCATATTTAGGGGGTGCAACCACCCCTCAAAGGTTTTCAGGTTTTCGCCTCCGTTTGTTCTGTTTTTTTATATGTTTTAGAGGACCGAAGAATAAGATATACGTGCTTTATTATTTTTGCCTGTTTGCATGTTTAGGGGGTGAAACCACCCCTCAAAAGATTTCAGGTGTTCGCCTCCGATTGTGCTGGTTTTTAGGATATGTTTTATGGAATCGAAAAATAAGATACACGTGTTTCTTTATAGCGGCCCGTTTTCATATTTAGGGGGTGAAACCACCCTTCAAAATTCATAAGGGGTACAAAATTTTGTTGAGTCAAATTTCATTTGGAAAAACATATCCAACAACCAAAGCAATCGGAGATGATCACCTGAAAATGTTATAACTTGGGGGAAGCTTTCACTCCCTAAACATGCAAACAGGCCTAAATAAAACGATACCTGTTTCTTAAATTTCTCGGTCCTCTAAATCATACCCAAAAACCCGAACAATCGGAGGCGAACACATGAAAACATTTGAGGGGTGGTTTCACCCCCTGAACATGCAAACAGGCTAAAATAAAAAAACACGTGTATCTTATTTTTCGCTCCTGCAAAACATATCCAAAAACCGGAACAATCGGAGGCGAACACCTGAAATCTTTTGAGGGGTGGTTTCACCCCCTGAACATGCAAACAGGCTAAAATAAAAAAACACGTGTATCTTATTTTTCGGTCCTCTAAAACATATCCAAAAACCAAAGCAATTGGAGGCGTACTTGTGAGTACACGGGCGCGGTCGCTGGCAAGATACGCGGCATACTTTCGTTTTCATTCAATCAGAGACACTTCCAAACTGAATTTGAATCTGACCAGTGCGTAGCATTATGCAAAAATGTCCGCTGGAAGAATACATACGGGTGCTGGGTACAATACATCACGATAAAACGTTTTTTTTTCAGCCAAAAACTGACCTCCGTGCACACGCGCGAGTACCGGAGGGTTAAAGGAAGACTATATTTCCCGAAAATTTTGGTCATTTTCAAATGGCCGTATGTATCTCTGTGAAAAATGGTCGAAAAAAATATTTAAGAAACGCATCTTAACGCTTGAAGTTTCTAGTTTTCGAATCAAGGACTCAATTTTTCATCCATTATGATACTGTTTTAACAAGCTGGAACGCAGGAAACAAAGTTTCAGTAATTTTTGCCTAGCTTGAACGTATGCACGGGCCAAAAACAAATTTCTCCCGTAAATCCAACGAGGAGCTCTTATAGATCAAACATTTCTCTTTACTTTCCGTTTTTGGTTTTGTTGTATGATTTTTGTTGCCCGAGTTATTTGCGATCAAAGCAAAAAATATACTTTTCACTTTGAACACCTATAACTCGTAAACTCGTGATCGTAGATAATTTCTCATGAGTGTTTTGGAAAGCTAGGAAAGTTTCATTTCTGAAGCTTTAGTAGCAAATTTAATGAGATTTTTTTAAATCGCATTAAGGGGTTAGGCCACCTTGGACGGAGCAAAATTGCAGTCATTTTCGGCATTTTTTTTAGGAAGATGATAAAATAAACAGAAAATTTAATATGAAGCCTGTTATTATACAACTCTCGCCGGAAAAAAAACGTATTTTTTTTCTTACAAAATGGCGGCGGTAGAGCCGTGATACGCAAGATCTTGTGGAGCGACGTTTTCCACGGTGTTCAATCTCACGGCTATACCGTTTGACTTAGAACAAAATACCAAAAAGCTTTATTTTCTGCATGCTTAAAACTATGGAAGTACGTAGCGGTTTTGCGATATCTTGAATATGTTCTGTGCAATTGACACTTTTATAAAAAAAAAATGCACTTTTTCTCTCCATGGTCACCATTTCGAGACAAATTAATGTTTCTGGATTTCCCTACGTACTTCCATAGTTTTAGGCATGCAGAAAATAAAGCTTTTTGGTTTTTTGTTCTAAGTCAAACGGTATAGCCGTGAGATTGAACACCGTGGAAAACATCGCTCCACAAGATCTTGCGTATCACGGCTCTATCGCCGCCAGTTTGTAAGAAAAAAAATACGATTTTTTTCCGGCGAGAGTTGTATAATAACAGGCTTCATATTAAATTTTCTGTTTATTTCATTATCTTCCTAAAAAAAATGACGAAAATGACTGCAATTTTGCTCCGTCCAAGGTGGCCTAACCCCTTAAATCCATTCTAAAATGACCCCCAAAATGTCATATTTCCCTTTCTTTAGAAAACATGATGCCACTTGGAGGAAAATCATGGAATCATTCAAGTGTTCACGTTTTTTTGCGAGTTACAACTACCCTTGAACACAGCGCAAAAGGCCGGACCGATCAGATCATTTTTTCCGTATGTCCCCGATAGTCAACCGTGCGATATGGTCTGAAAAATTGACCCATCACCTGTTTTACGTTATGTTTCTCTTCAAAACCATTGTTTTTGTTATCGCAGGTTTTAAACGAGTGTTGCACGTTTTTTCTTTGTTAGTTCAATGTCATTTTAGTGAAAAAGGCCTGTAAAACTCGAGATTGTGCATTTGGGTGGTGATAATGCCAGTTATTAGTCATAAAGTTTTTGCGATTGCGAAGAGTTTGGATAAAAAAAAATTTCTTAAATTTTTAAACCTTTTCTTTTTATTGAAATGACATTGAACTAACAAAAAAGAAACCTGCAACAATCGTTCAAAAGTCACGAGAAGAAGAAAGGGGTTTTGAAAAGACACGTAACGAAAAACAGGTGATCGTTCAATTTTTCAGACCATATCCCATGTTTGATCATCGAGGACATACAGAAAAAATGATCTGATCGGTCCGACCTTTTGCACAGTGTTCAAGGGTGGTTTTAACTCGCAAAAAACGCGAACACTTGAATGATTCCATGATTTTCCTCCAAGTGGCATCATGTTTTCTAAAAACTGGTAAATATGACATTTTGGCGGTCATTTTAGAATGGATTTAATACGATTTAAAACAATCTCATTAAATTGGCAACTGAAACATCGGAAAGGAAACATTCTTAGCTTTCCAAAACTATCATGAAAATTTGTCTACGATCATGAGTTCGCAAGTCATTGGTGTTCAAAGTGAAAAGTACCTTTTTTGCTTTCATCGCGAATAAGTCGGGCAATAAAAATCATAAAACAAAACCAAAAACGGAAAGTGAAGAGAAATGTTTGATCTATAAGAGCTCCTCGTTGGATTTATGGGGGAAAAATTGTTTTGACTCGTGCATACGATCCAGCTAGGCAAAAATTTCTAAAACTTCGTTTAGTGCGCTCCACAGCTTGTTAAAACAGTATCATAATGGATAAAAAAAATTGAGTCCTTGATTCGAAAACTAGAAGCTTCAGGCGTTAAGATGCGTTTCTTAAATATTTTTTTCGACCATTTTTCACAGGGATACATACGGCCATGTGAAAATAATCAAAATTTTCGGGTAATTATAGTGTTCCTTGAATTTTTACGCGGAATGTCGAATCGCTGTCCTATGAGCCACCTTCTCTCGCACCAAATACGTCAGCGCGTGCTTTTGTTATGATTATCAAAAAATTGTTTATATTCGAGAGATAAGGGATCCGCCTTTAATTCGAAGGGAGGACGACGCAGGCGGGAACACGCGCAGTCAGTGGACTACCCATTTTCTCTCCGCGAGGCGTATTGATGTTGGATAATGGTTTTTAATTGCTCTGTTGGTGGCATCTTTCTTACATCTGGCATATTTATGTAGGTAAAAACTGAACCGGCTGATCGGCCAGTGTGCCTCGCCGAGGTTCGCGGTTTATGACCGTATTGTCCCGCGGGTCGGCGGAAGAGAGCGGTACCTACGTACGGGTCCGAAGTCATCGCGCCTACTACCCACCGACGGAGCAATATACGGATTAACTCAGGCCGAATAATACCTAAAATTCTTAAAGACGGCACCGCGTTCTTGATTGCCCTTTTGAAATCTGGCAAACAGATGTTGCCGAAACGTTCTTGGGAATATATGAAATTACCGATCGTAAACAACTAACGAATTTTCTCCTCGGTCGGAAAAATTCATCAGGCTGATCGGTCAGAGCGTCTCGCCCAGGGTGGCGGTTTATGACCGTATTGTTCTGCGAGTACGCGCTGGGCAACGGTGCGCGCGGGTCCCAGGTCAACACATGCAATCCACGGAGCAATGTAAGGATTAACTCAGGCCGAAGAATGTCTAATAATGGTCACAATTCAGACGAGCGATGCGGCGTCGTTGCGATTTCGAATCGGTACATATATATAAATGTGTGTGTGCAGGGACATATGCATATATTACACGTGACTTGATTTTTTGCGGCAGTATTGTTACATCGCTTCGTCTGGATTGACCCTAAAGGTGGGATCTCCTAGCAGTGTGCCGTGCCAGCGTAATGGAGAAGCATGCATCTGTTTCTCCTACGCGTCTGACGCGCGTCTGTCTCAGCAGCAGCTTAGGCTACTCCAGACGCAAATGCACTGCGACGAGTGTCTGTTAAAGGCGGAATCTCCTAGCCTACGTTTGCGTATATGTAATAGGTGGAAAGTTGCCGCCGTTTCAAAGGGATGCAGGTCCGATTGGTCATAATATAATTACATAATCTCTTCCATACAAGCCACCTTCTCTCGCACCGAACACGTCAGCGCGTGCTTTTGTTTTGATATTCGGAAACGTGTTTATATTCGAGAGATAGGGGATCCGTCTTCAATTCGAAGGGAGGACGACGCACAGTGGTCCCAAATCGCCAAAAGTTGGCCAAAATTCAATTTTCAAAGTATATAGCAGCTTTTTGCTATTATAGCAGATTTGCTGTATATATATATCAGTGCATCAAATGCCGCTTGAATTTCTTAAATACATTGATTGGTTATTGAGATATAGGCCGTCAAAGCTGACGAAATTTTATGCTCCTTAATGTCTTGAAAATGGGAGCATGTTTAACGTGCCAAAAAAAGTTTATCCGAAAAGATTCATATGTGAAACTGTCACGTCCCGGGTTGGGGTCTTAGGGGAATGACATTGTTGGGGTAGATTAAGAGGAGGTTTTGGCACGAAAGTAAATTTCGCAGCACAAAATTGGGTAAGAGTCTCGGCACGAAAGTTGATTTCGCGTCACAAAACGACCAGGGAAGGTTTCAAATGATTGTCGCGTATTTGAGAGACACCCGTTAGGACACTAATAGTTTTAGACAAGAAATACGTTTAGACGTGTGGTTTCAGGAAAGTCATATGAAAGAAAAGTATTGTAAACATAACAAGAACTCTCGTGTTCACGAGACGAGATCAGCTTGTTATGGATTGGAATCTTTACTATTGTAGGATCGACGCAATAATTCGAAGCGTGGTTTGTAAATAAGAACGTTTGTTTCTTTTTGGTATCGCTTTCGTCGTGTACCGTCGAATGGGGTAACTTTGACCACTGGGGTAACTTTGACCACAAAACTATATTTTAAAACCAATTCCTTTAGCGTCTATTGTATAACAGATATTATTCTCTGACAAAGTGCCTTGAGTAGCTTTAATTACCTACTTCAAGATGTAGTTGTTTAGGAGGGAGAATAACCTTTACTGAAAATTAGATAAATGTTAAAGTGTGATACTGCGAGTTGAGGAAGAATTGGTACGTGAAAAACTTCTACCGGACAGACAACTACGGATGGAATTATAAGTCTGAACCTATTTTATAAGTATGTAGAGTACATTTAAACTCATTTTAAAAGAAAAAGAAAAATCTTCTTGTTAAACTGAAGTTCTAGGAGCTCCTGATGCCGGGGGAGTTCATTTTACTCTACTTTTGGGGTAACTTTGACCGCCGGGGTAACTTTGACCACTATTATTTCTTGGCATGAAATTGCTATCCGTTTCCTGTTTATAAGCATCGGCCCATTCTGATGCGATTCGATATGTTTAGCCGTTCTCAGCAAACGTGTCTTTGGTTACTTTGTTGCCAAATGTGAGGGTAATGGCGACTACATACTCGTAGAGATGCATCTCCGTGGAGACGATTGTTAGGAATGAATGTGTGAACCAAGTGAATGAAAACCTAAATGTACGAATTACGAATATTAATATTCGAATTGCGTCCCTGAACAGGGATAAATAAAATTCGTAAGAACTGCTGGAAAAAGTTCGTTTTTCTGGCCACTAAAGGATGACATTGACGCACTGGCACATGAAAATATAATTAGATTACTTCCGGAACCTAACATTGATCGAAGAGAAAGGTTACATTTTGCGGTGGATTTCTCAGGATTAAATCTACATTAATGTTTTGCGTTTTTACGTTTCATTTTTCATTCTTTCACTTGTAAATCCGAAATAAATATTAAATTTTTGTACAAATGGTTATATTATCCTTTTACCTCTTCTTTAGCATTAATTAGGTTTGTAAAAGTTATAACAGTGTCAATAATACTCATAAAAAGAAGCACTTAAACAATGTGGTCAAAGTTACCCCGGCGGGGGTAACTTTGACCACCTTTACCTGTCATTTTTTTAAGGGGGTTTGACTTGGTTTTTTTGTTCTTTAAAAATGTCATCCTCATCGACTTGAAATGACCTGTCTCAGTGTTTTTTCCCTATTATAAAATTTGGATTAATTTGGAAGTTACAAGGAAGAAAAGGAGAAATATTTACCAAAGGTGGTCAAAGTTACCCCATTCGACGGTACCGTTATGCACATGTGATTAGAATGTTGTAATAGTGATACTCATGAATATTAACAATGAGCATGCAATACAAAATAAAACAATAATCTTTAGCGATAAGCAAATAATACACAATAGGCCAATAGGCTTTAGCAATAAGCAAGTAATAGAAAATAAACCAATAATCTTTAGCGATAAGCAAATAATACACAATAGGCCAATAGGCTTTAGCAATAAGCAAGTAATAGAAAATAAACCAATAAGCTTTAACGATATTAAACGATATGAGTGGTTAGTTAGATAAAGTAAATGATTCGCGATAAACGTTAGTAATATAAATGAATATGATGTACAATGTTTATAATATGGTAATAATAACGACTTACAATAAGTGGTGTAGAATGGCTATCCCTGTTGGAGGAGTCGCACTGATTTTATGAATATAATTCGAAGATTTGTAGTAACACTGTTTCAAAGATCGTATTCGCGAGGATTATATTGACACTGTTACAAAAATGGTAATGAGCTCCGGCCTCTGTGGACCTTATACTTATAGCCGAGATTGGAATGTCAGGTATGAGGGGTGAGCGCGGTAATTCGCCATGGCACGTACGCCAAACATGCGTCGCGGTAAATAACACGTGTCGATGACTAAGGCGCAAAATATGCGTCGCAATAGCATTTCTGGGGTTTTTATATGGGGTTTTTGAAAGGGAATACTCAACCCGGCGGATTTGGAGTAGTTGGATGGGTAAAGGGGTAAGAGTGGAGTCAAATTAAAGGTCGTAGAGAGGGGGTGAGACGTGGTCTCGAATTAGTAAGTTTTGGGGCGAGGGATTCGTTTAGATTGAAAGAGAGGGAGGAAATCGTGCCTCGTAGGCCGAAGAAGGGGAGGGGATTTCTTGATTGACCGTTTCGAGGTGGGGACCACTAAGGTACATCGTCCAAACGATCAGTTGGGTGAGGGAGAGGGGTATGACTCGAGATTGAGGGTTTTTGATGAAGTTGTGGATTGATTTACGAGGATGGTGAAATAATACCGCGCGAAAAATAGTGGGACGTCACAAAACAGTTTACCATTAAAGTAGGTGCTATAAACATAAACTGTCCACATGACCAAATTAAATATCTTTGAATTTACCCTTGTAATTCCCTTCTCAATGTGTCATAAATCTAAGCCATGTTTTAATAAAACGGAAAAAAAACAAAGATGAGTGTCACTGAGTGTCACTCTGTAACAAGTTTCTTGATATAGAGTAACATGTCAGGTATGATATCCAATTGCGAAATTTTGCGGTTTTTTTAGATGTTTAAATTTAAAGTGCCAAGTAGGGGTATCAACGCTGTCTACACTTTGTCCCACCATAGCGTATTGATGATATCTCTGCAAAATTTAATATATTTGTAAAAAATGTAATATGAGATAAAAAATTTATCGAAAACACTAGTGTGATCTTACTTCATAATGGGTCCAAGATTATAACTTGACAATGTTTCGGTTTGAAGCGACCAGTTCAATACAGGAAGACCACTTCCAAAGATCTGTTTTTTCAATGATTCAAATAAAACTAACTCACTATTAGCCAATGATAGATTGTTGTTCATGGTATACCGGGTTATATGGAAGGACCGAGTGGAAGAGAACGACTGTTTATATTAAAGTCTCGAAGGAAACATGGATTGTATAAACACTGTATCGATAAGGAGCAAGAATGGACTTCGGAACCAAGGGGAAAATGTTCAGTCGTTCGTTAACGTGCCAACGAAAACCTTCTGTGTAAAAGCGAAAACCTTATGCGGTTAAATAAAAACCTCCTGTGAAAAAGTGAAGACCTGTCTAAAAGTGAAAATCAGATTTATCGAAATAAAATATCGACTACATACGTAAGTACCTCTCGTCTATTTGACGTAATAGATGAAGTTAATAGAATATTAGCATATGATACTACAAATTAGTATTATTATTTATTAATTTATTATACAAATAGATATATAATGAACCAAATGAAAAGATCAGAGTTGCATAATATTATGCAGAGAAGCAAAGAACGATTAAGAAGCGCAAAACAATCAGAGGTTTTAAACAAAAATTAAATTTTTTCAATCGATATTTCCAAAAATGGGAGAAGAGTAATCGGAAAAATAACCACTTTATTCAAGCAAATTTAAATTGGTTGAACGAAACAATAATTTTTGATTTTGAAAACTTGGAAAATATTCCAAGTACTTCAAGTAGGTGTATTATCATATATTCTTCAGTTGTATGCAAAGTAATTAAGAAATGACATAAAACTATTTTCTATGAACTATTAATTTATGGTTGATAGTATTAATTGTCTTAAAAATTTTGAAGTTCAGATTCGTAATCAGGGACCCGAGAAACATCAGGATACCAATTTTCGTGCAGATCTATCGATTTTTAATATGCACGCTCGCCATATTGGATTCGCCATTTTTTTTTTTTTAAATTTGAAGTTCAGATTCGTAATCAGGGACCCCAAAAACCCCCGAGCACCGATTTCTGACTAAATTGAAATACGTTCTGATGGGTTTGCCGCTTTTTAACGATTTGTGACCACTGCGCCACGCGCAGTCAGTGGACTACCCCTTTTCTTTCTGTGTCTCTCCGCGAGGCATAGGGAAGAGTGCGGTAAACACGAACCCGGGGTAATCGCGAACGCGATGGTTTCGGCGTTTTAATAAATGAAAACTAATGTTCCCTCTCCACTAGCTAATAGTTTGGGTCATATCCAACGCCGGGCAGAAAGTTATAAATACAGAACGTTCATGCTATTCAAGATGAACACAATTTATTATTTTCATCACGTTACAAGTAATATTTTGTCCATTTTCAATTGCATGTAATTACTATTGAATTAATGACACAATTGGGATTTTTTTAAGTTTAAATAAAGCACTTTTTTACCAACATTTTGGGACCAAGGCGTTGCTTGAATCATGATTGTAACCTCTGAAATAAATTTTTTTTTTCCTGATATCGCGGGGCATTGACGAACAAATCGGTTGGGGTAATCCCGAACGTTCGAGATTACCCCTCGACAATACCAATACCCCTTTTCTTTTTTTGCTTAACTTTAATATTGAATTAATCATTTTACATGCCGCGAAATTACGAACGAAAAAGGAAAACAACGTATAGGTACCGCAGATACAGTGGCGGACGAAAGAAAGTTTACTCCTTTTAAAATCGCATAACTTTTTTAGAATTGGTCCAAACGACTTGAGTTTTCTTGAGAAGCTAGAAGGATTAAGTCGTTTGCCAAGTGACGTGTTTTGTCGTTTTGAAAAAAAAATTGCAATTGGTCGGAATACCGACAATAATAGTAAAGGTCGTTTTTTTAAACAGCTGATTTCGGGAATTGCGCGATTTTCGACCTTATTCTGCGATCTTTAAGCGTTTGTAGCTCAGAGCAACGTTAACCGATTTTGATGAAATTTTCAGCATGTATAAAACTTACTTAAATCTACAAAGGGGATTTTTGAATTTTCATTACAGGCCCAGAAAAAAAGTTTAAACAACGGCCTTTACTATTTGTTTTCGATATTCCGACAAATTGCAATTTTTTTCTATCGTACGTTGATACGTATCGTAAGTTGAATTTTTGTTGCAAAATAAAGCTTGGAGGTTCTTGGAGAAAGGCCCGGTGTATTTTCCTGCGATAAATAGCGATCTTATGAGTTATTGTCATTTCTTTGCCGTCCGCACTGTTTATGGACGGGTACATTTATGGCATAGGATCGGAATATCGTGTTGATGCAGATGATGAAGAAGAACAAGAAGAAGAAAAAACATTAGAAGAATATTATAATTAATTCATTACAATATAATATTATAATTAATTATTATTATATTTTAATTTATTAATTACATTATTCTTCTTGGAAATGATGTTAATAACCTGTACCTAAGTATAAAAATGTAAAATGCATTCTACTTCATACTTATTAATTAATTAATTATATAATTATTATATAATTAACTATAATATTCTTCTCCGTGCGATATGTTCATGTATTTTAAATTTATATACTTATAGTTAATTATCATTATTTTTATATTCAATATTTAACATTAAAACAGTACATTATTATCATTTTAGAGTCATGGTATTGAAATTTATTGCAACAATTTATCTTAGATTCATAAATATTACTTTTGCCCAGCATTCCCTATAAACACGCCACTGTGGCGGCAGTCGGGTAATCACGAACACCAAGGGTTTTGCTTTTTCACTATGAAGTTGATTTTTATTATAATTTTTTCAAAAATTCATCACAGTACTTTGTAGATGAATAGTTTATGTATGTTTGTAAATAATAAACAAATTCATTTCTCACACAGTTTTCGTTTTGCTTGCTTTTTGGCTTAGGTGTTCGAAATTACCCCACTCTCCCTTATTGATGTTGGATAATACTTTTTAATTGCTCTGTTGGTGGCATCTTTCTTACATCTGGCATATTTGGGTAAAAACTGAACCGGCTGATCGGCCAGAACGTCTATCCCGGGGCGGTTTATGATCGTATTGTTCTGCTTGACTAAATGTTTTTGGCCTGGTACCTTCGCTGAGTGTTTTGGGTATTTCCCGTGTAATCCTTAATCTTCGCGCGTTTATATCTTTTAACGGGGGTCTTCGCGCGAGGGCGCTGCTCGTGGGCGGTGCACTCGTTGGGTGATGGTTGGTCAAGGGTGTGTCTTTTGTCCTTTCGACGGTGTGTCAGATTTGGGCCTGCGTTTTCGCGTTCTTGCTTGACTAGCATCTTTTATGATTCTATTTGATGCCAGATGTTGGTTGATGCCGCGGGCTCAGAGCGCGGCGGAAATTCCAATTATTTTTTACAACCTGTGATTTAGAATTTTTCGATGCCAAATTTCTCCATTCGTTTATGGCAGGCAATTGCTTTTTTTCGAAGCGTTCGCCGGGGAGCTTTTGTCCACCGAATGTCAAACAGGGACAATCGACATCCTGCCGGTTTTGGTAGGGGTTTCGACTTTCTTCGACCAAAAGACACACCCTTGACCAACCATCACCCAACGAGTGCACCGCCCACGAGCAGCGCCCTCGCGCGAAGACCCCCGTTAAAAGATATAAACGCGCGAAGATTAAGGATTACACGGGAAATACCCAAAACACTCAGCGAAGGTACCAGGCCAAAAACATTTAGTCAAGCAGAACAATACGATCATAAACCGCCCCGGGATAGACGTTCTGGCCGATCAGCCGGTTCAGTTTTTACCCAAATATGCCAGATGTAAGAAAGATGCCACCAACAGAGCAATTAAAAAGTATTATCCAACATCAATAAGGGAGAGTGGGGTAATTTCGAACACCTAAGCCAAAAAGCAAGCAAAACGAAAACTGTGTGAGAAATGAATTTGTTTATTATTTACAAACATACATAAACTATTCATCTACAAAGTACTGTGATGAATTTTTGAAAAAATTATAATAAAAATCAACTTCATAGTGAAAAAGCAAAACCCTTGGTGTTCGTGATTACCCGACTGCCGCCACAGTGGCGTGTTTATAGGGAATGCTGGGCAAAAGTAATATTTATGAATCTAAGATAAATTGTTGCAATAAATTTCAATACCATGACTCTAAAATGATAATAATGTACTGTTTTAATGTTAAATATTGAATATAAAAATAATGATAATTAACTATAAGTATATAAATTTAAAATACATGAACATATCGCACGGAGAAGAATATTATAGTTAATTATATAATAATTATATAATTAATTAATTAATAAGTATGAAGTAGAATGCATTTTACATTTTTATACTTAGGTACAGGTTATTAACATCATTTCCAAGAAGAATAATGTAATTAATAAATTAAAATATAATAATAATTAATTATAATATTATATTGTAATGAATTAATTATAATATTCTTCTAATGTTTTTTCTTCTTCTTGTTCTTCTTCATCATCTGCATCAACACGATATTCCGATCCTATGCCATAAATGTACCCGTCCATAAACAGTGCGGACGGCAAAGAAATGACAATAACTCATAAGATCGCTATTTATCGCAGGAAAATACACCGGGCCTTTCTCCAAGAACCTCCAAGCTTTATTTTGCAACAAAAATTCAACTTACGATACGTATCAACGTACGATAGAAAAAAATTGCAATTTGTCGGAATATCGAAAACAAATAGTAAAGGCCGTTGTTTAAACTTTTTTTCTGGGCCTGTAATGAAAATTCAAAAATCCCCTTTGTAGATTTAAGTAAGTTTTATACATGCTGAAAATTTCATCAAAATCGGTTAACGTTGCTCTGAGCTACAAACGCTTAAAGATCGCAGAATAAGGTCGAAAATCGCGCAATTCCCGAAATCAGCTGTTTAAAAAAACGACCTTTACTATTATTGTCGGTATTCCGACCAATTGCAATTTTTTTTTCAAAACGACAAAACACGTCACTTGGCAAACGACTTAATCCTTCTAGCTTCTCAAGAAAACTCAAGTCGTTTGGACCAATTCTAAAAAAGTTATGCGATTTTAAAAGGAGTAAACTTTCTTTCGTCCGCCACTGTATCTGCGGTACCTATACGTTGTTTTCCTTTTTCGTTCGTAATTTCGCGGCATGTAAAATGATTAATTCAATATTAAAGTTAAGCAAAAAAAGAAAAGGGGTATTGGTATTGTCGAGGGGTAATCTCGAACGTTCGGGATTACCCCAACCGATTTGTTCGTCAATGCCCCGCGATATCAGGAAAAAAAAAATTTATTTCAGAGGTTACAATCATGATTCAAGCAACGCCTTGGTCCCAAAATGTTGGTAAAAAAGTGCTTTATTTAAACTTAAAAAAATCCCAATTGTGTCATTAATTCAATAGTAATTACATGCAATTGAAAATGGACAAAATATTACTTGTAACGTGATGAAAATAATAAATTGTGTTCATCTTGAATAGCATGAACGTTCTGTATTTATAACTTTCTGCCCGGCGTTGGATATGACCCAAACTATTAGCTAGTGGAGAGGGAACATTAGTTTTCATTTATTAAAACGCCGAAACCATCGCGTTCGCGATTACCCCGGGTTCGTGTTTACCGCACTCTTCCCTATGCCTCGCGGAGAGACACAGAAAGAAAAGGGGTAGTCCACTGACTGCGCGTGGCGCAGTGGTCACAAATCGTTAAAAAGCGGCAAACCCATCAGAACGTATTTCAATTTAGTCAGAAATCGGTGCTCGGGGGTTTTTGGGGTCCCTGATTACGAATCTGAACTTCAAATTTAAAAAAAAAAAAATGGCGAATCCAATATGGCGAGCGTGCATATTAAAAATCGATAGATCTGCACGAAAATTGGTATCCTGATGTTTCTCGGGTCCCTGATTACGAATCTGAACTTCAAAATTTTTAAGACAATTAATACTATCAACCATAAATTAATAGTTCATAGAAAATAGTTTTATGTCATTTCTTAATTACTTTGCATACAACTGAAGAATATATGATAATACACCTACTTGAAGTACTTGGAATATTTTCCAAGTTTTCAAAATCAAAAATTATTGTTTCGTTCAACCAATTTAAATTTGCTTGAATAAAGTGGTTATTTTTCCGATTACTCTTCTCCCATTTTTGGAAATATCGATTGAAAAAATTTAATTTTTGTTTAAAACCTCTGATTGTTTTGCGCTTCTTAATCGTTCTTTGCTTCTCTGCATAATATTATGCAACTCTGATCTTTTCATTTGGTTCATTATATATCTATTTGTATAATAAATTAATAAATAATAATACTAATTTGTAGTATCATATGCTAATATTCTATTAACTTCATCTATTACGTCAAATAGACGAGAGGTACTTACGTATGTAGTCGATATTTTATTTCGATAAATCTGATTTTCACTTTTAGACAGGTCTTCACTTTTTCACAGGAGGTTTTTATTTAACCGCATAAGGTTTTCGCTTTTACACAGAAGGTTTTCGTTGGCACGTTAACGAACGACTGAACATTTTCCCCTTGGTTCCGAAGTCCATTCTTGCTCCTTATCGATACAGTGTTTATACAATCCATGTTTCCTTCGAGACTTTAATATAAACAGTCGTTCTCTTCCACTCGGTCCTTCCATATAACCCGGTATACCATGAACAACAATCTATCATTGGCTAATAGTGAGTTAGTTTTATTTGAATCATTGAAAAAACAGATCTTTGGAAGTGGTCTTCCTGTATTGAACTGGTCGCTTCAAACCGAAACATTGTCAAGTTATAATCTTGGACCCATTATGAAGTAAGATCACACTAGTGTTTTCGATAAATTTTTTATCTCATATTACATTTTTTACAAATATATTAAATTTTGCAGAGATATCATCAATACGCTATGGTGGGACAAAGTGTAGACAGCGTTGATACCCCTACTTGGCACTTTAAATTTAAACATCTAAAAAAACCGCAAAATTTCGCAATTGGATATCATACCTGACATGTTACTCTATATCAAGAAACTTGTTACAGAGTGACACTCAGTGACACTCATCTTTGTTTTTTTTCCGTTTTATTAAAACATGGCTTAGATTTATGACACATTGAGAAGGGAATTACAAGGGTAAATTCAAAGATATTTAATTTGGTCATGTGGACAGTTTATGTTTATAGCACCTACTTTAATGGTAAACTGTTTTGTGACGTCCCACTATTTTTCGCGCGGTATTATTTCACCATCCTCGTAAATCAATCCACAACTTCATCAAAAACCCTCAATCTCGAGTCATACCCCTCTCCCTCACCCAACTGATCGTTTGGACGATGTACCTTAGTGGTCCCCACCTCGAAACGGTCAATCAAGAAATCCCCTCCCCTTCTTCGGCCTACGAGGCACGATTTCCTCCCTCTCTTTCAATCTAAACGAATCCCTCGCCCCAAAACTTACTAATTCGAGACCACGTCTCACCCCCTCTCTACGACCTTTAATTTGACTCCACTCTTACCCCTTTACCCATCCAACTACTCCAAATCCGCCGGGTTGAGTATTCCCTTTCAAAAACCCCATATAAAAACCCCAGAAATGCTATTGCGACGCATATTTTGCGCCTTAGTCATCGACACGTGTTATTTACCGCGACGCATGTTTGGCGTACGTGCCATGGCGAATTACCGCGCTCACCCCTCATACCTGACATTCCAATCTCGGCTATAAGTATAAGGTCCACAGAGGCCGGAGCTCATTACCATTTTTGTAACAGTGTCAATATAATCCTCGCGAATACGATCTTTGAAACAGTGTTACTACAAATCTTCGAATTATATTCATAAAATCAGTGCGACTCCTCCAACAGGGATAGCCATTCTACACCACTTATTGTAAGTCGTTATTATTACCATATTATAAACATTGTACATCATATTCATTTATATTACTAACGTTTATCGCGAATCATTTACTTTATCTAACTAACCACTCATATCGTTTAATATCGTTAAAGCTTATTGGTTTATTTTCTATTACTTGCTTATTGCTAAAGCCTATTGGCCTATTGTGTATTATTTGCTTATCGCTAAAGATTATTGGTTTATTTTCTATTACTTGCTTATTGCTAAAGCCTATTGGCCTATTGTGTATTATTTGCTTATCGCTAAAGATTATTGTTTTATTTTGTATTGCATGCTCATTGTTAATATTCATGAGTATCACTATTACAACATTCTAATCACATGTGCATAACGGTACCGTCGAATGGGGTAACTTTGACCACCTTTGGTAAATATTTCTCCTTTTCTTCCTTGTAACTTCCAAATTAATCCAAATTTTATAATAGGGAAAAAACACTGAGACAGGTCATTTCAAGTCGATGAGGATGACATTTTTAAAGAACAAAAAAACCAAGTCAAACCCCCTTAAAAAAATGACAGGTAAAGGTGGTCAAAGTTACCCCCGCCGGGGTAACTTTGACCACATTGTTTAAGTGCTTCTTTTTATGAGTATTATTGACACTGTTATAACTTTTACAAACCTAATTAATGCTAAAGAAGAGGTAAAAGGATAATATAACCATTTGTACAAAAATTTAATATTTATTTCGGATTTACAAGTGAAAGAATGAAAAATGAAACGTAAAAACGCAAAACATTAATGTAGATTTAATCCTGAGAAATCCACCGCAAAATGTAACCTTTCTCTTCGATCAATGTTAGGTTCCGGAAGTAATCTAATTATATTTTCATGTGCCAGTGCGTCAATGTCATCCTTTAGTGGCCAGAAAAACGAACTTTTTCCAGCAGTTCTTACGAATTTTATTTATCCCTGTTCAGGGACGCAATTCGAATATTAATATTCGTAATTCGTACATTTAGGTTTTCATTCACTTGGTTCACACATTCATTCCTAACAATCGTCTCCACGGAGATGCATCTCTACGAGTATGTAGTCGCCATTACCCTCACATTTGGCAACAAAGTAACCAAAGACACGTTTGCTGAGAACGGCTAAACATATCGAATCGCATCAGAATGGGCCGATGCTTATAAACAGGAAACGGATAGCAATTTCATGCCAAGAAATAATAGTGGTCAAAGTTACCCCGGCGGTCAAAGTTACCCCAAAAGTAGAGTAAAATGAACTCCCCCGGCATCAGGAGCTCCTAGAACTTCAGTTTAACAAGAAGATTTTTCTTTTTCTTTTAAAATGAGTTTAAATGTACTCTACATACTTATAAAATAGGTTCAGACTTATAATTCCATCCGTAGTTGTCTGTCCGGTAGAAGTTTTTCACGTACCAATTCTTCCTCAACTCGCAGTATCACACTTTAACATTTATCTAATTTTCAGTAAAGGTTATTCTCCCTCCTAAACAACTACATCTTGAAGTAGGTAATTAAAGCTACTCAAGGCACTTTGTCAGAGAATAATATCTGTTATACAATAGACGCTAAAGGAATTGGTTTTAAAATATAGTTTTGTGGTCAAAGTTACCCCAGTGGTCAAAGTTACCCCATTCGACGGTACACGACGAAAGCGATACCAAAAAGAAACAAACGTTCTTATTTACAAACCACGCTTCGAATTATTGCGTCGATCCTACAATAGTAAAGATTCCAATCCATAACAAGCTGATCTCGTCTCGTGAACACGAGAGTTCTTGTTATGTTTACAATACTTTTCTTTCATATGACTTTCCTGAAACCACACGTCTAAACGTATTTCTTGTCTAAAACTATTAGTGTCCTAACGGGTGTCTCTCAAATACGCGACAATCATTTGAAACCTTCCCTGGTCGTTTTGTGACGCGAAATCAACTTTCGTGCCGAGACTCTTACCCAATTTTGTGCTGCGAAATTTACTTTCGTGCCAAAACCTCCTCTTAATCTACCCCAACAATGTCATTCCCCTAAGACCCCAACCCGGGACGTGACAGTTTCACATATGAATCTTTTCGGATAAACTTTTTTTGGCACGTTAAACATGCTCCCATTTTCAAGACATTAAGGAGCATAAAATTTCGTCAGCTTTGACGGCCTATATCTCAATAACCAATCAATGTATTTAAGAAATTCAAGCGGCATTTGATGCACTGATATATATATACAGCAAATCTGCTATAATAGCAAAAAGCTGCTATATACTTTGAAAATTGAATTTTGGCCAACTTTTGGCGATTTGGGACCACTGTGCGTCGTCCTCCCTTCGAATTGAAGACGGATCCCCTATCTCTCGAATATAAACACGTTTCCGAATATCAAAACAAAAGCACGCGCTGACGTGTTCGGTGCGAGAGAAGGTGGCTTGTATGGAAGAGATTATGTAATTATATTATGACCAATCGGACCTGCATCCCTTTGAAACGGCGGCAACTTTCCACCTATTACATATACGCAAACGTAGGCTAGGAGATTCCGCCTTTAACAGACACTCGTCGCAGTGCATTTGCGTCTGGAGTAGCCTAAGCTGCTGCTGAGGCAGACGCGCGTCAGACGCGTAGGAGAAACAGATGCATGCTTCTCCATTACGCTGGCACGGCACACTGCTAGGAGATCCCACCTTTAGGGTCAATTCAGACGAAGCGATGTAACAATACAGCCGCAAAAAATCAAGTCACGTGTAATATATGCATATGTCCCTGCACACACACATTTATATATATGTACCGATTCGAAATCGCAACGACGCCGCATCGCTCGTCTGAATTGTGACCATTATTAGACATTCTTCGGCCTGAGTTAATCCTTACATTGCTCCGTGGATTGCATGTGTTGACCTGGGACCCGCGCGCACCGTTGCCCAGCGCGTACTCGCAGAACAATACGGTCATAAACCGCCACCCTGGGCGAGACGCTCTGACCGATCAGCCTGATGAATTTTTCCGACCGAGGAGAAAATTCGTTAGTTGTTTACGATCGGTAATTTCATATATTCCCAAGAACGTTTCGGCAACATCTGTTTGCCAGATTTCAAAAGGGCAATCAAGAACGCGGTGCCGTCTTTAAGAATTTTAGGTATTATTCGGCCTGAGTTAATCCGTATATTGCTCCGTCGGTGGGTAGTAGGCGCGATGACTTCGGACCCGTACGTAGGTACCGCTCTCTTCCGCCGACCCGCGGGACAATACGGTCATAAACCGCGAACCTCGGCGAGGCACACTGGCCGATCAGCCGGTTCAGTTTTTACCTACATAAATATGCCAGATGTAAGAAAGATGCCACCAACAGAGCAATTAAAAACCATTATCCAACATCAATACGCCTCGCGGAGAGAAAATGGGTAGTCCACTGACTGCGCGTGTTCCCGCCTGCGTCGTCCTCCCTTCGAATTAAAGGCGGATCCCTTATCTCTCGAATATAAACAATTTTTTGATAATCATAACAAAAGCACGCGCTGACGTATTTGGTGCGAGAGAAGGTGGCTCATAGGACAGCGATTCGACATTCCGCGTAAAAATTCAAGGAACACTATAATTACCCGAAAATTTTGATTATTTTCACATGGCCGTATGTATCCCTGTGAAAAATGGTCGAAAAAAATATTTAAGAAACGCATCTTAACGCCTGAAGCTTCTAGTTTTCGAATCAAGGACTCAATTTTTTTTATCCATTATGATACTGTTTTAACAAGCTGTGGAGCGCACTAAACGAAGTTTTAGAAATTTTTGCCTAGCTGGATCGTATGCACGAGTCAAAACAATTTTTCCCCCATAAATCCAACGAGGAGCTCTTATAGATCAAACATTTCTCTTCACTTTCCGTTTTTGGTTTTGTTTTATGATTTTTATTGCCCGACTTATTCGCGATGAAAGCAAAAAAGGTACTTTTCACTTTGAACACCAATGACTTGCGAACTCATGATCGTAGACAAATTTTCATGATAGTTTTGGAAAGCTAAGAATGTTTCCTTTCCGATGTTTCAGTTGCCAATTTAATGAGATTGTTTTAAATCGTATTAAATCCATTCTAAAATGACCGCCAAAATGTCATATTTACCAGTTTTTAGAAAACATGATGCCACTTGGAGGAAAATCATGGAATCATTCAAGTGTTCGCGTTTTTTGCGAGTTAAAACCACCCTTGAACACTGTGCAAAAGGTCGGACCGATCAGATCATTTTTTCTGTATGTCCTCGATGATCAAACATGGGATATGGTCTGAAAAATTGAACGATCACCTGTTTTTCGTTACGTGTCTTTTCAAAACCCCTTTCTTCTTCTCGTGACTTTTGAACGATTGTTGCAGGTTTCTTTTTTGTTAGTTCAATGTCATTTCAATAAAAAGAAAAGGTTTAAAAATTTAAGAAATTTTTTTTTATCCAAACTCTTCGCAATCGCAAAAACTTTATGACTAATAACTGGCATTATCACCACCCAAATGCACAATCTCGAGTTTTACAGGCCTTTTTCACTAAAATGACATTGAACTAACAAAGAAAAAACGTGCAACACTCGTTTAAAACCTGCGATAACAAAAACAATGGTTTTGAAGAGAAACATAACGTAAAACAGGTGATGGGTCAATTTTTCAGACCATATCGCACGGTTGACTATCGGGGACATACGGAAAAAATGATCTGATCGGTCCGGCCTTTTGCGCTGTGTTCAAGGGTAGTTGTAACTCGCAAAAAAACGTGAACACTTGAATGATTCCATGATTTTCCTCCAAGTGGCATCATGTTTTCTAAAGAAAGGGAAATATGACATTTTGGGGGTCATTTTAGAATGGATTTAAGGGGTTAGGCCACCTTGGACGGAGCAAAATTGCAGTCATTTTCGTCATTTTTTTTAGGAAGATAATGAAATAAACAGAAAATTTAATATGAAGCCTGTTATTATACAACTCTCGCCGGAAAAAAATCGTATTTTTTTCTTACAAACTGGCGGCGATAGAGCCGTGATACGCAAGATCTTGTGGAGCGATGTTTTCCACGGTGTTCAATCTCACGGCTATACCGTTTGACTTAGAACAAAAAACCAAAAAGCTTTATTTTCTGCATGCCTAAAACTATGGAAGTACGTAGGGAAATCCAGAAACATTAATTTGTCTCGAAATGGTGACCATGGAGAGAAAAAGTGCATTTTTTTTTTATAAAAGTGTCAATTGCACAGAACATATTCAAGATATCGCAAAACCGCTACGTACTTCCATAGTTTTAAGCATGCAGAAAATAAAGCTTTTTGGTATTTTGTTCTAAGTCAAACGGTATAGCCGTGAGATTGAACACCGTGGAAAACGTCGCTCCACAAGATCTTGCGTATCACGGCTCTACCGCCGCCATTTTGTAAGAAAAAAAATACGTTTTTTTTCCGGCGAGAGTTGTATAATAACAGGCTTCATATTAAATTTTCTGTTTATTTTATCATCTTCCTAAAAAAAATGCCGAAAATGACTGCAATTTTGCTCCGTCCAAGGTGGCCTAACCCCTTAATGCGATTTAAAAAAATCTCATTAAATTTGCTACTAAAGCTTCAGAAATGAAACTTTCCTAGCTTTCCAAAACACTCATGAGAAATTATCTACGATCACGAGTTTACGAGTTATAGGTGTTCAAAGTGAAAAGTATATTTTTTGCTTTGATCGCAAATAACTCGGGCAACAAAAATCATACAACAAAACCAAAAACGGAAAGTAAAGAGAAATGTTTGATCTATAAGAGCTCCTCGTTGGATTTACGGGAGAAATTTGTTTTTGGCCCGTGCATACGTTCAAGCTAGGCAAAAATTACTGAAACTTTGTTTCCTGCGTTCCAGCTTGTTAAAACAGTATCATAATGGATGAAAAATTGAGTCCTTGATTCGAAAACTAGAAACTTCAAGCGTTAAGATGCGTTTCTTAAATATTTTTTTCGACCATTTTTCACAGAGATACATACGGCCATTTGAAAATGACCAAAATTTTCGGGAAATATAGTCTTCCTTTAACCCTCCGGTACTCGCGCGTGTGCACGGAGGTCAGTTTTTGGCTGAAAAAAAAACGTTTTATCGTGATGTATTGTACCCAGCACCCGTATGTATTCTTCCAGCGGACATTTTTGCATAATGCTACGCACTGGTCAGATTCAAATTCAGTTTGGAAGTGTCTCTGATTGAATGAAAACGAAAGTATGCCGCGTATCTTGCCAGCGACCGCGCCCGTGTACTCACAAGTACGCCTCCAATTGCTTTGGTTTTTGGATATGTTTTAGAGGACCGAAAAATAAGATACACGTGTTTTTTTATTTTAGCCTGTTTGCATGTTCAGGGGGTGAAACCACCCCTCAAAAGATTTCAGGTGTTCGCCTCCGATTGTTCCGGTTTTTGGATATGTTTTGGAGGAGCGAAAAATAAGATACACGTGTTTTTTTATTTTAGCCTGTTTGCATGTTCAGGGGGTGAAACCACCCCTCAAATGTTTTCATGTGTTCGCCTCCGATTGTTCGGGTTTTTGGGTATGATTTAGAGGACCGAGAAATTTAAGAAACAGGTATCGTTTTATTTAGGCCTGTTTGCATGTTTAGGGAGTGAAAGCTTCCCCCAAGTTATAACATTTTCAGGTGATCATCTCCGATTGCTTTGGTTGTTGGATATGTTTTTCCAAATGAAATTTGACTCAACAAAATTTTGTACCCCTTATGAATTTTGAAGGGTGGTTTCACCCCCTAAATATGAAAACGGGCCGCTATAAAGAAACACGTGTATCTTATTTTTCGATTCCATAAAACATATCCTAAAAACCAGCACAATCGGAGGCGAACACCTGAAATCTTTTGAGGGGTGGTTTCACCCCCTAAACATGCAAACAGGCAAAAATAATAAAGCACGTATATCTTATTCTTCGGTCCTCTAAAACATATAAAAAAACAGAACAAACGGAGGCGAAAACCTGAAAACCTTTGAGGGGTGGTTGCACCCCCTAAATATGCAAACAGGCTAAAATAAAAAAACACGTGTATCTTATTTTTCGGTCCTCCAAAACATATCCAAAAATAACCAAAGCAATTGGAGGCGCGTACTTGTGAGTACACGGGCGCGGTCGCTGGCAAGATACGCGGCATACTTTCGTTTTCATTCAATCAGAAACACTTCCAAACTGAATTTGAACCTGACCAGTGCGTAGCATTATGCAAAAATGTCCGCTGGAAAAATACATAGGGGTGCTGGGTACGATACATCACGGTAACACCGGTTTTTTCAACTAAAAACGCTGCCCGCAGGTTAATAATACGTCACCGTGCACTCAGTGCACGACGCGAGTGCTCGCGGGACCCAAATAGGCACGAGTACCGGAAGGTTAATTACGCATGTGTCGTTATCGGGCTTGGCAGTGTTAAGAAACAAATGGGCGATGATTGCCAAAATCAGTATTGAAAAATAACCTACTTAAAGTTTGACGCCGAGCGGGTTCGTCTATAGTGACGGGGACTTGCCCGTGAGTGCCCTATTTTCCATTCGTTTATTCGGTTAAAAATAATTGATTCTTTCTTTACATTAATAAATGTATTATTAATTAAAAGAAAAATTAGATTTCTCTCTATTATACCTGCTTCACAATCCATCTTCAAAAAACACCTATTTAAAGGCCGTCACACTGGTGACTCCCCTGAAATGCCTATAAAATCTGTAACGTTAGGAATTTCCATCCAAAATTTTAACTGAGCATTTTTTAGCTATTGTTGAATGCAAAAATGCAAACAAAAATTTTCCGATTTTTTTGACCGGCGGATTCCTTTAAGGGGTTATACCTAGTCAGGCGACCAAACAGAAGCGAATGTTTGTGAATTTTTTTGTTAAAAAGCGGAAGTATATATTTTTACAGAACTTTCTGCACTTAAAAGAACAACATTTAAAGAGCATTTGGTAATTTTTTCGTAGAAAATATTTATGTTTATAATAAAGTGACAGTCGACATCCAAGAAACATTTTTAATAATTTGGTTTCGCGGTGACCACTGCCATTCGGAACCAGATTATTTATAATCCAAAAACAAAAAAGATTTCGTTAGTATATTAATGTATCTTCCGCCTAATGGAGGGAATTTCCGAAATATTAATTTAAAACAAAATTGCGGCCTATTTAAAGTTGAAATCCTGATTTTTCCCCCGTGAATTTTTGCATGAAAGAATCAGGATTTCAACTTTAAATAGCCGCCATTTTGTTTTAAATTAATATTTCGGAAATTCCCCCCATTCGGCGGAAGATACATTAATATACTAACGAAATCTTTTTTGGTTTTTAATTTTAAATAATCTGGTTCCGAATGGCAGTGCCCACCGCAAAATCAAATTTTTAAAAAGGCTTCTTGGATGTCGGTTGTTACTTTATTTTGAACATAAATATTTTCTACGAAAAAATTACCAAATGCTCTTTAAATGTTGTTCTTTTAAGTGCAAAAAGTTCTGTAAAAATATATGCTTCCGCTTTTTAAAAAAAAATTCACAAACATTCGCCTCTTTTCGGCCGCCTGACTAGGTATAACCCCTTAACAGACACTCATCGCAGTGCATTTGGGTCCAGAGTAGCCTAAGCTGCTGCTGAGGCAGACGCGCGTCAGACGCGTAGGAGAAACAGATGCATGCTTCTCCGTTACACCGGCACCGCACACTGCTAGGAGATCCCACCTTTAGGGTCAATTCAGACGAAGCGATGTAACTAATACTGCCGCAAAAAATTGAGTCACGTGTAATATATACATATGTCTCTGCTCACACACACATTCGAAATCTCATCGACGCCGCACCGCTCGTCCTAATTGACCATTATTAGACGTTCTTCACCCTGAGTTAATCCTTATATTGCTCCGTGGCTCGCACGTGATGACCTGGGTCCCGCGCGCACCGTCCCCCAGCGCGTACTCGCGGAACAATACAGTCATAAACCGCCACCCTGGACGAGACGCTCAGGCCGATCGAAGTGCCTGTTAATTTTTGGGGAACCAGATGTTTGCATTTTCTTCGTTTAGTTCTTCAAGGAGGAGGGGGCTCCCCTCTCCACCGAGGAATTTTCAAAGCTCAAGGTGCCTCCTACACCAAGGAAATACCATCAGTTGGATTTTCGTCGCCTCCTAAACACTTAGGAGCGAACATCAAACAAACAGAGTCTTCATCGCTGAGACACCGGGTTTCGCGTCGCATCGCGTGTAGTGGTTGCGTGTATTGGACACACACGGAACATATATTACATAGTGTATTAGTCTAGTTTAGTGATTAGTATAGTTATCTTTTATTAGTTATTAGCTAATATTTAGTGATTACCCGTGGTACCGGAGTGTCATGGAGCGACGGTTAAGAGGCAGAGGTCGCAACGGTGGTGGAAATGTTCGCCAAATGCTTCGTGCAATTGACGAAGCGAATAGGGACTATTCATTAGCCCGGCAAATATATAAACAATGGTTGGTGGACAATGGCCGGGAAATACGAGTCCCGTACCGACGGGAATTTCAACGCCTCGACCACCGTTTTTCGGAGCTGAATGTAGCCGATTTTAATGTGGGAGTCGATAATCACCCGAGACCAGGTAGACCTCGCGTACCTTGGAGAACGGAAGAACGCGTGATCGCGTTAGCGCGTGCCTTCCCACTAATGGGCCTCCGGGGCATTGCTCGTCGCGTAGGTATTTCGCACGTGACGGTGCGACGTATCATACGCGAAGAAGGACTACGACCCTTCAAAATTCAGAGGGTCCAAGCACTCCGTCCAGGTGATTACGCTGCTCGGCGTACCTTCTGTCGTTGGATGCTGCGGAAATTACGACAGAATAACCGCTTCCTAGAAAATGTGCTTTTCACCGACGAAAGCACTTTTTCAAGCGCGACTCTACAAAACAGGCACAACACACGAGTGTGGGCCTATGCGAATCCCCACGCAACCGTCCAACGATTTAACCAGGGACGTTTTTCAGTAAATGTGTGGGCAGGAATTGTGGGCAATCAAATTATTGGCCCTGTCTATTTGCCCAGATTAAACGGTGCAACATATTTGCGCTTTTTGCGACGAGAATTGTTAGGCCAACTTCGCCAGGCAGTTCCACCAAACAGACGTCGGTCGCTGTATTTTATGCACGATGGTGCACCAGCACATTTCACCCTGGCGGTCAGGGCTTACTTGCCACGTATGTTTGGCACACGCTGGATAGCACGCGAACCTGCACCTCATCTGTGGCCACCACGTTCGCCCGATCTCAATCCCCTGGATTTTTTTATGTGGGGAGCCGTGAAAGACCGTGTTTATAGATCGGGGATACAAATTGAAACGCGGGAACAATTGAAGCAGCGAATAGAAGAAGCGTTCCGAACAATACAAAATTCGCCGGACACTTTTGAAAAAGTTCGACAAAACTTGCGATCAAGACTGCAGCAGTGTCTCGATAATGACGGGGGTCACATCGAAGCCACCGGACAGGCACGGATGCTACGCGCCATCAACAACGATGGCAGTGTCCTGTGGGTGAGAAGAAGACGCAGGAGGTGAACCATCGAGAACGTTGGTAAGTTAATAAGTTAATATCGTCTAACCTTCACAATTCAACTTGGTCAATTTTTTTCCCCACCAAATGGTGCCTTTGCGACATATGGTTCCTTTTAAACTTTCCCCCCTGTCAATCAGCAGAATCGATTGTTGTGCAAAAGATAGGTGAAGTCCCGGCCGCAGCATAGGGAGACATACGAAGGAGGCCAAGAAAGAGGGGGTTTTTAGTGGGTATCCCGCTAGCAGCGGCGAGTCCCACATAATCCAGGCAACCCTGCCTGGGTATGCGTAATGCATTTTCCCCCTCTATAAAAAAAAAAAAAAAAAAAAAATCAAAAGATAGGTAGAAATTCTAACTGGTTACAGTCAACTCCGAATTTCTGTTGGGAAAACACCACTTAATTCAGGCCTGGCCGGGTCAATGCACCTTGCACAGTCTTCTGTCCCTTTAAACGCCGTGTTGTGTCTGCGTAGACCCCAGGAGCTACCCACCCCAGGCCACTACCCTTCAGGTAGTAAATACTGGCAAACGGCAAAGTGGTGGTAGTGGGCCCAAGCATCTACGTGCAACTCTATACATTCAAATCGTTGCGAAATCTTTAACAATTTTTTCCCACGAAACGGTTCGTTTGCGACATATGGCTCCTTTCAGACTTTTGCTCCTTCCACCGAGCAGAATATGTTGATGTAAAAAAAAAATTTAACATTAATTTTCAATGTTATAAACAATTTTGCAGCAACTTTTTTTTGCAAATCTCCACCGATCCGGGGGTGTAGATTCACCCCTCCAAGCGGTGAACAATACTTTCTTAACACCCTGTACATCGGGAAATGTATTTATTGGTGTGGAAGAAACCGAGGAATCGTTTGACGTAACATTCTGTCGTTTCCGTTACGATTGAACTGGTGTGGAGGTTACGAGTGATTTTTCCGATGACGTGTATGATCGTTTCCTCTTTGTCTTGCGCGATGTGTTCCCTGTCGGATGGATTTTTGTTTTAGACGTTAATGTTTCATTCCCTTCGACGTTTGTGCTCGTCATCGGTGATGCGTCAGCTTCTGCCGCTGCGATATTTTCCACGATATGTTTTAGGGGTTCGACAACAGGTTTAAAGTATCTCTCCAACGCGATATCTTCCTCCATCTTGCGAGTCTTCAAAGCCTGATGTTTCTTGCGAATGGCTTCGCTGGTTTTTGCAATTTCCTTCACTATTCTCTCGCGATCCTTAATCTCCAGACTATCGATATCAATCATCGTTGTACCGCAGACGTTGATTTCCCACCGACGTGTCGACGACAATTGACAATCTCATGGTATTGCAAACTCGTTAAATCCCTTTCTATAACGTCCATTGGACATCGCGCTATCCTTGTCTATTACCATGAAACCATACTCCCGTTGCCAACAATTACGACACAACGTGCAGATATCCTCGTATGACATATCAGTGTTTACGTGATCGTTGTACACATGTTTCAAGTTGGTACCATCCTGCTTAAACAGAATCAATAGATTCGCATTGTCGCGTATAAGATGTTTGGGAATCTTTGCATACGTCTGATAGAGATAGAAGCAGTCAACGTTCGAGTGACGCCCCATTGCAAAGTATTCCCTTATCGTATCTTGCTTGTCACATGCCACGTCATCAAAGATAAAAATAGAATTCGGAAGCGATTCGCTCGGTGGGATGACGTCACTGTTATTCGAAAACGTAAAGTAACCAATTTCATCTATCGGAGTCAATAAATTCTCCAAATACTGATATTTCGACTGTTGCAACGACTTGGAATACACATACACGTTCTCGAAGCGGACGCCGCGCCGTGTGGACTTTCCAACAAGCTCACCAACACATTTGTCTTTCCGCAGTTTGATGGACCACAAATCAGGCAGCGTATAGTGTTTGGCAACATGTTACCATGTCTGCGTCTTGTTTTCAAAGACATCACTCGCGATTTAGCGTCAAAATTTGTTACGCGTATCGTTACAGGTTGTCGCACGAATCGCATCCTCTCCGCAAACTGTGAAAAATGATTTTGATATGTCGAAGCGGCGACGCGCCCTATTTATAGGTCCGCGCCGAAGCAAAACAGCTCAGTATTCAAAATCCTTCTGGTCCTATCGGATAATTGCGATATTCGAGACCTAACCTCTGAGCAGTTGAAATATATACCAAAGATTATTCTACTGCGTGAGTTTGGCAGACACATTGATCAGTTGTGGGACAGACTCCCGGAGCATATAAAAGCTGATTCTGAGTTTCGGCAGTATCGTCGGTGTCTTGAACATTATAATCGCCCTTGGCAGCGAACGCATATCGACGGTTCAGCACCATTGATTAAAAACTGTAGCGAATGTCGCCAACGAGAGTAGAGAAATGTCGTGGTTTGTTAAATCGCGTGATGAACGCGCTACCTATCGAATTACATATCCCAGGATACCAGTTTCGCGGCCCAGGAACTCATCTGGCAAAACGATTGGCTACAGGAGATCAAGGCATCAATCCTTTGGACGCAGCGTGTCGCGAACACGATATTGCATATTTGCGTAGCAATGACCTCGGTGAAAGGCACGCCGCAGATAACGTTCTCGCTGACAAAGCGCGAAAACGCATCGTTGCGCGAGACTCGACTCTGGGTGAAAGAGGTGCTGCTACAGCTGTTTGGGCAGCTATGAAGGCCAAGACGAAACTCGGAATGGGAATGAAAACAAAAACTCGCAAAAGGACTCCAAAGAAAGCATCGCAAAAGCGGATTCTTCCTGTAGCAAAACGAGGTGGTATATTACCACTTCTCCCGCTACTAGGTGTACTCGGATCATTAGCTGGTGGAGCGGCGGGGATCGCCAAGGCGGTAAACGATAATAAGGCGGCGCAACATCATCTGCAAGAAATGCAACGCCATAATCGCTCCATGGAAGGTCGTGGACTTTATCTCGCACCGTACAAGCGCGGACAGGGAATATCGAAACGAAAAAAGAAAACGCCGAAAAGAAAATAAAAATGCCTATTGGCGTAACTACCGATGCGCAATTGGAGGAGTTGGCAAAGCGTATGTGTATTCCATTCTTTAGGGGTGTTTTCATGCCCAATGCACTACCTGTCGGAGGAGTACATCGAAACGAAAGCAGTATCATAAATTTGGACAATGTCGAGGGACCGGGGACTCATTGGGTGGCGTATGCGAAGAGAGGGTGTCCAGCTATATATTTCGACAGTTTCGGGAATCTTCGACCACCTAAGGAATTGGTACAATATCTGGATAAAGATATTGTGAAAATTGAATACAATCGAACGTCATATCAGAAGTACAATCAGAGCAATTGTGGACAACTATGTCTACGTTTTCTACAAACGATCGGCACCAAATTTAAGGATTGACTTCCACTGCTCTGATTCAGTACTAGTGGAGCAGTTTCAGCGGAATATGTCGTTAACATTCACTCTAACCGGCAAGAGTAGCACCCTCGCGGTGAGCTACTTTCCGCCCATAGATTTGAGCGATGATGATTACGAGCTTGGCCTAACAACCTTTGAAACTTATCATACAATACCGAACATCGACTCGAGCAATGATAAATTCTACTTCGCTGTAAACTATACATCCCCACAAAAACTTAAAAAAAGTAAAAAAATTACGCGAAGTACAGCAAATCAAGTAAATCACAAAACATAGAAGATAATAATAAATATAAAATTAAAAAAAGAAATGAAATCAAAGTGAGCTGCCAGTACATAAAGATGCTTTCCAACTGCGCTTTAGATGACACAACTACATATGCACAGCTAAAATTCCATTACTCATAATGGCTATTTATACAAAGAAAAAATGTATTAAATAATATTAAGCACATATATTTTTACGCAAATAAATATTTAAATACGAATAAATATTTTATTCAAAATACTTGGCGCTGCGCCCCGAATTGGTGTTGCTAAACTGAATGCATATGTATAAATTGCATTAATCTTCTTCTTTCTTTCTTGTGCGTGAGTTCGTGAATGTGTGTATGTGTGCGTTTGCATATGCTACGTATGATATTAGAGTTAAGTATATGTAGAATAAATCTGACTGCGTTTGTAATATGTATATGTATATGTTTATGTATTTTAGATTGTACGGGAGTTATTGTAAATTATTAATTAATACTAAGACAATTAACATTTTTTCGGTTTCGCAGCGCCAAGTATTTTGAATAAAATATTTATTCGTATTTAAATATTTATTTGCGTAAAAATATATGTGCTTAATATTATTTAATACATTTTTTCTTTGTATAAATAGCCATTATGAGTAATGGAATTTTAGCTGTGCATATGTAGTTGTGTCAACTAAAGCGCAGTTGGAAAGCATCTTTATGTACTGGCAGCTCATTTTGATTTCACTTCTTTTTTAATTTTATATTTATTATTATCTTCTATGTTTTGTGATTTACTTGATTTGATGTACTTGGCGTAATTTTTTTACTTTTTTGAAGTTTTTGTGGGGATATCACATCTTTTTTAGAGTGATTTATAGAGAGCTACCGCGTCTCTAGATAACGGTAAAGGATATAAGGGTAAAGGGTGCAAGGGTAAAGGGTGCAAGGGTAAAGGGTGCAAGGGTAAAGGGTGCAAGGGTAAAGGGTGCAAGGGTAAAGGGTGCAAGGGTAAAGGGTGCAAGGGTAAAGGGTGCAAGGGTAAAGGGTGCAAGGGTAAAGGGTGCAAGGGTAAGGGGTGCAAGGGTAAGGGGTGCAAGGGTAAAGGGTGCAAGGGTAAGGGGTGCAAGGGTAAGGGGTGCAAGGGTAAGGGGTGCAAGGGTAAAGGGTGCAAGGGTAAAGGGTGCAAGGGTAAAGGGTGCAAGGGTAAAGGGTGCAAGGGTAAAGGGTGCAAGGGTAAAGGGTGCAAGGGTAAAGGGTGCAAGGGTAAAGGGTGCAAGGGTAAAGGGTGCAAGGGTAAAGGGTGCAAGGGTAAAGGGTGCAAGGGTAAAGGGTGCAAGGGTAAAGGGTGCAAGGGTAAAGGGTGCAAGGGTAAAGGGTGCAAGGGTAAAGGGTGCAAGGGGTAATAAGGGTATAAGGGAATAGGAGTATATAAGGGTATATACTCTGCGGAATGATCCCGAGAGTAGACGAACGAAACATGTGTGCGAAACTGATAGGTGTGTGTGTATACGTATATTATGTCGACAAATTTTCGACTGGAGAAGAAAAATTTTCTCTTACCATTTCTGACAATTTCATGAGACGATATTACGATATCTCTAGCATGCGTGGACCGATTTTTTCGGAATTGGTCTTATTCGAAAGCTTATATGCGGTTTACATAAGAAAAATGCCTTTAAATTTAAAAAATATTGCAGGGGTGATGAGATTTTAATGAAATAAGTTTCAGAATAGCCTGGCGACGAGTAAAGGATAGCGGTAGCGACAGTCGACATATATATGCAGGGTCTCGGAACATGGATAAACGGCAAGGGCAGTCGTTCGACATTTATAAAGGGTGTTTTATACAGGGTGTCTTCCATGTATACAGGGTGTCTTTCATGTATACAGGGTGTCTTTCTTGTACTTGGCGTCGAGACACTACCGCGTCTCTAGATCAACAGCAGCGTCGATACCAGTCATGAATACATTACGATTCCCCACGGCTCCTACGAACTAGACGCCATTGCCAAGTACCTGAAGCAGCGATTACTCGAACGGTATCCTAAAAATCTCGATGCCACCGATGACAACAACGATAGCGATGTGTATCCTATAGTGCTGCATCCCAACAACAACACCATGAAAAGCGAACTGTACTGCTCGTTCGCTGTAGATTTTACAAAATCCAACAACATTGGATCGCTACTAGGATTCTCAACGAATCGGATATTAGAACCTGAACGATGGCACGAATCGGACGATCCAATTAATATTATGAATGTGAACGTTATTCGCATAGAATGTAGCGTGACCGCTGGCGCGTACAACAATGGGAAGCGCGTACATACGATACATGAATTTTCTCCGAGAGTCCCACCAGGATATAAGATATCGGAAACGCCCGCACAGATCATTTACCTTCCAATCACCGCACGGATCATTACGGATCTAACGATACGCGTTGTGGATCAAGACGGACGGTTGCTCGATTTTCGAGGTGAAGAGATTACCATCAGACTGCACGTACGACGGCGTCAACGATAATACATGTGGCGCGAATGAAAGAAATGCTTGTGTTGAACGACTTCAGAAACACATTTCTTCCAAGTGAAATTGTTTGCAACAACAACAACAACAACAACAACAACAGCTCTGATTACGCTAAAAAGAAGAGACTTAGTGCTGTGAACATTGCATTTTTGAAATCGTTGGGATTCATTGTGTCCATATAAGTTGAAAAAAAAATGGCTGACATTCTAAGCCTTGGAGTGAAGCCGACGTTTGATAATCGCATCGTCAAGCTCGAGACTCACACGTACAACCCATACGTCAACACAACGTTTGGATATAGTGATGAGATAAGAATACCTATACAACAGCAGGATTTATACACATTACCATGTGAAAGTTTCCTCTACGTGGAGGGGAAATTGGTGATAAATAAGCCAAACGATGCATCAACGACGACGTTGGGAAATAATTGCATGGCGTTCATATTTGATGAGATTCGATACGAGCTGAATGGTGTGGAGATTGATCGCAACAGAAACGTTGGAATAACTAGCACGCTTAAAAACTATGTATCGCTGACATCTGACGAAGACAAAAATATGGAGAATGCTGGATGGGGCGTGAAACGACACGATGGACTGATAGTGAAAAATCATTTCAATTTTTGCATCTCACTCAAATATTTGTTGGGATTTTGCGAGGACTACAAACGCATGATTATTAATGCACGTCACGAATTGATTTTAATACGATCGCGCAACGATAACAATTCTCTAATAGGATCGCCGATGTAGGAACCTGAAATTGAATTACTTAAAGTGCAATGGCGAATGCCTCATGTGACGCTGAACGATGTTAATAAGCTATCGTTGTTGCATGCTTTGGAAAGTGGACAAAACCTGAGCATTAGTTTTCGCTCGTGGGATCTGTACGAGTATCCTCTCTTACAGAGCACAACCAAGCATTCGTGGGCCGTGAAGGCAGCTGCACAGCTGGAGAAACCGCGATACGTTATCTTTGCTCTACAGACTGCTCGAAAGAATGTGATGACCGAAGATGTTACTACGTTTAACAATTGCAAATTGACTAATGTAAAACTTTTTCTCAACTCGGATTTTTATCCATATGATGACTTGAACTTAGACTTTGACAAGAATAAGCGTGCCATCTTGTTTCACATATATACACATTTCCGTAAATCGTATTACGGACATAGTTGCAACGAGGCGTTATTCACTGTGGCTGAATTTTTACAATTTGGTCCTCTCGTGGTGATTGATTGCTCGCGACAAAATGAGTCGATTAAAAATGGTACCGTGGACGTGCGCATAGAATTTGAGTGTAAAGAGAATGTACCTGCAAATACTACAGCCTACTGTCTGATTCTGCACGATCGGGTGGTTGAATACAATCCGCTAACAAACGTTGTGCGCAAAATAAATTAAATTGCCATACTACTTGCCCGCCCTCTCCTGTATCAAATTCGTACAACAATTTCATCGTAAAAATCGAGATGCTTTATGAGAAAGACTGCATTCTCTCATCTGTCTTGGAAGCGAGCAGACCTCTAAAATTGTATCGACAATGGTTGTACCAACATTTGTTGACCTGCAAGGATTCATCGTCGACGGAAGATTTGTCGTCAAGGAAGTGGCTGTCCTACGAAAGGGAACAATTCTCTCGCACTATATTTTTGGGAGTTCGATGCCTCAATATCTTCTTACAAAATCCGACAAATCAAGCATCCGGTGGTTGATTGCAAAACATCATGGACTATGATGGGACGAGGGAGACGTTCCGTACAGTATGGCTAAACAGCTGATTACGAAAGCTGTAGCTCAGCGCTGCACAAGGAGCTGTTTTCGGCGCCTAGCGGCGAGCAACCCACCTATCTCGTTGCTAAGGTTAGAATCAGTGAGGAGAACTGCAGTAGTGTACGTGCATTTGGTATGACTTGAACCCAGCCATATTTATTGATGCTACGAGCCTACGTTCACGCACATACACTACTGCAGTTCTCCTCACCGATTCTAACCTTAGCAACGAGATAGGTGGGTTGCTCGCCGCTAGGCGCCGAAAACAGCTCCTTGTGCAGCGCTGCTGTAGCTGATGCTGTCGACGAAGAAGATGACGCATCCCATATCATATACGTTAAAGGGTTGCAGAAACGCGATTGGCTTGTGGATTTCATCGATGAAAATACGAGAGCGGATGTAATCATCCAGACGCTGGACATTGACTATGAGAATATCAAATCTCTAAATAAGCTAAATGTAGTTAATACTCTGCGATGTGGCAGACACACGAAGCATTGTCCAAAAGGGAAGGAAAGCAAGGAAAGGAATGTCCGAAAGGGTGAGTTTTGTTTCATTTATTGGTGATTATTAGGTGTAGAAATAAATTTTTTCCGATTTTAGGGTACAATAACAGTTCGATTTAAAAAATATGAAAACAACTCGATCATCGCAATAATTTCCATTATTGTTCATTACCTTTTGCCATTTTTCTGGCAGCTTCTGAATACCACCGCGATAGAAATTCCAGTCGGAAAGAATTTATTCATACACCTAATATTATTTTTTAAATTTAGTTGTGTTGGCCGTTGTTAAACTACGGATTTTTACCTCAATAACGAATTACGATCACTTGTCGTACATTTTCTGTTACGTTACCTTTTCGTTTATGCCTTATTTAAAAACGAAATTTACGTACTTCTTGTCCTCTCACTTCAAATTATTCTTATTTAAGATTCTGCTTTAAAAGAAAACTGTGTAACGCGGTTTCCTTCGATGCATGCCGACTTGCTTGTTCGTAAGTTCGTAGTACAAGCGCGGTCGCCTACCGCGCAGCCAACGCTACCGCGGGAGTTGGAGCGGAAGGCGCGCGCTCTCATTGGTCAGGGTTTTTGGTTAATATCTCCTTAACGAAGCTTCGGACAATATTTTCGCTAAGGAAAAAGTTGTTTCAAATCACCCCCTGAATCACCCCTTTCAAGGAAACGCGACATTTTTGGGACACCCTGTATAGGTATCTTTATTAAGGAGGAAAGCCTAATCCACGGGCGCGAATTCATATGAATATTTGTGTATTTTTCGGAAACTGAGCAGAGGATTTGTCGCGGTTCACAACCAGCACAAGTGTCGCTGCATTTCCTTCATCAGAAAGAACATATTCAGGGTGGAATGGTACCGAAGTTATTCGCGGTATCAGTTCCTTGACACACTGATTGCTCAATGATCGATAGGAACTTCCTACACTTAGCGTTTGAATTAATTCCAGTTAAATTCAGGAACCTCAAGTAAAAACAGTAAAAACGTCTTACGAGATTTACGTTTGCTTTTATTTCCGTATTTTCTAAACTAGTTATACGTAATGTATTAAACAATAAATTCCTTTTGCTGGGATTATAGTCAATATTGGTTGATCAAACTGGTATATTAGCTTTAATATCGAAATAGTCCTTACTTCAATAGTTTAATCCTATCGGTTATATATATATATATATATATATATATATATATATATATATATGTATATGTCGGATTTGGAGGCGATCCAGTATTGACATTAATTCTCCTTCTCGCTACACGTCTCATTTTCTTTATTCGAACTTAATAAGTACCGAACACCACGATTATAACATACAATCAGACTCACGATTACAATATTACACAAATCGAGAACGAATGAATTCTCGGAATGGGGAGACGAACCGTACTCTACGACACTTTCTTCACGAATTCTCTTTTATCAATCCCGCATTCAAATTATCAATCTTTTCCCTCGGTTGCTAGACTACCACTTCCGATTCCCTTCCGAGACTACATTCAAGCGCTCGCTGGCGGTCTGACGCTTGCGTTCTCGATTGGCGCCAAAATGACTTCGCTATTTATTCGCACGCGACTTCGCAGTTTATTCGTACGCGATTTCGTGCCGTCTCCGACACGGCCATCTTGACATGCGCCCGCCCTCGGGCATACACGTGGTTGAGGATAGTTACGAAATCGAGTGTCACCTAGACAATCAACGGTTTCGTACAGTATTCACGCTCGGTCATTCTGACCAAAAAATAAAAAAAAGGTAGGGGTAAGGCCAGCTACTCAGATAGATTCAATTAAATAATTTACACTATTCGAAGTGTACCTATCAAAAGTTTCCCAGGATACGATCGTTACCCGACTCTGCATTACACCAAAACCACGCATCACCACTGACGCCCAGACCAGTCCTTCGGTCTGTTAGCTAGTGTTTGGTGGACCAGTCCTTCGGTCACCCACTCACTCAGGCCGTCTAACACTGGCGTGCACGCAATGTGAACAGTAACCCTGATACACATGCTTCTTCACAACTCAGTCCTTCGGTTGTGAGCAGCCCCTTCGTGTGCAGAGCGGCTAATAATTTGTGAATCTCTCCTCTTTTTACATAATGGCCCCCGCCACCACGCTACTACGGGTGGTGCGACCAGCGATCAGTGGTTTCGTGTCTAGTGTTACGTGCCGATCAATTTTAAAATTTTTTGAAACTCAATCTAAGACATTGACAATTGATCCAACCACCTAGGTGTGTTACGGGATATCCCTCGAACAATTGTCAATGATTTATTAACCATAGCTTTTTATAGTAATAACTTATTCAGATTCAAAGCCTGTCACGCCACGGTATATTCCCACGGAAAATATTGTCAGCAATCTTTCAACGCTGTCGACGTTCTTAGAATGCGTGGTGATAAGCCTTTCAAAGCATGGTAGTAGACCATTTTATATTTTTCTTCCCTGTTAAATTTTATCACACCATCATTGACATCTGATCCTACCATTGAGTGTTGCGGGAGTTTCCCTCGATCGATTATCAATGATTTATAAACCGTATTATAATAATAATTTTATACGAGCCGTTACGCCACTGCGTTCTTCCATGTGAAAATCTTCCAACACCGTCAACGTTCTTAGAACGCCGGGCGTGATAACGACTTGGATGCTGGGAACGTTCCGAGCGACGACGGTTGGGCCCGTGTGCATGAGGTGCAGAGTCAGCAATTTTGGCGCTCTTTGTGCAAAGGCCCGAGTGCTCGGGCCTACCCTGCAAACGCTCGGCGCAGTCAGCTAGCAAGTCGCGTGGTGCGCAGTTGTTCTGTCCGAGGGACATCGCTATTTTTATTAATAAGCGCTTGAGCCAGAGTTCCAGTGCGTCCTAGTGATCGTGGAAAGACTCAGTTCCCTCGTAGTTAATATATAATTACTTATCATCTTATTCAAAATTTACTATTTAGCGCAGTCAGCTAGCAAGTCGCGTGGTGCGCAGTTGTTCTGTCCGAGGGACATCGCTATTTTTATTAATAAGCGCTTGAGCCAGAGTTCCAGTGCGTCCTAGTGATCGTGGAAGGACTCAGTCCCCCGTAGAGACTGTCTGTTCAAACTTTAATTATTTTAATCGTCTACATTTTATTAAATCGCTTATATTCCCAACGTTAAAAAAGTTTAAATATTCAAACACTGTGAACATTATAATGTCAGTGAACTGCTCGGTGTGAATTGTGCTTCACGCCTGTGCTGCGCTTCGACATCTTGCAGCGGCGCCCCAGGTCGGACAGAGAGAGAGAGAGAGACAGAGAAAGAGAGAGACAGAGAGAGAGAGAGAGACCGTAAATACAGCATTCAAAAACATTTAATAAGCTTTGCGCCGAATCGGTAAGTCCTCAAAATTATATTATTGTACGGGATAAACCAATGATCCAACCTCTTTAGAGTGTTGTGGGTTTTCCCTCAATCATTGTTATATTCCCCTTTTGAGGGCGTGTACTGCGTTGTTGCTAAACCTTGTTTTCTTGTAAAATTATATTGCGATATTTTCCTAAATCGTTCGTATGGAAAGACTAGATCTACGTAATTATTGATCCAACTCACATAGTGAGTTGCGGGGATTCCCCTCGATCAATGCTCGTTCCCTAAGACACTTACGCTAAATTACTCTATTTCCAAACCATGTAAATTCCCGTTTTTGTACCACCTTTTAAACATTTCCTAATTTTTCGTTATTTTGTAATACATGGTAATATTTGCTTAAATATCGGCTCATTTTGTTCGAACCTGTCTACGAAAATACCACTTCCCCAACGGGTCAACCTGTATTGGTTGCAGCAAATACGAATCCCAAAACAATCCTGAATTTTTATTGAAATCTATCTAAATTTTGTTAAGCGTTACGTTAAAGAATTGACGAATCCGCTCGGTCATAATTAAAATCATCGCCCGCACGTAACACTAGTCTTTGCTTAATCAGAGTCTTTTTGAGTGTCGTTTTCTTTCTCCTTTTCCAGATCGTTGGGAAACTGATGATCCGGTGCCCTTCTTACGCGGTCATGCGAGTATTTGTACGTGCGGTTAGAATTTAGAGCTTTGAGTAGATATCTGTCTCCCTCCAATACTTTAATAATTTTAAACGGTCCTTTGAATTTCGCAGCTAGCTTTGTCTGATTTCTTTTTTCATTCTCCAATAAAACATAATCTCCGATCGAATAATTTTGTACAATCTCCTTATTACTATCGAAACGTTTTTTTTCACTTTTGGCATTTCTTATCATACTCTGGTTTGCCTGCTCTCTTAATTCTTGTACATTCACTATTGTTTCGTTATTTTTTGCCACCATCAAGTTTAGCGGTCTAGCTATTTTTCCCACCATTAGTTCCAGGGGAGTTGCCTTAGTTACCCGATTGATCGTTGCATTCATAGCAAGCTGAATATCACCTAAAGCATCTTGCCAAGAGCGTTCCCTACTTATCTCTACTGAGGTGAGCATCTGCTGAAGAATACTCATGACCCTCTCAACTTGTCCATTGGAGAATTCGTGAAGAAAGTGTCGTAGAGTACGGTTCGTCTCCCCATTCCGAGAATTCATTCGTTCTCGATTTGTGTAATATTGTAATCGTGAGTCTGATTGTATGTTATAATCGTGGTGTTCGGTACTTATTAAGTTCGAATAAAGAAAATGAGACGTGTAGCGAGAAGGAGAATTAATGTCAATACTGGATCGCCTCCAAATCCGACATATATATATATGTATACTATAACAATTAGAAGAGTAGAATAGTTTTACTTATAAATGGAACATTTACATATGTTTAAATGCCCCCTGTTTTTGCATTTCTTCTTTATTCAGATAGCTACGTATATATTTATATATTATGTACATACATCACTATGTCGGTTAGATGCACAAGTATTAGTAAAAATTGCAACATTTTAATGATATCAGGAATGACATCATTATGAATGGCATTATGTCAATGTAGATTAATGTTTTACACATGCAAATATCAAAAGGTGATCAATAAGGTCAATACTAAATGAAACTCTGTGTTCGTCCTATGCTTTAAATAATAACGGATTGAACTTGTACTGATTGAATCATATCAATCAGTACAAGTTATTGTATTGTATTATTTACAGCAGTTTGTATGTTTGTATTTCTTTCTGAATAAGGGAAAAAATTGAGGTAGCTGTCGCCACTACTGAAACAGTCCTTTAAACGGAAAATGTTTAGAATTGTTCGAGAGTATTGTGATTAAGTTTAAATGAATTCCTATATTCCTTACAAGGTAAAATCCTAAAAAATTAATTATTTACTTAAGTTTATTTCCCCCGCCATAATTAAATGCGCACAGTACTACCTTAACTTTTCCAGTTAAAACACAAGGAGAAAGAGTGACCCAAAAATGAGAGGTGTTTTTGCCTCTTTTTAGTCCCACGACTTTGGAACTGAATTTTGTGCCAAATGATACCTTAGAATGAGACATCAATCACAACAAATTTTCAAGTTGAGATGACAATTATTTTCTGAGATATGGGAGGTGAAACAAGAGAAAATTCATTAACGCGTCAGCTCATATGCTTCGACGTACCTACGGACTGTTATGTCAGTCCAATAATATAAAGAATTATTCCCAGGGGTTTTGCTGACTGCCAACAACAAATTTGAACTTAGATTTTCAAAATTCACAATGGCCGATTCAATACAGCGAACCGTATGTAAAAAATATTGTAATTTTCATCATTAAGGAACTTTCACTGCTTTCACCTACCATATCTCAGAAACTAATTATCACCTCAACTTGAAAATGTGTTGTGATTGATGTCTCACCATAAAGTATCCGTTGGCATAACATTAAGTTCTAAAATCGTGGGACTAAAAAGAGGCTATTTCTTGGATCACTCTTTGTAATCAGTTTCGTTACAATTTCACTTTTTATAGTATCTTTAAACATTATAATTCATTTTGCAGTAAAATATAATACAAACGATATTAAATATAGGCAATTCATTACAGATCTAACCTCAGGATACATAACTAAAATTAGTTATAATTATAATTATAATTTTATAATTGCCATTATAGATATTAAGGGGACCTTCCGGTGTAGAGCCCAAACAGATAGGTGATGTTTAGGAATTAATTAAAGGAAAACTACTATATATAATATAATGGTACTTTTTGCATTGTATTAAGGATGTCTTAAATTATAGAAATCTATTTTTTGTTTTGTAATTAATCATTGCAGACGGCACTGGGGAGTCGTTAAAGTCAAGGCTTCAAAAAATTGATCCAAATCGGTGAGTCCTGTATCTCCAAAAGTTATTATCCGATTCGACTGAAACTTTTTTTATTTTGAAGAATATACTTCTGGCTAAGAGGGAAACCAGAACAAATTACAAATATGACATTTTTTTAGAAAATTACGGCACTTTAAGTTTGAAATCACTTTTTCTCTATATTTTTCATCCTTTCAACGCCTTTGAAAATTATAAATTTTCAATGTTTCGTATTTTTTTCTGGTTCCCTGTAGCCAGAAGTAGATTCTTCAAAATAAAAAAAGTTTCAGTCGAATTGGATAATAACTTTTGGAAATACAGGTCCCACCGATTTTGGGAACACTGTTTCGGGAAAAACGCATTTAAAATTTTACGTGAGCGCCGAGTGGCCGGTTGTTGCCCATGCATTTGCCGCTACTCAAATGCCTATAACTTCGGGAATTTTACGAATTTCAACAAATCCTTTTAAACACGTATTCCTAAAAGGTTGAACATTCGAAAAATCAAATAAAAAAAATCGACTTTTAGACCGGAAGGTCCCCCTAAGATACCAGTTATACTGTTTGCAGTGTAACGTAGGTTCAAGATTGTACACCTCTACGATTCAAAGGAGAAATACCCTACAGGAATAACCAGAAAATTTGCAACTATAAAAACTGGACATCTATTCAATGAGTTCCACGTTCCACGTGGTAGTTAATTATACATTTTTTGTGAACATTAGCGCGTTAATTCCAGGGCAGGTTTGTATTAGTTCTAAAATCTTATTCATCCAACCCAGGTCCTTTTAATGAAGTCAGCAGCCCGCTCACCGATCATGATGGCGGGAGCGTTCGTGTTGCCGGAAACGACCCTCGGCATGATACTGGTGTCGGCCACTCTGACGCCTCTCACCCCCCTCACGCGCAGTTGATTGTCTACTACTGCTAGAGGATCGTCCGGTGGACCCATTTTGCAAGAACCCGCCTGATGATTTTCTGGTGCCGTATCGTGCTTTACGGCGCACTCCCAGTACGCGTCACAACCGAACTTCAGGTGTTCGCAGTTCTTTACCGGAGTACGATCCAGCTGGAATCCATACCTGCGAAATAAAAATGGGGTCAATTACGGTTGATTCGAGCTTGTAGTGATAAGAGTTCTTTTTGTATAGAATCGCCCGCGACCATGCTTGCCAAGGAAAAACCATCAGACACCCGAAAGACGGAATGAGACAGAGTATCATACTATGTCTCGTACCGTTTCTCGTCCGCTTTCAGTCTTTGTTACTGATTTCACTTCATTAAAGCGTGAAGTAAAGTCCTAACGCACAAAACCGGGCAGACCCGGTCAAGTAGGGGAGACGGGGGAAATACGAGCCAGTTAACGGAAAGTCAAGATATTTAATCAAACAGTTGAAATATTTATTAAAGCCTTTGGCAATTTATTAAACAAGTAATAAACAATAATATAAGAGTGATATTTTTCACGTGCCACGAACTACAAAATACACTATAACATTTTCTTGAATAAGAAGGATTGGTTCACATTGCCCGTAGGCAGAGTTGGGCATTATTCGGTTAAATTTTTATTCGAATACGGATACGTATAAATCCCAAGATTTATTCGCGAATAACGAATGACGGTTTTATTCGACGAAAAATTATTCGTTATTCGCGAATAAATCTGTACCGTTATTCTAGCCAGATTCATTCGGATACGAATTTATTCGTTATTCGACCTGAATGAACGACGAATAAAGGTCGTCGCCCACTAGGCCGAAGCGCGGCGACCACGCATCGCTCATATGACAGAACAGCAGCGACCACGCATCGCCCATATGACAGAACAGCGGCGACGAGCATTTCGCTTTGGTCGCTGCGCTTCGCTTCGGCGTAATGGGCGACGACCTTAAATGTGATACCCGGCATCTATCGATGGAAGTCTGTCTGTACTGTGTCCAACATACGATTGGACGTGTGTGTTTGGAAGTGTGCGTATACGTCTGAACGAGCCGAGGAAATCCCGCCTTAAAGAAGTATTCTCTTCTGGAGGCGTCGGCCATCGGTTTTAAGCGATATTTAGGATAAAGAATTATCAGATTATGTGATTGTGTATTACGTGTGTCTTGGGCATTGCCAGGGCACAACATACATAAGTCTCTAATTGTGGAAGTAACAAGCCACGTTATTTTTCAAGCAACGCTTATAATTCGAAGAGATTGATTTTTTCATTAGTTTAAATGGATTGCCGTGAGCAAATTTTATTTAAAATAAATCAAAACGCCACTCTATATAGTACCGCGGTCTTACATCTTCCTGCAAAGTGCGACCTATGACAAGAGTTACTTAACCTAAAACATTAGGTTTCATGGGTGTCAGTCAGTGGTGTCATGATACATCGCCGAAATCACGTGATCATTTTATTCGTCCGTTGACTCGAATAAATTATTATTCGAATAAATTTTCAGTCGAATAAAAAATTATTCGTTATTGTCGAATAATGTCATTTTATTGGAATTTTTTATTCGAAGATTATTCGAATAAAAATTTATTCGCACAAATTTATTCGAATCCGTATTCGAATAAAAATTTAGCCGAATAATGCCCAACTCTGCCCGTAGGTTGGGGTAATGAGGTCCAAGCAAGTCTTCATACAGAACACAGAAAATTATGTAGCCCAAAACTAAATTAAAGTCTTTTCTTCTAATACTAAAAGGATACCAATTATTAGAGATCCATAATATCCATACAACAATTAAATATAATGGTTTAATTAATGTTTAACGCATTCTAATTAAGTGAATACACTTAGTTACAGAAATTAGAGGTGTAAGTACTTATTTGGTGTGTCACAACCTGTGCCAACCGTTTCCAAGTTCTTGGCACCAGTAGCAAAAAAAGGTGTCACTATTCAACTTTTTGTGGGGTAAGGAGCCACTGGACTCTCATTACCCCCATGAGCGTTATTTTATTTCTGTAAAAATAGCAGAATAACATTTGAAATAAGCACAAAATTGAAGTTATCATAACAAAGCTTAACTATAGACCTTTCAAATAAGGCCTTTATCAAGAGTTTTGTACTTATGTTCAGGAAATTCTGCAGTCTAACGCCATTTCCATGGCCCACCGATAATTAGGCAATGGCAACGGCGCACAGTGGGTTGAAATTCCAGAAACATAGTAAAAATATGAAGGTAATCTTTGATATTTACAAAAATGAGTATACTAAAGTTTTCGCGGTCGCTGATTACGAATCTGAACTCAAAATGGCAAAAAACAAAATGGCGGATCCAATATGGCGGACGCGTATACCCAAAAAATATCAGATTTGGTCTAAACTTGGTATTCTAGAGTTTCCGAGGTCGCTGAGTACGAATCTCAAGTCAAAATGGCAAAAAAAAAATATCAGGGAATATCAAGATGGATCGATTTATGTATTAAAAAATATATGGTTCCATTTAAAAAAACCACCACTGCCGTCGTGGAAACATGTGTTAATTAAATATTTCGTTACAACAATAGTATTAGGATTCACATCTGAAAATATCAACAGATATAAATATTTCAGTTAACAGTGTTTGCAAAAAGACATTATTTTCATGGACTGGGAACCGTTTTGAATAAACTGAAATTTTAGGTATTGGAGCAAAAACGAGCAAAATCTGAAAGGTAATCTCAGTTCTTTAATAATCAGAGATGATGACTGTGCAAACAAAAATGCTTGATCGGACTTGGAAGTTAACTAAATGTTTAATTGTTTTTGTAGATCAGTTATGGTAATTAAGGTTATACGAGGCAATTTTGAATTAAACATTATGAAGGTATTATTGCTTGCCGCAAACGTATAACAACAAAAAGTAATTAAATAAACACCTGAAATTTACGTCTTTATAATTTACTGTACTGTATTGTTTCATTGCTCGTTTATTGGTATAGTGTTGGTATACATTGTAAATAGTGTGTTTAAGATTAAAATTAGTGCCTAAGATTAAAGTCCTTAAAATTAAACAGAAATCTCTCGCGATTGTCTAGCTCCTACAACGTGCGCGATCCGTTATTTCGCTAACAACTTAATATTTCGATGCAAATTTTCGAGAAATAACAGGAAATACACGCTGACTAAACAACGTTCTGTCACCGGTACGAATGCGACTAGCGAGACAAACAAATGCCTAAGGTCGGGGCCAGATATATTGGCCGGCGAGTTTCGTGAGGGGTATTCTCCCACCACACCGTTTGCCTGCCTCGGTGCTCCTTTTCTCAACGTTTTCGTACTCGCTCTCGTTCCATCTCGCTCTCGCCTTCGCAGAACAAGAGTGAGCCAGAAATGGTGGGGATAGTGCCAAGCTTCTGGCGTGTAGATCAAACCGAGCTGTCAGCGTAGAAATACACACATCAGAATAGGTGTGCGTTAGCTCCGAAAAAATTCAGGAGCTTTATTGGTCAGAACATTGATTCCTTCTAGAGAGCTTCATTTCGCATTGGTCTACGAATAGCTTCATTTCGCATTGGTCTACGAATAGCTTCGTCACTCACACAACTATTACGCTAAGAATAAATAACAGCCAAACGGCTAGATTCAGGCGGAGCCGAGCAGCGTTCCCGTTACCCCAACATACCCTGCGACGACCACGCAACTCCAACTGACAAATCCACGATTGTCAGATGGTGGTGGTTGATTTCTCCTCAATCGTTGCTCGCGAAAACGAATTCACCGGCCAATATATCTGGCCCCGACCTTAGCAACATTGTTGGGTGGCAGGGATACCTTCGGGCGGAAATATGTCGTCGTTCGATTTATCATATTCCTAAAACTATACTGGCTCCTATTACCCACTGCCTCTCATTTCCCCCGTCTCTTCTAGTGTCTACAATAATAGTTGTAGACAATTGTAATTAACCGTGATCTTCTGCGGTACGGGTACTGAAAGATACGCTAAACATTAACAAATATGTACAAGAAACAAAGAACAACTAAATAGCTGGTCAATATTGCCAGAGTACTTGCAGTAGCGGTGGAGCTTTTAGATATTTACGTCGCGTACGGGATTTTAGAAGTAAAACTTCTGGGCTGTTGGGGCACGTTCCCGTTTTCACATTTTACTTTCACATTACGTATTGTTTTTCTATGGATTGGAATGATTCGAGGGAGTTAGGCGAAAAACATTCGACAAAAAATTTGTATGAACTGGTCCTTCCGCGATACGCAAGGGAGATATGCGTGAAATTATTCTTCTCACGGAATGCAGCTCGAGGCGGCTGTGACGAGGCGTCAATTTTACAAGAAGTCAAATTCTTTATTTTTCTTCGTATCGAAATGAAAATGGCACTAATGAATTCCTGGTATTCTCCCGAATAAATGACACCAACTACGATGTGACGAGGGAAGGTGGGGAGGTGTGGAAGCGAAGGTTGGACAAAAAAGGAGCAAAGGTGTTCACTCCCGATATCGGGAATCTCGTCGTCTGCGTACAACATCCGCACTTGGCGCGTGGCTTTGGGAGTACAACAAACGGCACCTATCGTGCGTAGACGGCACTTTTTTTTGGTCCTTGTTTGGAATTTTTGCGGTTCGTGTCCTTTTCGCGAAGCCACGGCCAGTCGCGTGAGACACTTTTCACGTGTAACAACACAGTTAACAAGCCATTCCTCAAACGAAATTATCATCCATTTATTTAACCACTTGCACAAAATTAAATTGACGTGTAGGATTCCGCGCTCGGGTACGGCGGGTAACATTGGATTTAACATTGAAGCCCGACATCAACTAACGAAAGTGGAAGCATGTAGAAATTGCTCGGCCACGACAAAAGGAAAGAAGTGTGCGTTTCATTCTGGGCCTGCTAGCGGATTAATCAGTAAGGCTTACCTAGCAGACCCAACCTTCGACGCCGGGACATTAGGTGGTTGGTGGTTCGGTGCCGGCAACCTTGGTGGGAGGAGGGGGCATTGGGGTAAGTCGGTCTCTCTCCCTAAGCTAGTCGTGGGCTGCATTCTGAAAAGTAAGAGGAGTACACGAGCCCGGGCGGCTAGCAGGGAAGTGGCGTCGCACAGTGGGGTATTTTGCCGATCTGGGCGGCCAAAAGTCGATTACAAAAACTTCAACGCATATAAAAATAAAAGGTCGCTATATAAAGTTGATTCATGTGCCAATGGCGTACAACACTTCCCCCGCCCCCGCAGTGCCCGTACGAGCAGTCGAAACTTGGTCGTGAATGTGAGTACACAATTCGTTTTCGGCTTACGTTTAGTATACATCCATTTCAACGTCATTTTTCTTTATGTTTGGTGTATTGCTAGAAATGTAAGCCATGGATTCTGATAAAACAGGTAAGTGTGTCTACCATGGCTTTTTGTTGCGATAGCTCTCATATTAACTAAAATACAGTAAATCCTCGTTATAGCTGTTCCGTCTTACGGGACACAAGCGGGCTCAGGGCAAGGCAAAATTTAACATCTATTACGGTGGGCAATTGCTTGTTCTCGAAGCATTCGTTGGGAACCATTTGTCTGCCAGATAACCAAGAGGCAATCGACATCGTGCCGTTTTTTGGAGTAATTTCGACTGCCTTCGCTCTGAGATAATCCGTTGAATTGCTCTGTCAGCGGGTGGTATACGGTAACCTCGAACCGGCACATACCGTCATCCACCGCTGACTCGCGAGACAATACAGCCATAAACCGCGACCCTGGCGAGACGCTCCGCCCGAACAACGGGCTAGGCTTGCTAGCCAGATGTCTGGTTTTTCCTCCGCTACGTCACCAAGAAGGAGAGGCTTCCTTCTCCACCACCGAAATCGCAGAAGGAAGCTCCGTCCTCTTCGAGGAAAAGCTAGCCAATCAGCAATTTGGCACCTCCCGAAATTCTGATGTCTTGTCTACCTTCGACGTCGAAAAGGTGGACAGGGCAGAATTCAATCGTCTCTCGATCGAACATATTCATGTCTTGTTACAGCTCACGTGGTTCAGTCAAGCATTCGTGACCAAGACTCACAGTCAAACAGTTCTCTTACTCAAGTCGTCATACGGATTTGAGTAATTAGTTTAGTCAAGCATTCGTGACTAAGGCTATCGAGCAAAATACATTGGTGCAATTGTGTGGTCGTCATACGGATCAGCAAACTCACGTTCTCGTCGCGTAAATTAATAATCACTTAAAATTAATTTGGCGAGTGATAGAGTCATCACCACCGCGTACCACGAAGTTACTTGGGCCTTACAACCCCAAGAGAACGGACAATCTTTCGCGCGTGTGTCGGTAGCTTACAATAGCTCCGTTTTTACCATGCGTAGTACGCCCGGTGATTATCCCCACCATTTCTTGGAATCCTTCGGTCGAGAGTGAGAAAACCCGAGAACGAGCGAGAGGGAACGAACGAGTCGATGGCAACTTCGTGTCAACTGTTTCGTTCCCTCTCGCTCATTCTGGAGTTTCTCACTCGTGGCATTGGCCGCACGGAATTGTGTCCGCAACGCTTCGTACGCCCGCCGCCAGCCCCGTTCGACAGGTTTAATACGAATGTTTATTGTATAGCGTTTCGAATAAATGCAATTATGTAGTACTGTTTCGTATTTACTTTTCCAAATTTGAGCCCAATAGCTGTACTTCCCGACGTTTCCCGGCATTGAATTAGGGCTTAATTGATAGCTGAAGTCTTATTCTTTAGGATACTTGAAATTTTCTGCGAATTTTTGCGATTTTTCAAAATAACGCTTTTTGAAAATGAGTGTAGATAAAAAGGAAAAAATAACCAGAAATTTGTTTTTTTCGTTGAATTTATGGATAAATACCTACTACAATTGGATAATTTCTCTGACAAGCGTAGGAAGGAAATGAAGCATAATTTTTCTCGCTTCAAGTCCGAAATAAAACGAAGATGGATTGAAAAAAAAATATGTAACTTATAATACTGTTTTTAATGCCTTATATTAATTGGATTAGCTTAACAGCATGTTTGGAAGCGACTGAAGTGCAAAAATAAATTTTGGCCGCACAGATCGGCAAAATACCCCACTGTGCGACGTTGAGTCGGCCTCAGTGCCCTCCCGGTCGGCCGCTGCCACGTAACTGGTGCTACCGGAGGTGACGCAGCTGTTGGACGCGACACGTAACCAACCGCTAAACGAGATCGGGCAGCGGTAATTTTAAAAAAATCAATTCTATGAAAAAATGCCTTGTGATTTTCGACCTAAGTTTTTACCTTCTTTCATTAATAACAAAAACAAAACACCAATTGAAAAATCGGCTTTGAAAATACTAATATCTTTGTAGGTTTTAAGTACGACTGGCTAGAAGCGAGACCGCGTGTCGTTTGTTTTGACAGTTGCGTGTGTATGCCGGCGTGCGTGAGCGACGACGTCGTCGAACGTGTAACAAACCCCCAAAATGCCATTTTCTTTTTTCTTTTCCTAATAAACGTAATTAGTAACTATTATAATACTTATTCTTATTATTCTTACTTTAATAAGCGCGTTAGCATTAATATTAATATTAGCTCATAGTACCGCGAGACGAGAGTGCAATGAGAGAGAGAATCGAATGTTAATGAGTGGGGAAAATTGAACGCATGCGCGATCCTCAGTCGATCGGCGGATCGGCGAGAGTAAGGATCGGGAGCAGAGAAGACTGCAGAGCAATGAGTGGGAGAACCGAGCGTTCAACGCGCGCCTGCGCATTAGTCAGTCGCTCTGTAGGCCGACTGGAGAGCGGACCATGCGAGACCGGAATATTCAATGCGTAATAGTCGAGCTCCATTCCTATTGGTGCGCTCCCAGTATCCAGAATATGTATAAATACGGGCACGATAGCCCAGAGAGATTCATTCGATTCATTCGACTCCAAGCATTTAATGCTATACAATTCAAAGGATCATTTAAGGCAAATAGCCGATCCCGACATAAATTAATGCTCCAACTTTGGAAGCCGCTTTGTAGGCCCCTCGGTTCTGTTGAGCGTTCCAACCAAGGCCATAGTCGCCAGGTTTGATGAGACGTTCCAGCCTTGGAAGCCGCCTTGTAGGCCCCTTAGTTTGAAGAAGCAAAGTTGTCAATTCTTATTCTCAGGTTAGTAATATTACTCCTGAGCAACGTGGGAGGAAGATTATTCCAAGTGGCAAAATCCGCCCTTGACGAAACGGAGAAACAATTAAGAACGAGTCTCGACTTAAACATATTCAATCCTAAATCCTAAGCTATTACATAATTCCTAAATCTTTCTACATCGACCAAAAGAGTCACTATCTATAAGCTAATTCCTAGATCCATAAGCTAATTCCTTCAATCGACTAAGACGTCGCTATTAGTTATTTAAGTTATATTACTCTAAATCGATCGATCAAACGGGCGTTCTTTTGTACCGACCAAGAGTCGCAACCCAAGACGGTCAACTATATTCTTTTGTACCGACCGAGAGTCGCAACATAATTATCCTAATTTCTTTAATATTATAAAGCGTTAATTCTTATTTGTTTGTATAATTTAGAAGTGTTTTATTGAATAAACACTATTAAGATTAATTCTGGTTCTTGAATTTTAATTCTTTATCGCACGCCACTCGAACCAATCCCAAAATCCTGTAAAGCGCGTTACGCCACGCGTGGAAACGTTACAAACGTCTCCGATAATCGGCGTCGAAGCCGGCAATTCCGCCGAAACGTTCGGCCAGAACAGTCTTTTGTATCAATCATATTATTCCCGAAATATATATACCTCTTATTCTTATAATTTCTATCTGAAATTACTGTGTCAATAGTTTATTACCCACATCTTTTGTCTATCTTAATGTAACAAAAATTATTTTTCGGACAAAACCCCACGAAGATATCTATGGTACCGCAAATGCTGTAACAATAAAAGTGGCTTCGGGAGAAGGGGCTGATAAGCATAGGGGTTAATTATTACTCAAAATGGTGCATGTACATGTGACGTCTCACTATTTTTCGCGCGTCTTAGAGTCTTCCCCATAAATCACTTCACAACTCCGCCACTGTCCCCAAAACTCAACTCTTACCCCTTTCCCCCAAACACTGGGCCATTCAGAAGATGTACCTTAGCGGTCCCCATCTCGCGATGGTCAAGCATGCATTCCCCTTCCCTTCTTCGCCCTACGAGGCACGATCTCCTCCCTCGCATCTAAATCTAAACAAATCCCTCGTCCCAAAAACCCTCTTAAATCGACACCACGTCTCACCCTCTCTCTACAACCCACCAAATCAAAGCCACTCTCACATCTTTCCAACCAAAACACCCAAAATCCATCCAATGGGTTGAGTACCCCCTTTTCGGAGCCACAAATAAGAACCCCTGATATTCTATTGTGACGCATATTTCGCGCATGAGTTATCAATACATTTCAATTATATGACGAATATTTTGCACATGAGTCATGGTGTATACCGCGCATACCCCTCATACCTGACATTCAGTCGCACCATATAAATACAAGGGACTCAGAGCCCGGAGCTCACTTTTACCTTTGGTACAAACTTTACTTTTGGTAAAAACTACGTTACTTTTGGTACAAACCAAACCTCATTGTTCACTTCAGTGATTATTCATTATATTGAATCAGTGCTACCTTGTGCGAAAGGACTATTAATCGACGACATCAACTGTAAGCGATTATAATTACTTATCGCACCAATGCATATCATCTTCATTTATATTATTTCCTATTGCTTACGCTTTTCATATTTTTCATTATTGCTTATTGCATTTCATATTATTGTCTATTGCAAATGCTTATTGCTTTTCGTATTATTGCCTATTACTAATGCTCATTGCATCTGATATCTTTGTCTATTGCTGATACTCACGTATTTCATGTTCATATATATATACTGCTATTGCTTATCGTTTATATACATGTTATGTGCTAATGCTTAACGTCCCACGCATTATCTAGAGACGCGGTAGCGTCTCGACGCCAAGTACAGGAAAGACACCCTGTATATGTCGACTGTCGCTACCGCTATCATTTACTCGTCGCCGGGCTATTCCAACCTAACCTGAAACTTATTTCATTAATATCTCATCACGCATGCTATATTTTCTAAATTTAAAGGCATTTTTCTTATGTAAACCGCATATAAGCTTTCGAATAAGACCAAATTTCAATAAAATCTGTCCAGGCATAACAGAGATCTCATAATATCGTCTCATGGATCTGTCAGAAACGGTACGATTTTCTTCTCCAGGCCAAAATTTCGTCAACATAATACGTATATGCGTTACACGCACACCTTCAGCCAAAAGAAACTAGTGTATGTTTCGTTTATATGCGTTTTATTATGCGTCACACGCACACCTTCAACTATTCAGCCAAAAGAAACTAGTGTGTGTTTTTCTTCTCCAAGCCAAAATTTCGTCAATAATACGTATATACGCGTTACACGCACACCTTCAGCCAAAAGAAACTAGTGTATGTATGATCGTCGTCCGCCATTGTACATATAACCTACAAGTGTCATCGCTTTATATTTTATAACCTACCGAGTGTCAATCCGTCATAACCTGCCAAGTGTCAAATAAGGTAAGTTGTCCAAATTTGAAATGTCACGAGTTTTTACACTACATGGGAGACTGAATGATTGCCTCAATTAACAAGGTGGGTCACCAAAATTGTTTAATAGATTTTTTACGTAGACTCGCAGACTTGGAAGTTGTCCGGAGAAGGTTCGACAAAGAAGTACTTCTTTCGCATAATTTTCTGTAAATTTGTACCATGCATGTACAAAATAATATATTGTAGCAAAAAATTGCATTGCATTTAAATTGCCAGATACTTGTGTTTTTTGTATATACCAGCAATTTAGAGTTTTTATGTAAAGCTTATTATATTATAGAAATGAAGGGGACGCACAGGACTTCGATAAAAATGAAGGGGACGCACAGGCTTGGATAGTAGAATTGAAGGGGACGCACAGGCTTGGATGGATAGAAATGAAGAGAATGCACAGGCTTGGAGGTTGTCCGGAGAAGATTAGATAGATAGACAGAGCATCTTGTTTCGCACAAGTTTTTGGATTGTCAAATAAGGTAAATCGACAAAACTTGTCAAATTAGCGTAGCGTTAAGAATTAAGATTAAGAATATTATGGCGTACCGCTTGCAATGTAGAGTCAGTCACATTAGTCAAGAAAGTACGTTGAAAATACATCTCCCTTGATACTTTCCAATCTTTTGTGAAAGATATTCATAATACTTTAATATATTTTTTTAAATCCACAGTAGTTTCTACGCTATTCATTAATTTTACTAGTTTTCCATTAATTACGCATACTTAAGTCCTAAGAATATAAAATAATACGATCAAATCAAACGTAAATAGATTTTTATTTATTTTATTTTGCTAAAAATATTATGTATCGTTCTCCGACTTTGTCAAATTATAATGACACTTGAGAAAACAGATTTATTAAAGTGTTTTAAGTTATAAGTTCTACGTCAAGTTGTAACTAAAATAACTAAAATGTGGATTTTATATATTTACAGATAATCGAAGCAGAAGATGATGCAGTGCGATCTACATCAGAGAAAAATTTTTATTTTTTATTGGAACATACTATTGATTTTATTATATTAATTAAACGATTTTATTCAACTTCGATCCTGTGTTTCCTTCTTGTATGTTTGCTTTTTATATTAATTAAACGATTTTATTCAGCTTCGATCCTCTGTTTCCTTCTTGTATGCTTGTTTTATATCTGAAAAATTTAATTTAAACCAATTCCACCAATCCAATCGTCTTGAAACTTTGCAGGCGTGCGTAGTTTGGATGACAATTATATACAATTTAAAAAAGTAAAAAAAGTTACTCCAAGTACATGAATTATCTCTGTAAAAAGAAGTGAGATCCCCATAAAAAACTTTCAAAAAGTATGACATCTCTTTCTCCCTTGCACTAGTGGGGTCGCTGCGACCGGCAGCGACCAGTCGCAGGTAGGAGATCCCGCCTTTATCCAGATGAATGTGATTATTTTCAACTCGTTACGACCTTCCCTTCTCGAGTTAATAGTTAATTAATTAAAATAAAACTTTCAAAAAGTAAAAAAATTACGCCAAGTACATGAATTATCTTTGTAAAAAGAAGTGAGATCCCCATAAAAAACTTTCAAAAAGTAAAAAAATTACGCCAAGTACATGAAACAAATAAATCACAAAAAATAAAAGATAATAATATAAATCACAAAAAAATAGAAGAAAATATATATCACAAAAAATAGAAGATAATAATATAAATCCCCCAAAAAATAGAAGAAAATATACAATATAAAAAAAATGTGAAATCAAAATGAGCTGCAAGTACATAAAGGTGCTTTCCAACTGCCCTTAAGATTACACAACTACATAGACACAGCTAAAATGCTGTGTTCATACATTCCATTACTCATATCGCGGACATTTTAATTATCCCATCAAAAAGAATCCCAATTAAAAACATTGTCGTAAATTAATTAATTAGTAGCTTTACAAAATTAATATACAAAATTGCGCCAATTATAACAATGGCTATTTATAAAAAGAAAAAATGTATTAAATAATAATAAACAGATATATTTTTATAGATTATATTAACTCTAACGCTATCGCATTAATAGTGCATGGCATATTCTTGTGCGTTCTTCTCAATAAACGCTCTTGTCTTAAATAACGTTTCGAATTATTGTATTGATCCTTCCGTTACGGAGAGCCCAAATCATAATAAGCCACTGCAACAGTTGATCTCGCTTCGCGAACGCCGGGTTTTCTTATAGTGTTTACAAGGCTTACTTTCATATAGATCTTGTACGACCATATGGCTAGACATATTTCACGGAAATATTACGTGCAGCTTCTTATTCCAATGCAGCGGTAAATCTAATTACCGAGCCTTTAAATACAAACTACCTGTGCTCTAACGGGTGAGACGTTACTGCTTAACTGTAGCGTTACTGCTTAAACTTCCCTGGTTGCCTTGTGCTACGAAGCTCGCCTTCGTGCTTGAATTCCTGCTCTCCAAGTGCTACGAAGCTCGCCTTCGCGCCTGAATTCTTACTCTCCAAGTGCTACGAAGCTCGCCTTCGCACCTGAATTTCCTACTCTCCAAGTGCGACGAAGCTCGCCTTCCCGCCTGAATTCATACTTTCCAAGTGCTACGAAGCTCGCATTCGCGCCTAAAACCTCCCTTCTTTCCTAAAACCCCTTGTAACCCCATATCTTGGCATTGTCCTCGACACCGCTACCCAGGATGTGACATACTGATGTTTAAAAATAACGTTTTTCAGAGAGAAAATATTATAAAAGTAACCCTATTTTCCGGCCTGTCAAAGGTATGTAACAGTGTGGCTCGATTTGCAACTTTTGTTCGGATCAAATTCTAATACCCGCGAAAAGTCGCCGACCCATAAGGGCATATCACGTGTAAATTTTTTTTCAGATCGGACAATACCTTCTGTCTCCAATATGAGGGTCAATTTTTACGATCTCGGATAAAAAGATTAAACTAATTTCAGTTCAGGCACGATATTGAACCTCTCTGGGTCATCATCCGGAGACAGAATTCCATAGCGAATAGTCCTCGCCATGTTTTCGGGGCTATCAGGCCAAGCGGGTACATTCCATTGAAGTACCGAACAGTTGTAGACACTTCAATTCAGTCACAGGCTTACTTTGCCTTGCCAGAAAACCCCCTCCTTGTCATCATGCCAGACCGCCAGTTTTCTGAGCATCAAGATGCACTTCAGATATTACTGAAAACCAGAGAGGTGGAACAAATCAAGGTCACTGACATGGTGATATGGGTCAATATTGTGCCCAAACTCAATTTTCAATCGACAGATTATCATGAAATGATTACCTGGGATAAGATAGTTCTCAGACGCGCCCCAAACAAAGAACTTATAGGTAAGATATTCCGGCCAGTAAACACTGTGCCAGAATGGTCTTTCACCAAGTCTCCTACCGCCAAGTCGCAAACCTTGTGACTGAGGTATCATCAAATGTACGTGGCACAGGGGCACGTGATCGCCACATTCCATCAATTTTGTTGTCCAGACAGAAACTCTCCAAATTTGATAACAAATCATAGTTCGTAAGCATTTTACCTGCAGACGGAGATTCAGATTAAACATTTAGGGAGTCGTACGTTTGATTGGTTGGGAGGAGGACGTGCACCGCGGTGTGCCGCAGGGGTCCGTATTGGAACGGGGCCCTTCGGTGACTCTACGTGACGGTGGTTCGGTCCATGGCGCTGTACGGCACCCCAATATGGGCCGGCCACCTGGAGGAATGTCGTGTTGGGCGGGAGCTCTTGGCTAGAGTACACCGCCGCGCGGTCCTCCGAATCGTGCGGGCCTACCGCACGGTGTCGCACGCCAAACTGTCCGCGCTGGGCGGGTCCCCCCCGTTCCATCTACTAGCGGAGATGGAGGCGGAAGTGCATTCTGCCGTCCGAGCTCTCCGCGAGGCGGGGGACCCAACGGCGGACGGGCACGATGTGGCGCGGGGCCAGGCCCGGCAACGGAGACCAACTAGTTGGAGTGGCTGTCCCTCCCGGCATATCGGGAGGGTCGCGTTGCCAGGGCGCTCCTGCCCATTCTCGACGAATGGGTGGGGCACGGGTATGGCAGGCTGACCTTCTGCCTGACGCAGATGATCACCGGTGTAGGGTGTTTCGGGGTCGAATAGGGCGGGAGGAGACGTCGCGGTGCTTCAGCTGCGACTCGAGCGACGAGTACACAGCGGATCACACCCCGTCCGATGCCAGGAGTGGCTCCATGACCGCCGGGTCCTCGAGGAGCAGCTCGGCCCCGATCTCTCGCTGCCCACGGTCGTGCGTCGGATGGCGAAGGACGGGGAGTGTTGGGCGGCCGTCTCCATCTTCACGGAGTTAGTTATGCGCGACAAGGAGGAGGCAGAGTGGGAACGGGAGATGACCGGACATCCGTCCCGTCTCGCGGCCCCCAGGCGGCACGGCGGCAGGAGATGGAGATGACCCGGATCCGGGGGAGGCCGTGCGGCGATTTAGCTTTTCTAGGTCGCCCCCCTACCCCGTTGGCTTGGGGCAGTGGCGCGAATCCCCCCCCCCCCCCCCGGGGTGTGGGGAAAGGGAGGGAATTAGAGTGGGCGGGTGTGTTCGGCGCGTCCGTTCCAGCAGCAGGGGCCGTTGCGGCCGCACCGTGGCAGGGTGTGCGCTGCAGTGGCGTTGGGGGGTGATAGGGGGAGGCCCTCGGTTACTAAGCCCCCCCCCCCCCCCCCGGGAGCGGCCGAATACGTCGGTTTGGTTGTCCTTGCGGCGCATCGCCAGCCGCTCGCCCGGGGGCTGGCCGGGTTCCGACCGCCAGGTCCCCGGCCGCCGTAACGGCCCCCCGGGGGGTTCGCGGTATTCGAGGCAGCCCCTTATAGTCCCGACAAAGCTTGTTCGCGGGGCCGTGGGGTGGGGGTGTCGGGGGATACCACCCACCGTGGTAGCAACGACCCCGGACGGGGCCACGCGGGCGCGTGGTCCGCCGCGCGTCGCCCGTGGTTTTTCGACGGCACACCTGGGGGATGTAGTTCCGACACTCTCCCAAGGAAGACCCCGTAACGGGGCAGTGCACTAACGACAAATGTTAAAAACTGGACGTAAAATGGATTAAGACTAGTAAACGCAGGAAGATAACCATGCGTAACAGACTGAACGACGGCCCTCACCGAGACTCCCGTGTCTGGTCGCCTGGAAGTCGGTTCATCGAGAATATACGGAGGATCGATCCTTGGGGAGTCCGTCCGGGTGCCTCCGATATGACGAGTTCCCCGAACTTGGAGTTGAACTGTAAATTCCGTGGTAGGGGTGGCCCGGGGCACAGTGGTTCCAAAGTGACTTTTTGTGGACAAAATTCCGTATCTCCGTCAATTCTCAACCGATTTTTGACTTTTTTTGCTCGTTTTGTCACGGATTAAATTTGCTAAAATATCAAATTCCTGAATTGCGACCAAAACGAATTTTTTCCTATCTTTTTTTCTGACAAAGATGGATGAAAACTCTAGTAGTACAATCTTTAGGGCTAATTTGATAAGATTTTGCTTATCTAAGGAGTTTTTTTTACGTAAAATCTTTAATTGGCACTTGGCAATAGCGGAAAACATAAAACCGGCGATTTGTTGACACGTCAGAATGTTTGAAATACAACTTTACAATGGCTGAAAATTTGGAATGTCTACCGAGTTTACTACAACCAGAACCTTCTAAAATATCAATTTAATGTGTGATTATAGAACCTAATAGCGTTCAGAAATATTGAAGAACGTCAAAACCGTGATTTATTATTTTACGTTTTTATTATTGTTTGTTAGTAAATAAAACTTTATCGAATCTTTCCGAACCACATCTTTTGCATTTGGAATGTGGGTAAGAATGTAATAAACAAATTCAGAAAGGAATTAGCTGCCACTATTTGCCACTTCGGTGTCAATCCGATTTTGTTTAATTGGCGATAACGCCCAAAGTGCCTTTTTGTGGACAAAATTCCGTATCTCAGTGAATTCTTAACCGATCTTTATCTTTTTTGGCTCGTTTTGTCGAGGATTAAATTTCATAAAATGTCAGGCAGTAGTTTTCCAAAATTTTATTGAGGGATTAAAAAAAACAAATTCTGAACTCTTGAATCCGAAACAACGAGTTTATGAACCAATTCTTTTCATATATCATTAAAGGGAGATAAAATAAAATATTAATACAAATTAAACAATTCTAATTTCAATTTTTTTATGGATTCAGAGCGAAATCTGTTGTATTGAAACTTAGTAAGCTTGGCATCAAAATATAAGGCCAAAGCTTCTTCTTTGGACAAACATTTAACAGGCTGACGTTCGTTTATCAAATCATCAGAATCTATAGACAACATTAGGTAATGGAGTTTGTAGAGAGATAAGGAATCCGTTTTTAATTTGAAGGGAGGACGATGCAGGTGCAACCACGCGCGGTCACCGGACTACCCCTTTCCATTCTATGTCCTGTCTCCGCGAGGCGTATTGATGGTGGATAATACCTTTTAATTGCTATATTGGTGGCATCTTTCTTACGTGCTTCGGGACAAAAGTGGGCTCAGAGCCAGGCGGAAATTCACTGGTTTATTACGATCGATAATGTATTATTTTTCCTAGAACGTTTCAACAACATCTGTTTTCCAGATTTCTAAAGGGCAATATAAAACGTGGTGATATTGTTCAGTCTGAGTTAATCCGTATATTGGTCTGTCGGTGGGTACTGCGCACGATGACTTCGGACCCGAACGTACCGTTGTCTACCGCCGACTCGCGGAACAATATGGCGATAAACCGCGACTTTGGCGAGTCGATCAGGGCGATCAGCCTGGTTGGTTTTCCCCAACTAGATGTGGCATTTGCCTCCTCTACTTCGAGGGAGAGGGTTCTTCCTTTGCGGACGACTTCCCAGAGGGAAGGTACCCCCTCCTCGAGGAACGGTGTTTCCAATATAATAATGTATGCCCATGCATGAAACAGTATCCCTTAAGAGTCAGGTATTATCCACAATCAATACGCCTCGCGGAGACAAGACACAGGAAGAGAAAGGGTAGTCCGCTGACCGTGCGTGGATCCGCCTGCGTCGTCCTCCCTTCAAATTAAAGACGACTCCCTTATCTCTCGCGTATGAACACGCGTTGGAGTATTCATGTTACTTACAAAAAAATTGATCCGAAGCTGACCTTTCATATTCTCACGGGAATCGTGCCAATTTTCAAACCACAATGTCGATCTTTTTCAGAACTTCGGCAGAATTTATGACATAAATACTTTTGAAAAACACATCACTGTTTAAGATTAATAAAGAAAGCTCCGCGTTCCTTCAAGCTGTAGATATACTATTTCAAAACAGATAGCATCTACTAACAGCCCTGTAAAGATAGGGTACTATTTTTTGTTACTTTACCTGTTATTCATACATAATCATAGGAGTGCGCTGTGCATGTTATTTCGCAGAAACTCATAGCATCGGCATTTGTCGCTATTTTTGCATACAATTTTTTTCTTCATATTCCCTAAAGATTGACAAATGAAGCCACAAAGCTCGAAGTAAATATATGTAATTGTTCGGTTTTAAAAAATTCGCGTTCTGTTCCTACCGCTTGTAGCGGCTCGCAGAGCTTGGCTGCCAGGCGCGGCGCGCGCCTCAGGATTTCCGCACTGTCGGAAATCCACGCGGCACGTCGAACCCTTGGTTTCAAGTGCCGTTTTCCTTTTCTAACTACCTTATCTGTCTCTTATGTAAACTCTTCGGGAGTCGAGGTTTGCGCGCGGACAGGACTGTGGTGCTTTCTTGCGCGCCACGCAAGAGCGTGGGTGAAAAATTCGACCTGCATCACGCGCAATCAGAAGACTACCCCCTTTCTTCAAAACATCTTGCATATTACATCTCTTCAGCATTTATCTTACATATAACATCACTTGCATACCTATTAGGGTGGACCTTATTTTTCGACTTTCAAAATTATTTCGGGACACCCCCCAGTATGGTGCCACTGGGTGAGAAAATAATTTGTGTAAAATTTGAAATCGATCGGACAACAGGAAGACGTGCCTCATCGCAGTTGAAGTTTTTTTATTTTTGGAATTCGTTTTTCTCCGTTGTAGTATATCGTTCATATACATTTTTATATATCGTTGAATTTGTCTTTTTACGCTCTGTAACAATATAAATGAAAGTATAAGATCACTTAAAAAAAAACATCATGACCTTGAAATCTCAAAAATTGCCGTTCAGAAAAAACTTTTTTCGTTTCCATTATTTTTACCTTGCCAAACAGTACAACTTTTGTCTAAGAAATTTTTTCATATCTTTATAAATAACAGATTTCAAAATTTTAATGGAGTAACTGATACTTTCATCAAGATTACATTGTTTCTAATTATTTAATATTATTTTTAGTTTATACGCGCGGAGTAGATTGTGTAAATGGTCATGGAAAATTTGAAAATGCAGTTGTATTTGCATCAGGTAGGTAGTTGGAACCTCTAAGAATCCGTTAGTTTTCGACTTGCTCTGAACAGAAGATCCAGAACCGAAGGTTTAGGAGGGGTCAGGCCTTTGGAATAGTGATGGCGATACAGCCCCACATGTATCGATATTTCGTATCGATACGTATTAACACTCCAAGTATTGATACAACTGATATATCGGAGATGAAGTATCGATATCACCAGTATCGATACGTACGTATCGGCCCATACTTCCCAGATAGCACAACGTCTGGTAAAGTCTTAAAGACGTCCAAAAGGCGTCTTAAAGACGTCTTAAAGACGTCTTGTTACAAATCAAGACGTTCAGACCTAAAGTAGACCTAAACTAGACGTCTCTAAGACGAGGTGTGCTATCTGGGTTAGAGCATATAAACGTTCGGCTGCCGAGCACACGGACAGGAGTAGGGATATGCTTTTGTGCAGTGCGATGGGAAGAAAGTGGGGGAGGACGGTATGCCATAGTGGGAGACGACGGTAGGTCGTAGTGGGGGATATTCATGGGTTAAGTATCGATACAGCAATATATCGTTACATTAAGTATCGATACAAAATATCGATGTATTGGTTGCAAAGTATCGATATTCCGATATATCGATATTGTATCGCCATCACTACTTTGGAATAAAAAACTGAATTTCATAGTGTAAGGAATATGGGATTTCGACTGTCTTTCGATGTGTTTCCAAGCGGTAATTTAGCCGTCGTCGTGGAGGGTCTTGGAAAAGAGAAAGCGTGAGCGGCACTTGGGGGTGTCATAAACCCTTTGGGGGACTGCGACAGGGCCCAAACAAGGGAGGCTCGAGGCGACTGCGTTGCCGAGGGGCATTCTTGAATGTATCATTGTCGACGACGCATCGTTGCTTTTTCGTGAAATACAGTATTACAAAACGATATATTCGCTTTTCATTGTGTTATACTTTTTAAATCTCTTACAATAGTGCCTATTTCCCGAGCGTTCAGTGAAGTAAATTCGAAAATTCGAATCAAAAATGCAAACCAGAAGCGAAAAATTATTTCTATTAGATCATGACGAAACTCAAATAATTGGTGCCAAGTTGCCATCTAATGTACAAGTGTTACGAGTTTTGTTTTATAACATACGTAAGGTGCGACTAAATCTTCATACGGGTGCTTCTTTAGTTGTAAAGGAAATTGAGGTCATTTGGGAAAAAGCACGGATCCCTACAAAAAAGACACAGCATAGCATTACAAAATTAGAATCGCTATACAACGATTGGAGGGCGTTACAACGAAATTCTACACGCCGAAGTGAACTTCAAGAAAAACGAGAGCAAGATTTTCTCGATAAAATGGATGACCTCTTCGATATAGCACACGCTGATGCATTACAATTAACACAAATCGAAGAAGATAAATTATTTTTGGAAAATCCAAGAAGGAAGGGACGACCTGGGTCAATGATTGGAACGGATCGCGTGGTATTCGAGCAAGAAAAGAAACAAGTAATACGAAAAGACCAACAAGAATCCAGACAAATGCAATATGAAATGAGTGTTGCTGAAGGTACATATTTCTTATATATTTAATTTTTATACATCCAAATATTGTGAATTATATTATTTTTATATTACTTTTACTATTTCTATTAACATTTTGATTTTTTTTTAAACAAGTCAGAACAGTAGAATTTCAATCATCATCATCATCATCATCATCCATTGAATATCAAAGTCAGTTCCCTGGCAATGAAGATATTGGAATTGAAGATCCGGTTGATTTACTTGGTCCGAGTAACTCCAAAAGAAGGCGTGCTCAAAAACAATTTATAACGCCAAATCTGGTTGCGATGCTCGACAGATGCAAAGTGAGTGATCGCGATAGTATCTAATAATAAATCGAACATCTATTCGCCGCCAGAGAACTAAACATCGTACAGAACTTGCAAATAAATTACGCGAGAAATGTAATGATTGCGAGCTCAATGCAATTACAGTCCATTGGGATGGAAAGCTTTTACCAATTTTAAAGGGGACAGGAAAGATCGAAAGACTACCAGTGTTAATCAGTTCCATTGGTGTGGAAAAATTACTAGGAATTCCAACGATTTCGTCTAGCAGTGGAGACGATCAAGCTTCTGCGGTGTATGATTTATTAGAAGAATGGGGATTATCCAACAAAGTACAAGCACTTTGTTGTGATACTACCGCCTCAAATACTGGACGCTACCAAGGAGCCTGCGTTCTTGTTGAACAAAAATTGGAAAGAGAAATTCTATATTTGCCCTGCAGACACCATATATACGAAGTCATTTTACAAGGCGTCTTAAAAGAAAAAATGTACCAGTCTACCGGTCCAAATGTTCCACTGTTCCAAAATTTTTAAAATGCTTGACCAACAATCAACAAATTAAATTTTGTATCCGGAATTGAAACCCAATATGTCCGTCAAACAATTACAGATACAGTTATTGAAGAAACAATCAAATTTTCAATAGACGTTTTACAAAGAGAACAACAACCTAGAGAAGATTACAAAGAATTTTTACAATTAATAATTATTTTCCTCGGTGGGACTCCACCAAAAAATATAAGTTTTCGAGCCCCAGGAGCTTTCCACCACGCTCGATGGATGGCAAAAGCTTTATATTGCTTGAAAATATATTTATTTAAACACCAGTTTTCAATAACTGTGGAATAAGACACTGGAATTCGTGATATATGTATCTTTCTCGCCACTTTTTATATAAAACCGTGGATTCGAGCTACAATGACAGCGGAAGCTCCATGACAAGACTTAGAGTTTTTGCAAAAACTCTATGCGTACCGCACAATCGATGAAAGAATAAGTCTTATAGCTGTAAAAAAAATGTGCAACCATTTATGGTATTTATCAACAGAAACGGCTGCGTTAGCATTTTTTGATAAAGCTGTGGGAAAGAACACAAAATTACGAATGGTGGAAGCGCTTAATACTGAAGTCGACGGATCGTGCAAAAAATATACAATTAATCCAAATGATGTGGGAAACTATATTGAAATAGGAATTGACCATTTTATTTCTGAAGGTTCAAAAAAAATTTTCGAACGATTCTCAATTCCCATTGAATTTTTAAAAAAGGATCCTAACGTATGGGAAAATGAAAACGATTTTCTATACGGATTGAACATCGTTCAAGGCTTAAAAGTTGTTAATGACACTGCTGAGCGTGGTGTTAAACTTATGCAGGAATACAATCAGTTATTGGCCAAAAACGAGGAGGAAAAACAATATATTGTTATATTTTCGGGAAGACATAGTAAGACTCAAAAGCAACACAAGTATATTGGAACATGAACAGAACACACAGTGATACAATCAACGACATGTAACAGTAATGCAAAGGCAAAGGGGACAAGTTATTCAGTAATACGTCTGCTTGCAATGGCGTCTGTATCAGGAATGACTGCTTGACAGGCGATCGGTTCCGATCGCCTTCTTCTCGCTGTCCCTTGTCTATTCGTCGCGAGCACCGGCGGGCCATGGATTCTATCCATAGGGTGCTCGCAACAATATATTACAAATTGTTTCCGAACATAGAAAACAGTTTCCGGATGTAACAAAACGGTCACTATTAAAAGAAATATAATATATTTACTCGAAAAAAATACTTTCATTTTTTATTCCTCCAAATATTCCTTTTCAGTTCTGAAACTACTTTCTTGTATTATGTATTATATTATGAGTATATTATAGTATTCGTATTATATTATATTGGGAATTGTTTAAAGAGAAAAATTAAAGTATCTTCATTTGCGAATATATGAAAAAATTTCTTACACAAAAGTTGTACTGTTTGGCAGGATACAAATAATGCCAAAGAAAAAAGTTTTTTCTGAATGTCAATTTTTGAGATGTCAAGGTCATGATGTTTTTTTTGTAAGTGACCTTATACTTTGATTCTATATTATTACAGAGCGTAAAAAGACAAATTCAACGATATATAAAAATGTATATGAACGATATACAACAATGGAGAAAAACGAGTTCCAAAAATAAAAAAACTTCAACTGCGATGAGGCACGTCTTCCCGTTGTCCGATCGATTTCAAATTTTACACACATTATTTTCTCACCCAGTGGCACCATACTGAGGGGTGCCCCGCCAATAATTTGAAATTTATGTTTCGACAAGAGTAACTAAGGTCCACCCTAATACCTATGTGTATTTATTGTCTATCAACATTAGTTTTTATATTAAAACAAGCAATGGCATGGTAATTATTGCCGTCAGTAGTAATAATTATGATCGTCACAACAGTGAATGTGTTAACTGCAATTTCATTTTCCATCGCATTGCCGGGGAAACATGTGGACATTTTTGAATGTACCTTTGTAAAATTTTACAGTGGTTATAACTGAGTCATAAACCATTTCCATAATTTGTAGCACCTTCAGGTCAACCAAATGTAGCTTCGTAAAAACAGATGTTTCAGTCTGCCCTATAGTAACAGCATTTTTTATATCTTCTATAAGCCAGGTAAATCGAGGAATTTGTATATTTTTCGCGAACGTTTATCGCGATCGTGTCTTGCCGATCGTTTCGCAGATCGATAATATACATCGAACAGGTAGTACACAATACAAGACTGCGCTGGATCGTGGAAAAAAAACATGTGGAGTCGACGTAGAAATGTGAGGCCGAACCGCTGTCTCTATGTAGTGCCGAGTATAACCTTCTGGCGTGCACGCAGGAGCGCGCTCCGGCGTCACGTAATTTTGCATGCCGCGCTGGCGTGTGGCGCGCAGGAGCGCGCGCAAGACCGCGCGCAAGAGCGTCCGTGTAAAGGGCCGTAATGCCATCACGAATTGAGACGCGACGAGTTTGTCGCGGGTTTCCGCCGGTAAGTCGGTGAACGTGGACTGCGCTAAGCGTTCGATTTTGGTGGCGAGCGAGGAGATGCTCTCATCTCTCCGCTGCCTATGGCTCTGAAAGAGTACATAGTTCAAATTTGACAAGTTTTTCGCCCCGTAGCGGAATTCAAGCGCCGAAACTAAATCCGCGAAACATTCGCATTGGGCAGCGGAGAGCGTCGTGAGGACGCTCCTTGCCGAGCCCCCGAGGGAAGCGATCAATGCCGTTGCCTTTTCGCATCATTCCACCCGTTTGCGCGTGTGATTGTCTCGAATTGGACTTTGTATTCCTCCCAAGGTGACTCCCCATCAAAAACTGCCGGTTTCATGGTGTATCCCAAACCGAGCACGCTATGTTCCTCCCGGGTATCCAGAGGAAACGGATTTGTTCCCGATAGAGGGGCAGCGGCGGGCATACCGACGGGGACAGAGGCGGGGACAGATACATTCGCAGGGAGAACACTATTTACACCATTATTTACACTATTCACATTGGAAACTGTCCCTTGTCCCCGAGGATTCGTGCCGCCGCTCACTGAGCCATGGATATTGTGTAACAAGGATACTACGACCTGGATGCGATCTTCCATTTCTGGCAACCGGGCCTCGAGAGCCGCTTCTCGGGCTTCCCAGGCCGCTCTCTCGGAGGTCTCCCTCTCGCGTCGCAAAACTTCCCCTCGTTGCCAACGAGCCTCGTCTTCTTTCCGGTATTGCTCCAGCTGTCTTGTTATGGTCTGCTGGAAGTTGGTGAACAGCTCCTGTAGGGAGGCGTCGCCCGTCGGTCCAGGGGAAGGGTTCGCAGAGGCCGCGGAAGCTCGAGGGGGCATCCCACTTCTGACACCAATGTTATGTTTTGTGGTTGGCATAACGGAACACTAACGTAACTCGGAAAGCACGGAATATAAACGATAACAGTAAGAACGTAATATAATCTCTGGTATACAGCAAGGGAAGTATCGATACGTCTATACGCAATGGCGGCTGACTCTCGAATGACAGCTTGACAGGCGATCGGTCCGATCGCCTTCTTCTCGCTGTCCTCTTGTCTCGCTCGCGAGCACCAGCGGGCCATGGATTCCTATCCATAGGGTGCTCGCAGGGTGCTCGCAACAATATCCTGGTTTTTGTCTGAGTATTCGTTTAACATTAAATTTGGATTTTCAACCTCTTTCAATGTTTTACCTATGTCTATCTTAGTATATGATGGACTAGTATATTTTAATCGATATTGTACATTTCAATGTGGCTACTTATTCGCAATTCGTTTTTTGTTTTTTCCAAAGTGTTCTCTATGCATTGTTGGATGAGTCTTTTTCCCTTGCGTTTTCTTTTCCTAGTTATTTTATAGAACTGATGAATATTCTTATAGGTTATTAAGTTGGAATTTGATAGAGCTTTCGTTAGAAAATAATTACATAAAAATCGTGCTCGGTCTTGAATTGATTGAAGATTACATTTGGCAAAAATTATGTTCGTTGGGGTGCTGTTTCTATATCCAAGAGATGTTCGTATGGCTGCCAGTTGTATTTTTTCTAATTTTTGATAGTTGTTTTTACGTGTTGGGAAATAGATAAATAAGCCATGGTCCATATGTGATCGTATGAAACTTTTGTACAATATAATGAGTGTTTCCGGGTCTAAGCCCCACCACGTGCCGCATAAAATTTTTATTATAGTAAGAGCTTTAGTGCATTTCTTTTGTACGTAATTAGTATGAGCTGTAAACGTCAGTTGGTAGTCAAAAATGATACCTAGGAATTTTGCAGAGCAACTGGATTTAATTACAACATCGTCAATTTTGATCCCTGTTCCGCCTGTGTAGTGTTTATTTCAATTGAAATGAATGAATACTATTTTCTGAGCGCTGAGTTCTAGGCCTAAGGATCTGAGGTTGTCTTTGATTATGCCTATGGACTTTTCAATTAGGTTCTTGCATCTGTTTAGTGGAACTATTTTCGCATATATGACAATATCGTTCGCGAACTGTAATATCATTAGATGTTTTGGGAGGTTTGTTATAATATGTGAAGTGTATAAAATGTATAGTAGCGGACTAATCACACCACCTTCGGGTATACCTTTGTATCCCAGCCTATAAACTTCACCCAGAGATTCAGAAGTAATAATTATTTCGTACAATGGAAATTATATAAATACAATGACCCTCTTTGAACAACCGATCGAAGCCAATTTTGGTAGCAGAATTTCACAAATAACGTTATCAAAGGCACCCTGTACGTCTAAAAATGCTGCTAGAGTATCTTTTTTAATTTGCAACCCCTCTTCTATGGACGCAGTCAAATTACATAAATTGTCTACGCACGACTGTCCTCTGCGGAAACCAGTTTCGCTTTTCGGTATTAAATTATGTTTATCGCACCACCACTGTAGACGATTTTTTAAAGGCTTTCAAAGAGTTTGCAAGTACATGATGTTAGTGTGGTGGGACGAAGGCTTTTACCATCTGACTTATTTATAAGATGAACGTACGATTGTTTCCAGTCAGCGGGGTATTCCATTTCCCTATAGATTTCATTAAATATGTCTAGCAGTATCAATTTATATTTCATCGGGAGTTTCTGCAGGATGAGGTAGTCTACTCCGTCTCGTCCTAGGGCCGATTTCTTTTCCCGAGCATCCACGGCAAGATTAAATTCTACAAAATCGAATGTTTCATCGAAAAATTCATTATCTGTGCAATCGGGAAGAAATGATGGGTCCGTAGGTACCCATGGAGGGGTTATGTTGTTAAGTGCTTCGTTTACTTGATTTTCATTTGGCGTATTATTATTGGTACTACACACCGTCTGAGTGTTAATCCATTTTTACTTAAATATTTTGCACTTGTTCCAAGTGTTCTGTTCATCCGAAAATTTATTGTTTTCGCGAATTCGTTGAAACTTTCTTTTTCCTTTTTTAAATACTTTTTTAACTAATACTGCTTTCTTATATTTTATAATGTCCTCCAATTGGTATGTACGGTCCCATTTTTTGTAAGCTTCTTTTCTATGTTTTTTTAATTGGTCGCATTCTGAGTCCCACCAGGATACTGGATTTCTATGTTGCATGGGGTTTACGGTTTTTTGAGCTGCGTATTAGTCTTTATAGCCTGTATTATAATTTCGATGAACTTTTTATATTTTTGCGATGCAGATACTTTAGTATATTCTAGTGAGACGTCCCACTATTTTTCGCGCGGTCATAACTAGCATCTTCCCTAAAAACACTCCACCAAAACTACCTCTAAACTTCAACTCTTACCCCTTTCCCCCAACCAGCAGATCATCTAGACGATGTACCTTAGCGGTCCCCATCTCTAGATGATCAAATACGAAATCCCCTTCCCCTCTTCGGCCTTAGAGGCGCGACCTCTTCATACACAAATTTAAATCCCAAACAAGTCCCTCGCCCCAAAAACCCACGTTACTCGAGACCACGTCTCACCCCTCTTTACAAATCAAATGCACTCCACCTTCAAACCTCCCCAATCAAAATCCTACAAAATCCATCCAATGGGTTGAGTATACCGTTCAAAAGCCCCAAAGGACCCCCCCCTCCCCCCAATATGCTATTGCGACGCATATTTCGCGCATGACTCATCAGCACGCGCTAATTAAGTAACACATATTTGAAGCATGAGTCATTGCGCATACCGCAAATTCCCCGCATACTTGACATTCCATCGTTCCCTATAAATACAAGCGCCACATGGACCGCGCACCTTTAGTTCGGTAAACACCTTCGCTCAGTAAGCATCAATCAATTATCTATAAACCTTTAGTTCGGCAAGAGCCACTAACATCTTTAGTTCGGTAACACCCGCGTCGCGAGTCACTTCTCTTCGACACTTAATTAATTGCAGTGCTAATATTAAATTCAGTGCAACTTCGCCCAAAGCGATTACAAATCTACGACATCACTGTAAGCTATCTTTATACTTATTGTACGAGCGCATATCGCCTCCATCTATATTAATTTATTTCATTACTAACGCCTATTATCTTATTTCGTCTAAACTTTTAAGCTTATACTTATATCCATTCAATTATTTTCATTTGCTAACGCTTATCGCTTTTGTATTATTTATTATTGTTTAAAGATCATCGCTTTATTTAATATTGCTTACGCTCTTTGTAGTTAAGTTAAACTACGTCATAACTAATACTCACACTTTATATATATATATATATATATATATATATATATATATATATATATATATATATATATATATATATATATTACTATCGTTACCGTTTATATAAATGTTTTGTGTCAATGCTTAACGTCCCACGCATTATTATAATACCGTTATCGCATCAATAGTGCACGACTTAATCATATGCGTTCAAATAAACAACGCTCTTGTTTTAACTTACGTTACGCATTATTGCATTAATCCCTCGAATACCCAAACCATAACAAACCATCGCAACAGCTGATCTCGACTCGTGAACGCCGCAAGTTCTTATAGTATTTACAAGGCTTACTTTCGGTTACTGTCTCGCATGCCTATTAGAAAGAAATACAAAGCTTGCCTTCTTATCTCTATGCAGTAGTAAATCCAATTACCTAGCCTAACAAAAACCACCAGAGCTCTAACGGGTGTCACTCTGGTGAGCGATCATTGTTTAACCCTCCTTGGTTGATTTATGCTACGAAGCTGGTCTTTGTGGTAAAAATCCTTTCTATCCCTCAAAGTTGCGAAGCTGGTCTTCGAGGCTAAATCCCATCAACCCTTGCGGTACGAAGCTGGTCTTCGAGCCCAAAATTCCATCTACCCTTGAGCTACGAAACTGGTATTCGAGGCTCAATTCCATCTACCTTTGTGGTACGAAACTGGTCTCCGAGCCTAAAACCTCCCATACTTCCCTAACGTGTCACAGTTCTAACCACCGCCACCCGGGACGTGACACTAGCAATTTTGAAACTTCATCCCATTCCGTTCGAAGTGAGTAGATTCTAAATGACTTTTTATGATAGTGACCTCCCACCCCCCACCATGGGTCCGCGCCTGGTTAGTCTTCGCCAGCGCCGCTAGATGCCTAATCTTCTCACAAGTCCCAAAATCTAATCTCGTTCATATTGTTTGGGAATGTGATAGTTCCTACTTCCGCCACACTGAGCGATGAGCGAGCCGCCAATCAGCGCCTATCGATCGACCAATCATCAAAGATCGATAAGCCAATCAGCGCGCCGCATCGAGGCTCCGAGAGAATCGAAAAGACGCTCGAGCGGATGTCCGCCATGTTCTCACTCTCGTTTCGTGTCTCGTTACAAGTAACGGTCGTGTAAGCGCGTCTCGTACCTCTCAAGCATCCTTTTGTATACTTCACGCTCAAGCATTGCTCACTCTCAGTACACGTTATAGTAGCTTGTTCAGTGAACAAATCTCAGCTCACCTTGAACTCTCACGCGCCGCCAATTAATATAATTGCGTGGACGCCACGTGGTGCATCCACGCGGTAACATTCGGTCTCTTTCTCGTCGTGGTTAGTGATCAATAAAATCATTGTGCACTTTCAATACTTCTCACTTGTGTTAATTGTTAATGGTAGACTAATAAACTGACGAGGTGTTTCACCGAAACCGCAAAAGTGTAAATCAGTACCTGTCTAAGATTCCTCTCAACTCTCACCTTAGCTCAATCTCAAACACATGTATATATACAAGTTTCAAGTTTACTCTTCTTAGTTCCCGTGTCTCTGGGGCAGGGGCCGTCAGCTGTACCCCTACTGATGAGTCTGGCTGACGGGCCCAAGACGAAACGTATTTCTTTTCCTCCTCGATCTTCAAAATGCCATTCCACCAGCCCTGCACAGTACTCCAAAAAGGTGACCGACCTGAGGGATTACGGTTGCGCCGGAGGCGACGGGGCAAGATCCCGTTACGTTCCGGCAATCGCACACCATCGGTTTCGGACGTAACAATGATACAGATTTTTTTCAGCGCTCATAGTAACAAAGATTGGAAAGTGATCCGAACCCCAGGTTTCGTCGTTTATTTCTACTGTTATTTTGTCTGCTAAAGCATTTGAAGATAATATAAAATCTATGTTAGATTTTTTGGCCCTATAAAAATGAATATGAGAAAGTGTATTTGTATTGTGTAAAAAAAGGTTATGCTCGTCGATAGCTTGGAGTGGCTTTTCGCCGTTTGCATCGCTTTGTGTGCAATTGAGGCATTTGATGGAAAAAGGGCACATAGGCTTATGTGCCCTTTTTCCGTAAATCGGTTAAATCGACTCAGGTATATGTTATATATATACAGGGTGTAAACGGTATACGTAGCAATATTTTAGGGGGTGGTAGGGGAGGTCCAATGGAACATAAAAGTCCTATGACATAATGTCCGATCTGTCTCCATTTTACAGTAATAATGCCCTAAAGTTTGCACCATGCGTTTGAAACGGATAGTAGCTCGCGCATATTGGTGAGACCAACACACTGAAACAGGGTGTTGACTTCTGATCTTTCATGTAATTCCCAAAGTGGTATGTTTTTCGGAAGGAAAGACTCTTAAGAGTGATCCTCCAGCGACTCGACTCAAGGAGATGCCGCATCGTATCCCGTGGCGAAGACAAAGAGTTTGAATACCTATTAAGAACCAAACTCTTTCAGCTCCGCATTTCTCATCAGATCTCTGCGAAAACGACGGCAATCGATACCTTTCGTCATCGTTTGTTTGTCATTTAAAGTGAATTACGAGTTAAAGATAAATCGAGGAACATCATGTCAAACGTAAAAAAATGAATACATATTTTTTTTAAAACAGAATCGAAAATAATAATTATTTGAAGTGAGAGGACAAGAAATACGTAAATTTCGTTTTCAAATATCGCATAAACAAAAAAGTAATGTAACAGGAAATAAACAAAACGTGATCGAAGTCCGTTATTGTGATAAGAATCCGTAGTTTAATAACGGCCAACACTGTTGCTGATAATGAATAAGTCTGTTTAAAACCCCCGAAGACAAAATTTAGGTACGGAAATTTAGAGAATTATCGCCGGAAATAAGCCGTAGCCTGCGTTAAATTTAATAACTAATAATCACCAATAAAGTAACTAAAACTCACCCTTTCGGAAATTCACCTGCAGTTTGAAAACCTGCGTTACTAGGTCACTGAACTGGTCCTGGTCAGCGACGGATGCGTCCAGTGCACAGCTGGTCCCAGGTATGCGACAGCAACCAAAGTAAAAGGGTCGCAACGTCAAGTGCGATCGGGTTAATGTAGATACGAAATATTCACTTCACTGCACGGTTACTAACACTGATCACTTAATTTATTTTTCACGGAACGCGTTGTTCGTACCTTATAAAAATTGGTGCAAATGAATTTTCACTTGGCGTCCGGTGCCGCAGATATGGCCGCCAAAATGCTCGTACAGCAGTAATTGCGTCTCCGTTGTTCTGGGTTTATGCTCAGAATAACGCGTAATACTCTTGTGTAGAAAACACTTCTCTGACGCGATTGCAAACTGACTGACAGGATTTTTTCCAAGAAATTTCCTTTACCCCAAGTAGTTTCTCTCGTTCCATTATGAGTTAACTCCCACCAGGACAAGATGCTTTAGGTAAAAAGAAGCCAGCACATTTTCGAGACACACGTGTTTTGCAGAAGTGCAAGGAACGAACCATCCTACACTTTCACAAAAGCCCGCGCGCTCCGTCCTTCTACTGCCAATGTACCCATTGCTTCGAGATAGAAAACAGACACCACGTGTATCGGTTCGAAAGGGTCCGAAGGGAAGAGAAGCAGAAAGTCTTCGAGTTGCTATAAAGAAGAAAATTCACGTCTGCTACGAGGCGGAACCAATTAAGTCATAAATTATCCGAACCGGAGGAAACCGTTCCCTACCGCCGACTTGCGGGACAATACGGTCATAAACCGCGACCCTGGCGAAATGTTCTGGCTGATCAGCCAGATTAATTTTGGAGAACTAGAAATTACAGAGTATTATCCAGCATCAATACGTCTCGCGGAGAGACACAGGAAAAGAAGGGTAGTCCGCTGACTGCGCGTAGTCCCGCCTGCTTCGTCCTACCCTCAAATTAAAGACGGATCCCTTATCTCTCGAGTATAAACACGCGCTCGAATTTCAAAACACAAGCACGCGTCGACGTATTCGGTGCGAGAGACTGTGGGCTTGAAGTCCCATTGGCCCCAAACTAACCAATCGGGCCTGCTTATCTCTCGTGTCTAAACACGCGCTCGAATTTCAAAACAAAAGCACGCGTCGACGTATTCCATGCCAGAGAAGGTGGGCCTTGGGGAGGAGATATTGCTGTGAAGAGGGCCTCTTCAAGACAGTGGCCATTTGGGAGGGATGCAGGGCAGATTGGTTAGTTTGGGGCCAATGGGACTTCAAGCCCACAGTCTCTCGCACCGAATACGTCGACGCGTGCTTGTGTTTTGAAATTCGAGCGCGTGTTTATACTCGAGAGATAAGGGATCCGTCTTTAATTTGAGGGTAGGACGAAGCAGGCGGGACTACGCGCAGTCAGCGAACTACATGGTCTCCTTCTTCCTGTGTCTCTTCGCGAGCCGTATTGATGTTGAATAATACTTTTTAATTGCTAGTTCCCAAAAATTAATCAGCCTGATGGGCCAGAGCATTTCGCCAGGGTCGCGGTTTATGATCGTATTGTCCCACGAGTCGGCGGTAGAGAACGATTTTCTACAGTTTACGGTAATTTACGACATAGTTGGTTCCGCCTCGTAGCAGACGTGAACTCGGGATATCGGGAAAGGGAAACAGGAAACAGGATTTTTTCTTTATAGCAACTCGAAGACTTTCAGTTTCTCTTCTCTTCGGACCCTATCGAACCGAAACACGTGGTGTCTGCTGCCTACCTCGAAGCAATGGGTACATTGGCAGTAAAAGAAGGGAGCGCGGGCTATTGTGAAAGTGTAGGATGGTTCGTTCGTTGCACTTCTGCAAAGCACGTATGTCTCGAAAATGTGCTGGCTTCTTTTTACCTAAAACATCTTGTCCTGGTGCGACAATAAATTAGGTGATCAGTGTTAGTAACCGTGCAGTGAAGTGAATATTCCGTATCTACATTAACCCGATCGCACTTGATGTTGCGACCCTTTTACTTTGGGTGGTGTCGCATACCTGGGACTAGCTGTGCACTGGACGCATCCGTTGCTGACCAGGATGAGTTCAGTGATCTAGTGACGCAGGTTTTCAAGCTGCAGGTTAATTTCTGAAAGGGTGAGTTTTAGTTAGTTTATTGGTGATTATTAGTATTTAAATTTAACGCAGGCTATGACTTATTTCCGGCGATAATAACCCATTTTTTCCTGTGTCCGAACGCGAGGCGTAGGTATTGATGGTGAATAATACTTTTTTATTGATATATTGGTGTTTCGAAAAATAATTAAGCTGACCGGCTAAAGCGGTTCGTCAGGGTCACGGTTTATAACCGTATTGCCCCACGAGTCGGCGAACGACAACGGTACATGCGGGTCCGAAGTCATCGCATGTACTACCCATCGATACAGCAATATACCGATTAACTCAGGCCGAGGATTGTCTAAAATTCTTAAAGACCGCGCCACGTTCTTGATTGTCGACAGTATTAATGTTCATATCTTCCGAAAAGTCAATGTTCATATCTTCCGGAAAGAAGCTAGCGTTCTTGCCGTGATTGATTGGTGGTGCCGCTTGCTTCGTCCTCCCTTCAAATTAAAGACGGATCCCTTATCTCTCGAGTGTTAACACGCGCTCGAATTTCAAAACAAAAGCACGCGTCGACGTATTCCGTGCGAGAGAAGGTGGGCTTGAAGTCCGATTGGCCCTAATTTAACCAATCTGCCCTGCATCCCTCCCAAACGGCCACTGTCCTGAAGAGGCCCTCTTCACAGCAATATCTCCTCCCCAAGGCCCACCTTCTCTCGCACGGAATACGTCGACGCGTGCTTTTGTTTGGAAATTCGAGTGCGTGTTTAGACACGAGAGATAAGTAGGCCCAAATGGTGAGTTCAGGACCAATCGAACTGCAAGCCCGCCTTCTCTCGCACGGAATACGTCGACGCGTGCTTTTGTTTGGAAATTCGAGTGCGTGTTTAGACACGAGAGATAAGTAGGCCCAAATGGTGAGTTCAGGACCAATCGAACTGCAAGCCCGCCTTCTCTCGCACGGAATACGTCGACGCCTGCTTTTGTTTGGAAATTCGAGCGCGTGTTTAGACACGAGAGATAAGTAGGCCCAAATGGTTAGTTCAGGACCAATCGAACTTCAAGCCCGCCTTCTCTCGCACGGAATACGTCAACGCGTATTGTCCCTGAATTGGGGGACAATCCGGGACATGTATTATCCTGATGCCAGAAGACATCGAAATGTCCTTTACCGTTTCACGTCGAGGTCGCGATTGTAAAAATCAGAAAAAGTACTACCACATTCGCTGATATGTTTTCTGTAAATTAAACTTATTTCTAGAGTAATGCAGCTGATATTAACGTCGCAGTAAGCTGTTAAAGGCAATGGTGCGCCCCGTCTCAGGTAAAGCAACCGCGCGCGATTACAGTCAGCTGACCGTACCGCTACCACCCCACATTTCTTCAGTGAGGTCAAAAAACAGATCGACAGAATTGCAGGAGAATTTTACTAACCCACTCATCTTGGAAAGAATCAGTTTTATCACTTCCTGAAAAAAAACAACACGTTTTGCAGTCACGTCGTCAAAGGAGTTTACTTCCATGTAAATCAATGCATTTTTCGTGAGCATCAAAACTGTCACGCAACAAATTGCCACCACTGCGCGCCTGGCCTAAGAACACGTGTAGAGTTTTCGTTCACTTGTTTCTTACTTTCTAGCTGACGAACCTAAGTGCCTCCGCTACTCCAAACAGATCCTCAATGGGACCGCTACTGTAAGGGGCCCGTAGTGACTTGGTTACTGGGTCATCTTGAACAGCTCACAACGGGCGGTCTTTGTGCTATGGCTCATCTGTGTGCGTGTAGCGACGATCTTTTCCACAAACATCTCCGATGTTTAAACGTTTATAACAGCTAAACTATACGAGATACAACAAAATGTGTTCAGACAATTTTACCCTACTAGTGATCTCCAATGTATGTGCAAAATTATGGAATCCTGCGACTATTAGTTTAGCATATAGACATGTTAACTTTGAGGCATTATTACTGTAAAATGGAGACCGATCGGACATTATGTCATAGGACTTTTATGTTCCATTGGACCTCCCCTACCACCCCCTAAAATATTGCTACGTATACCGTTTACACCCTGTATAATATATCAAATACATTTCTTCTCCCACGTTTAAATTAGCTAAACGCTGTTTTGTTACGTAGCGTGAGCGACATGCAGCTACATAGTCGCTGACCGGTCGCGCTGCCGTGCTGGCTACTGTCTAGTCGTGCAATACGTTTGATTTTGTGTAAGCGAGGAACTATGGAAAGTGAGGCGTGTATCGAATCCGCAAGGAAAGAAGCGAATTTAGGAAAGATGAAAGTGATTTGTAAGACAGCTTGCTGCAAAAAATCGGTGAAATTAATACTTACTTAAAACATAACATTTTTTGTTTAGTTTTGCGCTTCATTTTGTATTTTTATTTAAGCGATGTATAAAAAATGGCCAACGAAGTATGTAAACAAAATTATATGTAAATAACTAAACAAAGAAGCAATTTTGTTACGAATTTACCCTATTTACGGAAAAAGGGCACATAAACCACTTGCATAAAACTATTAAATAAAGACACATATCATTTTCAAATCATGACTTCTGTTTACGAAACGTTTGACGGATATGATACTACATCCTTAAAAAAAATTGGATTTAATTGCATTACTTTTCATTAAGTTATACTATAATGAAAGCTTTGAAACCGATTTACTCGAAATGGCATTTTGGCGTATGTGCCCTTTTTCCATCAAATGCCTCAATTCCACACTACGTGGTGTGCGTTAAAGTCACCCATAAATAGGCAATTTGTACTAACCTGTGCGATGTTGCTGACTATTTGGTTCCATTTGTCTTGGGAGAGATTGAAACCAGGAATTCGGTAACAGACTATTAGGTTAAGAATAGGATGAACATTAGTTATTTTTGGACTACATATTTCTACGCTGTCATCGGGTATGATTAAATTTGTTCTTTCACTAAAAAATAGGTTATTTATTATTAAGATTTAGATGCCCCCACCGCGTGAGTGTGTTCTGTGTTTACGATAGCAATTGAATCGGGCAAACTCTATTTTATTTTCTTCTTTTAACCATGTCTCCACACATACAAAGATGTCGATATCTTTCAAGATAGGAATGAGTTCTTCTTTGTGTCTGTTGATGCTTCCGGCGTTCCAATATAGAATTTTCAGTTGATTGTACGGACTTCTTGGTTGTGTCGTGGGGGGATTTTGTGCTTGCGAAATTGTATATTAAGGAGTAAAGTTCATTCTTCTGATGAAGAAAGTTCTTCACTAACATTAGTATTGTCCATTGGGTTTTCAAGTTTTCTTATGATCTGTGTGATGCGGCCTTTCAGAGCTCTATCTTCTACATGATCGTAGACTGTTCTTGCCACGTCGGTAATTTTGGATGTATCCTGTGAGTATTTTGATGCTATATAGCATGTGTTAGGATTGCCATATGATTCTATGAGAAACTCAGAAAGGTTGTTGAAATCTACAATAGGAGTTACAGCATTGATTTCAAAGAAGTGTCGTGCCTTTTCTTGTTTTTGTTTATGTGTACCATACATACCTGCGTTTTGGTTTGTTTCTTCTTTGGTCGTGCTTTATTTCTTTTCTCCGTCATGGGTCCTTGGGATTCCGTTTTTTCTCATTTATACCCTTTGTTGAGAGGAGCTACGGTTATAGCCTAGCCGATGGTCAGGGTTTTACCCTATAAGCAGCGTTCGTCATCTGGCGGACACTTGGTTTGCCGTCCTCGTCCATAAACTCGGGATTTTTAATTAAACATAACTGTAAGCCTACTGAAGGTGGCTATTAGTACAACCAATTTGGATGGTTTCGAGGGATTAGGACAACAACCAGATGCGTGTTTTATTGCAGCCGCGCGGTCACTTCACCACGGCCCAAAGTCCGCGTCGCGCATACCTGCATTTTTCACCGGTTCCCAACACGCAGGAGGGACTTAAACTTTCCCGCGCTTTTTCACCCTCACCACTGTTATTAATGACACGCCTCCACCAATCAGTTGTCTTCGACACTCCTCCTGGAACCACCAATATTTCGACAAGTTCCATGGAGAGGGAAATCTTAATTTTCCTGCGAGCGACCACAACACCACGATGTCAGAACTCAACCACTTGCAATAAGAGTCACAGTACTCTAGAACTCAACGAACAGCCAATAATTTTACGCTTCAATAGCATTCATTGTACATCTGTACTTATGTGAAATATATCTCTTACGCGTCAGTAATTATCAAAAATTAAAGTGAGCTTTTGTGATTTTAACCTATCACAAGAGTGTGGCAAATTAAGACTGGTCGTTGATCATATACGATTCAATCTTCCACGCCGCAACACCCTTCCCCGGGACGCTGTTGTGTGAGTCGGTAATTTCTTCGGTGTGCGTAGATATAGTTAGAGGACGTATAAAGGTGTTTATTTCTGGGGTTCTTAATTGATTGGTTTCAGTCTCTTGCTTCGAAGGCGGGTTTTCTGTTTTTGTTCTTAGTATTTGTATGTTTGCCGATTACGAGTACGTGGGTGTGACAGATGGCGTATCAATTTCAACATTTTTGCAGTATTTGGCCAGGTGCCATTCCTCTTTACACAGAAAACAAGTAAGTTTTTCAGCAGAGATGTAAATCCAATAAACGGTTTTTTCATACCCTATTTGTATTGACTCAGGTAGTTTACATATGTTGTAACGAGTTACGTCGGTGGGACGACGATCTTACTCCCCACCAAACTTGCTTCCACGAAATACTCAGGAAGAACATCGTGTACTCGGTCTGGGATACACCGTAAAACCGACGGGTTTCGATGGGGAATCGTTTTGGGGGGAATACAAAGTTCAGTTCGAGACAATCACACGCGCAAACGGGTGGAATGATGCGAAAAGGCCACGGCATTGATCGCTTCCCTTGGGGGATCGGAAGAAGCATTCTCACAATTCTGTCCGCTGCCCAGTGCGAAAATTTTGCAGATCTGGTTTCTGCACTTGAATTTCGTTACGGGGCCAAGAATTTGTCAAATCTAAATTACGTGCTCTTCCAGAGTCATCGGCAGCAGAGGAGTGAGAGCATTTCCTCGTTGGCCACAAAGATTGAGAGACTGGCGCAGGCTGCTTTTGCAGACTGTCCGGCGGAAACACGGGACAAGCTTGCCGCGTCTCAGTTTGTTACGGCATTGTCCAGTTCAGTAATGGAGAGGGAATTGCGCCTCGACGGGTTTGCGCCCTTAAGGGCGATGATTACCAGGGCTCTGGAGATGGAAGCCGTCGAGACGATGTCTCGCGCTTCCGCAGTAGAGTCCCGAGATCGCTATTCGGAAAAGCGGAAAACTAAATCTTTTCACACTTTTGAGGTGCCGGAGAAGAAGAGGAGGTTCTAGAAATCAAGGCAAAGAACAACCAGGCGAAAGCAGCTCCCTCCATGTCTTACGCGAGAAGGATGGCGTAAGGGGAAAACACCGGACTGCTAGGTACTGTCCCCCGATCGTCAAGAGTGTGGCGATGCAGGAGGCGACAGAATGTCAAGGAAATTCACAGGTGGAAATTTTCGTGTGTGGAAAAATTGGTGGAAATGGCTGTAGAATTATTATGGACACAGGTTCTCCTATCAATATTCTCGAGAAGAAATTGTGTCCGACGAAGAACGTCGACAAGAAAGAGCTCGTCATTCGTTCCACTACTTGGAGAAAATCAAGGTTTTCGGTAAGAAGTGCTTGGAAGTAAGCATTGGAGGATTTTCGAGCGAAGAAGACTTCTATATCGTCAGTATGGTGGAAAACTGCATCCATTATACAGGGTGTCCCAAAAATGTCGCGTTTCCTTGACAGGGGTGACTCAGGGGGTGATTTGAAACAACTTTTTCCTTAGGGAAAATATTGTCCGAAGCTTCGTTAAGGAGATATTAAGCAAAAACCCCGACCAATCAGAGCGCGCGCCTTCCGCCTGAGTTCCTGCGGTAGCGTTGGCTACGAGGTAGGCGACCGCGCTTGTGCTACGAACGTACGAACAACCAAATCGGCATGCATCGAAGGAAACCGCGTTACACATTTTTTTTTTAAAGCAGAATCTTAAATAAGAATAATTTGAAGTGAGAGGACAAGAAGTACGAAAATTTCGTTTTTAAATAAGGCATAAACGAAAAGCTAACGTACCAGAAAATGTACGACAAGTGATCGTAATTCGTTATTGAGGTAAAAATCCGTAGTTTAAGAACGGCCAACACAATTAAATTTAAAAAATAATATTAGGTGTATGAATAAATTGTTTCCGACTGGAATTTCTATCGCGCTGGTATTCAGAAGCTGACAGAAAAATGGCAAAAGGTAATGAACAATAATGGAAATTATTGCGATGATCGAGTTGTTTTCATATTTTTTAAATCGAACTGTTATTGTACCCTAAAATCGGAAAGAATTTATTTTCACACCTAATAATCACCAATAAATTAAAGAAAACTCACCCTTTCGGACATTCCTTTCCTTGCTTTCCTTCCCTTTCCGGAAACCTGTGTCACTGGGTCACTGTACCGATCCTGGTTATCGGTGGACGAAAAGATTTATGGTTGGGTAGCGCCCAGTGCTCAGTTGATCACACTGCGTCCGGGTTAATGTACCGAATATTCACTTCACTGCACGGCTACTAACACTGATCACTGAATTTATTTTTCACGGAACGTGTTGTTCCTACGTTATAAAAATTGGTGGCCGCGAAAGGGGCCGATTACTGTTAATTACTGGGACGAGATTACTACTATTACCCGGCGAAAAGAAAACTCGTGGCAGACTGTCTCGGGCTGTGCAGTCCGCTGCTGTGCAGCGATCAGATACGGATCCGACCGACGATCGTCAAAACAAAAGCGTAGGCTACGCTTGGTCAAATCGCTCTATCCCACTCGATCTCGTGTTTCGTTCGATCTCTTCGTCGCGCGGTGTGACAATGTATGTGGCAACTTCAGCCAATAACCAAAATACGTGTGCCCCGTCTTTAAAAGTGTGCCCAAATAGGTGACTCGACCAATCTTCACAGCAGCGGACTGCACAGCCCGAGACAGTCTGCCACGAGTTTTCTTTTCGCCGGGTAATAGTAGTAATCTCGTCCCAGTAATTAACAGTAATCGGCCCCTTTCGCAGCCACCAATTTTTATAACGTAGGAACAACACGTTCCGTGAAAAATAAATTCAGTGATCAGTGTTAGTAGCCGTGCAGTGAAGTGAGGATTCGGTACATTAACCCGGACGCAGTGTGATCAGCTGAGCACTGGGCGCTACCCAACCATAAATCTTTTCGTCCACCGATAACCAGGATCGGTACAGTGACCCAGTGACACAGGATTCCGGAAAGGGAAGGAAAGCAAGGAAAGGAATGTCCGAAAGGGTGAGTTTTCTTTAATTTATTGGTGATTATTAGGTGTGAAAATAAATTCTTTCCGATTTTAGGGTACAATAACAGTTCGATTTAAAAAATATGAAAACAACTCGATCATCGCAATAATTTCCATTATTGTTCATTACCTTTTGCCATTTTTCTGTCAGCTTCTGAATACCAGCGCGATAGAAATTCCAGTCGGAAAGAATTTATTCATACACCTAATATTATTTTTTAAATTTAGTTGTGTTGGCCGTTCTTAAACTACGGATTTTTACCTCAATAACGAATTACGATCACTTGTCGTACATTTTCTGTTACGTTAGCTTTTCGTTTATGCCTTATTTAAAAACGAAATTTACGTACTTCTTGTCCTCTCACTTCAAATTATTCTTATTTAAGATTCTGCTTTAAAAAAAAAAAGTGTAACGCGGTTTCCTTCGATGCATGCCGACTTGGTTGTTCGTAAGTTCGTAGCACAAGCGCGGACGCCTACCTCGTAGCCAACGCTACCGCGGGAACTCAGGCGGAAGACGCGCGCTCTGATTGGTCGGGGTTTTTGCTTAATATCTCCTTAACGAAGCTTCGGACAATATTTTCGCTAAGGAAAAAGTTGTTTCAAATCACCCCCTGAGTCACCCCTATCAAGGAAACGCGACATTTTTGGGACACCCTGTAGAAGATGTGTATTGTCATTACACGTGGATACATTGTAACGATATCTTAGTATACAGGGTGTTCCAAAAATTCTGCGGTTCCTTGGAGGGAGTGATTCGGAGGGTAATTGCAAACAACTTTTTCCTTTGCGAAAATGTTCTCCGTGGTTTCGTTAAAGAGATATTAACAAAAAGCACCGACCAATCAGAGCCCGAGTCTGGCGGCCGAGTGCCCGTGCTAGCGTGGCTTCGCGCCGCGCTGCGACTACGAACAAGCAACTCGACATGCAACGAAGGAAATTGCGTAGAATGGCAAATGAAAAAGACGTAACAAATAAAATCGAACATTTTGTCATGGTTTGTTTGTCATTTAAAGTGAATAATGAATAAAGAATAAATGGATGAAAATCATGTGTAACGAAAAAAAAACAAATACAAAGGTTTTTTTAGAAGAATCGAAAATAATAATTATTTGAAGTGGGAGGATAAGGAATACGTAAATTTCCTTGTGTTAATAACGTAGCCACGAAAGGTAATGTAACAGGAAATGAACGAAAAGTGATCGTAGTTCGTTATTGTGATAAAAATCCGTAATTCAATAACGGCCAACACTGTTGCTGATAACGAATAAGTCTGTGTAAACAGTCCGAAGAAATATTTACGTACGGAAATTTTGAGAATTATCGCCGCAAATAAGCCATAGCCTGCGTTAAATTTAAAAAATAATAGTCACCAATAATGTAACTAAAACTCACCCTTGTCGGAAATTCACCTGCAGCTTGAAAACCTGTGCCACTGGGTCACTGAACCAATCCTGGTCATCGATGGACGAGCCCAGTGCACCGCTGGTCCCAGGTATACGACACTACCCAAAGTTAAGGGTCGCAATGTCAATACGTCCAGGTTAATGTACCGAAAATTCACTTCACTGCACGGCTACTAACATTGATCACTTAATTTATTTTTCATGGAACAGGTTGTTCATACGTTTTAAAAATTGGTGGCCCCGAAAGGGGCCGATTGTGATCACTGCAAGAGCTGCTCCACGTGGCCACCGCCATTGTCGATACATGCTTCAGCCCTGATAATCAGTTGCCGTTGGACCCCCTGTAATGTTTGCCGTAATATGTTGGCCACTTCTGCATGAATCAGCGCAACTGCTTCTCCAGGGGTATCCACCGGCTCACGATACACCTCATTCTGAAATGATTGTTGTACAACAAATACAAAGTGTACGTAAAAAAAGAATGCCTACAACAATAATAAGTAAAGAGTAACGGCAATAATCAGATTACCTTCAGGTAGCCTCAGAAGAAAAAATCCAGCAGATTCATATCCGGGGCCGTGGGGGCCACGCAACGTGGGCCTCCTCTTCACGGCCGCGGCCGATCCACCTGTCCTGAATGGTTTCACCTAAATAAGCGCGGACATTCAAGGCGTAATGTGGCCCAGCTCCGTCATGCTGGTAGTAAATGTTCTGTCGGATCTCATATGGAATATCGTCCATAACATCCAGCAGAACATGTTCTAAAAAATCTTTATACCCTGGGCCGTCCAGCCAGTCTGGCATTATGTACGGCCCAACGATAAAGTCGCCACAAATGCCGGCCCATAGGTTGATCGACCAACGGACTTGTGCTGCACGTGGTCGAAGCGCTAGGGGGTTTTCGTCGCTCCACACATGCATATTGTGTGAAGCATCCTTCCCTGTTGAAAAGTGCTTCATCCGTCCACAATATGTATTTGGTGAACGACGGATTCCTTCGCACTTCTCCCAACAGCCACCTGGAATAGTGAACCCGCTGGATGTAATCCCCCGGGAGCAAATGTTGCGCCCGTACATATTTGTACGGATGCAACATGCGATCCCTGAGGATTCGGTGCATCGTCGTGGCGCTGAAACTAGAACAAAATGCAAAAAGATTCACTATTAGATACATTTTTTTTCCTTAATTAATAATTTCTGCAGTTATCTTGATCTGTGACTTACTTTAGGCGGCGGCTCAAGACGCGCACACTGATGGTTGGGTCCGCTTCAACGGCGTCGAGGATCCTATCGATTGTGCCCAGATTCCGCGCTGCAGCGGGTCTGCCCACCTCGCGGCCCACGGCATCATGGACCCCGTCGAGAATAACCTCGACGCTAATTGTCGACATGTATCCTCGCTTGGTGTTGGGATCTCAGGATATTTCAGCGCAAATTCTCGCGCAGCAGCACTTGCGTCCCCGTTGTTCCGGGCGTACACCCAGAACACCCGTTAACATTTCTGCTACGTGATTGCTAGCTGACTGACAGGATTTTTTCCAAGCAACTTCCTCTATCCCCAAGTAGCTTCTCTCGTTCCATTATGAATTAACTCCCACCAGGACAAGAGGCTTTAGGTAAAAAGAAGCCAGCACATTTTCGAAACACACGTGCTTTGCAGAAGTGCAACGAACGAACCATCGTACATTTTCACAAACCCCGCGCTCCGTCCTTTTACTGCCAATGTACCCATTGCGTCTAGTTAGGCAGCAGACACCACGTGTTTCGGTTCGAAAGGGTCCGAAGAGAAGAGAAACGGAAAGTCTTCGAGTTGCTATAAAGAAGAAAATGCATACCATTCCTGTTTCCCCTTTCCGATATCCTGAGTTCACGTCTGTTACGAAGAGGAACCAGCTAAGCCATAAATTACCCAAAACTGTAGGAAACCGTTCTCTACCGCCGACTCGCGGGACAATACGGTCATAAACCGTGACGCTGGCGAAATGCTCTGGCCGATCAGCCTGATTAATTTTGGGGAACTAGAATTTAAAAAGTATTATCCAACATCAATACGCCTCGCGGAGAGAAAGTGGAAGAAAAGGGGTAGTCCGCTGACTGCGCGTGGTCCCGCCTGGTTAGTCCTCCCTTCAAAGAAACCCTCTTCACAGCAATATCTCCTTCCCAAGGCCCACCTTCTCTCGCACGGAATAAGTCAACGCGTGCTTTTGTTTTGAAATTCGAGCGCGTGTTTATACTCGCGAGATAAGGGATCCGTCCTTAATTTGAAGGGAGGACGAAGCAGGCGGGACCTCGCGCAATCAGCAGACTACCCCTTTTCTTCCTCTGTCCCTCCGCGAGGCGTATTGATGTTGGATAATACTTTTTAAATTCTAGTTCCCCAAAATTAATCAGGCTGATCGGCCAGAGCATTTCGCCAGGGTCACGGTTTATGACCGTATTGTCCCGCGAGTCGGCGGTAGAGAACGGTTTCCTACAGTATTGGGTAATTTATGGCTTAGCTGGTTCCTCCTCGTAGCAGACGTGAACTCAGGATATCGGAAAGGGGAAACAGGAATGGTATGCATTTTCTTCTTTATAGCAACTCGAAGACTTTCTGTTTCTCTTCTCTTCGGACCCTTTCGAACCGAAACACGTGGTGTCTTCTGCCTAACTAGAAGCAATGGGTACATTGGCAGTAAATGGACGGAGCGCGGGCTTTTGGGAAAGTGTACGATGGTTCGTTCGTTGCACTTCTGCAAAGCACGTGTGTTTCAAAAATGTGCTGGCTTCTTTTTACCTAAATCATCTTGTCGTGGTGGGAGTTAACTCATAATGGAACGAGAGAAGCTACTGGGTGGTAGAGGAAGTTGCTTGGAAAAAATCCTGTCAGTCAACTAGCAATCACGTAGCAGAAATGTTCACGACCCAAGAATACTACAAGATGTTCTGGGTGTACGCCCGGAACAACGGTGACGCAAGTGCTGCTGCGCGAGAATTAGCGCTGCAATGTCCTGAGATCCCAACACCAAGCGAGGATACATGTCGACAATTAGCGTCGAGGTTATTCTCGACGGGGTCCATGATGCCGTGAGGCAGCGAGGTGGGCAGACCCGCTGCAGCGCGGAATCTGGGCACAATCGAGAGGATCCTCGACGCCGTTGAAGCGGACCCAACCATCAGTGTGCGCGTCTTGAGCCGCCGCCTAAAGTAATTCACAGATCAAGATAACTGCAGAAATTATTAATTAAGGAAAAAAAATGTTATCTAATAGTGGATCTTTTTGCATTTTGTTCTAGTTTCAGCACTACGACGATGCACCGAATCCTCAGGGATCGCATGTTGCATCCGTACAAATATGTACGGGCGCAACATTTGCTCCCCGGGGATTACATCCAGCGGGTTCACTATTCCAGGTGGCTGTTGGGAGAAGTGCGAAGGAATCCGTCGTTCACCAAATACATATTGTGGACGGATGAAGCACTTTTCAACAGGGAAGGATGCTTCACACAATATGCATGTGTGGAGCGACGAAAACCCCCTAGCGCTTCGTCCACGTGCAGCACAGGTCCGTTGGTCGATCAACCTATGGGCCGGCATTTGTGGCGACATTATCGTTGGGCCGTACATTATGCCAGACAGGCTGGACGGCTCAGCGTATAAAGATTTTTTAGAACATGTTGTGCCGGATCTTATGGACGATATTCCATATGAGATCCGACAGAACAGGTACTACCAGCATGACGGAGCTGGGCCACATTACGCCTTGAATGTCCGCGCTTATTTAGGTGAAACCTTTCGGGACAGGTAGATCGGCCACGGCCGTGAAGAGGAGGCCCACGTTGCGTGGCCCCCACGGTCACCGGATATGAATCCGCTGGATTTTTTCTTCTGGGGCTACCTGAAGATAATCTGATTATTGCTGTTACTCTTTACTTATTATTGTTGAAGGCATTCTTTTTTTACTTACGTTTTGTATTTGTTGTACAACAATCATTTCAGAATGAGGTGTATCGTGAGCCGGTGGATACCCCTGAAGAAGCAGTTGCGCTGATACATGCAGCAGTGGCCAACATATCACGGCAAACATTACAGGGGGTCCAACGGCAACTGATTATCAGGGCTGAAGAATGTATCGACAGTGGCGGTGGCCACGTGGAGCAGCTCTTGCAGTGATCACAATCGGCCCCTTTCGGGGCCACCAATTTTTAAAACGTAGGAACAACACGTTCCATGAAAAATAAATTAAGTGATCAGTGTTAGTAGCCGTGCAGTGAAGTGAATTTTCGGTACATTAACCTGGACATAGTTGACATTGCGACCCTTAACTTTGGTTAGTGTCGTATACCTGGGACCAGGTGTGCACTGGGCTCGTCCATTGATGACCTGGATCGGTTCAGTGACCCAGTGACACAGGTTTTCGAGCTGCAGGTGAATTTCCGACAAGGGTGAGTTTTAGTTACATTATTGGTGACTATTATTTTTTAAATTTAACGCAGGCTATGGCTTATTTCCGGCGATAATTTTCAAAATTTCCGTACGTAAATATTTCTTCGGACTGTTTAAACAGACTTATTCGTTATCAGCAACAGTGTTGGCCGTTATTGAATTACGGATTTTTATCACAATAACGAACTACGATCACTTTTCGTTCATTTCCTGTTACATTACCTTTCGTGGCTACGTTATTAACACAAGGAAATTTACGTATTCCTTATCCTCCCACTTCAAATAATTATTATTTTCGATTCTTCTAAAAAAAACCTTTTTATTCGTTTTTTTGCGTTACACATGATTTACATCCATTTATCCTTTATTCATTATTCACTTTAAATGACAAACAAACCATGACAAAATGTTCGATTTTATTTGTTACGTCTTTTTCATTTGCCATTCTTCGCAATTTCCTTCGATGCATGCCGAGTTGCTTGTTCGCAGTCGCAGCGCGGCGCGCAGCCACGCTAGCACGGGAACTCGGCCGCCAGACTCGCGCTCTGATTGGTTGGTGCTTTTTGTTAATATCTCGTTAACGAAAGCTCGCAGAACATTTTCGCAAAGGAAAAAGTTGTTTGCAATCACCCCCCGAGTCACCGCCTCCAAGGAACCGCAGCATTTTTGGAACACCCTGTATATTGTAGGAAACGGAAAAAGGAAGCCTCGGACGTGGAAGTCGAACCCCCGATCTCTCGATTCTACGCGCACTGATCAGCCGCCTTAGCCTACTCGGCTACCGCCGACTTCACTCTCTTGGGTATTCCGTGTCCGCCTCTTATGTTATGGGGGTTCCTGATCCCCACAATATCATTATTAGTATTTGTATATAGGCCATAATTCCATAGACTATTGCTGAAAAAATTGCATGCATAAGCGGCCACAATTCACCTCATCGAAACATTGAAAACGATCGTGATTCTACGTGATGGTTGTACCGCTTCCGAAATAGTAGATCAATTCCGCGGGCGGTCGCAAATTCCCAAAACTACCAAAGTATTGAACTCGTGGTCCGCGTTTTGCGGACGCGACCCATTGCGTATCGGCACCTCGATTCTCGTCAAGATTCACGATACAGCATTCGTTGGTTCGTAAGCGTGTGGGAAGCGTGTCGCGCATAAATACTCCACGAAAGAACAGTACGTTTACGCACTCGCGCTCTAATTGCAGGTTCATCATAGGTTGTTGCTTTATCACCGTCACCGTCGCCACACGCGTACTCGAACGACGTTTTTTTTTCGTCGAGCGCAGTCGCCGTTGGCGTCGGCGCCTCGGGTGCAAGCACGCGCCTCGCTTGTACGGTGTCAGATGCATACCTCGCCCCTCCATTACCCGATGATGACGTAACGTCATTTTCAGCTGTTTTCGAGATGCCTTCACATCGTTGACTGCTTTGGTTATACCAGCGACTCCACCGGCCAATGCCCCGATAGCCAATAAAGAGGGCAGCACGAACGGAAGAAAGCCGCGTTTCGCATCTCGTAGATCACGATGTCGTAGTCGTCGTTGCGGATGTTTTCTTCCAGACTTTTTATACTTATCCTTTCCACCTTTCCTCCTCCTGCATTCTTCTCTCCCTACACACCAATTCCTTCCCCCTCAACTCCCCTCCTCCCCTCTTTCCTTCTATTCCCTCTATTGTCTATCCCCTTCCTTCAAAGTACTCCTTCCTTTCCTCCTCCCACCCCCAGTGCTTTCCCCCTCCTCGCTCCCCCTTTAATCTCCTCCCAACACCTCCTTGTCAGCTCCCCCCCTCCTCCAACTTCCTTCCATACCCCCATGCCCTCAACCCCGCCTTCCCTCTCAACATCTCCCTCTACAGCTCCTCCCTTACCATATACCCTGGTGTACATCTCTCCACCCCTAGCACCCAATTCAGGTGTCTTTCCTGCAGCCTATCCACTCTGTGCCTACCACTCCATCCCCATATCTCCACTCCATAACTTACCGTGGCCCACACTAACTTATCAAAAAGTCACACCGTCCTTCCCCAGTCCTTCCCAAACCTCCTCTTTCCCATCCTGACCCATCACTGCTGCCCCCTTCCTCACTCTTTCCTCTACGTGGGCCTCCTGCCCCCCATTCCTCATCATCATATACCCCAAATACTTACATTTTTTAACCTCCTCCACCACCTTTCCTTTCCATCTCCACGTCACCTTCTTCCATCTCCCCCCTTTCTACACCACATTATCATCGTCTTTCCCACATTCAGCTGCAGTCCCTTCTTATCCTGATACCTTTCCAGTTTCCCCATCATCCCTCTCATTCCTTCCTCCTCTTCCACCAGTCCTCCTCTTCCGCCAGCTTTCTTTTATTATATTAATTCTCATTATTCTATATTATGTAATATTATACCCTAACCATCTTGTATTAGCAATAAGACACGAATGCATGTATGAATGAATGCGACCTAGTGGCCAGTGAAAAAACTAAGTGAAGCGAACGCATGCGCAGTATCATTCAACCGAGCGAGTGAACCGAGTGCGGAGCGGGAGCGGATCGAGTGCGTATGCGTAGAAGGTGTGATCAACCGAACGCCAAGTGAAACGCGAGTGTAACGCCTGATTGGTGTAAACTAAATACGAAAGCTAATTGGTGCGCGTAAAGTGCGACAAGTGATTGATGCGGGCCAAGTTTCACGGATGGGTATAAATATAGGCCCACCGGCAGCAGGCAGCAGAGGTCATTGAGCATTCACCACTCAACATTCAATGCAATTCACATTCTGTCCGAGGCGCTCGACTAGGCACCTCGACTACGATTCCACATCCAATCCATTTCTTACCGAGGCGCTTGAACCGGCACCTTGGTTTCCATACGACATACAACATCATTCGCACTCTACCATCCGATGCCGCTTGAACAGGCACCTTGGCTTCCATCTGGGTATGCTCTAACCGGCTACCTGGCTACCATCTGCGGCGCTTGACTAGGCACCTCGGCTACCATCTTAGGCCGCTTGACAAGGCACTTAAGCAACGTGGAATCTACAACTGAGGCGGCTTTTAACGAGGCACTTTGGCACTTTTGGATTGAGGCACAATCCCGAGAAAAAGAATACTCTTTACTCTCAACTAAAATATTCAAAATCCACCAAAGCGTCATTCTTTCTGTATTATATTATATACCGACTTAGTGTCGTGATCTTATGTTCAAATAGCGATTTCTATTATTAGACCAACCGTCAACTACTATTTCTTTTCGACCAAGTGTCTAATACTATTTCTTTTCGACCAAGCGTCTAATACTATTTATTTTCGACTAAGCGTCTAATACTATTTCCTTTTCGACTAAGCGTCATTTCAAATTCTTACTGCTCAAAGTGATATTTAAGTTAATTAATTTTGCGTTCTATTATACTGACCTAGCGTCACGAGCGAAAATCGAACAGTATTCTCTTTTACCGACCAACGCGTCATTACGTAATCAATTTCGTTCTATTATATTTCATGTTACAATTCCACGACACCGCGTCGTACTTTTTGTTCAAATCCAATTAGAACCAAAACCTTTTTGAATAAACTATTTTGTTATTTATTGTTAAAAGAAGGACACCCGTTCGTGAAATTCATTTGTTTATCGCAGGCCATGCGAACCAATCCCATCATTCTATGAGTAAACCGCTCTACTTGTGGAATCTCCCGTAACTAACGGCAACGTCTTGTTCGAGAACGTTACACCCGTCACGATGGTCTCGATCTTCAAAATACGTTGGGCGATGCCCGAATAATTATCGCTCTATACTTCCGTATGTGTGATCATGGAGCAGCCACCTTAAAATCAGTTCTCAAATGCTACTGCAGCGGTCAAGACATACATTACTATGAGAAACGTTTTAAGAATTTATCGCATCTAAGTCGATTGCATGTAAATCGACTGCAGTTGTATCAAAGTGTTGTGAGTGAGATTGCTTTGAAGGTCGCTGCTTTTGAAGGAGATTGCTTTTGAATGATATCGTCATTCGTTCAACGCACGGGAAATACAATCGATTAATATCGTAAATTACCATTACTATATTTTAGTGTATCGTTGTGTTAGCAACTTTGAGAATTATAAGAAAAATTGGTTTTAGATTATGTCATTGCTCGTGAATTTGAATCGCCCAGCTGTGGCTGCGATCTCCGCTTCCGCTGTGATACCTACACGCACCTCCAGCCCTAAAGTATATGAGACGTGTCGGAGTGTCGCGGTGCAAAGCCAAGAAATTCGTGATGGAATAGCCCATGAGACGGAAGCTGTTCAGGATGGAGACATTTTTTAAAAAGTATTTGATAATGCTAATGGCGTAGACGATGATCCGCCGTCTGACCAGTACGGGGAGGAGCAATTTTGGTTGAATAGTCATGCGCGGCAAACCTACATTATAGATGATGATGATGCCTATGGGAATATTTATCAGCGGAACCGCGCGGGTGCTCCAAAAAGCGTGGTTTGGCGGAAATGTGCCGAAGCGAAAAAGATTAACTTTGACGCTGTTTTTATAAATGCAGTATCGGGGCTTCACGCTCGTGATAATGCATCTCAGACTGTCTCCGAGCATGTGGGAGATGATTCGTGCCATGCCGACTGTTTTCGCCAAGAGCGAATTTATAATGCCGGCGGTAAGGCAGCTCGTAAGGAAAGTATGACGGGTAGCCAACACACAGCAGGTGGACACGACACTGGTTTATTTGGTCATTCAGTGACTGCACTGATGTCGTACGGCATGGTTAACAGTTCACAGACACAGACAACGAAGCACACAAATACAGGTAGCGGCGCGTGAGCGCGTGGCGACAACGGGTCGCTGGTGGATAACTCCACAGAAAGCTAAACGGGGCGCGAGCAAATTCTCGTAATCAAAACGGTGTTGTTGTCACGAGGGTGCTGTTCTCAGAACTAACGGTCGCAGGGCGAGCGCCCCGCGATGATCGTTAGCGGTCAAAACGTCACAAAGGTGCCACTGCTGACTCGTCAGCTGTTGTGATGAGTCACCGGGCCCACATTCGAATCGCGCGGCGCGACGCGTTGTTCGCGGCCGCAACACCGATGTGGGATCAGGAACCCCCATCATAAGAAGAGAGGGCACGGAAGCATCAAGACCGGGGAAGTCGGCGGTAGCCGAGGTGGTTAAGGCGGCTGGCCAGCGCGCAAACCTAGAGATCGCGGGTTCGAGTCCCGCTGAGGCGACTTCCTTTTTTCCGTGATCCTACGTGATCCTACGTGTATGTGTAGGATCACGGAAAAAAGGAAGTCGCCTCAACGGGATTCGAACCCGCGATCTCTAGAACCGTAGCGCACTGGCCAGCCGCCTTAACCACCTCGGCTACAGCCGACTTCCCCGTCCTCGTTCTTCCGTGCCCTCTCTTATGATGGGGGTTCCTGATCCCACACCGACGATGATCTTTTTATTGAAATCATCGGTAATATTTGTTGACGGTGTTGTCGAGTTGGATAATTAAATTCAATAAATTACTCAATCTTGAAAATCTTAATATTAATATATCTATAATTACTCATCTATATTCCACCTTCCCTGCTGTTTCCGCGAAGAGCGGAGCGGATTCTCGGCGCTGACGCGACTCGGTGGGAAGGCGAGCAGGTGGAATGAACGACACGTTCGTCGGACGAGACACCTCTTTTAATTGAGTGATCGTCGGTTCGTGACGGACGTCGTACACATACAAACTTCACAAACAGAGATGACGGCACACAGAGAACGTGAATGCAAGCGCGTGGGCGCTAGGCGAACGATCGCCAATGTCCGTAAAATGCCGGGCGCAGAACTGGGCGCAGTATGTATATTGATTCGCAAGGTGCGTGTCACAGATTGTGTCTCGGCGATGTTGTTCCGAGGACTAACTGTCGCCGCGCGAGCGCAGCTCGAGCCCGTTAGCGGTCAAAACACTTCAAACGCGCCGCGACGGCTCAACAGCTGTGTTGATGCCGCCGCGGGCGCGCGTTCAAATACGGCCGTTGCGCGCGGCCGCAACACCTGTGAAATAAGATATCAAGCATGTATCGACATTATGAGAGAGATAAGGGGTTTGAAAGAGCGAGTAGTAATACTAGGCCGATTCTAACCCAGGCCCTTTGAGGGGAGCGCGGGGCGGGGGGAAGTGAGGGCGCGCGGGGGAGTGCGGTGGAGGGAAACCTGAGCCCGAGGGGAGCGGGGAGTGGAAGACCGGTTGCGCGCGCATGAGCCGCGGAGTGGGGGAAGCTGTAATCGTGGAGGGGATCAGTCCGGACCGAGCCGCCGCACAGTGGGGCAAAGTGACAAAGTTTGTGTCAAAATCAAAGAACTTTTGATAGAAATGAGATAGAGCGATGATTTTTTTTTAGGTTAAAGCTGAAACATTGCAGAATAAGGGAAAATTGCTGAGATTATGGTACGAACGTTTTTTCACTGTGAAAATCTGTGTTAAACTTGAAAATTTTCAACAAAATTGTGATTAATCCAATACCATGCACGGTAGGATTTTTTTCTTGACATGTTGTACCTCATTTCCTGTAGATTTTGTCACGCTGATTTCAAATCCGTTCGCAAAATTTGTCTACTACCTCAGGATTTTGAAAAAAAATCGATTTATGTGAAAGACTAATGAAATCATATTTTTTTCGTTAAAATGATTTGATAACCCACTGGTTTGAAGGTATATTGTATTCCCATATATGGAACACAATCAAAATAAGAATAATGAAGTATTTGAATGTTTTTAGTTACTTACAAAGCACTTCACATCTCGTGATCAATTGACGTATCGCTGTCCTGGTCATTGGCACTCTCTGTAGGCTGTGTGTGGCTCAGAGTTCTGCAACGGGCGGATATATCGCGGGTTTACCCGTCCGTTACCCGTCCGACTTTCGATTCACCCGACCCGCCCGGATCCGCCGGCGGGTAAGCGGGTCAGCGTCGATTTCTATCCACCCATACCCGCCCGGAGCTGACGGAACTTTTATCTGACTCGCCCGTATCCGCGCTATACCCGCTAATACCGCGCTACGCTATACCCGCTAATACCCGCGCGTTCAAACAGAGTTAATATTTTATTTATATTATAATTATGAACAAAGGGAAAGTAACAAAAATTCCAATACTGCAGAAAAAAATAAAAGCTTTTAATATAGGACTGATAGCATAAAAATAATATTGCACTATATACATACTATTACAAAATAATTAACACAAAACATTGTAATTAAACATAAATAAAGTGACATTTAAAAACGATATTTCCACTTCTTCATAAGACAAGAAATACTCAATGGCTGCATTACATATTGCATTCACAATCTGCGTTCCTTTAATAGCATAAGCCATAAGCGGTCCAGAATTTAAAAAATTGCCGCAAAAACTAATTTCGGCTACAAGTACCGTCGTGTGCTCGTAGAAAGATTCTACCTCACAGTATCGCGGAATGTTTTGTAAATAGCAAGAATCAAGAAAACCATTTTGCCAGGAATTGTGGACGCAATTCGACATAGTATTTGTACTTCCACTACAGATTTTTGGACAGATAAGTATACGAAAATATCGTATTACACCGTAACGGCACATTATAGGTATAGATGAATCGTGGGGTTTAGTAACAACAGTATTATTGACAACAGACTTTCCAGATGAAAGCAAAACCGGCAAAAATATAAGAAGAGAATTGAATCGTCGATTTTAAGAAATCGGAATTCCATTGGATATGATACATTATATTACATTTGTCACAGGTCAGGGAAGCAATGAACACCATCGAACCGTGGCCAGCCTTGGAAACTGTTGAAAGGTTGAATTGCTCTGGGCATTAATTCCACATTCCACAATGTATGCAAAAAACAATTCCTTTCAGAGCACGCTGCCGCTGATTATGATGAAGATTGTATTATGCATGTATTACGGACTAGATTTGAAGATTATGGCCTACAAAAATGAAAAAAATTAATGAAACTTTCAGAACCAATGAAAGAAGAAGTAAAAATATTTGTACAATGAATAACTAAAGAAATTATAGCAATTTAGTATAGAGAATAGAAACATACAATACGTATTACATAAGTACATGGTAGAAGAAAACTAGGGTAATTGTACGTAATCAAAATATTATACAATAAAGATTTAATTTATGCAAAAAGAAATAAATCTTATAGAGTCAATATATTTGAAAAATTTCGATTAGGATATGTACAGCAATACAAAAGAAGATAAAGAAGGAACACATTTTGTCAAAATTACTTACGTATTATTATGTAGAAATAAAATTGCGTCTACCAGTTCGGGCTTTAAGCGAGATCTTCTCTCTTGTATAAGAAAACCAGCGGAGCTAAAACATCTCTCGCTTGAAGCGCTGGTTGCCGGTATCGCAAATACTTTTTTTGCAATAAGGTTTAATTTTGGCAAGAGATGGTTGTTGTCCTTCCACCATTGAAGAATATCTACAATGTCTGTATGCTTTAACGCCATGTATGTACTTATGTCGTCGTTCTCGGTTTCCTCACCAGAGTCGGCCCATTCATGGAAGACTGTTTTCAATCTTTTTGGATGTACCTCTTCATTATCGCTTATTGTTCAGGCTGCAGATGTTCCAGGCTGGTCAATTGTTTGTTGGTTGGGAATTTCAGATATTAATTTTGTAATCTTTTCGTGAACTAAAGTTTTCTCTTCTATTGTTAGCATGCGTAGCTTGCGAAAGGTTGGAACTAGAAAAGTAGCTATTTTCTGTAAATCATGCAAATGAAATTTGGTTTCCAAATAGTTTTTGACTGCATTTTTTACTTGTTTGATTTCTTTGTTATCCGTAGTGTTTGGTTCGCAATGTTGCAATAACTTGTGGAACCATAAAGTCACTAAATGGAGAGTGGGTTTTCTTTCTCCTTCTAACACTAGGATAGCTTCCTCAAATAACTCGAGGAAATCTATAAGATCGCGCGCCTTGTTTATTATAATTTTCTAATCTGTTTGTTTCTTGTGCTTCACGCAAAATTTCCCAAATTTCGTCGTATTGAGTGAGCACTGATCTCAACATCTCTATTCTTGAATTCCACCTTGTATCGGTTTCCTGGTGGACTGTATTCGGCAACCGTGATACAAGACCAGAACGATTCAGATACGCAACAAGGTTCTTCGTTGTTTCTATAGTTTCCAATATATTTGGAGCGTGCTCTGAAAGCAACTTCTCTTTGAACCCATTGCGTAGTGCGGAATTGATGCAATGCGCGGAGCAATTCAACCTTTCAACAGTTTCCAAAGCTTTTATAATGTTGCTTCCCTGATCTGTCACAAATGTAATTTTATGTGTCATGTCCAATGGAATTCCGAATTCTTCAAATCGGCGGTTCAATTCCCTTCTTATATTTTCGCCGGTTTTCTTTTCATCCGGAAAGTCGGTTGTAAACAATACCCTCGTTACTAAATTCCACGATTTATTTATACAGGGTATCCCACGGGAGACTGGACAGCGGGATATCTCGTAGCGTGTTGGAGATAAAAAATTAAAAAAAATATGTAAATTAATGGTACGATGGGGCTGCTAGATTAGCTGCGACGGATTTTTTTTCCGATTATTATTTTAAAAGATACGATGGTCAAGTTCGGTTCTTCAAATGGCACTAACTTTTCTGAAGTCCTGAGTTGATAGTGCGTTCCAAGACGAATTCAATAAGCTTTAATGTATACACTTGATTTCCACTGGTTTTTGAGATATTGCGCTTGCAAATTTGCTGATTTTCACTTGAAAAAACCTCTGGAATAGCAAGGACCGGGGTCGGTCTTGCTGGCGCCACGGGTGGCAGTGCCTGCTGAAATAGATACCTACCTGCCAAAGGTCTACGCAGACCCGAGGGCTGGACAATTCTTTTCCGCCAGAAATGCTACTTTGGTAGGTACATCTGCGGAATCGAGAAGCGCACCGTTACTTTTATTTCGCACTTGCTTCTACGCTCGGATGGCCGGTTATTTTGGGAGGGATGCAAGTTCGATTGGTTAGGTTAGGAGGTGTGAAAGTTGCTAGACTAAATTTCAACCATAGGGAGCAGATTGTATTAGAACCAATCGGATTTGCATCCCTCACAAACGGCTGCTCTCTTGAAGAGGCCCTCTTCACAGCAATGCCCACCTTCTCTCGCACGGAATACGTTAACGGATGCTTTTGTTTTGATATTGAAGCTCGTGTTTATACTCGAGAGGACCACGCGTCGACAGCGGGCTACCCCTTTTCTTCCTGTGTCTCCCAACGAGGAGTATTGCCGATGGATTGTAGGAGCGTAGATGTCTAGATGCCAGTTATTGAATTCAGGAGACGATAGAAACACTTTATTACAAAACACACATGTACTATAATTAAAGTAAATTGTATTCCTCTCGGGCAGGAGTACTGATAATAACCGAACTTGCGCCCCACTTCGCGCAATCCGATTACACGGAGGGTAGTTGGGTGTCACACACTGCACAAATGATACAGGGTAATTCTGGAGCAACGCCCGTCAAGGAGATGCGGCCTGGTATCCCGTGGCGAGGACAGCCCTTCGCAGTGCCTCGCCCGAATTTTATGGCTTTTTCCGGAAAAAGGTACGAATCCTGGGCCGAACGTAACGACTTTGGGGTCGAGCCCCCGCAGTCGAGGGTGAAAATGTAAAATATTAATTTCAGCGTAGTAAGAAATGCTTCATTCTTTAATGCATCGATATGAAAGTGGCACCACTGGATTCCTTATGTTTTTCCGATGAAGATCGTACCAAATTTCACGCAAATCGGCCCATTATTAACGAAATTTCCTTCATTATTTTCCGAATTACGTCGTTCTTTGTGTCAGTTTCATCGGAAAAACATAAGGAATCCATTGGCGTCACTTCCTTCTCGATACGATGAAGAAAAGAAGCAAACATTTGAAATCCTGTACATTTGCACTTCTTAATGATATTCCAAACCCTTCGAGGGTCGAAACCCTTCAATTCGCTACGTTCGGCCCAGGATTCCTACCTTTTTTTTCCGGAAAAAGCCATAAAATTCGGGCGAGGCACTGCGAAGGGCTGTCCTCGCCACGGGATACCAGGCCGCATCTCCTTGACGGGCGTTGCTCCAGAATTACCCTGTATCATTTGTGCAGTGTGTGACACCCAACTACCCTCCGTGTAATCGGTCTGCGCGAAGTGGGGCGCAAGTTCGGTTATTATCAGTACTCCTGCCCGAGAGGAATACAATTTACTTTAATTATAGTACATGTGTGTTTTGTAATAAAGTGTTTCTATCGTCTCCTGAATTCAATAACTGGCATCTAGACATCTACGCTCCTACAATCGATCGGCAATACTCCTCGTTGGGAGACACAGGAAGAAAAGGGGTAGCCCGCTGTCGACGCGTGGTCCTCTCGAGTATAAACACGAGCTTCAATATCAAAACAAAAGCATCCGTTAACGTATTCCGTGCGAGAGAAGGTGGGCATTACTGTGAAGAGGGCCTCTTCAAGAGAGCAGCCGTTTGTGAGGGATGCAAATCCGATTGGTTCTAATACAATCTGCTCCCTATGGTTGAAATTTAGTCTAGCAATTTTCACACCTCCTAACCTAACCAATCGAACTTGCATCCCTCCCAAAATAACCGGCCATCCGAGCGTAGAAGCAAGTGCGAAATAAAAGTAACGGTGCGCTTCTCGATTCCGCAGATGTACCTACCAAAGTAGCATTTCTGGCGGAAAAGAATTGTCCAGCCCTCGGGTCTGCGTAGACCTTTGGCAGGTAGGTATCTATTTCAGCAGGCACTGCCACCCGTGGCGCCAGCAAGACCGACCCCGGTCCTTGCTATTTCAGAGGTTTTTTCAAGTGAAAATCAGCAAATTTGCAAGCGCAATATCTCAAAAACCAGTGGAAATCAAGTGTATACATTAAAGCTTATTGAATTCGTCTTGGAACGCACTATCAACTCAGGACTTCAGAAAAGTTAGTGCCATTTGAAGAACCGAACTTGACCATCGTATCTTTTAAAATAATAATCGGAAAAAAATCCGTCGCAGCTAATCTAGCAGCCCCATCGTACCATTAATTTACATATTTTTTTTAATTTTTTATCTCCAGCACGCTACGAGATATCCCGCTGTCCAGTCTCCCGTGGGACACCCTGTATAATGAGCCGTTACGGTGTAATACGATGTTTTCGTATACTGATCTGTATACTGAGCAGCACAAATACCCTGTCTAACTGCGTCGATTATTTCTGGCAAAACGGTTTTCCTCATTACTTCTGCCATTTCTAAAACATTCCGCGATACTGTTGTCGCATGAGGTAACGCACTTTCTACCGGCGCACGGCCGTATTTACAGCCAAAATTAACTAATTTTTGTGCTAATTTTTTAAATCCGGGACCACTAATGCTGTTAAATGGACGTAGATCTTGCGTGCAATAGATAACGCAGCCTTCGAGTATTTCCTTTTTGTCCTCTGAAGAAATGGAAATATCACTTCTCACTGGCACCACATCAATTTTGCACACGTGCCGTGTCAAATTGGATGTCCCACTTTTATTATTGCACATCATAATTTTTTGGCACATCCTACATTGTGCAAAACCCACATTTTTTCCACTTTCAGTTTGTTTAATGACTAAAAATTTTTGCCATACTGCACTAGCACCCTTAACATTTTCCACTGCACAATAAATATTGTCTTTAACTTTTTGGACAATTTCGAGATTCCGTTCTGACTGCATAATTAATTTCGCACATTAATAATTTTTTTTAAAATGAATGTTACCACTGTTTCTCACTGTGCAAAACTGTGTTCTACAGTTCTTGACTCTCACAAGATTCCTGACAAACTGACCAGAAATTACAAGTCGAAGAAACGCTAGATGTGCAACCACTTAAGAACTGAGGCTCAGGGCAGGGGGTAGGTGACAAAAGTCCTTCTTCAAGTCTCCCACACTTATCTTCTATATATATTCTAAACATCTACAGAGAAAGGTACCAAAATTCCCCAAGAAACTAAGAGCATTGCCTAAACTACGAAAATGTCCTCTTTGTGGTTTAAAATTTCAATACTGTCAGAATTTACGATTTCATGCGTAGCTTTGAAATAGAAAAATACAACGAATAATAGAAGAGACGAATGTTTTCTAGCATTGAAATTTGAGCAATATAAAGACAACATACGAATATCTGTCGTATCGTGTGTTTTGTTTCATATTTATCAGAAAAATGTTATCAATATATTACAATTCGCTTTATACACGCAAAGCAAGATATATATAATGGTTGCATCAGCGAAAGACGCATGTTTTTGTAACTCATCCCTTTCAAGTGTCTGCCAGCGGGTAGTCTAGAAAGGTCGCTCGTTACCGAGCAGTGCCACAAACGAAGCAAATAGCGACACCGAAATGTCGAAGTTTCGACAAAAGTCAAGAACCGAGAAAACAGAGTATTTCATGAATGACCCGAGACGTAAACCAGCGAAAGAATGCTATTGAAATAGGTTCAGTTTACGAAGCCTTTAGGCTCAAGTGTCGAGGGTAGAGTCAGCCCATCAACTGTTTAATTGTAAGGAAACGAGAAATTATGTCAATGTTACGAGAGATATGTACCACATTGCGTTTGGAAATTGTGTTGTGTGGAATACACGAAGGGAAAGTGTATTGTTAAAAAAAGATAATGAGAAACGATTTATCATTTCTTCAGTTCTTCCTAAATGTACATATTATTTTATAGAAGTAACTGTCATTCTCCCATTAATTTTATGTTTCTATTTTTTGTGTATTAATAATATTTAAAGTTATTTTGACAGTACTTTCAATAAATACATATATTAAAATAGTGTCATAGGGATCAATCCTATATTCTTTGATAAAAAAAAGAAAGAAAATAATTACACCTTTTTATTAAGAATTTATATAAAACATTTTTTGCGGTAGTATTCTACTATTCCATTATGTACATTATTACATATTCTGAAACAAAACGGATTACAAGTATTTCTGTTGATTTATTATTTCAATTTAAATTAAATTTTTGCATGTATCCATAATTTCTTGAATTTGGTACAATGCATGCCATACTGTTCATTCGTAGAATGAAATAAATCCGCATCTTGATATAACAACTGCCGAATGAAGTACCAGTAAAGTCGGAATTGAAGTGCAGCTAAAGGCACGGGTACGGACGGATAACAGCGCGACCACGGGTGAGTCAAGTACGTGTCGCGATAGCTTCGGGCGGGTAGAAATCGACGCTGACCCGCTAACCCGCCAGCGGGTCCGGGCGGGTATGGATAGCTTCGTAGCGGGTATCACCGGGTGAGTGCAGATACGGGTATGGGCGGGCGGGTGAATCGACGTCACGGCCGGGTGACGGGCGGGTCAAACCCGCCCATTGCAGAACTCTGGTGTGGCTGCAATGTAATTTAAATTAGATATCTATTTTCCATAATTATATTTTCATTTACACATGAAGTAAGGTAAGTATTTAATCTTTTTAACTTACTTCTCATCAACGAATTTTTTAATTTCTGGTGATACATTATTTTGTTTGTACAACTTTAATCGATTTTTTTATTAATATAATTGAAATTTTCGGGTCGGTTAAGTAGCAAGACAGTTTCCACTACCAATAGCGTACTATTCAGAAGATGCAAATGAATCCTTGCATAAACTGTAGAGGAAAAATATGTTGCTGCATTCACGACAAAATAGTCGAAGGAATAGAATGTTAGATGTTTTTAATCGAGCAATATACATAACGGACCTGAAAATTTCAATTCTAATTTAAATTACATTGCAGCCACACACAACCTACAGAGAGTGCCAGTGACCAGGACAGCGATACGTCAAGTGATCACGAGATGTGAAGTGCTTTGTAAGTAACTAAAAACATTCAAATACTTCATTATTCTTATTTTGATTGTGTTCCATGTGATGTCCCACTATTTTTCGCGCGGTATTATAACACCACTTCGTTGCAAATCAATCAACATAACTCCATCAAAATCCATCGTACTTAAGCCTTACCCCTTTTTCAAACCCAACTGACCGTTTTGACGATGCACCTTAGCGGTCCCCATCTCAAGATGGTCAACTACGACCTCCAAATCCCCTCTTCGACTTACGTGGCATGACCACTTCCCTCCAAATCTACTTTAAACAAAAACCTCCTGTTTAAAACTGTGTTTAACCTGTGTTTAAAAAAAAAAAAAAAAAAAAAAAAAAAAAAAAAAAAAAAAAAAAAAAAAAAAAAAAAAAAATTTGGTGACAGCGGTGGGATCCGTTAACTGTTTATAGAAGTAAATTCTCGAACATACGGTGCCCGCAATAGCCCGATATCTAGTATGTGTAACAGATTTCAACGGCAACATCTATCAAACTTGTGCCGCCAATTTGTGAACCAATTGGCATATACTAATGAACTGACCTGTGTTTCGGGCGGTGTAGCAACGAGCACGGGAGGCTGTAATATTTGCCTTCACTGCTTCGACCTGGACCCGATTGAAGTGAACGAAATCAACCAGGAACATTACTATACTTTAGATAACATATTCCCAAAGTGCCCTCGTTGCAAAAACCCCTTGTTCCAAACGCGTCCCTTAAGTAGTTGCTCCGAGTGCACCGAACGTTTTCTCCTCTTGAACAGGAACCATTACGGGTTGATAATTATTGGTTCTAGGGATAGAACACCCTAAGCTTGAAAAACGGCTACCGGACGCCCTAAAACTAACCAATCATTTTTAAAGTAAATAAATACAGATAGAGTCAAAACGATTTTAAACATGTCTGTGTACGACGAAACTGACGACCCTTGCGCAACGGACCAAGACGCGGGCTCTTCCATGAACCCTATAGATACCGCGACTACCGAATTATTAGAAAAAGTGGAAATACTAAAACAAAAAAGAGCGGTAATTGATAACTTGCACACGAAATTTGTCGAACTCAAAATGCATTCGGGCGTAGCTACCAAATCGGGCGACCCCACGTTGGAAGGTCTTGCCGAAAAGATGCAAAAAATGGAAGGGATGATGGAAAAACTTCTTACACCCCCACCATTCGCGAATAATTTTGCCACGCCGAGCTCCTCCCGTTTCGACAGAAAACCGGTGCTAAAGTATAATAAAGAGCCTGAGACATTGAATCGTAACCATATTCCGGACCAAGATCCAACACCCCAGATTACGTTAAAAGACGCCATAGAAACCGTCCTTAATTTTAACGGACATAATATACCAGTGGTACAATTCGCGAGAGCCTGCAATAGGGCTAAAGCTCTGGTTCCCTCGCAAGCCGAATCCCAGTTAGCGAGGTTGTTGATAAATAAGCTGCAAGACCATGCGTACTTGGCGGTTGAGGATCGGGTCTTTGAAACCGTAAGTGACCTAATTAAACAACGTAAACGCACTTTCTCCCCTGCCGAAACATCGGACCACTATCGAGGGGAACTCGCTAATATTATAAAGGGAACCAACGAACATATGTTGGTGTACATTTCACGCGTTAAGGACGTCCGATTCGCCATCCTGGAAGATAATAGAGAATATTACCACGATTTCGCACCAACCCAGGACGTGGATCGCCTAACCTTGGACTCGTTCATTGATGGTCTTCCACCTCACATAAGGACAATGCTATTACAGCATAACTTTGAAACGCTCGAAGAAGCTTTCGAGGCAGCCGTACTCGTGGATAAGAAGATTGACGGGGATCATCGAAGATTTTCCGAACAAAAGGCTCCTAAACTAGTATGCCAAATTTGTAATAAGACAGGGCACGACGCACTGTCCTGTAGAAACAACCAAAGTTTTAACTACCGACCGTCCGAACGATATCCCCAAAACCGAGTTACAGGATATGGTAATCAAGCCCCTAACCCTTTGCCCCCCTACTGGGACAAAACTCGACCTCTTCCCCCAAGACCTACAGAATTGCGTATTTGTGCGTATTGTAAAAACCCCGGACATTTAATCTCAGAATGTAGGAAACGCTTGTTCAATCGCAATGACAGAAACCTGGAACCTTCCAGGAACGAGACTCGGGAAACGCTCTGCCCCCACGGCCAACTATGGAGGCGTACCGTGGAACGGGCCAAGCAGGAGCGCGTCCAATAATGACACAAGCGGAATCGGGAATGCCAAAACTAGGATCGCCACCGCATGGTTAAATACTGTTGGCGAAACCCCGTCCGTAATTATCCGGTCTCCAGACTTTGAAATAACACCGGAATTAATGATTGATACCGGTTCTGAAGTGAACTTATTGAAAATTCACGCCGTAAAACAATCTCAAGATATAGACGTGAACAAACAGTTACAACTTAGAGGCATTGCTAAGGACCTCGTTTCCACCCTTGGGACAATAAAAATAACTTTTTTGGGCAACAATGTTACGTTCCACGTAGTCGAAAACGACTTCCCTATTAAACCACACGGAATACTAGGAACTGAATTCTTTATAAAACAGAATGCCTCAATACATTACTCAAAGAAACAGTTGGAGTTCAACGGAAATTCCATTCCGTTTGTAAACAGGGCTCAAGTCGTGCTACCCGCTAGATCAAAAACTGTGTCCTTTATTAACATAAAAAATTCAGATATAAAGGAAGGGTATTTACCCCGGTTAGACTTAGGCACTGGGATTCATGCTGGTAACGCTCTTGTCCGTAATCAAGACGGCAAAGCGTACTTACAAATAATAAATTCTAATGAAATGGACATAACGATCACAATACCTACTGTTGAATTGGAAGAATTTGAAATTGTGATTCCAGAACCCAAACAAAGACGAACAAAAGAGCTGCGGGCCTATCCCCGCCCTAAATTCGAACAAATCCCTCTTACCCCAGGATCCGTCGATCCACCACACAGAGGCACCCGCGAAAGTGCACTCACTCTCACCCCCTGTGCATTATGCCAGATCAACCCTCCACCCAAATTTTCTTGAGTCTTTGACTATTGCGTCGGGTGAGGAAGTACCAACAATTTCTGAAAAATCCGCAACAAGGATGGAACAAGTGCTCGAACTAATTTCAACGGAACATATGAATCTGGAGGAAAAACTTCATGTCCAAGGAATTTTAAGTAAATACCATGACCTTTTCCATTTACCAAATGAGAAGTTGGGTCATACGAACGCTATCCAGCATGGGATCCAGACAACGGACCCAGTGCCTATCAATACTAAACAATATCGCTTCCCTCCAGTACACAAGAAGGAAATCGATAAACAAGTGCAGAAATTACTAGATCAAGAAATTATAAAGCCCTCATTATCACCCTACAATTCACCAAACTGGATTGTGTCTAAGAAACCAGGACTCGATGGAGAACTCCTATGGCGAATGGTACTCGATTTTAGGGATCTAAACAAAAAGACCGTTCCTGACGCTTACCCAATTCCTAATATCAATGAAATATTGGACCAATTAGCGGGAGCCAAGTATTTTTCCGTGTTCGACCTCGCTTCGGGATTTCACCAAATACCTATGAAGCCGGAAGACGCACATAAAACAGCTATTTCCACACCACATGGACACTATGAATTTAAAAGGATGCCATTCGGACTTTGTAATGCACCAGCTACTTTCCAACGTCTAATGGATCATACCCTTACTGGACTCCAGGGCACGGAAATGTTCGTATATTTGGACGACATCGTCCTTTACGCAAGTTCCCTTACTGAGCATTTAATTAAATTTAAGAAACTCGCTCACCGTTTGCGAGAAGCAAACCTTAAGTTACAACCTACAAAATGTAAATTCCTACATAAGGAAGTCGCTTACCTGGGACATATAATTACCGAGGAAGGAGTAAAACCGGATCCAAATAAAATCGAAGCCATTCGGAAATACCCTGCACCTAGTACACCGAAAGGAATTGAAGAGTTCCTCGGTCTAACCGGCTATTACAGGAGGTTTATCCCGGAATTCTCTAAGATGGCTCGCCCTCTAACCTCCCTATTGAAAAAGGACGTACCATTCGATTGGGGAACGTCCCAGCAAACCGCTTTTGACCACTTAAGATTCGCATTGCTGAAAGAACCTATCCTGCAGTACCCGAATTTTGAACTAGAATTTCACGTCACTGCTGACGCCTCTGAATACGCTACAGGAGGAATATTAAGTCAGGCTGCCAATGAAAAGGAGCTACCGATCGCGTACGCCTCCCGTGTTCTGAATAAAGCAGAAACGAATTACTCAACAATGGAAAAATAACTTTTAGCCATTGTGTATTGTGTCAGATATTTTCGACCCTACCTATATGGACGGAAATTCATTTTATTTACTGACCATCAACCACTCATTTGGCTACACAAGGTAAAAGACCCTACGTCACGTCTCGTTAGGTGGCGGCTAAAACTAACAGAATATGAATACGAAATTCGTTATCAACCAGGCAAAAGTAACAAACTTGCCGATGCATTATCCCGTAATCCTCCCGCAGTGGAGGCATATCCAGTACGACCACGAGAGGAAGCGGACGATGACTGGGAAGATCAGCCCCCGGCTAAACGAGGTCCCGGGAGGCCCCGACTCACTAAACCATCGACCTCCGCGATTAGACCCACGTATAAAACTCGCCCAAGAGCAAAACCTACCAGGGTACAGCCGCCCAGAAAGGTGCGCCAAAAGTTGACCAGTGCAGTAAACCCACCAGATCCCCTCTCGGTAAACCCGCCGGAACCGATGAGTAGCGAGGAAGAAGAAAGGGAATTAGCGGACGCCCCTATTATCTCACCTCCACAATCGCCAACGCCGCAGGAAGAGAACGACCTTGACTCCGAAGTGGATTCCAACGCATCGGATGAATCAGACTCAGAATCTTCGATAATTGAACTAAACGATTCTTTGGACGCAGCATACGAAGCAGATCCCGAACGAGATATCCGAATAACGCCATTAATCAGTCGCGACCCATTGTTCCTACGAAAAGAAACGCTCTTTTTCGTTTTAAGCGTAGATGGAAAACCTTGCGACAACGGAGCGAAGGAACTGCAGGAAACGGGAATCCTGACAATACCTGGCGACCTCCCACTGGGTAAGGCCCACGTAACTCACAAAAAGGGACAAATCCTTATAGGGCTGGTTATTAAAGAAACACAAAATACACCATTAACTATGACAACTTGGGGCAAAGCCCTTTCCTACTTTAAATATGTGGTACATGAACTCCAAATACAATCTTTTAGTATAGCCAAAACATCGAACTTGGTTCAATTAAGCTGGCAAAATGTCATTACGGATATCCTCGAAGCCGTCGACAAAGAGGATATCAGTGTCACCATATGTTTACAAGCAGTACGAATATCAGAGGAATCGGAACACCTAAACATTATTAAGGAAAATCACGCATCTGCATTAGCCGGACACAAGGGCGTAACGAAAACATACAACCGAATTCGTCACCATTACTTTTGGAAAGGAATGAAGAAAGCCGTGGAAGACTATATTAGAAAATGCGAAGACTGTCAGCGGAAGAAACTCGTCCGTATTAAAACCAGACAACCAATGATTCTAACTGACACGCCTGGACAAGCCTTTGACAAGATTGCATTGGACATCGTAGGACCGTTACCTACCACTAGAGAAGGAAATACCTATATATTAACAATGCAAGACTTACTAACAAAATACTTCGTGTGCGCACCCCTTAAACAATCCACTTCAATAAAAGTCGCAGATGCGTTTATAAAGAAATTTATCTGTCAATTCGGAGCTCCCAGAGCCATCCTCACCGACCAAGGAGCAAATTTCACTAGTAAATTCATGAAAGCTATCGCGCAAAAATTTAAAATCGAACAATTTCGCACCACAGCTTTTCACCCACAGACTAACGGTTCTCTAGAGCGATCGCACCTTGTCCTAACGGAATATTTGAAAATGTTTATAAGTAAACATAGCGACTGGGACGAATGGACAGACTTGGCCGCGTTCTCTTATAATACCAGCGTCCACGAAGGCACTGGTTACACCCCACACGAGTTAGTGTTCGGGAAAATAGCCCGGGTACCCAGCCGAAGAAGGGTGCCCGAAGATTTTGAAAATGAAACTTACAATCATTACCTCTCAAGGCTAACCGCGAGGGTGCAAGAACTGCAAACCGCTGCAGCAGAAAAACTAAAAGAGTCTAAACTTCGTTACAAAAAATATTATGATCGGCACATAAACGAAGAGACCTTCCAACCGGGCGACTCCGTTTTCGTCCTAATAGAACCGCGTAAAGGAAAATTTGGGGACCAGTACCGCGTCTTGGTCGCGTACGCGAGAATCCCGGTTGAACACACAAAATATTAAAAACTCTAATTACCTTACCACAGATCAATCACTCGCAGCGATGCCACATAAACGGGGCAACCGCAACCCCGCCAAGGCTCGACCGAAGGGGGGGGGGGGGGGAGCCGCGAGGAAGCTCTCGCACTTGCGGTGGCTGCGCCGAGAGGCCCTGAGGGAAGAGAGGAGCACCACCCCCCTCCTCGCTTCGGTAACGGAATTCATCATTATAAGGGAAGGAACACCGGCAGTGGAGACCATAACTATAGAGGACTCCCCCCCGCCTACGCCAAAAGAAGTACAGGACTTCCAAGAGGCCACGACGCCTCAGCCCTCTAGCTGCCCTCCCACTCGTGAGTGCGCAGAAGATGAAATACTCATCCATCCACCCTCAACTCCTTTCCAATCTTCACCCCAACTCCCGAAAAATTTAATCCCTTCCACCATCCCGCCTTGGCCAGGAGCGGTGGAAATCTTGGACACGGGGTCAGCTACAAAGGTCACAGGACACGAAGAGCTGACACCCGAGTTTTTAAGATGGTTCGATGACCTCTATCAGAGCGGTCAGGACCTCACCTTCCTCCTGAGCGGCGACGACTCCCCCCAGAACCTTCCCCACTCCTATACCCTATACAGATCCTAAAATTCCTCCTAATCCTTCCTTCCTTTCCTATCCTTGTAAATAATCCCCTATAAATAAACCTTTTTCTCCCATTTATTTATTTATGTCCTTTTTTTGCCAAATAGGCTATATCTTTTATTTTTATTTTAAATAAGCTATAATTTTGTTTTAAATCAGTTATATCTTTTATTTTTCTTTATTATACGCCAAATAGGCTATATCTTTTATTTTTCTTTATGTTAAGAGGGCCATACATTTTATTTTTTTTTCATTTCACACCACCCGTACCTTATGTTAAGAAATGTACAAATTTCTTCATATAAGGGGGGAGGTGTGATGTCCCACTATTTTTCGTTTAAATTTTTTTCCTTTCAAACCACCCGTACCTTATGTTAAGAAATGTACAAATTTCTTCATATAAGGGGGGAGGTGTGACGTCCCACTATTTTTCGCGCGGTATTTTAACACCACTTCCCCACAAATCCATCCACAACTCCATCAAAAACCATCGAACTCAAGCCTTACCCCTTTTTCAAACCCAACCGATCGTTTAGACGATATACCTTAGTGGTCCCTATCTCTAAACGGTCAATCCAGATTCCTGATCACCTTGGAGATGTACCTTAGCGGTCCCCATCTCAGGATGGTCAACCAGACCTTAAAATCCCCTCTTCAACTTACGTGGCATGACCACTTCCTTCCAAATCTACATTTAAACAAATCCCTCATCCTTAAAACCCACTCTTAAATCAAGACTACGTCTCACGCCCTCTCTATGACCAAAGAAGTCAGTACCCCCTTTTACCCCTTTCCGATACGACCTCCTAAACTCCATCAAATGGGATGAGTATTCCCTTTTCGAAAGCCTATATATAAAAACCCCTGAAGACTAAATCTATTTATAATGTTAATGCGCATATTTACCTTCGTGATCAACACGTGATCATTACTGCGACGCAGATTTGGCGTACGTGCCATGGTGCACACCGCGCATACCCTTCACCCATTACCAGTACAAGACAAGGCCACATAAAACCCCTAAACACAAAACTATTAATAAGTTATTGCGACGCATCTCAAAGATAAGTCAAGGTGTATACCGCGCATACCCATCACCCCTAACAATCCCGACAATAGTATAAATACAAGGCCCCAAAAGGCCAGAGCCTCTTCTACGGAAATCACTCCCGCGAAGTACCTCGTTGCTCTTGCAATATTTTTCTGTGTTAACTTACCACGTCGTTAAATTCAGTGCTCTACGCCAATCATCGTAAGCATTTATTATTATTACTGTGCATATCATCTCCATACCATATACTATTTCACCATTATCAACGCTTACTGCATATATATATATTTCTTTACCATTTCATTAATGCTTATTACAAACATACTATTATTTCATTTATCTACGCTTATTGCATATATATATATATATATATACATATTATATTACTAATATTACTACTCTCATATATCTTTGCCTTATAAACGCTTTTTGCGATCATATTTCCACACATTATTAATGATCAATACTAAAAGTATAACATTCTATGATTTATATTGTGCCTCATGTCCATACATATCATAAATGTCATAATCTTTATATAAATGTTATGTGCCAATGCTCAAAGTCCCACGCATAATTATAATAACCGCTTTAACAAAGTTAATAAACCGCTTTGTTTAAATCACGCTTCAAATTATTTGTGTTCACCCATTGGTTACGAAACATCTACAATACAAACAAACGAGTTAGTGAAACAGCTGATTCCGGTTCGCGAACTCGAGAGCAGTGACCGTGTTTACAAACGTACCTTTGCATAGCCCGCGTACAGCCATAAGTCTAGACACATTTCTAAGAAATATTACGTGTAACTTCTTTCACCTATGCAACGGTAAATCCAATTAGTGAAACCAAAACAAAGTGCTCTAACGGGTGTCACCACAGGGATCATAACTATCTAAACCTTCCCTGGTCTTTCAGTGCTACGAATCTGGCATTCGCGCCTAAATTCCGACTCTCCCTCAGAGCCACGAATCACGTATTCGCACCTAAAACCCAAACCAATTTAGTGCTACGAATCACGTATTCGCGCCTAAATCCTCCTTACCCCGGAGCTACGAATCTGGCATTCGCGCCCGAAAATCCTCCTTACCTTGGAGCTACGAATCTGGCATTCGCGCCCGAAAATCCTACTCATCTTCAGAGCTACGAATCTAGCATTCGCGCCTGAATCCTCCTTACCCCGGATCTACGAATCTGGCATTCGCGCCCGAAAATCCTCCTTACCTCGGAGCTACGAATCTGGCATTCGCGCCCGAAAATCCTCCTTACCTCGGAGCTACGAATCTGGCATTCGCGCCCGAAAATCCTACTCTCCGCAGTGCCACGAATCTGGCATTCGCGCCTGCATCCCTTCGAACATTCAGTGCCACGAATCTTGCATTCGCGCCTGAATTCCTACTTTCCGCAGTGCCACGAATCTGGCATTCGCGCCTGCATTCCCTTCGAATAAAATCCCCATATGTCATTGTCCCCAAAGACCTTCACCCGGGACGTGACATCCATATATGAGAACACAATATACCTTCAAACCAGTGGGTTATCAAATCATTTCAACGAAAAAAATATGATTTCATTAGTCTTTCACATAAATCGATATTTTTCAACATCCTGAGGTAGCAGACAAATTTTGCGAACGGATTTGAAATCAGCGTGACAAAATCTACAGGAAATGAGGCACAACATGTCAAGAAAAAAATCCTACCGTGCATGGTATTGGATTAATCACAATTTTGTTGAAAAATTTCAAGTTTAACACAGATTTTCACAGTGAAAAAACGTTCGTACCATAATCTCGGCAATTTTCCCCTATTCTGCAATGTTTCAGCTTTAACCTAAAAAAAAATCATCGCTCTATCTCATTTGTATCAAAAGTTCTTTGATTTTGACACAATCTTTGTCAGTTTGCCCCACTGTGCGCCGCGGAGACCTCTCTAGACCCGACCCGCCGTCTGAAATTTTTCAGAGGGTCGTCGCCTCCCTCTAAAAAATTTCAGGAGCCGGGACTTGTCTGAAAAATCTTTTTCAGACTCGATCCGGCCCCTGAAATTTTTTCCCCAAATATTTTTCTAAACCAGATCCGCCGCCGGAATATTTTTTCCAAACCAACAGACACTTTCCCCCATCGCAGAGAAATAATACTTTTTAATCAACGATCTACCGAACCATTATGTAGAAAACACACATATTTCTTCAAACAAATGTGCAGCATTCTAAAGCGTTCCGATTTAACGTCACAGCGTATCGCGCGATTACGCGTAATTTGACTCCTCTGGAACAGCTGATACCTACCATTTTCGCGGAGCGAAGAACGTACGAATCATAGAAAGAATTATGCAGCGTCAGCAGAAATGTTTTTTCCATACATATATGTGATGGAAATTTTTCCCCAACGCAGAGAAATAATAATTTAGAAACGTTGAATCTTAAAATTAGGTGGCGAGAGAAGGAGGAAGACGGGTAAATAAAATGGGGAAATAATATACGTTTAAGAAATTATATATTAAAAATAAATTGATTAGAATTTCGACCGTATATATGAGATAATTCAAAATTCAATTAGTTTCGGCGCACTGGTTCGGTCAATTTAAAAAAAAGAAAATTAATATAAAGGCTGTTTTGCGATTTTTTTTTAATATATTTCCGACGTTTCGGTCATTGATTGTGACCCTTATCAAGGAAAGAAGAATAGAAAAGAAAAATGCGTTTGCCTTTAGGTGAGAATTTTTCGCTTAGCCAAAGACGTGCGTCGAGCGCGTCAGCTAGAACACGACTGAGGTAAACAGCAAAAGCAAACCAGGAGACTCTAGAGGTTGAATATAATACGGTACCGACTAAATTCGAAAATTTCTGAAAGAAACGGTATCTCAAACCTCTCCAACACACAGTCAACACCAATGATGTAATAGAACAAAAACCAGTATTCACTCTCATTCGAAAACTAATAATTAATTACATAACTAACATATGTAATTCACGATCATTGTTAGAGAATTATCAGAAAATTCTACCAGAAAGGCCACATCATATCATATCCTTATTATTTCAATAAGGTTGCGTAGTATTCTTGCATCTTAGGTGTTTCATACCTAAGATTTACGCTATGTTGTTTAATCATATGTAACGTTTCTAATAGAATCCTCCTACTTAAGTTTGTTTCTCTATCTAAAATTTTTACGTTGTCGAAATCAAACTTGTGATCGAACTCAAGCGAGTGCTTTGTTAATGCAGTGTGCTGGAGGGGAGAAAGAAAAACATTTCTTCTGTGCTCATAAATCCGTCTTTCCAATAACCTAGAGGTCTGTCCAACATACACTTGGTTACAACCAAGACAAGGGATTGAATACACAACATTAGAATTCTTTAATAATGGTATTTTATCCTTAATTGGTGGAAAAATTTTTTTAGTATAACATGGCTCAATATCTCGAATGACATTAGAAGAATTTTTAGAAAAGTGGGCATGCACACCATTTTTAAATTGCCATGTTATACTAAAAAAATTTTTCCACCAATTAAGGATAAAATACCATTATTAAAGAATTCTAATGTTGTGTATTCAATCCCTTGTCTTGGTTGTAACCAAGTGTATGTTGGACAGACCTCTAGGTTATTGGAAAGACGGATTTATGAGCACAGAAGAAATGTTTTTCTTTCTCCCCTCCAGCACACTGCATTAACAAAGCACTCGCTTGAGTTCGATCACAAGTTTGATTTCGACAACGTAAAAATTTTAGATAGAGAAACAAACTTAAGTAGGAGGATTCTATTAGAAACGTTACATATGATTAAACAACATAGCGTAAATCTTAGGTATGAAACACCTAAGATGCAAGAATACTACGCAACCTTATTGAAATAATAAGGATATGATATGATGTGGCCTTTCTGGTAGAATTTTCTGATAATTCTCTAACAATGATCGTGAATTACATATGTTAGTTATGTAATTAATTATTAGTTTTCGAATGAGAGTGAATACTGGTTTTTGTTCTATTACATCATTGGTGTTGACTGTGTGTTGGAGAGGTTTGAGATACCGTTTCTTTCAGAAATTTTCGAATTTAGTCGGTACCGTATTATATTCAACCTCTAGAGTCTCCTGGTTTGCTTTTGCTGTTTACCTCAGTCGTGTTCTAGCTGACGCGCTCGACGCACGTCTTTGGCTAAGCGAAAAATTCTCACCTAAAGGCAAACGCATTTTTCTTTTCTATTCTTCTTTCCTTGATAAGGGTCACAATCAATGACCGAAACGTCGGAAATATATTAAAAAAAAATCGCAAAACAGCCTTTATATTAATTTTCTTTTTTTTTAAATTGACCGAACCAGTGCGCCGAAACTAATTGAATTTTGAAATTATATATTGTTACAAAGAATATAAAATTAAAAATATAAATATAAATATAATTTGTTTAGCGAAATAACGGATAGCGCGCGTCGGTGGAACTGGGAACTCGCGAGAGGGCTTCGTTAGGTTTAAGGACACTTTAACTTTAAACACTAGCTTTAATCTTAAATTATACTATTTACAGTTATGTTACAATAAATATTTGGGAAGCACAATTATACAAAAAGTCAAAGCACTAACCTTCCTACGCTGTAGGAAGGTTCCTATAATTCGCAAGCGCGGAGCAGGTGGGATCGGCACGATTCCCCTAGCGAAGCAAAACAGCAGTTATTTAATAGACGGCTCGTCGACAAGTAAAACGCGTACAGAGCGAGAACCAGGAAATCGGCCCGATTTCCTGGAAGGAAGAAGCAGTCCCCCTTCCATCGGTCGTAAGGCGATGGCAGGGGCCGTGATCGACGCTCCACATGAGTCAGCGCGCCGTTGCTATTGCCTAATTATCGGTGGGCCTGGGAGATGGCGTTAGGCTGCCGAATTCTCTTAACATAGTTTAACATTTTTTTTTTCCTACGAGCATCAACTACAATATCGTTGATTGAACATGCTAACAGTTCGCAATCTACCAGATAATCGTCATCGTAATATTCGCTATCACGTATGATTTGAGCAGCACGACGCGTATCTAATGTTTCACAGGCAACATCGTTCTGTTGCAACACGTTAACAAAATTTTCAAATTTTACTCTCACATCTTCTGCAGTTTGATACAGCCGCGGATACACATAGCTTACACATGGCTCAAGATTACTGTCACGTCCCGCGACGTGGAGTCAACTATTATTTAACCCTTTAAATCAATCATACTTACTATTTCGTACTTTGGTATATTATAATTACCACAAATAAGTTATCAACATAATACATAGCCGATAAGGCACTGTAATCGAAACCCGCGATAAGAAGAGCTTGAGCCGTGAATCTACGGACGGCAACAGGGAGCAGGAGAGCAGCTATTACGGGAGGTAGCGGCCAGCCGGCTACACACACACTAGGAAGGCCCAGCCAACACCAGCTGACGTTCAGCGTGGGACAGAGGCCCCTATCAGCCAATGCTGCCGACATCCTCACGGATCTGCGCTCCTGATCAACGCCCGAAGCTTGCCCTCCCTTTATTTCCCGTAATTCGAGCTCCAATACGGAATCGATGTACATTAACTTCAATCCCTAGTATGTGGTCTGTACGAAATCAATCGTACAGAGCACATCGAAAAACCAACAGCGTAAAAATCTAAAGTATGGATTAAAATAAGAATTCAACTATCGACGCTGCTGAGAGTTTCATATAACGGCAGAAAAACGTTCTAAGTCACGGAGAAGAGACCGAAATAGGTGCGAAATAGCTCAAATTCTGTAGTAAATAAAACTCTCGGATAACGCGCCGGAACGAATTCTCCAGGTGGATCCCACGGCAGATGATTGGAAGATTTCATCTCCCACCATCCTAATTGTCATGTGACAAACCTGAAGAAGGAGTGATCGACAGCCCTATAAAAAGGGGCAGATTACCCACAGAGCTCCATTATTATTAAAATCATTATCATTAAAATCATTATTATCAAAAGGTGAATATTAAAAAGTGAATTGAATTAGATCGAATATTGAAGTATCTTGAATTGAATTAAATAGAATTGATCATTTCTTCTTGATCTACAAGTGTTTAAAGGTGTAAAAACCACTAGAGATAATAAAAGTTTTATTAACGTTTACAAGTGAGTGAAGTGTTTCCACCAATAATTCCCCATCCTCCAAATCGAGCGTTCGTCTTTTGAAAAACCCATTAAATTACGAAAAATGCCCATTGATAGGTCACGGGTCGCGCTGATTAATGGTATTACCTATGAGCAGAACGTTGCCCGCGGTCTTACCAGAGATTATGCGTAAACCGTGATCGACGCGACAGATTTAAATGTTAAGGAATTCCAAATAAATGTTGCGAATGTGGATAAGTGACTATTGCCTCCCCCAATGGTACCGCTGAAGAGCAGAACGTTGCCCGCGGCGGCGCCGGGTGCGGAATGTGGTGAGTGATTTATTGGTCGATTAATAATGTGGGATATAAAGTATATTTAATAAAAACAGGAATATATATATATATATATGTACAAGATTGAAAGAAACTAAAACTAATACAAAATAACCGACTACAACACAAAACGACTCTACTCAACACAACTACTCTGTTCGTCTTCTCACTCCGCCGGTTGTTCCAACTCTGACTTCCCTCCGGAAAGCCCGCCTTTCCGAAAAGGACGCTACCCTCCCACCACGCACGCTTTCCAAGTCATCCTCATGCCCAAATATGGACATTCCTTCGCCGCGCACTTCCTCGCCCCGACAAACCCTTGCGCGCGCCGCTGGGCCCGATGACGCGTTGGGTTTTCCCCAACGGGCCTGTCTCCTCAGAGGTTCTCAACATCTCTCTAAACCTATTCCGATACTACATTTGGCCATCCTGATATGACATCTGCCCTCAGATGTCCTTGTCTATACTCTACACTGTTTCACTATCCTCGGACAGGTCGCCTTCCTCGTCGGTGACCCACGGCTTCATGTGGTCGGCTGCCGTAGACGTCGTCCGCGGACCCTCGTGTTCTCCAACCTTTTCCACCACGTAACGGTTATTCCTCAATACCCTTCTTACGCAGTAAGGCCCAAAATACTTCGCATGAAACTTCAAGCCTGGACCGGCCTGCGTCCTTTTAATTGCTATCAGCTGGCCCTATCTGTACTCCGTGGCTTCCTTGCGGTTCTTGTCGAACGATTTTCTGTTCTGCGCTTGAAACGCCGCGATTTTCCCCTTCGCTTTTAACCGCATCTCGTCACGCTCTTCTTGAAACATAGCGATCCACTCATCCTCTATCAGTTTTCTGACCTCAGGATCCTCACGCATTCTTACATGTGTACCAAACAACAAACGAAAAGGCGTTGTATTGGTACTCCTACTCGGTGTCGCGTTCAGATATTTCTGAGCTGACTCGAGGTATTTGTACCACTCCTCCGGCTTTGGCGCAGCTAATTTGGTGAGCAACGATATAAGCGTCCTGTTGCGGCCGCGCGCAACGGCCGTATTTGAACGCGCGCCCGCGGTGGCATCAACACAGCTGTTGAGCCGTCGCGGCGCGTTTGAAGTGTTTTGACCGCTAACGATCATCGCGAAGCGCTCGCCCGGCGACCGTTAGTTCCGAGAACAACACCGTCGTGACAACCTCGCCCGACGAATCGGCAATATTTTTCGCGCCCATTGCGCCCAGCAGTTTTTGGTGCTGCTATTCTTGTGCGACCATTATCGCCACGCGCCCACGCGCCGTGTAACCGTGTTGATTTTGTTGTCTACTTGTTTGTACATTACTGTATCTGTGCTGTCCGACGTCTGTGTGATCACAGACTGACAAATAAATCAGTGTTGTGTCCACCTGCGGAGTGTTGGCTACCCGTCATCACTTTCCCTACGAGCTGCCCTACCGCCGGCATTATAAATCCGCTCTTGGCGAAAACACGTCCTATTGACCCTTTCTATCTGCCCGTTCGCTCGCGGCATCCCCGTTGTTATCAGCACGTGACAAATCCCTTCCTCTTTACAATAATCCTTAAAGGCGTCAGACGTAAAACTCGTACCGCGATCAGAAATAATTCGTTTAGGATTACCGAATACTACACACTGCTTCTTTAAACGGACCATGACTTCAGCAGAATTCGTCGACTTTGTCGGATACAACCAAACAAACTTTGTGAACGCATCAATAACAGCGAAAATATGTCGGTAAGACTTCTTCGTAGACTGCAAAGATGGTCAACGTGATACGTATCAAACGGCACTTCCCCCTTATCAATACTACACAAAAACCCCTCCTGCTTACCATGTTTCCGCTCGGCTAAAATACAATTTATACAATTTAGTACAACTCTTTCTACCTTCTGACGCATCCCCTTAAACCAATAATCCCTCTTTAATAATGCCTCAGTCTTAATCACCCCAAAGTGACCGCGTTCGTGCACCCGGCGGACTACCTGTACCTGCATTGGTTTAGGTATGACCACTAGCGGGGTGTCATTCACCTCTCTATACAAGACGTCACGACTTACAATATAGCCATTCTTTCGGTATTGCTCAATGTTGTCACAAATTTTCCGCAATTCACCGTCTCCCCGTTGAGTTTCACGCAACCTGACAATAATTCCGTCGTCATCTTCTTCTACTAACATAATCGTAGGCAACGGGTTTCTACTCAAGGCGTCAACATGAACCATACTTCTACCTGGCCTATGCTCAATCGTATACTGGAAATCCTGGAGCATAAGAGCCCATCTAGCTACTCGCACGCATAAATCTTTCTTATTCATTGTCAACGTAAACGCCTGACAATCGGTAACAATTTTAAATGAAATTCCTAACAGGTAAACTCGCAACTTTTTCAAAGATTTGACGATTGCTAAGACTTCAAGCTCATAACTTGGATATTTCTCCTCGGCAGACGTAGTTTTCCCGCTCGCATAATACACAGGATGGAAAGCACCATCCTCAGTATCGCGCTGTAATAAAATTGCTCCATATCCTAAGCCAGACGCATCAGTGTGCAACTCTGTCTCGGCATCCGAACGATATAATTTTAATACCGGTGCACTACTCAACATTAACTTCAGCTTATTGAACGCTTCCAGTTCCAACGCAGCAAACCTAAACTTAACATCCTTTCTCAACAAATCCGACATTGGACGCGCTATGACCGAATAACGATGTATAAATTTTCTAAAGTATCCTGTTAGGCCTAAAAAACTCTGAACGTCCTTCACACACTGAGGTTTCGGAAATTTAATTACGGCTCTAGTTTTATGTTCCGATGGCTGAATGCAAGCATTTTCGACAATATGCCCTAAGTATTCTACCCGCGTTTGCAAAAGATTACATTTACCCCAATTCACTACTAATCCGTATTGAATCGCTACGCCCAATACAGTTTTAAGATTTGCAATTGCACTTACAACATTAGCTAGAACTATTATATCATCCATATATACGCGAACGATCCCCGCCGCTATTAATTTTCTGAACACTGCATGAATGACCCTCTGGAAAACGGCTGGCGAATTACAGAGTCCGAAAGGCACTCTTAAAAACTCGTAATGGCCGTTGGGTACAACAAAAGCGGTATACTTTCGACTACCTTCCTCAACGGGCACATGGAAAAACCCATTCTTTAAATCAAGTGTGCTAAACACCTTCGCGCCCTGTAGTGAATCTAATTCGTCCTCTATTAACGGCAAAGGATACCTGTCCTTCACTATTTTCTTATTCAGGTACCTAAAATCAATGCAAATTCTAACTGTACCATCTTTTTTGACAACCAACACTATCGGACTCGCATAATCCGAGTGAGACGGCCGTATAATCCCATTCTCTAACCACACCTTTATTTGTTTATCAACTATGGCTTTCTCCTTAGGAGACAATCTTCGCGGTCTTTGGTAAACAGGGACATCATCGGTAAGAATGATGTTCATCGTAACCCCTACTTCGTGTGCTTTGTTAGGCTTATAATTTTCAACTAAAACTTCTACTGCCTCCCTATGCTCAGGAACTGTAATATGCGACAAATCTACTCCATTCACTGCAGGTTCAACACTAATGCTATACACTTCCGGCACGTCTAGCTTCCTAATAGAAATTTCTCCCCCTTTCATAACTAGCTCTACGGAGTCTAGAAAATCTGTACCAATTATTAAACCGTATGACGTCAACACGTCAGGTACCACATGTATGTCTATTGGATATACTACATGATCTATCGTCATGTGTGTCGAAAATACTCCTAACGTATGATGGCTTTCCACCGCAACGCCGCGAAATTGCAAAATCTTATTATTCAGTTTAGGCGCGCCAATTTTTACATAATGATCCGCTCGTATTAAATTCAAATCGCTATCCGAATCTATTAACGCTACCAACTCACAATTTTCAATCTGTACCTCCTTAAGGCGCTTTTTTCTCGACGCTTCCGATGTACTACTCACATCCTTTACAGGTTTACTCTCACCTTTACATTCAAACGAAACATGCCCATACCCATGACACTTAAAACACTTCATACCTTTACTTCGCGTCGGACAAGTCGCACTTAAATGGTTCCAGTCTCGACACAAGAAACATTTTCGTACACCTCCTCGCATCTCAGCTCCAACACCTCCTCGCATCTCGGCTCTAACACCTCCTCGCATCACAGCTCCAACACCTCCTCGGACCGCCCTCTTCATATTTTCTTCAGTTCGCCTGCTCTTCACTCTTGCATTCTCCTTCATGGCTTCGTAAGACTCGAACTTCTCCTTCAGCTCACGTACGCTTTTGGCTCCGTACAATATCATTTTATTGCACTCATCGTCTTGAATCCCTTCAATAATATATTTAATCGTCGCGGTAACTTCCATGTCCGCTTGCTTAGCTATCTCCAGCATCTGGTAGATGTACTCCTGGTACGACTCATTTGTTTTCTTGGTTCTACGCGATAGTTCCTTATGAATCTTACGTACGTCTACCAGTTGTGCAAATTCGGATCTCAACGCTTGCTTCATTTCAGACCACTTACGACAACATTTCTCATAGTTGACGTACAACTTAGCCGATCCGCGCAACAATCGCTTCGCATATACGATTTTTTGGACGTCACCCCACTTGCACAGCTTCGCCATATCTCCAAATTCTTCGGGCCAGCAACGGATGTTAACCTTATCATCACCGCTAAACGTACCCATAGACTCCTCAACGTCCTTAAACGTCAGCATTTGCATTTGCCTTGTGCCTTTCTTAACATCGCCATCATCTTCGCTTTCGTCAGAATCATCGTCATCTTCATCTGCATCTTCGCCATGTTCGGCTTCCAACGTAAGGGCAGCTCTCAGCCGATCCTGCAGCTCCTTCTTCTTTCCGGATATTTTCAGCTTACGACTCTGCAAATCCTGTTTCAACTCGGGTAGCTTCATTGCGTCAACTCGTGCCAGCTTAGCATTGGCGCCATCTTTTACCCCAAGATCGACAATAGTATTATCCGCACTTCCTGCATCACTCATTGTGAATATCGATTTATTTCAACTCTCACGATCACCGTGTAACTAGCTTTGACCGACAATCCTGTTTTCCTGTGTTTTCTATCCCGGACGAGCCCCCAAAATTGTGGGATATAAAGTATATTTAATAAAAACAGGAATATATATACAGGGTGTCCCAAAAATGCTGCGGTTCCTTAAAGGGGGTGATTCGGGGGGTGATTGCAAACAACTTTTTCCTTTGCGAAAATGCCCTCCGAGGTTTCGTTAACGAGATATTAATAAAAAGCACCGACCAATCAGAGCGCGAGCCTTCCGCTGGAGGTCCCGCGCTAGCGTGGCCGCGCGCCGGGCCGCGCTGCGACTACGAACAAGCAAGGCGGCATGCATCGAAGGAAATTGCGTAGAATGGCAAATGAAAAAGACGTAACAAAAAATCGAACCTTTTGCCATGGTTTGTTTGCCATTTAAAGTGAATAATGAATAAGGGATAAATTGATGAAAATCACGTGTAACGTAAAAAGACGAATACACATTTTTTTTAAAAGATTCGAAAATAATAATTATTTGAAGTGGGAGGATAAGGAATACGTAAAATTCCTTGTGTCCTTGTTCTTTATAGCAACTCGAAGACTTTCTTCTCTTCGGACCCTTTCGAACCGAAACACGTGGTCTCTGCTGCCTACCTCGAAGCAATGGGTACATTGGCAGTAAAAGGACGGAACGCGGACTTTTGTAAAAACGTTGCACATCTGCGAAGCACATGTGTTTCGAAAATGTGCTGGCTTCTTTTTACCTGAAGCCTCTTGGCCTGGTGGGGGTCAACTCATAATGGAACGAGAGAAACTATTTGGGGGTAGAAGAAGTCGCTTGGAAAAAATCTTGTCAGTCAGCAGTCAGCAATCGCGTCGCAGACAAATGATCTCTGCTCAAGAGTATTACGCGATGTTCTGTGTGTACCCCCCGAACAACGAGGACGCAAGTGCTGCAGCGTGAGAATTTGCGCGGGAATTACCCACGGCTCCGAACGCCAAGTAAAAATTCATTTCCACCAATTTTTAGAACGTAGCAACAACACGTTCCATGAAAAATAATTTAAGTGACCAGTGTTAGTAGCCGTGCAGTGAAGTGAATATTCGGTACGTTAACCTGGACGCACCTGACATTGCGACCCTTAACTTTGGGTAGTGTCGTATACCTGGGATCAGCTGTGCACTGGGCTCGTCCATCGATGACCAGGATCGGTTCAGTGACCCAGTGACACAAGTTTTCAAGTTGCAGGTGAATTTTCTACAAGGGTGAGTTTTAGTTACTTTAATGGTGATCATTCTTTTTTAAATTTAACGCAAGCTATGGCTTATTTCCGGCGATAATTCTCAAAATTCTCGTACGAAAATATTTATTCGGGCTTTTTAAACAGACTTATTCGTTATCAGCAACAGTGCTGGCCGTTATTGAATTACGGATTTTTATCACAATAACGAACTACGATCACTTTTCGTTAATTTCCTGTTACATTACCTTTTCGTGGATATGTTATTAACACAAGGAATTTTACGTATTCCTTATCCTCCCACTTCAAATAATTATTATTTTCGAATCTTCTAAAAAAAATTTGTATTCGTCTTTTTACGTTACACGTGATTTTCATCCATTTATCCTTTATTCATTATTCACTTTAAATGGCAAACAAACCATGGCAAAAGGTTCGATTTTTTGTTACGTCTTTTTCATTTGCCATTCTACGCAATTTCCTTCGATGCATGCCGCCTTGCTTGTTTGTAGTCGCAGCGCGGCCCGGCGCGCGGCCACGCTAGCGCGGGACCTCCAGCGGAAGGCTCGCGCTCTGATTGGTCGGTGCTTTTTATTAATATCTCGTTAACGAAACCTCGGAGGGCATTTTCGCAAAGGAAAAAGTTGTTTGCAATCACCCCCCGAATCACCCCCTTTAAGGAACCGCAGCATTTTTGGGACACCTTGTATGTATATATATATATATATATATAATATATATAATAAATTTTTAACGTAAATATCTACTATATGATCTACTGCGTGGAAAAACACCACACATATACATATTTATTAAAACATTAATTTATTTTGTATATATATATTAAACGAATTTATTATATATATAAATATATGCGGACACTCCCTTGACGAGGCTCTCTTCACAGCAATACATATCTCCTCTCCGAGGCCCACCTTCTTTCGCACGGAACAGGTCAACGCGTGCTCTTGTTTTGCAATTGAAACGCGTGTTTTTACTCGAGAGATAAGGGATCCGTCTCGAATTTGCTGGGAAGACGGCGCAGGCCTATATCTGGCACATTTAGATAAAAACTGAAGGGATTGGCTTGTGTGCCACGTTTGGTTCCCAAAAATTAATCAGGCTGATCGGCCAGTGTGTTCCGCCAAGGTGCGGTTTATGACCGTATTGTCCCACGAGTAGCGGTTGACAACGGTACCTGCGCGTCCGATGTCACCTTGTATACCACCCATTATCGACATCTGGTAGACAAATGTTTATCAACGAACACATCGAGAACAAGCTATTGCCTAGTCGTAAAGAAATGAAGAAATTTCGCTTCAAAAATACTAAATTGCCAGCTGTAAAAGATAACTGAATTCGGACGCGCAGGTAGCGTTGTCAACCGCTGACTCACGGGACAATACGGTCATAAACCGGGACCCTGTCGAAACACTCTGGCCGATCAGCTTGATTAATTTTTGAGAACCAGGTGTGGTATACAAGTCATCCCCTTCAGTTTTTATCTAAATGTGTCAGGTATAGCAGTTAAAAAGTATTATCCAACATCAATACGCCTTGCGGAGAGAGAGAGACACAAGAAGAAAAAATGGTAGCCCACTGACTGCGCGTGGTCCCGCCTGCGCCGTCTGCCCTGCAAATTCGAGACGGATCCCTTATCTCTCTAGGAAAAACTCGCGCTTCAATTCCAAAACAGAAGCACGCGTTGACCTATTCCGTGCGAAAGATGGTGGACCTCGGAGAGAAGATATTGCTGTGAAGAGGGCCTCTTCAAGGGAGTGGCCGTTTGGGAGGGATGCAGGGCAGATTGTTCCTAATACAGGGTGTCCGCGCGTAGAGTGAACAGCTGGATATCTCCTAAACTATTGGAGATAAAAATATAAAAAAAATACGTAAATTAATGGTTCGATTGGGCTGCTTAATTCGCCGCGACGGATTTTTTTTTCGATTATTATTTTAAAAGATACGATGGTCAAGTTCGGTTTTTCAAATGGCACTAACTTTTTTGAAGTCCTGGGTTGATAGTGCGTTCCAATACGAATTCAATAAGCTTTAATGTATACACTTGATTTCCACTGGTTTTTGAGATATTGCGCTTGCAAATTTGCTGATTTTCACTTGAAAAAAACCTCTGGAATAGCAAGGACCGGGGACGGTCGTGCTGGCCCCACGGGTGGCATTGCCTGTTGTAACAGATACCTACCTGCCAAAGGTCTACGCAGACCCCAAGGCTGGACAATTCTTTTCCGTCAGAATTGCTACTTAGGTAGGTACATCTGCGGTATCGAGAAGCGCACCGTTACTTTTATTTCCCACTTGCTTCTACGCTCGGATGGCCGGTTATTTTGGGAGGGGTGCAAGTTCGATTGGTTAGGTTAGGAGGTGTGAAAGTTGCTAGACTAAATTTCAACCATTGGGAGCAGATTGCATTAGAACCAATCGGATTTGCATCCCTCACAAACGGCTGCTCTCTTGAAGAGGCCCTCTTCACAGCAATGCCCACCTTCAATCGCACGGAATAGGTTAACGCATGCTATTGTTTTGATATTGAAGCTCGTGTTTATACTCGAGAGGACCACGCGTCGACAGCGGGCTACCCCTTTTCTTCCTGTGTCTCTCCACCAGGAGTATTGCCGGTGGATTGTAGGAGCGTGGATGTCTGGATACCAGTTATTGAATTCAGGAGACGATAGAAACATTTTATTACAAAACACACATGTACTATAATTAAAGTAAATCGTATTCCTCTCGGGCAGGAGTACTGATAATGATCGAACTTGCGCCCCACTTCGCGCAGACCGATTACGCGGAGGATAGTCGGGTGTCACACACTGCACAAATGATACAGGGTAATTCTGGAGCAACGCCCGTCAAGGAGATGCGGCCTGGTACCCCGTGACGAGGACAGTCCTTCGCAGTGCCTCGCCCGATTTTTATGGCTTTTTTTCGGAAAAAGGTACTAATCCTGGGCCGAACGTAACGAATTGAAGGGTTTCGACCCTCGAAGGGTTTGGAATATCATTAAGAAGTGAAAAATGTACAGGATTTCAAATGTTTGCTTCTTTTCTTCATCGTACCGAGAAGAAAGTGACGCCAATGGATTCCTTATGCTTTTCCGATGAAACTGATACCAAGAACGACGTAATTCGGAAAATAATGAAGCAAATGAACAATTCATTTCCATAACCTCAAGCTAATTTCGTTAATAATAGGCCGATTTACGTGAAATTTTGTATGATTTTCATCGGAAAAACATAAGGAATCCAGTGGTGCCACTATCATATCGATACGATAAAGAATAAAGAATTAGTTTATTTCCTAAACAGATACAGGGTAATTCTGGAGGTACGCCCGTCACCCCGTGGCGAGGACAACACCCCGCAGTGCCCATCGAATTTTATGGCTTTTTCCGGAAAAAGGTACGAATCCTGGGCCCAACGTAACGAATTGAGGTCGACCCACCGCAGTTAAGGGTGAAAATGTGAAATATTAATTTCAGCGTAGTAAGAAATGCTTCATTCTTTAACGCATCGATATGAAAGTGGCACCAATGGATTCCTTATGTTTTTCCGATGAAAATCATATCAAATTTCACGTAAATCTGACTATTATTAACGAAATTAGCTTGAGGTTATGGAAATGAATTGTTCATTTACATCATTATTTTCCGAATTACGTCGTTCTTGGTGTCAGTTTTATCGGAAAAACATAAGGAATCCATTGGCGTCACTTCCCTCTCGATACGATGAAGAAAAGAAGCAAACATTTGAAATCCTGTACATTTCTCACTTCTTAATGATATTCCAAACCCTTCGAGGGTCGAAACCTTTCAATTCGCTACGTTCGGCCCAGGATTCGTACCTTTTTCCTGAAAAAGCCATAAAATTCGATGGGTACTGCGGGGTGTTGTCCTCGCCACGGGGTGACGGGCGTAGCTCCAGAATTATCTGTTTAAGACATAAACTAATTCTTTATTCTTTATCGTATGGATGTGGGAGTGTCGCCGATGGATTCCTTTGAGTTTTCCAATGGAAATCATTACAAATGTCGTGTAAATCCGACAACTTTTGCATATGGAATACAAATAGCTTGTGTCAAAGTAATCCGATTAACGTGATATTTGGTATGATTTTCATCAGAAAAACATAAGGAATCCATTGGCGTCACTTCCCTTTCGACACGATGAGGAAAAGAATTTCTTAATACGCTGTAATGGATATTTCACCCTCGACTGCGGAGACTCGACCCCAATTCGGTACGTTGGGCCCAGGATTCGTACCTTTTTCCGGAAAAAGCCATAAAATTCGATGGGCACTGCGGGGTGTTGTCCTCGCCACGGGGTGACGGGCGTACCTCCAGAATTACCCTGTATCTGTTTAGGAAATAAACTAATTCTTTATTCTTTATCGTATCGATATGATAGTGGCACCACTGGATTCCTTATGTTTTTCCGATGAAAATCATACCAAATTTCACGTAAATCGGCCTATTATTAACGAAATTAGCTTGAGGTTATGGAAATGAATTGTTCATTTGCTTCATTATTTTCCGAATTACGTCGTTCTTGGTATCAGTTTCATCGGAAAAGCATAAGGAATCCATTGGCGTCACTTCCTTCTCGATACGATGAAGAAAAGAAACAAACATTTGAAATCCTGTACATTTTTCACTTCTTAATGATATTCCAAACCCTTCGAGGGTCGAAACCCTTCAATTCGTTACGTTCGGCCCAGGATTCGTACCTTTTTCCGAAAAAAGCCATAAAAATCGGGCGAGGCACTACGAGGGTAATTCGTTGCTCCAGAATTACCCTGTATCATTTGTGCAGTGTGTGACACCCGACTATCCTCCGCGTAATCGGTCTGCGCGAAGTGGGGCGCAAGTTCGATCATTATCAGTACTCCTGCCCGAGAGGAATACGATTTACTTTAATTATAGTACATGTGTGTTTTGTAATAAAATGTTTCTATCGTCTCCTGAATTCAATAACTGGTATCCAGACATCCACGCTCCTACAATCCACCGGCAATACTCCTGGTGGAGAGACACAGGAAGAAAAGGGGTAGCCCGCTGTCGACGCGTGGTCCTCTCGAGTATAAACACGAGCTTCAATATCAAAACAATAGCATGCGTTAACCTATTCCGTGCGATTGAAGGTGGGCATTGCTGTGAAGAGGGCCTCTTCAAGAGAGCAGCCGTTTGTGAGGGATGCAAATCCGATTGGTTCTAATGCAATCTGCTCCCAATGGTTGAAATTTAGTCTAGCAACTTTCACACCTCCTAACCTAACCAATCGAACTTGCACCCCTCCCAAAATAACCGGCCATCCGAGCGTAGAAGCAAGTGCGAAATAAAAGTAACGGTGCGCTTCTCGATACCGCAGATGTACCTACCTAAGTAGCATTTCTGACGGAAAAGAATTGTCCAGCCTTGGGGTCTGCGTAGACCTTTGGCAGGTAGGTATCTGTTACAACAGGCAATGCCACCCGTGGGGCCAGCACGACCGTTCCCGGTCCTTGCTATTCCAGAGGTTTTTTTCAAGTGAAAATCAGCAAATTTGCAAGCGCAATATCTCAAAAACCAGTGGAAATCAAGTGTATACATTAAAGCTTATTGAATTCGTATTGGAACGCACTATCAACCCAGGACTTCAAAAAAGTTAGTGCCATTTGAAAAACCGAACTTGACCATCGTATCTTTTAAAATAATAATCGAAAAAAAAATCCGTCGCGGCGAATTAAGCAGCCCCATCGAACCATTAATTTACATATTTTTTTAATATTTTTATCTCCAATAGTTTAGGAGATATCCAGCTGTTCACTCTACGCGCGGACATCCTGTATAATATGCTCTCCATGGTTGAAATTTGGTCTGGCAACTTTCACACCTCGCAACCTAATTACTCGGACTTGCATCCCTCCCGAACGAACTGTCCATCCGAGGGTAGAAGGGAATGCGAAATAAAATACTATTTAGAAGTGAAAACTGACTCATCTTTTCGTACTTCTCCTTGCGTATAAACTCTAAGTAAATTTCATGACGTTTTGAAACATTAACGGTACGCTTTTCGATACCGCTGATGTACGTAGCATTTGTGACGGTAATAATTGTCTAGCCTTTGAGGCTGCAACTGCTGGCGTAGACCATTGGTAGGTATCTGTTTTAAGAGGCAGTGGCTACTGCGAACCACCCGTGGCGCAAACAAGACCACGCTCGGTGCTTTCTATTCGAGCAGTTTTCTTCCAGTGGAAATCAGTAAATTTGCAATATCTCGAAAATCAGTTAAAATAAGGTGTACACATTATAGGTTATTGAATTTATCTGGAAACTCACTAGCAGGTGATCTCTAAAAAGAAAATAGTTCCATTTAAAAACCCGAACTTGACCATCGTATCTCTTAAAATAATAATCGAAGAAAAATATCGTATGCGCTAATAATTTTACACCCCCCCCCCCCCCCCCCGAAGTATGCAATTGCATATAAACAATTTTTTTTATTTCCAATACGTTGGGAACCATCCAGCTGTTTACTGTTCCCGTGGATACCTGCGTATTAACGAAAAGGAATGGAATGGACGCCGAAGAAGGGTCTTGGTCAGTGATGCCAGATTCGAGACGGGTTCCCTCGAGAATTTCCCCCACCTCGCGCATACTACGCCGGAGCAGCGTATCCGTGAGCTCGGCGCTTCGGAGTCCAACTCACGGACACGCAGCTCCGGCGTAGTATGCGCGAGGTGGGGGAAATTCTCGAGGGAACCCGCCCCGAATCTGGCATCACTGGTCTTGGTCATAAGGTGGGGGACACAAGTTGCCGAGTCGCCGGACACAAGTCGCTGGATACCAGCCGCTCGGTAAAAATCGCTGGAGACAAGCCGATGCATCCCAGCGAGTCGCCAGGCGACCCGCTGGAGTCGCTGGCAACAAAGTTGCCGACGATTATCGCCCAGTCTATACGAGCCTTAAATTGCATAAACTGTACACCATTTCGGAATCCAAAATCGCTCTAAGTCCATACGACGACAAGCGGCATATCGTGCCCGATTCGACCAACACACTGCCCTGGGGGCATTACAACATACCCTTGTAAAATAGAAATTATTGTATTTATTAACTCGTTTTTATAAATAGTGGAATTATTGCATAAAAAATAAAATTGTATATACATGTATAGAACATACAATTGTATTTATTAACTCGTACTTATAAATAGTGGAATTATGTCAAATAAATGTGTACACATGTATCTAGAGACGCGGTAGCGTCTCGACGCCAAGTACAGGAAAGACACCCTGTATATGTCGACTGTCGCTACCGCTTATCATTTACTCGTCGCCGGGCTATTCCAACCTAACCTGAAACTTATTTCATTAATATCTCATCACGCCTGCGATATTTTCAAAATTTAAAGGCATTTTTCTTATGTAAACCGCATATAAGCTTTCGAATAAGACCAAATTTCAATAAAATCTGTCCACGCATAACAGAGATATCATAATATCGTCTCATGGATCTGTCAGAAACGGTAAGATTTTCTTCTGATTCTGATTCTTCAAGCCAAATTTTCGTCAACATAATACGTATACGCGTTACACGCACACCTTCAGCCAAAAGAAACTAGTGTATGTATGATCGGCGTCCGCCATGTTTATAACCTACCAAGTGTCAAACGTCATAACCTGCCAAGTGTCAAATAATGTAAGTGGTCCAAATTTGAAATGTCAGGAGCTTTTACACTAAATAGGAGACTGAATTATTGTCTCAATTAACAAGGTAAGTCGCCAAAATTTTTTTAATAGATTTCTTATGTAGAGTCGCAGACTTGGAAGTTGTCCGGAGAAGTTGTCGACAAAGAAGTACTTCTTTCGCATAAGTTTCTGGAAATTTGTACCATGCATGTACAAAATAATATATTGTAGTAAAAAATTGCATTGCATTTAAATTGCCAGATACTTGTATTTTTGTATATACCAGCAATTTAGTTTTTATGTAAAGCTTATTATATTATAGAAACGAAGGGGACGCACAGGACTTCGATAAAAATGAAGGGGACGCACAGGCTTGGATAGTAGAATTGAAGGGGACGCACAGGCTTGGATGGATAGAAATGAAGAGAATGCACAGGCTTGGAGGTTGTCCGGAGAAGATTAGATAGAGCATCTTATTTCGCACAAGTTTCTGGAAATTTGTCAAATAAGGTAAATCTACAAAATTTGTCAAATTAGCGTAGCATTAAGAATTAAGATTAAGAATATTATGGCGTACCGCTTGCAATGTAGAGTCAGTCACATTAGTCAAGAAAGTACGCTAAAAACACATCTCCCTTGATGCTTTTCAATCTTTTGTGAAAGACATTCGTAATACTTTAATATAAAATCCACAGTAGTTGCCACGCTATTCATTAGTTCATTAATTTTTTCGATTCCCGTTATTTCAATCAATTCACCAATAAACATTCTAAATTAATTTTATTCCAACACCAATGAATTGTGCGTTAAAAATATTGGTTCTCTACGTTCATTTTCGCTGAATTATTACCATTAGGATTTAATTTAAATTTCCTGCAATAAGTTCTACGTTAAGTTGTAGTATATAACTAAAATGTGGCTTTATAAATATATTATATATATTTACAGATAATAGAAGCTGAAGGTGATGCACTGTGATCTACGCCAGACTATGTACGCACAAATTTGCAGGTAGAGTTTTGCATACGTAATTATTCATTCAATGATCTTGAGCATGTGTGATAAATTATAAATAAATAATTATTAAATGTGTCCTATTTTTCAGTTAACGATACAGACGAAGAGTTGACAGATAATAGAAACAGAAGGTGATGCACTGTGATCTACGCCAGACTATGTACGCACAAATTTGCAGGTAGGGTTTTGCATACGTAATTATGCATACGGTTTTTATATTTCGGAAGTGATGAAATTATTAGATGACACGAATACTTACGCCAAAAGCAGATTTGAATACACTAGTACCTTTGAAAGGAAATCTAACTCTATTGTTTCTAACTTTTTTAAAAAGAATCAAATCAATGAACTTACTAGCAAGCACTTAAAGACGTATAACGCCATAGCACCTAGAGCATACGCCTTACCAAAAACACATAAAGAAAATTTGTCATGGAGAATCATAGTTTCATCTATTGGTGGTCCCACGTATAAACTTTCGAGCTTCTTAGCTAATATTCTTTCAAAAATAGTTGGTAACCTTCCCTACCACACAGTAGATAGTTGGCAGTTTTGTAAAGAAATTAAGAATGTTCAAATTGATGATGATTCCTTAAGATTGGTTTCTTTAGATGTAGTATCGTTATTTACCAACATTCCCATTAATCTAGCCTTACAGGTTCTTGATCGTCGTTGGGAAGAAATTAAATTACATACAAATATTGACCGTAATGATTTTCTCAATGCTGTAAGTTTTGTATTAGAATCGAACGTTTTCCTATTTAATGGAACTTATTATAAACAAGTGTTTGGAACTGCTATGGGGTCACCGATCTCCCCTGTAATTGCTAATATAGTTATGGAAGAACTTGAGACTGTTTCCCTTTCTAAGTTACAGTTTAATCTTATTTTTTATAAAAGATATGTTGACGATATCATTACCTGCCTTAGACTAGAGGATTTACAAATATTATTAGACACGTTCAACAGTTTCCATGCCAGATTACAGTTCACTCATGAGGTTGAGAAGGACTCATGTCTCAGTTTTCTTGATACTATTGTCATTAGATCAAATAATAGAATTATCACGAATTGGTATCACAAACCTAGCTGGTCGGGAAGATATATTAATTTTTGCTCTGCACATCCGATGCAACACAAGGTGGGTTTAATCAAAGGATTAATAGACCGTGCTATTTTGCTATCTGACATAAAATTTCGTCCAGATAATTTACTTATTATTAAAAACACGCTAAAACGGAATGGATATCCTGTAGATATGGTGTCAGAGATTATTAAAGAAAGGATTTTTGAAATTTATCATCCACTTTTTGTTGAAAAAAGAAAAGAGTTAAGAAATAATAAAATAGGTCCCATTAGTTGGAGAAATACTGTCGTATTACCTTTTGTTAACAATATTTCTAACGATATTAGAAGAATTTTTAGAAAAGTCGGTATACACACCATTTTTAAATTACCATTTTATACTAAGCATCTATTTCCTTTGATTAAAGATAAAATTCCCTTGTCCAAAAATTCTAACATCGTATATTCTATTCCTTGTATGGGCTGTAATCAAGTTTACATCGGACAAACTTCCAGACTTCTAGAGAGACGTATATACGAACATAAAAGAAATATTTTGTCATCCCCCTTACAACATACGGCTCTAACCAAGCATTCTTTGGAGTTTGATCATAGGTTTGACTTTAACAATGCTAAAATTGTTGATAAAGAAAATAATTGGAACCTGAGGATTATTTTAGAGACACTACATATGATTAAACAACCTAGCGTGAATCTCAGGTATGAAACACCTAAGATACAAGAATATTACGCAACATTACTAAAGAAGTAATGGGTTATGATGTGTCTGTCTATTTTACCTCCTTATGATCACTCTACTATTTACATATTCTATGCATTTTATGTATCTTTATTAGCTCTACTACACCTATGAGTAGATATGTTATATTAAAGAAAATTATAAAAATTTGATCACACGAGCTCAATGTTTGGTTTGTTGTCTTGAATGTATGTTTGTTCAAAATCTTGGGGTTTTTGATAATTTCAAATTGCTAACGGCTTTGTTTTGGCCACAGTCCGTTTCACCTCTAGCTATGTCTGTGTTGTCTGCTTGTTACTTCAGTCTGCTTCCAACCGACTCAGGAGTCGTTTGCTTTTATAAATGCTACGACACATCTTTCACCAGCAAGCGTAATTTTATATAATTTATCTCACTTTCCTTGAGGATGGTTCAAATCATGAACCGAAACGTCGGATTTTTCTATAATTAATTACGAAATAGCGGTGTTTTCTTTATTTTATTTTCAAATAATAAAATAAATTGTTGTATAGTGACCGAATCAACGCGCCAATATCATCTTATTTATTCATTCAATGATCTTGAGCATGTGTGATAAATTATAAATAATTAATAAATGTGTCCTATTTTTCAGTTAACGATGCAGACGAAGAGAATTATTTCAACAGCTGAAAGGGAAAGTTACTGAAAATGAAATAAATGTAAATAAAAAGAGTAAATGAAACTGTACACAAAGTACTATACATGTAAAATACATATAGATCAGCAATGCAGTGCACATGGTTTCATTTTGTAGTTGTTAAACTTACGTAGAATTTATCCTTAATCAAAAAATAAATAAATTACACTCGCTGAGCTGCTTTGCGCTATTACGAGTATTCCAAGTATATACCTTATCCTCTAACGTCACTAGATAGGCTGCAGGGCGCCATAAACACGTAAACGTGTGACGAAGATAGATCAGAATTTATAATTTACTGGGATTTCCTTACTTTTTCCTTATTTTTAGCACACGTGGCAGTCAACTTCAAAAAAGTAAAAAAATTACGCCAAGTACATGAATTGTCTTTGTAAAAAGAAGTGAGATCCCCATAAAAAACTTTCAAAAAGTAAAAAAATTACGCCAAGTACATGAATTATCTTTGTAAAAAGAAGTGAGATCCCCATAAAAAAACTTTCAAAAAGTAAAAAAATTACGCCAAGTACATGAATTATCTTTGTAAAAAGAAGTGAGATCCCCATAAAAAACTTTCAAAAAGTAAAAAAATCTAAAAAAAAAAGATAATATAAATCACAAAAAATAGAAGAAAATATGAATTATCTTTGTAAAAAGAAGTGAGATCCCCATAAAAAACTTTCAAAAAGTAATAAATCACAAAAAATAAAAGATAATAATATAAATCACAAAAAATAGAAGAAAATATATCACAAAAAATAAAAGATAATAATATAAATCCCCCCCAAAAATAGAAGAAAATATATAATATCACAAAAAAAAGAAGATAATAATATAAATCCCCCAAAAAAATAGAAGAAAATGTACAATATAAAAAAAGATGTGAAATCAAAATGAGCTGCAAGTACATAAAGGTGCTTTCCAACTGCCCTTAAGATGACACAACTATATAGACACAGCTAAAATGCTGTGTGCATACATTCCATTACTCATATCGCGGACATTTTAATTAACCCATCAAAAAGAATCCCAATTAAAAACATTGTCGTAAATTAATTAATAGCTTTACAAAATTAATATACAAAATTGCGCCTATTATAACAATGGCTACTTATACAAAAAAATGTATTAAATAATATTAAGCAGATATATTTTTATTCAAATAAATATTTTAATACGAATAAATATTTTATTTTATTCAAAATACTTGGCGCTGCGAAACGGCGTTGTAAAATTCTTTTCCTTGATCGGTTTGCAAATTTTTCGGATATCGATCTCTAAATATCTTTGCAAACGCTTTAGTCACCTCAGCACCACTTTTAGTCTTGAGCGGCAACGCCCATGCATACTTGCTCAGCACATCGATAATGGTGAGTATGTAGTGGTGACCTTGGTTGAATCGCAGGTATGGGCGCATTTCTACAACGTCAGCTTGCCACAGATCATCGTATCCATGCACTGTGACGCGCCTCCGTGGGAAATGTCTTCGAGCTGGAGCATGCAATTCCGCAACAAGCTGTCGCTTCTTGCGGCCATGGTTTTCTTCCTTACTCTTGGATTTCGATAATGGTGGCATGTTTGTGCGCAGAGGTGTCTTTGACACGAATGGTGCGATAATTATCGTGTACATGCATTATGTGCTCCCCATTGACCCGAGAAAATTCTGGACAAGTTCAACCGTCTCGCATGATTCTCCTTCGCATTGTTGCTGAGGCATAGAATTCGACGCCTGCGATATCTTTTGAATGCTGTTTTGCAACGTCAGCATATGTCTCTGAAACACGACCAGCTTCCTCTTTAATTCTTCCTGCTGCTCTCTCAAAAGTTTAATGCTCATTTCCATGTATAGTATATTGACGGCATCGCTGTCGGCTGTGGGTTGCGCTACGCGTCGTATCCTGCGTGATTTTGCCTCAAAGTCAGCACCGGTCACGCAAAGAGCGTTATCTCGCATATAATTTCGAAGCAAACCGCTCCATTTGTAGTAGTCCATTCAAGCTGCTCCACACTTCTCGCGCGATACCCTAAATTTGTTGATCGGCATCTCGATGCATACAGTACACATCATCGGCGCGCGACTTAATTTATAAAGAGGCCTACCTCGCGGAGTTCCTCGATAATCGATAGAATTTCGTTGTCGTGCGAGATGTTACCCGCCTGACGCGATGCTGCCAGCAAACGGAATCGGTCCACCAGCTCGTTGGGATCGTCCCAGTGCACATAATCGATCTTGTTATCGTTTACCACCATGACTCGCGGTGTCGTTAGACCTTTCCCTGCCCTACTAGTCGATATACGGGGGAGCAGCGGTGCAATTACATGTTTGTACTTGTATCCCTTGTTGCCCTATATGGGATTTTGAGCGTTATGATCGCGTCTGTGGTCATTCGTCGTCAGCAGTATGCTTTTGTATTTTTGTTTATCGGTATCGGTGTATGTGGTATCGTCGGGAATTCTCTTGAAAATCAGTTCGTAAAAACCGGGTGTTCCTCCGTACCTTACACTGTCAATGATTATATTATCATCCTTGTCTATATCGAAAGCCTTATTCTCAAGCATCGTTCCACTACCGCCAAAGTATACGCCGTACACATAGTCCATGGTCGTATCCCTATCGCCACTTAGGATTGCACTCATGTATTTTTGCTCCAGCGAACCGAAATGGTTGCAAAACGTTTCTTGTCCCTCGGATGTTTGGAGGTATTGTCTAATAGATGTTGCAAACGACACATCGGGACTAGTTTCGAAAACGTCTTCATCATTGGTTGTGAGCGATGGTACATCGAGAAATGTATTTATTGGTGTCGAAGGAACCGAGGAATCGTTTGATGCGACATTCTGCCGTTTCCGCTTCGATTGAACTGGTGGGGAGGTTACGAGCGATTTTTCCTATGCTTTCCTCTTTGTCTTGCGAGATGTGTTCCCTTTCGGATGGATTTTTGTTTTAGGCGTTAATGTTTCATTCCTTTCGACGTCTGTGCTCATCAGCGGTGATGTGTCAGCTGCTGCCGCTGTGGTATTTTCCACAATATGTTTTAGGGGTTCGACAATAGGTTTAATGTATCTCTCCAACGCGATTTCTTCCTCCATCTTGCCAGTCTTCAAAGCCTTATGTTTCTTTTGATTGGATTCGCTGGTTTTTGCAATTTCCTTCACTATTCTCTCGCGATCCTTAATCTCCAGACTATCGATATCAATCATCGTTGTACCGCAGACGTTGCTTTCCCACCGACGTGTCGACGACAATTGACCATCTCACGGTATCGCAAACTCGTTAAATCCCTTTCTATAACGTCCATTGGACATCGCGCTATCCTTGTCTATTACAGTCAAACCATACTCCCGTTGCAAACAATTACGACACAATGCGCAGAAATCTTCGTAAGACATATCAGTGTTTACATGATCGTTTTACACATGTTTCAAGTTGGTGCCATCCTGCTTAAACAGAATCAATAGATTCGCATTGTCGCGTATAAGATGTTTTGGAATCTTTGCATACGTCGGGCAGAGATAGAAACAGTCAACGTTCGAGTAGCGCCCCATTGCAAAGTATTCCCTTATCGTATCTTGCTTATCACATGCCACTTCATCAAAGATAAAAATGGAATTCGGAAGCGATTCGCTCGGTGGGATGACGTCACTGTTATTCGAAAACGTAAAGTAGCCAATTTCATCTATCGGAGTCAATAAATTCTCCAAATATTGATATTTCGGCTGTTGCAACGACTTGGAATACACATACACGTTCTGGAAGCGGACACCCGTGAGGACTTTCCAACAAGCTCACCAGCACGTTGGTCTTTCCACAATTTGATGGGCCACAAATGACACAGCGTATAGTGTTTAGCAACATGCTACCAGGTCTGCGTCTTGTTTTCGAACACATCATTTGCGATTTATCGTCAAAATTTGTCACGCGTGTCGTTACAGGTTGCCGCACGAATCGCATTCTCTCTGTGAACTGCGAAAAATGATTTTGATACATCGAAGCGGTGACGCGTCCTATTTATAGGTCCGCGCGGAAGCAAAACAGCTCAGTATTCAAAATGCTTCTGGTCCTGTCGTATAATTGTGATATTCGAAACCTAACCTCTGACCAGCTGAAATATATATCAAAGATTATTCTACTGCGAGAGTATGACAGACCCATTGATCAGTTGTGGGACAGACTCCCCGAGCATATAAAAGCCGATTCTGAGGTTCAGCAGTATCGTCGGTGTCTGGAACATTATAATCGCCCTTGGCAGCGAACGCATATCGAAGGTTCGGCACCATTGATTAAAAACTGTTGCGATTGTCGCCGACGAGAGTAAAGAAAGGTTGTGGTTTGTTAAATCGGGCGATAAACGCGCTACCTATCGAATTACATATCCCGGGTTACTGTTATGGTCTTTATTGTTAGATGAGGACCTTGGCAAAACGTATGCGTATTCCATTCTTTAGAGGTGGTTTTATGCGCAAAGCGCTACCTGTCGGAGGAGTACGTCGAAACGAGAGCGGTATCGTAAATTTGGACAATGTCGAGGGGCCGGGGACTCATTGGGTGGCGTATGCGAAGAGAGGGTGTCGAGCTATATATTTCGACAGCTTCGGGAATCTTCGACCGCCTAAGGAATTGGTACAATATCTGAATAAAGATGTTGTGAAAATCGAATACAATCGAACGGCTTATCAGATGTATAATCAGAGCCATTGCGGACAACTGTGTCTACGCTTTCTACAAACGATCGGCATCAAATTTAAAGATTGACTTCCCACCATTCTGTTTCAGTACTAGTCGAGTCGTACAGCTCGGAATATGTCGTTAACATTCACTCTAACCGGCAAGAGTAGCAGCCTCGCGGTAAGCTACTTTCCACCCATAGATATGAGTGATGATGGTTATGAGCTTGGTCTAACAACCTTTGGAAGTTATCATACAATACCGAACATTGACTCGAGCAATGATAAATTCTACTTCACCACAAACTATGACATCGACAACAACAGCGTCGACACCGGTCATGAATACATTACGATTCCCCATGGCTCCTACAAACTAGATGCCATCGCCAAATACCTGAAGCAGCGATTACTCGAACGGTATCCTCAAAATCTCGACAACACTGACAACGGTGACAGTGATGTGTATCCTATAGTGTTGCGTCCCAACAACAACACAATGAAAAGTGAGCTATACTGCTCGTTTGCCGTAGACTTTACAAAGTCCAATAACATTGGATCGCTACTGGGATTCTCGATGAATCGGGTATTAGAGCCTGGACGGTGGCACGAATCGGACGATCCAATAAATATCATGAACGTAAACATTATTCGCATAGAATGTAGCGTGACCGCTGGTGCGTACAACAATGGGAAGCGCGTACATACGATACATGAATTTTCTCCGAGAGTCCCAGCAGGATATAAGGTATCGGAAACGCCCGCACAGATCATTTACCTTCCGATCACCACACGTATCATTACGGATCTAACGATACGCGTTGTGGATCAAGACGGACGGTTGCTCGATTTTCGAGGTGAAGAGATTACCATCAGACTGCGCGTACGACGGCGTCGACGACAATACATGTGGTGTGAACGAATGAGATGCTTGTGCTGAACGACTCCAGAAACACGTTTCTTCCAAGTGAAATTGTGTGCAACAACAGCTCTGATTCCGCTAAAAAGAAGAGGCTCAGTGCTGCGAACATTGCATTTTTTAAATCATTGGGATTCATTGTACGCATATAAGTTGAAAAAATGGCTGACCTTATAAGCATTGGAGGGAAGCTGACGTTCGATGATCGCATCGTCAAGCTCGAGACTCACACATACAACCCATAAGTCAACACGACGTTTGGATACAGCGATGAGGTAAGAATACCTATACAGCAGCAAGATTTATACACATTGCCGTGTGAAAGTTTCCTCTACGTGGAGGGGAAATTGGTGATAAATAAACCAAACGATGCATCAACGACGACGTTGGGAAATAATTGCATGGCATTCTTATTTGATGAGATACGATACGAGCTGAATGGCGTGGAAATTGACCGCAACAGAAACGTTGGAATAACTAGTACGCTTAAAAACTATGTATCGCTGACATCTGGCGGAGACAAAAATATGGAGAATGCCGGATGGGGCTTGAAACAACACGATGAGTTAATAGTGAAAAATCGTTTCAATTTTTGCATCCCGCTCAAATATTTGCTGGGATTTTGCGAGGACTACAAACGTGTGGTTATTAATGTACGTCACGAATTGATTTTAATACGATCGCGCAACGATAACAATTCTCTAATAGGATCATCGACGTTAGAACCAGAAATTGAATTACTTAAAGTGCAATGGCGGATGCCTCATGCGACACTGAACGATGTTATTAAGCTATCGTTGCTACATGCTTTGGAAAGTGGACAAAACCTGAGCATTAGTTTTCGATCGTGGGATCTGCACAGCTGGAGAAGCCGCGATACCGTTATCTTTGCTCTACAGACTGCTCGAAAGAATGTGATGACCGAAGATGCTACTCTGTTCGACCACTGTAAATTGACCAATGTAAAACTTTTTCAGAACTCAGATTTTTATCCATACGATGACATGAACATGGACTTTGACAAGAATAGACATGGCATCTTGTTTAACATGTATACACATTTTCGTAAATCGTATTACGGACATAGTTGCAACGAGTCATTATTCACCGTGGCCCAATTTTTACAGTTTGGTCCTCTCGTGGTGATTGATTGTTCGCGACAAAATGAGTCGATCAAAAATGGTACCGTGGACGTGCGCATAGAATTTGAGTGTAAAGAGAATGCGCCTACAAATACTACAGCCTACTGTCTGATTCTGCACGATCGGGTGGTTGAATACAATCCGCAAACAAACGTGGTGCGCAAAATAAATTAAATTGCCATACTACTTGCCCCGCCCTCTCCTGTGTCAAATTCGTACAATAATTTCATCGTAAAAATCGAGATGCTTTACGAGAAAGACTGCATTCTCTCATCTGTCTTGGAAGCGAGCAGACCTCTAAAATTGTATCGACAATGGTTGTACCAACATTTGTTGACCTGCAAGGATTCATCGTCGACGGAAGATTTGTTGTCAAGGAAGTGGCTATCCTACGAAAGGGAGTAATTCTCTCGCACTATATTTTTGAGAGTTCGATGCCTCAATGTCTTCTACAAAATTCGACAAATCAAGCATTCGGTGGTTGGTGGCAAAACATCATGGACTACGGTGGGATGATGAAGATGTTCCATACAGTATGGCTAAACAGCTAATTACGAAGGCTGTAGCTGATGCTATCGACGAAGAAGATGACGCATCCCATATCGTATACGTTAAAGGGTTGCAGAATCGCGGCTGGCTTGCGGATTTCCTCGATGAAAATACGAGAGCGGATGTGATCATTGAGACGCTGGACATTGACTACGACGATATCAAATCTCTAAATAAGCTAAATGTAGTTAATACTCTGCGATGTGACAGACACGCAAAGCATTGTGCTTTGCAAAATGTGTTTAAAATATTCAACTGGTGGTCTAAACACCAGATGGAAATTCATCAATAAAATATAATCAATTTTTAATGCATAAATGTTTTTTCTTCACCCTCCCCAAACCCAACCTCCTTAATATGATGTACGCTAGATTAAGACGATGGTTGTAATTATTTAGAAGTGGTTCATTGCACGTTCGATACATGTTTAGACTGGTATCATACACATTCGATACACGTTCAGAGTGGTACCATACACGTTCGATACACGTTCAGAGTGGTACCATACACATTCGATACACGTTCAGAGTGGTACTATGCACGTTTGATAGATGTTCAAAATGTTTCGGTAGACGTTCGATGCACGTTCAGAGTGGTTCGATAGACGTTCGATAGATGTTCAAAGTGGTTCGATAGACGTTCAGAGTGGTATTACGATGAGGATTATCTTGTAGATTGCGAACTGTATAGCATGTGCCATCAATGATATTGTAGCTGATGCTCGTAGGAAAAAAAAATGTTAAATTATATTTATATGTATATCTTTAATTTTATATTCTATGTAACAATATATAATTTCTTAAACGTATATTATTTTCCATTTTATTTACCCGTCTTCCTCCTTCCCTCGCCACCTAATTTTAAGATTTGACGTTTCAAAATTATTATTTCTCTGCGTTGGGTAAAAAACATTTCTGCTGACGCTGCATAATGCTTTCTATGATTCGTACGTTCGTCGCGCCGTGAAAATGGTAGGTATAATCTCATGCACCTGCGCCAGAGAAGTCAAATTACGCGTAATCGCGCGATACGCTGCGACGTTAAATCGGAACGCTTTAGAATGCTGCATATTTGTTTGAAAAAATATATGTGTTTTCTACATAATCGTTCGGTAGATCGTTGATTAAAAATGATTATTTCTCTGCGTTGGGGGAAAGTATCTGTTGGTTTGGAAAAAATATCCCGGCGGCGGATCTGGTTTAGAAAAATATTTGGGGAAAAAATTTCAGGTGCTGGATCGAGTCTGAAAAAGATTTTTCAGACAAGACCGGGCCCCAGAAATTTTTTAGAGGGAGGGGACGACCCTCTGAAAAATTTCTGACGGCGGGTCAGGTCTGGAGAGGTGTCCGCGGCGGCTCGGTCCGGACTGATCCCCTCCACGATTACAGCTTCCCCCACTCCGCGGCTCATGCGCGCGCAACCGGTCTTCCACTCCCCGCTCTCCCCGGGCTCAGGTTTCCCTCCACCGCACTCCCCGCGCGCCCTCACTTCCCCCCGCCCCCGCGCTCCCCTCAGAGGACCAGGGTTAGAATCGACCTAGTAGTACTACTAGAGCGTGAAAGCATTTTCGACGGCGTATGTTTACAGGATCGCGACGTTGCATTCTTTCATGGCGATCATGAGGCCGTTGCGCTATTTAGGTTAATTGATCTCGAATAGTTATCGTGTGAGAGAATACTTTCGCGCCTGCGCACCGATCCATCACGCGTACGGAGATTGCACGGCAACGACACGCGTCCAAAGTACCTTAATTGACCAATTACCCCCACCATCGTCAGCGCTTGCGCGCGCGACGCCATTTTGAAATCCCCCTCATCTGTGACGTCATCCCATCTCTCTCGGTGCGGTATCCCCCTCCACACCTCGCCCCGCGCCCTCAGTGCGGTACCCTCCGCCCCGCGTCACCCCTTACCACCCGTATCCAGAATCGGCATAGCCCAACTACTGATGCGGAGATGATTAAGGTGATTTTTGAGTGGTCAAACTCGTCAAGTGTTACCGAATTAAGAAGTTTCCTGGGTCTATGCACCTACTATCGGAAATTCGTGAAGGATTTCTCCACCATCGCCAAGCCTCTGCATCGTCTCACGCAGAAGAAGCAGCTTTATCACTGGACTGAAGAATGCGTAGCAGCTTTCCAGAAACTAAAGAGGCGACTGATCGAGACTCCTGTTCTAGCTTATCCAGAGATGGGAGGCGACTTCATATTCAGGGTGGGTATGGGCTGTGTTACTCGGTAGCCCCCCCCCCCCCCCCCTTCATTCACCGGGCCATCGGGTCACGATGCATGCGCGCGCAAGATAATTTTTGGGTGTTGCGCAGCACCGCTAGACGGCGCTGCAGCGCATGGTGGAGGCCCGCGTGCATCCGGGCCCCCGCTGGTTGCGACTTGGCCGCTAGCCTACGCGTACGACGCGTATTCTTGTACACCTTTCTACTGTTCTATTAAAGTTACTTTGATCAGTTATTCTCGTGTTCATTTCGTCCATACATGCCCCACAGTGGTGCCTTTTCCCGAAAAGCTGGCCAAAAGTCAATTTCTGAAGTGAATAGCAGCTTGTCGATAGTATGGTACATTTAATATATATACATCAGTGCAACAAATGCCGTTTGATAATTTAAAATATAGTGGTTGGTTAATGAGATATAGGCGATATTTGACTTATAATGAGATATTTGACAAAGTTGACGAAATTTCGTACTTCTTAGATGGCTTGAAAACGCTCGCATGTTTAATGTATCAGGCAACGTTTATTTTTAAAAAATTCATATGTAACACATTTTACCATTAAGATACGTGTTATAAACATACATTTTGCACATGAATAATGCAAAATATCTTTGAACTTACTCTTGTATTTCCCTTCTCAAGATGTCCTAAATCCTACTCATATTTTAGTACAACGGAAGGAAAATAGTTACTTTATTCACGGAACTTCACACAGTTAAAGGTTTCTTGACGTAAAGTAACGTGTGAAGTATGATATCCAATTGAAAAATCTTGCGCATATTTGCGCTTTTTTAAGATATCAGCATTTAAAGTGCCTATTAGTATCTATCTACGCTCTCCGTGAACGAACCCTTTTCATTTCAAACAGCATTTATAATTCCAACTTTGTTTATTACTATTTCCAACCACATATTTTAACTATGCAATCTTCTATAAACGTAGGAATGCCACATTTTTCATAAAAAAAAAAAAAAAAATTTCACTGTAATTAATTTCAAGAATGTTTTAAAATTAAGATCGCCATACTAAATTCGACATTTTGATTATATAATTTTAGGCGAATATTGGGAAATTATCACAATTTCCGCAAAAATGAATGTAAAAAAAAAGGTTTATGCCAATGCTATTAGGTCTGCGATATTGAAATTTGCATTTTGGACCAGATATTCGTAATCAGCGACCCGAAGAATAGTAGGATACCAATTTTCGTGCAGATCTATCAATTTTTTAATATACACTTCCGCCATATTGGTTTCGCCATTTTGTTTTCAAAAATTTGAAGTTCAGATTCGTAATCAGCGACCCCCAAAACCCCCGACCACCAATTTCTGACAAGATTAAAGTACGTTTTGAGGGTTTTGCCGCTTTTTTGCGATTTGGAACCACTGGGTGCCCCTTCCTCGTCTCCTTCGAAGGACCCAACAACTGGCGCTGCGGACTTGCACAATCCTAAACCTGTGTTTTTCAAGTGAGAATCGCGACGCGTGGTCATCATGGCGGCAACCGCTGAACAATTTAAAGCTCTTACTGCAGCCATTCAGGGTCTGCTTCAACTGCAACTCAATCAAGGTCAGGCTACTGTTTCCTCTCAAGCTGCGACAGCACCATACCCTGATACATACAATCAGTTAAGTGCACGCATAGAGAAATATGCTTACGGCACCGGGGTCGAAGTGACGCCGTTCAATAAATGGCTGCTGCACTACGAGTTCACACTACGCACAGAGGCGGCATCCTTACCGTCCGAAATGCAGACGCACCTCGTGCTCGACACATTCCGGCAGTCAGAATTCGATCGGTTATTGGATCACGTCGCTCCCTTGGATCCATTCAAGATGGCCCAGAGTGATCTTCTGGCCAAATTGGGAGAACTTTGCCGCGACAAGGTTCCCATTACTCGTGGCCGTATCGAGATTTTGAATTATCGGTACGATAAGGCAATCCCGGTCACGGAACACATCGATCGTATCAACCGCCATGCTGCCGAGTTCGACCGATTTAAATTGACCGACGACAGCCTCGGTATACTCCTGCTCCTACAATCATTTTGCTACGCAAGTGACAACGATAACCTAAAAAAGATAGCGCTTCGTGTTGTCGAGAAGAATCCGGAGCATGAAAGTTCTCGAGAACCCGGTGAAAATTACGTCATCTTCGGTTCTGAGAGTGGCGCAGCCGACGCGCCACACAGTGGGCCGGATTCACTTATTTGACACCAGAAAATAGGATAAAATTATTCCTTTCTAATGATGTATAATTTAATATTTTTGACATTTATTTATTTTTCTTTTTTTTAACTTAATTGTGAAATTTGTTTTTGAAAACTATTCATTTGGTACACAAACGCGAAACATTTCGTTTCCAAGTTATAAATATAAAGAAAATCGAAAAATAAAGGAATGCAGCCAAATATCGTTTTGTTTAAATTGAAGGCCAATTTTTTTGCGCTAAACATCATCTTGTATTAGTAATTAATATAACCAATCTATTAAAAAATAATTCTGAAAACAGTCAGGGAAATTGCGACATTTTTTAAAATTGACAAGGAATATCTTTCAAGTCCCAACGAGTCCCGTATTTTAGCAAAATGGAATCTTTTCAGTGCACCTTACTCTATACAATCATGCAAAATTCACTTCCCACTTCGTCCCATTTCTCAAAATATTTCGGTTTGTATTCATCAACGTCGCATCATTTTCTTCACGTTCTTTATTTACAGGTGAGTTTGTAAATAGTTGTAAAAAGTGTAGATTAATAAGTATTTAATAAAACATGAACTTTATTTACAGAGAAACAAATTTGGTCTGTTGTTTAATTATTAACACCGGATAGAATCTTCCTCCACATTATATATATATATATATATGTACTATACGACTTCCGTTTCCGGTCGCGTGGGAGATAGAGAGTGAAAGTGTGTGCGGTGTGTGGATAGAGTGAAAAGAGTAGTGAGGGTGTGAGGAAAGGGTAGTGATTAAGTGGAGAAGGGGAACGGTTGGGGGAAGAAGGGAAGAGGGTGAAGGGAAAGAACGAGGGTGTGGGGTAGAGGTGCTAAGGGGAGGGAGAAATATTTTGGAGGTTAGGGCGGCACGACAAGCGTGGTGTTACGCGGGAAGAAAGAGGCAGTAGGCAGGTGGCGTGTTCTGTGGGAGAAAGGAGGATTTAAGACAAGTGACAGGAAGGAGGGAAATTCAAACGAGGGGAGAAGCAAAAGGAATACAGGAAAAAGGATAGGGGGTAATGGGCAAAGGGTAATAGGGGGATAGGATAGAGGGTGAAGGGAATAAAGGAAGGTCAAGGTGGATTAGAGGTAATGGCTGATGGGAAGGAGAAAGAGGAGAGGGAAGGAGGTGGGAAAGGTTAAGGAAATGGCGCAAAGAGAGGAGAAACGAAGGAAAGATAGTGAAGGTAGTGTAGGTAGTGTAGGGATTGTGGGAAGTTTGGAAAGCTTCTGGGGCAAAAAGAGGAAGGAAAGGGAGGAGGAAGAGGGGGAGGGGAAAAACAAATGAAGGGTTTTAAGAGATGCAGTAAGACGGTGAGATCACCGGACGGAGGGAATAAGGGGGGAGGCTAGAGAAGGAGGAAGAGATAGGAGGGATGGAAAGAATGATGAGGGAAATGATGCTGGAGATGAGGAAAATGAGGTAGGAGATGAGGGTGGATAGAGAGGAGAGAAGAAGGGGTGAGGAGGAAATGAGGGAGAGGGAGGAGAGAAGGAAGGAGGAGGAAGTTTGGTGAAAGGAAAAGAGGAGGTAGGAGGAGGAGATGAGGGAAGAGAGGGCAAGGAGAGAAAGTATGGAGAAAAGGAGAGAGGAAAGGGATAGGAGGATGGATGAGGTAATTGAGAAGGTAGAGGGATGGGAAAAGGAAAAAAGGAGTTGGGGGGATATGGGAATGGCGGGGGCAGGGGTAGGGGAGGAATGGAGAATTAGAGTGAGAAGAATGGAGATAAAGCAGGACAAAAAGGAGAGAGAGGGAAGAAGAAATAACGTGGCGGTGAGGGGGATAGCAATAGAGAGAAAGGAGGTGAAGGAGGATGTAAGGAAGTTATGGGAAAGGATGGGAGTGGTGGAGGAGGGAACAAAGGAGGTTGTGAAGATAGGTAAAACAGGGAGAGATGGGAGCGGAATGGTGCTGGTCAAACTGGGGGGGGGGGGGCGAGGGAGGAAAAGAGGAAGGTGATGGAGGCGAAGAAAAAGTTGAGGGGGAGGAGGGAGAGAATAGAGGATGATTTAACAGAGGAGGAGAGGAAGGTGAGATGGAAGTAGGAAAGAGAGGCAGAAAAGGAGAGGGAGAAAGGAAGGAAAGTACAAGTAGGGTACATGAAAATTTGGGTAGACGGAAAGTTAAAAATGTGGGATGAAATGGGAGAGAAATGGTGTGAGGAGCAGGGAAACGACGGAAGAGGGCAGGGGGAAAGGGGACAGAAGGAGTGGGGAGAAAGGAGGGGAAGGAGTGATGAACTATAAAGTGGCGGTTTGGAATGTAGCAGGAATAAGGAGGAAGGATGGAGACTTTTGGAAAGGGCTGGAGGAGTGGGACGTGATGGTGTGTAGTGAAAGCTACCCAGGGGGTATGTGTGGGAAAGGCAGTGGGCCAGGAGGGACAATAAGAAGGGGAGAGCAATTGGAGGAATGTTGATGGGGGTGAGAAAGGGGATGGGAATTAGACGGGGAAGGGGTGAAGTAGAGGGGTTGATGACGAAGGAAGTGAGAATTGGGAGGGAGTGGTGGAGGATAGTAGGGGTTTACGTGAACAAGGATCTAGGAAAGAAGTTGGAGGAGTTAGGGGACTGGACAGAGGAGAGGGAGGAAGGAGTGCGAATTGTAATAGGGGGAAGTTCAATGCAAGGACAGGAGAGGAGGGAGGGGTGGTTTGGGAGGAGGGTGAGGAGGAGGGAGGGTGGGGGAAGAGCAGGAGATCAAAGGATAGGGAGGTAAATGGGGAAGGGCGTAGACTGTGCAAATATCTGGAGGAAAGGGGTTGGGAGATATTAAATGGAAGCGTGGAGGGGGACGAAGAGGGGTAATGGACATTTACCGGGGGAGGGGGAGCTCGGTGATAGATTATGAAATAGGGAATGAGGGCACAAGGGAGAAGGTGCAAAGGTTGGAGGTAGGGGACAGAGTGGATTCGGATCATCACCCGCTGGTGATCTGGATAGAGGGGGAGAAAGGGAGGGGGGAGGTAATGGGAAAAAAGGTGCGGGGCGCGGTGGGGAGAGGGGAAATTGGACGGTGGAGAGTAGAATGAAGTTTATAAAAAGTTTTGGGAAAAGGGAGGGGAAGGAGAGGGGAGTGGAGGAGGAGTGGGGGGAGCTGAGGGTAAGAATAAAAGAGGCAGTGGGTAGGATGGGGAAGGGTGAAAGGAAGAGGGGATGGTGGGATGAGGAGTGCAAACAGGAGAAGGGTAAGGTTAGAAGAAAGCTGAGGAGGTGGAGAAGGGAGGGAGGGGATGGGAGTGTGTACAAGGCAAGGCAGAGAGAATACGGGAAGTTATGTGAGGAAAAAGGAAAAAGGAGGTAGAGAGTTGGGAAAAGGAAGTGGAAGGCGTAAGAACGGAGGGGCAGGTATGGAAGGTAGTGAATAGAGGGAGGAAGAAGAAAAGGAGGATAAACGAGGGGATAGAAATAAGGCAGTGGGATGAGCATTATAGAGGGGTACTAGGAGGAGTGGAGTGGAGAGTAAGAATGGCAGGGGAAAGAGGGAGGGGGGATGAAGAGGAGGAGATAGGGCGGGAGGAAATGAAAAGGGTGGTGAAGAATTTAAAGGATGTGAAGGCAGGGGGTGGGGATGGGATACAAAACGAGGTTTGGAAGTATGGTGGAGCGGAGGTGGAAGAGTGGTTATGGGTAGTGTGCAACAGGGTTTGGAGGGGAGAGGGTTGGCTGGAGGAGTGGAGGGAGGGGATAGTGGTGCCCGTGTTGAAAAAGGGGCGGGGGAAAAGGCGGAGGACTATAGGGGGGTAAACGCTGACGCAGACGGCGTATAAGGTATATGCCTCTGTGTTGGCGGAAAGGTTACGGAAGGAGGTGGAGGGGAAGGGACTACTGCCACCGAGTCAAACGGGGTTTAGAAGGGGGGTCGGATGTATAGACAATATACAGGGTGTCCCAAAAATGCTGCGGTTCCTTAAAGGGGGTGATTCGGGGGGTGATTGAAAACAACTTTTTCCTTTGCGAAAATGCCCTCCGAGGTTTCGTTAACATCTTTCGGGACACCTTCTCAGACCACCTCTATGTTACCCACAACATCAAGAAGGCAGGACGTACCACCGCCCCCCCCCCCCCCCATGTGGCAGAGGTTTTCCACCAGGGACCTGGACCCAGAGGAGATCGTACGTAAGTACGGACTACTAAACCAACATCAGGTCGGACCCCGTACAGACGCCGAGGAGCCTCTGGCCGACAGGCTCCAAAGGGTGCTGGAGGAGGTCACGAGGACGGAACTCCCGTTGAAATCCCTTCCTCGCGGCACTCGAAAACCCAACGGATGGTGGAACCCTGAGATTGCAGAGGCAAGAAAGAGCGCGTTCCGCACCAGGAGATGGGCGCAAAGGAAGAGGAAGAAGGGGTCCCCTGCAGCAGAGGAGGCTGGAGAGGTCTATGCCGCCGCCAGGAAGAAGGTACAGCTCCTAATATGGAGGGCCACGGAGGCCCAATGGAGGGACCTTTACTCCATGGTTGACAGTGATCCCTGGGGAAAACCATACAAGGCCGTCATGGCCAAGTTAAAGTCCCATCCCCACAAGATGGTCCCCACACCTCCCCAGGTCCGGAGGATTCTCCAACATTTGTTCGTGGTGTCCCCACCCTCCCCCAGACCAACCCCGGCCCCTCGATGGAGAACACCGGCCGGTAGTGAGGAGAGGCCAACGGGCATGGACAGGGACATGCTAAGGACTATAGAGGCGATCGACGGGAAGCGGATCAGCGAGGCGGTGGGCAAGATCAAGGCCAACAAGGCCCCGGGTCTTGACTCGGTGCCCACAGCAGTGGTAGCCTGCGTGTCTAGGGCCTGCCAGAATGACCTCATGGAGGCATTCAGGGACACGGTTCGAAGGGCATCCCCCTGGTCTGGAAAAGGGCTAGGGTGGTGTTAATACCGAAACCGGGGAAGGACCGCTTGTTCCCCGGGGCATACCGGCCTATTAGCGTGCTCCCTGCCCTGAGCAAGGTATGGGAGCACGTGATGAAAGGAGTACTGGAGGACCAGATAGGCCGGGACCCTTTCCACCCAGGACAGTTTGGTTTCAGGAGGGGGATGGGGACTATAGAGGCAGCCAACGAAGTCATGCGCTTTGCCTCGGAGGCAAATACGAAGAGGAGACTATGTGTCATGGTCACAGTGGACGTGAGAAACGCCTTCAACACCCTGAGATGGGATCTAATAATCGAGGAACTCAAGAGGAGGGGTGCGACGCAAGCGATGATAGGGGTGCTACGGGGATACTTCTCTGACAGATGGGCCACCGTACACACCCCGGATGCTTAGGTCTCCACAAAAATCGAGGCAGGGGTCCCCCAAGGGTCGGCCATAGGGCCTTTCCTATGGAATATCGTGTATGACGGCCTCATTAAGACTATGGAAGGAGGAAAATTTGTTAAAAAATTTGTTAGAGCGGTAGCATACGCGGATGACCTCGCGATAATGTTCTCGGCCAGGGATACCACCCAACTAGAGAGGATGATGGGGGTTACCATGGGAAAGGTCCAGAGATGGTTCGATACAGCGGGCCTTGGGATCGCAACCGACAAGACCGAGGTTGTGGTACTAGCCGGGCTCCGTTGCGAGAAGATACGTAACTTCGAATTACTGGAAACCACCGTCACGTCATGCTATGCCATAAAGTACTTGGGAATCACCCTGGACTGCAGGAGGAAGTACAGGAGGCACATAGAAGAGGCGACGGGCAGAGGTTATAAAGTACTGGGCGCCCTCGCCGCTCTGCTCCCGAACTCCAGAGGACCCTCCCGACATGCGAGAAGATTATACTACTCGGTCTGGGAATCCATCGTCCTATACGCGGCTCCAGTCTGGGCAAGCGCCCTGACCTTCACAGCCAATAGGACCCTTCTGAGGAGGGCCCAGAAGGTGGCCCTGGCTAGATCCACCATCGCGTATAGGACGGTGGCGTATGAGGCATTATGCGTCCTCGCGGGAAGAATCCCCATTCACCTCAAGGTAAAGGTGCTAAGGGCCTTGTACGAAGAAAAGATCAGCGAGAAGGCTAACGGGGAACGTGACGAGAACCCGGAGGCCCGGGCTAACAGGCGGGCCGATCACAAGAAGGCGACGCTGGAGAGAGCGCACGAAGACTGGCAGGAGAGCTGGGACCGGTTCGACCCAGGGAATTGGACCAGGAGGCTGGTCTCATCTACCAGGACCTTCCTGGAGGGCGCAGGACAGTGCTGCCCGCTGTCTTATGAACTGACGCAGCTCCTGACGTCACACGGGTCCTTTGCGTCGTACCGGGTCAAAATCGGAAAGGACCAAAACCCCGGATGCGCGGACTGTGGGGCGCGGGTGGATGACGCGGAGCATGTCCTGTTGGGGTGCACGGAGTATGATCAGGAGAGGAATGTGCTGGCTCAAGCACTGGGGGCCCCGATTCGGGTGTCCTCTCTTATCGAGTTGGCCATGAAGTCTCCTGAAAACTGGACGGCACTCAGAACCTTCGCATACAAGGTGATGCTGGACAGATGCCAGAAAGAGATTGACAAAGAGAAGGAAGCCCGGGCTGTACGGGTCAGGCTGATAAGAGAGGCAGCGGCAAGGAAGGCCCTGGACCGCACAAGAGCCGCCAGAAAAAGGAAAGAAAACCCGTCGGGCCCCCCACGCCGCGCAGACATAGGCACCGCGGGGACCGGTCCCAGGCCTGCTAAGAGCAGGACAGTAGAATCTGGTCCGACAGTGTAGGACGAGCAATTATGCTAAAAGACGAGGAACTGGACATGGACCGGACCATTTACATCCGCCATTACCAGACGACCAACGTGCTATACTTCGTGGGACTTAGGATTTGGATTGGACCCTTCACTTCCACCATCTCTGAAACATCCCGGACGAGCGACATGCGAAAAACGCGGGTTCTAGGCCTTGAGCTAGAGCCTTAGTACTATAAGACACGGAAAGAGGAATCGGTACACTGGACCCCACCCTAGGGGCCCATAAGCCGTCGAAGCCCCCCCCCCCTTTTTAGGGGGCAGGGGGTAGAAGTAGTTAGAGAAGTACCTCCCCCTGCTAAGTGCGGGCCAGCCGTAGGTGGCACCTAGAGGGGGTTTTTAGTGGGTAACCTCGACTAAGGGGAGTCCCACATAACCCCGGTATCTATGGCCGGGGTATGCATAAAGTATTTTCCCCCTCTATAAAAAAAAAAAAAAAAAAGGTTTCGTTAACAAGATATTAATAAAAAGCACCGACCAATCAGAGCGCGAGCCTTCCGCTGGAGCTCCCGCGCTAGCGTGGCCGCGCTCCGGGCCGCGCTGCGACTACGAACAAGCAAGGCGGCATACATCGAAGGAAATTGCGTAGAATGGCAAATGAAAAAGACGTAACAAAAAAATCGAACCTTTTGCCATGGTTTGTTTGCTATTTAAAGTGAATAATGAATAAAGGATAAATGGATGAAAATTATGTGTAACGTAAAAAGTCGAATACACAGTTGTTTTTTTTTTTTAGAAGAATCGAAAATAATAATTATTTGGAGTGAGGGGATAAGCACCACGTAAATTTCCTTTTTTTAATAACGTACAAACGAAAAGGTAATGCAACAGGGAACGAACGAAAAGTGAACGTAGTTCGTTATTGTGATAAAAATCCGTAGTTCAATAACGGCCAACACTGTTGTTGATAATGAATAAGTTCGTTTAAAAACTCCGAAGAAAAATTTACGTACGGAAATTTGAAGAATTATCTCCGGAAATAAGCCGTAGCCTGCGTTAAATTTAAAAAATAATAGTTGCCAATAATGTAACTAAAACTCACCCTTTCGGAAATTCACCTGCAGCTTAAAAACCTGTATCACTAGGTTACTGAACCGATCCTGGTCATCGACAGACACAGCTGATCTCAGGTACACGACACCATCCAAAGTTAAGGGTCGCAACGTCAAGTGCGGCCGGGTTAATGTACCGAATATTCACTTCACTGCACGCCTACTAACACTGACCACTTAATTTATTTTCCATGGAACGTGTTGTTCCTATGTTATAAAAATTGGTGGAAATTAATTTTTACTTGGCGTTCAGAGCCGTAGGTAATTCCCGCGCAAATTCTCACGCTGCAGCACTTGCGTCCCCGTTGTTGGGGGGGGGGGGGGGGGGGGGGGTACACCCAGAACATCGCGTAATACTCTTGAGCAGAGAACATTTCTGCGACGTGATTGCTGACTGCTGACTGACAAGATTTTTTCCAAGCGACTTCTTCTACCCACAAATAGTTTCTCTCGTTCCATTATGAGTTGACCCCCACCAGGCCAAGAGGCTGCAGGTAAAAAGAAGCCAGCACATTTTCGAAACACATGTGCTTCGCAGATCTGCAACGTTTTTACAAAAGTCCACGTTCCGCCATTTTACAGCTAATGTACCCATTGCTTCGAGGTAGGCAGCAGAGACCACGTGTTTCGGTTCGAAAGGGTCCGAAGAGAAAAGAAACAGAAAGTCTTCCAGTTGCTATAAAGAAAAAATCCTGTTTCCTGTTTCCCTTTTCCGATACCCTGAGTTCACGTCTGCTACGAGGTGAACCAACTAAGCCATAAATTACCCAAAACTGTAGGAAACCGTTGTCTACCGTCGACTAGCGGGACCATACGGTCATAAACCGCGATCCTAGCGAAATGCTCTGGCCGAATGTTTGGGAACTAGCAATTAAAAAGTATTATTCAACATCAATACGGCTCGCGAAGAGACACAGGAAGAAAGGGGGCATGTAGTTCGCTGACTGCGCGTAGTCCCGCCTGGTGCGTCCTATCTTCAAATTAAAGACGGATCCCTTATCTCTCGAGTATTAACACGCGCTCGAATTTCAAAACAAAAGCACGCGTCGACGTATTCCGTGCGCGAGAAGGCAGGCTTGAAGTTCGATTGATCCTGAACCAACCATTTGGGCCTACTTATCCCTCGTGTCTAAACACGCGTTCGAATTTCAAAACAAAAGCATACGTCGACGTATTCCGTGCGAGAGAAAGTGGGCCTTGGGGAGGAGATATCGCTGCGAAGAGGGCCTCTTCAGGACAGTGGCCGTTTGGGAGGGATGCAGGGCAGATTGGTTAAATTAGGGCCAATCGGACTTCTGCCCACCTTCTCTCGCACGGAATACGTCGACGCGTGCTTTTGTTTTGAAATTCGAGCGCGTGTTGATACTCGAGAGATAAGGGATCCGTCTTTAATTTGAAGATAGGACGAACCAGGCGAGACTACGCGCAGTCAGCGAACTACATGCCCTCTTTCTTCCTGTGTCTCTTCGCGAGCCGTATTGATGTTGAATAATACTTTTTAATTGCTAGTTCCCAAACATTCGGCCAGAGCATTTCGCTAGGATCGCGGTTTATGACCGTATTGTCCTGCGAGTCGGCGGTAGAGAACGGTTTCCTACAGTTTTGGGTAATTTATGACTTAGCTGGTTCCGCCTCGTAGCAGACGTGACTCAGGGTACGGGCAAAGGGAAACAGGAAAGGTATGCATTTTCTTCTCTATAGCAACTCGAAGACTTTCTGTTTCTCTTCCCTTCGGACTCTTTCGAACCGAAACACGTGGTGTCTGCTTTCTATCTCGAAGCAATGGGTACATTGGCAGTAAAAGGACGGAGCGCGGGCTTTTGTGAAAGTGTACGAATGGTTCATTCGTTGCACTTCTGCAAAGCACGTGTGTTTCGAAAATGTGATGGCTTCTTTTTACCTAAAACCTCTTGTCCTGGTGGGGGTTAACTCATAATGGAACGAGAGAAGCTACTTGGGGGTAGAGGAAGTTACTTGGAAAAAATCCTGTCAGTCAGCTAGCAATCACGTCGCAGAAATGTTCACGGCCCAAGAATATTACGCGATGTTCTGGGTGTACGCTCGGAACAACGGGGACGCAAGTGCTGCTGCGCTAGAATTTGCGCTAGAATTCTCCGCGCTGAAGCATGCATCGACAATGGCGGTGGTCACGTGGAGCAGTTCTTGAATTGACAACAATCGGCCCCGAAGGGGGCCATCAATTTTTAGAACGTAGGAGCAACACGATCCATGAAAAATAAATTAAGTGACCAGTGTTAGTAGCCGTGCAGTGAAGTGAATATTCGGTACATTAACCTGGACGCAGTTGACATTGCGACCCTTAACTTTGGGTAGTGTCGTATGGGGACCAGCTGTGCACTGGGCTCGTCCATCGATGACCAGGATCGGTTCAGTGACCCAGTGACACAAGTTTTCAAGTTGCAGGTGAATTTTCTACAAGGGTGAGTTCTAGTTACTTTAAGGGGAGGTTCTGGTCTAGAGCCCCAAAAAATAGGTGATATTTAGGAATTAATTAAAGGAAAACTACTATATATAATTTAATGGGACTTGTTGCATTGTATTAAGGATGTCTTATGTTACAGAAATATATTTTTTGTTTTATAATTAATCAGTGCAAACAGCCCTGGGGAGTCGTTAAAGTTAAGGCGTCAAAAAATTGATCCAAATCGGTGGGACCTGTATCTCTAAAAGTTATTATCCGATTCGACTGAAACCTTTTATATTTTGAAGATTATTCTTTTTTCTAGGGGGGGAACTAAAAAAAAATTACAAAAATTACATTTTTTTTAGAAAATAACGACACTTCACGTTTGAAATCACTTTTCCCTGTATTTTTCGTCCTTTCAACGCCTTTAAAAATTATAAATTTTCAACTTTTTGTAATTTTTTTTAGTTCCCCCCCTAGCCAGAAGTATATTCTTCAAAATAAAAAAAGTTTCAGTCAAATCGGATAATAACTTTTGAAGATACAGGTCCCACCGTTTTGAAAACACTGTTTCGAGAAAAACGCGTTTGAAGTTTTACGTGAGCGCCGAGTGGCCGGTCGTGACCCATGCATTTGCCGCTACTCAAATGCCTATAACTTCGTGAATTTTACGAATTTCAACAAATCCTTTTAAACACGTTTTCCTAAAAGGTTGAACATTCGAAAAATGAAATAAAAAAAAAATCGACATTTAGACCAGAACCTCCCCTTAATGGTGATCATTCATTTTTAAATTTAACGTAAGCTATGGCTTATTTCCGGCGATAATTCTCAAAATTCTCGTACGAAAATATTTATTCGGGCTTTTTAAACAGACTTATTCGTTATCAGCAACAGTGCTGGCCGTTATTGAGTTACAGATTTTTATCACAATAACGAACTACGATCACTTTTCGTTAATTTCCTGTTACATTACCTTTTCGTGGATATGTTATTAACACAAGGAATTTTACGTAATCCTTATCCTCCCACTTCAAATAATTATTATTTTCGATTCTTCTAAAAAAAAAACAACTGTGTATTCGTCTTTTTACGTTACACATGATTTTCATCCATTTATCCTTTATTCATTATTCACTTTAAATAGCAAACAAACCATGGCAAAAGGTTCGATTTTTTTGTTACGTCTTTTTCATTTGCCATTCTACGCAATTTCCTTCGATGCATGCCGCCTTGCTTGTTCGTAGGCGCAGCACGGCCCGGCGCGCGGCTACGCTAGATTGGTCGGTGCTTTTTATTAATATCTCGTTAACGAAACCTCGGAGGGCATTTTCGCAAAGGAAAAAGTTGTTTGCAATCACCCCCCGAATCACCCCCTTTAAGGAACCGCAGCATTTTTGGGACACCCTGTATATATAAATGTACTATACAGTAACGCATTAATATGCACTAAAGACACTAAGATATATACACATATATAATATATTAAACACAAACCGAACAAAATAAAATTTAAAGTGATAAAAACTTATAAAAATCAGAATGCAACTTTAAAATCTGTAGGAAATGGTTTGAAAACGTCCCTGTGCAGTCTCTCCCCCGAGGGCCGAGGTATCTGTTAGGGATTTCCACCACGATAAAAAAAGGAATAAAGCGAACAAGCGATAGCGTTCACACACACTGACTTCCCGACCAATCGCGATATGTTCAAGTACTCGGCAACCATGCCCATTAGAGACCAGCGCGACTTCCATCGCCTCAACTTAAAAAAACTATCGTGGCTCTCCGCCACGTGCACCCACATGCCTGAGCTGATGGAACGCCGTAGAAATCTCATACGGGCGAGGGAGCTATGATCCGAGGCCGTTTGCCACTTGTGAGGGGCACACGCGTTATCCCGCATATAAAGGATCATCCACGATCCACTGTACATACCCCTTCTTCTCCTCATACTTCTTCTCTTCTCAGTACACCTCCTCGTCTGTAAATACTCTTCCACCCTCCTCCTATTCCTTAGTCCCTATGTTTAGCTATAAGATATACTCCGTTTTCAAGAGTGGTTCATGGGTTTTTTACAGGCCACCAGGCCGCTGTAATTTTTTCCTTGACAACGTCACAAGCGGTAGTGATAGCGAGCGTTAAACTCATTATCCTGATTACCACCATATTGTTTCACCAATAGTTTCAACTAACGGTGTACAATAACTACAAGTATTCGCTGCGCCGAACAAGTAGTTTCCTACCCCATGATCGCATGGCTATTTTTCCATTATGTTTTTGGGGCCATCATATCTCTGTAAAAGTTCTATCCGCACCAATAAACACTTTTTTAAATATATATAGGGGAGTTGGTTAGACGGCTGACCAATAACGCGGAGGTCTTGGGTTCGAGCCCCATCGCCCGAGGTTCTGTTTTTCGCGTACATTAAAATCTTAAAAATTAATATTTCCCTCCTTAGGAAATCCTCCAGTTGCAACTCACCCGCGGTCCCCCCTCCACGCACTTCCCACTATCGGTTCGGTATCAGTTCTCCCGCTGTACGCCACCACTCCACCAAGTTCCCCCATCTCTATGACGTCATCCGCCGCCGCCCGCCAAAAACAAACTTTCACATTTTTCAAACACAAATTTGGGTTTCCCCGTCCCTGAAAACTCAAATTTGGGTTAGAACTGTCATAGCTCTACTACTGTCAAGGTTAAAAAAGATCGTTCCCTGGTTTTATAATGAAGCAGTTCACACTTGTTTGTGTCAGTGACGTCAGTGTCGAATTAGTATCCGTATGCTCAATCTACAATTCGTTGGCTACGATATTCTGACGTTTTCACTGACGATGTGTTGAAATCGCTTGAATGGAGCCTTGTTTATGACCGTGATGGGTTCTGGGGCGAAGCTCTTGAACAACGCTCTATGAGGGTCCTAATCTCTACAGTTATAATCCCGTATACAGCAATAGGCATTCAGTCATGAAAATGCCGATTTCTAAAGGGTGATCATTTAATCTTGCAACCCGCGCTCGCACGAACAGGTAAAACGACAACAGCGCCTCACGGACTTATTCCACTACAAACATGCACCAGCCCGACGTTCGGAGAGCTGCCAACGACCGCTGGACAGCAGTGGTACCACGAGCTTCGAGAATTTTAGGATGGCCTCTTTCAAATTACCGTCGCAAAGAGCTATTCGGAATTTCCTGGCCCAGGTTGAAGAATTTGGGGCCTTTTTCGTATAATTTTTACACTATAAAAGATATCGGAATGCAATTTGCGCTGAAAAATGAGGAAAAATTATTCCATCTTAATGATGGGTAATTTAACATATTTTACGTTTACTTAATTTTCCTTTTATCAATTTTTTAACAATAATTGTTATGAATGTAAAGAGAAAATATCCTCTTTAACTGAATCTGAGCGCGCTTCGGATACTCGGCGCACGCTTCGGAGTATGACTGACAGGTGGCGCATAAATTACGACGGAGTAGAGAGAATTAGAGAGAGATAGGGAAACAGAGCACATGTGCAATTATCCGTAAATAGATAAAACACTACCAAAATTATTAAATAGATAAACTGACAGGGAAGAGGAGAAAATTAACCTTTATTGCCGTTTCTCTGTTTTTCAGGTAAAACCATTGTACAAACTGTAAATATTATGTAAATAGTTTAAATAAAATTTAACTCTGTTTTTCAGTGAAACAATTATTGGTTAATTTCATAACCTGCTCGAGAAAAGAAGAAAGAAATAGCGATTAACATTATATGAATATCTTTTGCAAACTGTTTATTTGATACTGTATTTAATGCTCTTTTTAACATTCGCGCGGTTTGAAATCGTGGTCGCTGACTCATCGCAACAGGCGCTCGCTCAGCGACTGTTAGTTCCAAGAACAACACCGTCGTGACGACAACGCTCGGGATAAATTGTGTTCTCTCGCGCCCATTGCGCCCAGCTAAAAGGAGGTATTCGTGCCTACGTCGTGTCTGTGTGTTGTGTGGCGTCCGTTGGTCAGTGTTCGACCACCAGAAATAAAGTGTAAGTCCCCACATCCGTGTTGTTATTTGCCCTGCTCTCCTTCCCACCGAGTCGCGACCAGTGCCGAAGCGTCCGCTCCGCTTCCGCAGAAACACAAGCTTTCGTTTCGAAAAATGTCAACACGCATGTAACACACTCAAGTGCAGACGATAAATGAGCGACAGAGGGGAAATTCCCACAACTTACGCTATGGTTGAATCAACTATCGCCTGTATGGGCTTTTATACATTGGTTTAAGAAAATAACAATTTTGAATCAAAGTATTCAATCAAACGGTTACTATTACACAAATGAGAAAATGTAGGAATTAAATAATACCGCGAAAGGAAGGCAACAATTTATGGGGGGATAATTCCCATAACACGTAACGGTTGGATTAATTGTCACCTTCGTACAATAGAATACTTTGATACATTCACCGACTTGGCAGACGAAGACTGTTCAATTTCGAGCATCTCATTCTCTCTCTCTCCGGTCTCTCTCCCGCTCTCTGTCTTTTCATGAATATTGAACATTTTTCAAAATGTTGGTCCGCCATGTTCCATCCGCCATTGTGAATTTTGAAAATCTAGCTTCAGATACGTGATCAGGCTTCAAAAACCGCCAATAATTATTTCATAATCATTTCGGGTAAATTACAGCCCCTTGGAACAAGATCTTCTGTGCATAACCGCCATATTCAATCCGCCATTTTGAATTCGTTAATTCTTACTTCAGATTCGTAATCAGCGACTCGTGTTGATTCGTAATCACTTCATTTTAAAGCCGTTCGAATCATTTTCGGATTTTTATTAATAGTGTTGCGGATTGAGATAAGAAAATGTACAGATTCACACAAGTGATTGTTCGTAGGTTTAAAACAATGAAACATGTACTATTTAATAAAGCCACGTCACTATATACAATTACTAACACGACACTCACGAGATATTCACGGGAAATTTACGAAATATTTAATGAATATTCACAATAAAAGGCACTTGCCCACTGCGCCAGCGATTTGGCTGCTTGCTCGATGTAGAAACCTCGCGCGATCGCGAAACGTGCTCTCCGTTCGGTACTCGAAGCGAGAAGAAGCCGGAACTCTCGTCTCCCGGAATCCTCGTTAGGATTCCGGGAAGTCACGTGAATCGGAGTGACGTAATTAGCAGCTGAGTGGACCAGCTGGCTGTAATTTGATGGTGACATCCAGAGATGACCCACTCAGCTCCTTTGGAAACAATTCCGATTCGGATCGGCCGAGCGCTAGAGGCACGCGTCGCCTCGCTCGGAGCGCCGACGACCCCCCCCCCCCCTCACTCTGTCTTCAACAATAGTATTACAAAACTATCTCCCAATTTTGCAGATTGTGGCAGCCATATTTGACTCGCCATATTGAATGTTTCAAAATGCCAACTTTCTTTCGAAAGTACGGCAGACCGGTGCTAAAAGTTCCGGGGGTAAGTTATTCCGACAGTTCTATCTTTAAAATAAAAAGAGCGTTGTACTTTAAATTATTTTTTCCGTGTGAGTTGATCGCGCCACTCTGTCGCCTATTTTAATAGCGTCCGCGACAGCGAACGTGTGGTTGTAAGTCTATTAGTCGCGTACCAGATAAGTAAATATTTTTCTATCATTTTCTTTTGGTCTATTTTGATTATTTAACGTCGATATTATTGATTGATTCGTTCTTATGGATCAAATGACATTTAAGAACATGGTGTAATAGTGTTTATCGTTTTAATATAGGTATAAGCAGAATAGTCTCTCAAATTGCTACATGTGTCAATAGGGGCTAGTTGTTACCGTGATTTGGGGTATGTTGTTAACGTAACAACTTGCCCCACCGCAAATGTATACATTGTTCCTGCTGTGCTTTAAGATGCAAACATATGAATGAAAGGCGGAAAGAGGCACCATTAACATCGAAGTTACGTATAAAGATAAAAACTGTCGCTAGAGAATTCAGTATCTGCCACTTGACTCTATCAAGAGTTATTAAAAGACTACAATCTGGACCAGAGGCCACTGTAGGCTACAAGTACAAATCTCAGTAAGTAGGTACTAGGGTGGTCCTTAGCTATTGGGATAAAATTTTTTTTTGAGTTTTTTTTTTCGTCTTGCCCGCCTAAAAGATGAGGTTTGGTGAGGAAATGATATGTGTCAAGTTTCAAAGTGATTGGACAACGGGAACCCGTGTCGCAATTGAGTTGAAGTTTTGAAATAATAGTGATTTCTGAATATTTTTGCATTTTTACGAAATGTTGTTTATCTAGCACAAATTCGCTACACAGTATCGGATTCTGTAGACATTCCTGTAGAACAAACCATCCACGAAAAATGTCGGTACGGTTTTTAACTCGGACTGCTTGAGAAAATATCCAGCGGGAACGCGTGCACGGTGTTTTTCCGCCTGGCGGCCGTGGCTACGCGCAATCGACACGGTGCCCCGTAGAGTGGCCCTTAGCTATAGGAGTCAAAAATTTTTTGAGTTTTTTTTTGTCTTCGGCTACTTTCGAAGTATCAGTGAATATTCTTTAATAGCTCTCTATAGCTAGGTTTCTATACCTAGGATTCTATAATAAGTTTCTATAGCTAAGGACCACCCTACTGGGCACTGTGTCGATTGCGCGTGGCTACGGCCCTGACGAGTCGCGGTAGGCGAGCCACGGCCGCCAGGTGGCAAAACACCGTGCACGCGTTGCCTATGGATATTTTCTCGAACAGTCCGAGTTATAAACCGTTCTGACATTTTTCGTGGATGGTTTCTTCTACAGGAATGTCTACAGAATCCGATACTGTGTAGCGAATTTGTGCTAGATAAACAACTTTTCGTAAAAATGCAAAAATATTCAGAAATCACTATTATTTCAAAACTTCAACTCAATTGCGACACGGGTTCCCGTTGTCCAATCACTTTGAAACTTTACACATATCATTTTCTCACCAAACCTCATCTTTTAGGCGGGTAAGAGGAAAAAAATACAAAAAAATTTTACCCCAATAGCAAAGAACCACCCTAGTGATGGGGAATGGAGGCGGCGATATGTTTACGCGTCGCCATGGATTATTTGTACATTCCTATTGTTTATGGTTTGTTTGTTATAGCGGTTGTGACAACCTACCCGTGTGACCACCATACCCCAGCTCCCCTAACAATTGAAAATACATATATTTAACTAATATTTTATCCTCCTAGATTGAAAAAAAATTCGGTAGTATGGCCACAGCATACGATAACGTTAAAGTAGGTGCCCACTTGAGAGAACTCGCGCAAGTTACTCTCGATAGTTACTCTCAAATTGTGTATCCACTTCACAGCAATTTCGAAAATTTTTACTCTCAGGTAGGCGATAGAAAACTCGCCGAGAGCTTACTATCCGATAGAACTCTCAGAACCGTGTCCACTAGAAATTGGTCTGCGCCTACTCTATGCAGTTTCTCTGCAAAAAGTCTAGTTGCAGAAAATTTAAATGCTAATGGTAATGTAGCTAAATTGAACGAAGAAAGCCAATATAGTTATGATATCGACCGCATTTGTAGAATAAACGAAAAGTGGTTTCGGCGCACTAGTTCAGTCAGTTAACACAGAAAAAAGCTAATTTGCAATTTTAAAAATTATAAATTCCGACGTTTCGGTCTGTGGTTTAGACCATTTTCAAAGAAAGATATAAACAATACTGCGTTCGCTTTAAAGTAAGTCACACGCTTGCTACGACGTGTAACCCGCGAGTCGGTTAGAACGTGACTGAAGTAAACAGTATATCATGGGGACCTTTTAAAGGTGAAACAAACTATGGCTAGAACGAAGTCAAGTGCAAGACCGTTGACTATTAAACACGTGTTCAAAAATTATTATTGACGGAAAACGACATTTTAAACCTTACAACACAATGTCAAAAATACCACTGGTTGTTATTCATGTGGTAAAAGCCCAAAACACTCTTGGATATGTAAAAATACAATTACATAATGTTGTTGTATTATGTATCGATGATCTGATCATAAAAATTAAATCAAAGCAAAATTTCCATTGGAAGAATTACATCATAAAGCCTTATTGCTTCAATAAAGTTGCGTAGTACTCTTGTATTTTAGGTGTTTCATACCTAAGGTTTACGCTCGGTTGTTTAATCATATGTAAAGTCTCCAACAGAATTCTGCGATTCCAATTGGCCTCTCTATCAACAATTTCAACATTGTTGAAGTCAAATCTATGATTAAATTCCAATGCGTGTTTCGTTAGGGCAGTATGTTGGAGGGGAGGTAGAAAAATGTTCTTTTTGTGTTCATAAATCCGTCTTTCCAACAGTCTAGAAGTTTGTCCAATGTAAACTTTGTTGCAACCCATGCAAGGGATATTATATTTGAATTTTTTAACAGCGGTATTTTATCTTTAATTGGAGGAAACAAGTTTTTAGTGTAAATTGGGAGTTTAAAAATGGTGTGCATTCCTATTTTTCTGAACATTCTTTTAATATCATTAGACACGTTATTACTAAATGGTATGACCACCAAGAAAGCCAATATTTTTAACGCTCAATTTATTGGTGTTGGAATAAAATTAATTGACGTTCATCAATTAGTATGTTCATTGACGAATTGAAATATTGTTAATGGGAACTAATAAAATTAATGAATAGCGTGGGAACTACTGTGGATTTTAAAGTATTACGAATATCTTTCACAAAAGATTGAAAGGTATCAAGGGAGATGTGTTTGCAGCGTACTTTCTGCACTAATGTGACTTGCTATACATCGCAAGCAGTCCGCCATAATTTTCTTAATTCTTAATGCTATGTCTTTTCACAAATTTTGTTGATTTACATTGACAAATTTCCAGAAACTTGTACGAAAGCACAGGCTCGAATAGAAATGAAGGGGACGCGCAGGCTTGGATAAAAATGAAGGGGACGCACAGGCCTGGATAGAAATGAAGGGGACGCAGAGACTTGGATAAAACTGAAGGGGACGCACAGACTTGGATAGAAACGAAGCATATTCTTTCGCACAAGTTTCTGCAAATTTGTCAAATAATATAAATCGGCATAATTTGTTAAAAGACATAGCATTAAGAATTAAGAAAATTATGGCGGACTGCTTGCAATGTAGAGCAAGTCACATTAGTGAAGAAAGTACGCTGAAAACACATCTCCCTTGATACCTTTCAATCTTTTGTGAAAGATATTCGTAATATTTCCACAGTAGAATCCACAGTAGTTCCAGAGCTACTCTCGCGACGGCACTCGCAGAATACGAACCTGGTTCGTATTTCGGAAGCAACTGTCGGATACTAATACCATGTATTCACTTGAGAGCAAGTTGCAACGCGTCCGCTGCAGAGAGTTGGACGTTGCTCTCCAACAGTCACTCGCGGACGTAGTGTCCACTTGCGAGAAATACTCTCGAGAGCTTCTCGCGCGAGTTTTACCTTCAAGTGGACAACTACCTTTAGGATCTGCAAAAAAAAATTACAAAACAGGCGCTCGTGTAACTTTCCAATATTTGCTCGGAATTGAAAATTTCGAACGGTTTCTTAAAGGATATTACAATAGCTTCAGTTAAGCGTACAGATTTAAAAAAATATTAATTTTTGAAGAAATGGCAGACTTAAGAAGAAATCTGGAACAAAAAGTATAAAAAATCAACATGTTTTTTCAATGTTACAATTAAATGAATTATACGATCAAAAAACTGGAACGCTTAACTGAAGATAATTGTATTACGATTATTCCCTGAAAATTTCAAGTGAATCCGATAAAAATTGACTGATGTTATCAATGCGCCCAGTTTGAAAAATGTAGTTTCGAGATAATCGCGTTTAAAGTTCTGACAGAAGTTATTTCCTGCAACTCAAAGATCGCAGCTGTATACGGTCTCGTCATGGCCAGTGATTCGCTACCTAGTTCTAAACAATATATAAGCTCATAATCCCTCTTATTAGATACATTTGGATTCTTGGACATAAAGATTTCGGACTATTGACACCAAGTTACCTATGCGTGCACTTGATTCTCCGCGCTGCACTACCTATACAAAACCTTCCGTATCTCCCAGAATTTTTCGAGATCCACTTTAAAATTGTGCAGGTATTATCTTGAGACCCCAAGCATTAAAAAATTGCAAAAAAAATCGGGAAAAAAAATTTTTCATAGTGGCATCCCCCCTTAAATAACTAATTCTCTTACAATACTTACGATCCATGCTAGTAAGCTTCAAAAGCTTTTTTCTGATCTAACATCTTAAGTGCAATTCGACATTTATTTCGACACGTTGATAATCGTGTAAATTTTCTCGACAAAATTGTTTTTCCCGAAGATGTATTGTATTGTTGCGAGCACCGGGTATAGGCCTATGCATGGCCTGCTAGTGCTCGCAGCCGAAGAAAGAAGAAAGTCGGCCTCCGTCAAGAGGACGATCAGGAGGCCGACAAGAAAGAATCTTATACCGAACGCCGTAGCGTTCGAGCGTACGTGTACTAAATATAGTAAATGGTCATACAATGTGTGTGCCCGTGTCTTTATTCTACCCGTTGCGTCGGAGTGGCCTGTAGTAGAAACGCCCCGACGCAACATTGGTGTCAGATTTGGGATCCGTAACCACGGATCTCGAAGAAACGCAAGGAGCTGTTGCGTGCGATACGCAAGGAGCCGCTGCGTACGATGCGAGTTCCTCTTTGAGGACAGCAGAGGATTCAGCATCCGGAAAAGCAGCTGACCAGCGAGGGACTGACGGAGTGGCGACGGCAGACGAGGCCCGCCGACACCGAGGGACAGACGCAGGAACAGCGGGAGCGGCGACGGCGGTCGAGGCCCGCCGACATCGAGGGATAAACGCAGGAATGGAGGGAATGGCGACGGCGGTTGAGAACCGCCGACATCGGAGCAGCTCCGAGGCGAGGAAGCTGCTGAAAAGGAGGAGTCCAGGATACCATTGCTGGGTCGGCTCTGGAAGTTCGGGAGGCCGACCTACGAAAAGGGATCCGGATTTTGGTCGGATCGTCCCCATTGTGTAACGTAGAAAACGATTACCGATAAACGCGACGGGACAGACGCGCATTCCGCAAATGACAGCGCGCTCTGAAGTTGACTCCTTGAGGAATAGGCGTTGGTGTTTTGACATCACGAGGATAGCCGCACATCTCGCATAATCGCTATCTCGTCTTATATACACGCAGTTTCAGGCTGAATTGGCTTGTTCCTTTTATTGCCCACGCTTTATCGACTTTTAATTTCTGCTATTTTTAAAATGCCGCCTATTCCCCAATATGTCCCTGGGTTGATTGAGACGGTCGTGCGTACGGAGTTTACGTCAACGACGGTTTTCCTTTGTGTTCTTCCCATATTTCTCCCTGTCCCCCAATACAGGGTGTCCCAGAATTGAGGGACATCCTGGAACATGCAATATCCTGATGCAAAAAGACATCGAAAAGTCCTTTGCCGTTTTGGGATCCGGGGTTTCGTTTTCGAGATATTAACAAAAAACCCCGACCAATCAGAGCACGCGCCTTCCGCTGGAGGTCCCGCGCTAGCGTGGCCGCGCGCCGGGCCGCGCTGCGACTACGAACAAGCAAGGCGGCATGCATCGAAGGAAATTGCGTAGAATGGTAAATGAAAAAGACGTAACAAAAAAATCCAACCTTTTGCCATGGTTTGTTTGCCATTTAAAGTGAATAATGAATAAAGGATAAATGGATGAAAATCACGTGTAACGTAAAAAGACGAATACACATTTTTTTTAGAAGATTCGAAAATAATAATTATTTGAAGTGGGAGGATAATGAATACGTAAAATTCCTTGTGTTAATAACATATCCACGAAAAGGTAATGTAACAGGAAATTAACGAAAAGTGATCGTAGTTCGTTATTGTGATAAAAATCCGTAGTTCAATAACGGCCAACACTGTTGTTGATAATGAATAAGTTTGTTTAAAAACTCGGAAGAAAAATTTACGTACGGAAATTTTGAGAATTATGTCTGGAAATAAGCCGTAGCCTGCGTTAAATTTAAAAAATAATAGTCGCCAATAATGTAACTAAAACTCAACCTTTCGGAAATTCACCTGCAGCTTAAAAACCTAGGTGACTAGGTCACTGAACCGATCCTGGTCATCGACAGACGCGTCGAGTGCACAGCTGATCTCAGGTACACGACACCATCCAAAGTTAAGGGTCGCAACGTCAAGTGCGTCCGGGTTAATGCACCGAATATTCACTTCACTGCACGGCTACTAACACTGATCACTTAATTTATTTTTCATGGAACGTGTTGTTGCTACGTTATAAAAATTGGTGGAAATGAATTTTGACTTGGCGTTCGAAGCCGTGGGTAATTCCCGCGCAAATTCTCACGCTGCAGCACTTGCGTCCTCGTTGTTCGGGGGGTACACACAGAACATCGCGTAATACTCTCGAGCAGAGAACATTTGTCTGCGACGCAGTGCTAACTGCTGACTGACAAGATTTTTTCCAAGCGACTTCTTCTACCCCCAAATAGTTTCTCTCGTTCCATTATGAGTTGACCCCCACCAAACCAAGAGGCTTCAGGTAAACAGAAGCCAGCACATTTTCGGAACACACGTGTTTTGCACAAGTGCAACGAAAACTTTCACAAAAGCCCGCGCTCCGTCCTTCTACTGCCAATGTACCCATTGCTTCGAGATAGAAAACAGACACCACGTGTATCGGTTCGAAAGGGTCCGAAGAGAAGAGAAACAGAAAGTCTTCGAGTTGCTATAAAGAAAAAAATCCTGCTTCCTGTTTCCCTTTTCCGATACCCTGAGTTCACGTCTGCTACGAGGCGGAACCAAGTAAGTCATAAATTATCCGAAACTGTAGGAAACCGTTCTCTACCGCCGACTTGCGGGACAATACGGTCATAAACCGCGACCCTGGCGAAATGCTCTGGCTGATCAGCCTGATTAATTTTGGAGAACTAGAAATTACAGAGTATTATCCAGCATCTATACGTCTCGCGGAGGGACACAGGAAAAGAAGGGATAGTCCGCTGACTGCGCGTAGTCCCGCCTGTTTCGTCCTACCCTCAAATTAAAGACGGATCCCTTATCTCTCGAGTATAAACACGTGCTCGAATTTCAAAACACAAGCACGCGTCGACGTATTCGGTGCGAGAGACTGTGGGCTTGAGGTCCGATTGGCCCCAAACTAACCAATCTGCCCTGCATCCCTCCCAAACGGCCACTGTCCTGAAGAGGCCCTCTTCACAGCGATATCTCCTCCACAAGGCCCACCTTCTCTCGCACGGAATACGTCGACGCATGCTTTTGTTTGGAAATTCGAGCGCGTGTTTAGACACGAGAGATAAGCAGGCCCGATTGGTTAGTTTAGGACCAATCTCCTCCCCAAGGCCCACCTTCTCTCGAACGGAATACGTCGACGCATGCTTTTGTTTGGAAATTCGAGCGCGTGTTTAGACACGAGAGATAAGTAGGCCCAAATGGCTAGTTCAGGACCAATCGAACTTCAAGCCCGCCTTCTCTCGCACGGAATACGTCAACGCGTATCGTCCCTGAATTGGGGGACAATCCGGGACATGTATTATCCTGATGCCAGAACACATCGAAATGTCCTTTACCGTTTCACATCGAGGTCCCGATTGTAAAAATCAGAAAAATTACTACCTCATTCGCTGCTATGTTTTCTGTAAATTAAGCTTATTTCTAGAGTAATGCAGCTGATATTAACGTCGCAGTAACCTGTTAAAGGCCCCGTGGTGCGCGCCGTCTCAGGTAAAGCAACCGCGCGCGATTACAGTCAGCTGACCGTACCGCTACCATCCCACATTTCTTCAGTGAGGTAAAAAAACAGATCGACACAATTTCAGGAGAATTTTACTAACCCACTCTTGGCCAATGATACTGTTTTTATAATAATCAGATTTATAAGTTCCAGCTTGTCCTTATCTTGATTATTTGTTGAAAAAGTGTCATTGCTCAACAGAAACCACGAGAAGGTGGTGGGCTTTTTCCATCAGGAGAGGATAAGGATGGGTCAGGAGGATGGCATGGATAAGAGTCAAATGACGGGGCTAACGGTTGGAAGTAAGAAGGCAGTCGAAAGTACTTATATCGTGTCCCAATTTCAATAAAATTCGAGTTAAGCTGGGTTTACATTAGTCCAGTCCAGTGATCCAGTCCAGCACTGGATTAGAACTGGAATAATGTAAACAGTGTGATCATTCCAGTCCAGTGCTGTCATTCCAGCAGATTTCGACTGGATCGAAAGTCTACTTTTCGATCCAGTGTTTACCCCCTCCATCGAGGACACAACATTCCAGCGTTGCTGGACTGGTCTAGACGGCTCAGTCCAGTGCTGGCTGAACCGTAGTACCGTGTACACGTGTTTGTGTTTCTAATCAAAAATGGCGAAGAAATTAAACGAAGACCAAACGTTTAAGTTCGTTACTCTGTACAGAGAGCATCAGTGCTTATGGGACATCACGTCTGAAAATTATAAAAATAAACCGATGCGCGATTCTGCCGCAAAAAATATTTGCAGTGCCATGGAAATTGTAGGTTATACCGTGGAAGATGTGGAGAATAAAATAAAGTCTATTCGATCTACATATTACCTGGAAGTGGACAAAATTAAAAAATCAAGTACATCTGGTGCTAGTGGCAATGTATACAAACCGAAAATGAAATGGTTTGCAGAGCTGGATTCTTTTATAAAAACTGTGATTGTCAAAAGAAAAACACAGGTAAGTCAATTCGTAATAACCGTATTTATTATTAAAAAAAATGTAAATATGCATTAATGAATCATGTTCTTTTGCCATGAAAGTTTCCCTTCATTCACAAAGTACTTAGTAAATTGAGATCTTTTTTCTCTCGCAGACACAGTCGAATTATTACTACCCTGATAAGTAATACTCTGTAAAGCATTAATTTGGTGCCTCCAATCACCATCAATCAATGTATAGTTAGTGGTATCGTCCCGATCTACACAACTTGCAGTAATATATGAGCCTGACTTCTTTCGTAGCCAGTTGTGGATAGAACAAGCTGCATATACTATATAGTCCACGGTCTCCAACTTTGTAGAAATAGCTTTTTCAAAGATTCGGAATCTATTTACCAATATACCAAAAGTATTTTCCACAATTCGTCTAGCACGCGATAGTCTGTAATTGTATATCTTTTCTTTTAAACTCAAGTTTGTTCCTGGGTACGGTTTCATTAAATATGTTTTTAATGGGAACGCTGCATCGCCCACAATGATGCCTCCATCGGGTATAAGAGTATTGCTTTCTAATTTGCTGTAAATGGAACAATTTTTTAAAACGCCACCATCCGATGTGCTTCCATGTGCACCCACGTTGATGGAGGTGAAACAATAATCGTGATCAACTAATGCCATTAACACAATACTATGGTCTTTTTTGCAGTTGAAATTTAAACTTCCATAATGTTTATTGCCGATAATTTTGATGTGTTTGCCGTCAATAGCTCCATAGCACAAAGGAAAATTCCACCTGTTCCGAAATCCTTCCTCAATTTTTTCCCATTCTTGCGGTGTATTTGGTATCTGTAAGTCAAACTTATAATTTTATTTTCAGGACAATAATGACAGTACCCAGTCTGAATCAGAAAGTACTGACACTGCAGCCCCTGCTACATATTCTGAAAATGAATCACGTAAATCAAAATCAAAGAGGAGTAAAATATCAGAACTATCTTCAATAGTTAGCAATGTGAAAATGCTTCAAAATGATATGTGCAAATTAGACAAAGAAGACGAATTCGATATCTTCGGAAAACATGTTGCAAATCAATTGCACACCCCTTATTCTTTAATAGCTTCAAATGCCGCGATTATCCGTTGTCGCAATATTTCTACGGTATCAATTTCAATGGAGTATACTTTTTGTTTTACATACCCCCAGAGGAAGAAGTCCAAGGGAGTAAGATCTGGAGATCGTGGTGGCCAATTTATTGCACCTGCACGACCTATCCAACGACCCGCGTAGACATTATTTAAAAAGTCCTTCACAATATTCGCAAAGTGTGGTCCAGCTCCATCTTGCTGGTACCACATGTTCCGCCGCACATCCAATGCAACATCTGCCAAAACAATCGGCAAATCGTTCTCCAAAAAATTTAAATACGCCTCACCTGTCAATCTTGATGGTAGAAAGAAAGGGCCCAAAATGTGATCACCAATTATCCCAGGCCAAACGTTGAGGGTCCACTGAGTTTGATAACTTCTGATGGTGGTTACATGTGGATTATCATAACTCCACACATGTGAATTTCTTGTGTTAAAAACACCTTCTCGCGTGAACGTACTTTCGTCTGTCCACAGAATCCTTTTTAAGGTGTCTGGATTTTGTTCATACGCGTTCAAGAGCCACTGACAAAACGCCACTCGAACTGGCATGTCGCGAGGCAGTAGTGCTTGTACACGATGCAGGTGGTATGGATACAATCCTTCTTCTTGTAAAATACGATGTGCCGTCGGTTTCGGTATTCCTGATCTTCTTTCAATGTCACGCACACTTATTGTTGGATTTTCTTCCACGAAATCGATCACTGCTTCCTCATTTCCACGGACTGGTTGCTTCTTGTTCTTCCCCTCGTACTGTTATCAGAACGAAATTGACCAGTCCTTCTTACGTTCCATATCAACCCCGTCATTATTTTCCTGGTTATGGGACGCCGATTGGGATACTTCTCATTGTATGCGCGTACAGCAGCCACGATGTTGGTGTCACAGCTCCCGTACACCACGAACATATCGTAATACTCTTCGTTGGTATACATTGTCTGCCAAATGTACGATGATAGCTCTGTTAAAATCCGTTCGCTTTCGCTCCAGAAACAGTTCTGACTGTCCCATGCCAGGTATTACCAGTCGTACCCCCACAACGTCCTCGAAGATAGGTACATTATTGGTCATTTCAATATTTGGAAAACAAAGAGATAGGTTGTGGAAGGGATAGACAGGCGAAGGAACGGTGTCGGTTAGGCGAAAACGTTATGATCATTTCGTTATAAAATTTATTATGAGGCTAAGTCAGGAAACGTACCACGTTTCTATCCTCTCCGCCCTTCGTTTCGTTCGTAAAACTCATTTCGTATACTAAGGGGTTAATCGGTATACTGCTTCATTATCGGGTGGGACAACATGGTGACCGGGGCGCACTGTTCTCGACCGTCGACTCAGGGAACAATACGGTCATAAACCGCGTCCTTCTTTAGACTACGTTGACGACCAACGCAGTTAATTTTTACGATTGGTCAGAAACAATGTCAAAGAAGTAATACAGAAACGTGGGAAGTCCGGCAATCAAAAGAATTACGGTACATGGCCGGTCAGTAGTGTTTAAAATTTATGACCGGGCCTTCTTACTTCCAACCGTTAGCCCCGTCATTTGACTCTTATCCATGCCATCCTCCTGACCCATCCTTATCCTCTCCTGATGGAAAAAGCCCACCACCTTCTCGTGGTTTCCGTTGAGCAATGACACTTTTTCAACAAATAATCAAGATAAGGACAAGCTGGAACTTATAAATCTGATTATTATAAAAACAGTATCATTGGCCAAGAGTGGGTTAGTAAAATTCTCCTGAAATTGTGTCGATCTGTTTTTTTACCTCACTGAAGAAATGTGGGATGGTAGCGGTACGGTCAGCTGACTGTAATCGCGCGCGGTTGCTTTACCTGAGACGGGGCGCACCACGGGGCCTTTAACAGGTTACTGCGACGTTAATATCAGCTGCATTACTCTAGAAATAAGCTTAATTTACAGAAAACATAGCAGCGAATGTGGTAGTAATTTTTCTGATTTTTACAATCGGGACCTCGACGTGAAACGGTAAAGGACATTTCGATGTGTTCTGGCATCAGGATAATACATGTCCCGGATTGTCCCCCAATTCAGGGACGATACGCGTTGACGTATTCCGTGCGAGAGAAGGCGGGCTTGAAGTTCGATTGGTCCTGAACTAGCCATTTGGGCCTACTTATCTCTCGTGTCTAAACACGCGCTCGAATTTCCAAACAAAAGCATACGTCGACGTATTCCGTTCGAGAGAAGGTGGGCCTTGGGGAGGAGATTGGTCTTGAACTAACCAATCGGGCCTGCTTATCTCTCGTGTCTAAACACGCGCTCGAATTTCCAAACAAAAGCATGCGTCGACGTATTCCGTGCGAGAGAAGGTGGGCCTTGTGGAGGAGATATCGCTGTGAAGAGGGCCTCTTCAGGACAGTGGCCGTTTGGGAGGGATGCAGGGCAGATTGGTTAGTTTGGGGCCAATCGGACCTCAAGCCCACAGTCTCTCGCACCGAATACGTCGACGCGTGCTTGTGTTTTGAAATTCGAGCACGTGTTTATACTCGAGAGATAAGGGATCTGTCTTTAATTTGAGGGTATGACGAAGCAGGCGGGACTACGCGCAGTCAGCGGACTATCCCTTCTTTTCCTGTGTCTCTCCGCGAGACGTATTGATACTGGATAATACTCTGTAATTTCTAGTTCTCCAAAATTAATCAGGCTGATCAGCCAGAGCATTTCGCCAGGGTCGCGGTTTATGACCGTATTGTCCCGCAAGTCGGCGGTAGAGAACGGTTTCCTACAGTTTCGGATAATTTATGACTTACTTGGTTCCGCCTCGTAGCAGACGTGAACTCAGGGTATCGGAAAAGGGAAACAGGAAGCAGGATTTTTTTCTTTATAGCAACTCGAAGACTTTCTGTTTCTCTTCTCTTCGGACCCTTTCGAACCGATACACGTGGTGTCTGTTTTCTATCTCGAAGCAATGGGTACATTGGCAGTAGAAGGACGGAGCGCGGGCTTTTGTGAAAGTTTTCGTTGCACTTGTGCAAAACACGTGTGTTCCGAAAATGTGCTGGCTTCTTTTTACCTGAACCCTCTTGGCTTGGTGGGGGTCAACTCATAATGGAACGAGAGAAACTATTTGGGGGTAGAAGAAGTCGCTTGGAAAAAATCTTGTCAGTCAGCAGTTAGCACTGCGTCGCAGACAAATGTTCTCTGCTCGAGAGTATTACGCGATGTTCTGTGTGTACCCCCCGAACAACGAGGACGCAAGTGCTGCAGCGTGAGAATTTGCGCGGGAATTACCCACGGCTCCGAACGCCAAGTAAAAATTCATTTCCACCAATTTTTATAACGTAGCAACAACACGTTCCATGAAAAATAAATTAAGTGATCAGTGTTAGTAGCCGTGCAGTGAAGTGAATATTCGGTGCATTAACCCGGACGCACTTGACGTTGCGACCCTTAACTTTGGATGGTGTCGTGTACCTGAGATCAGCTGTGCACTCGAAGCGTCTGTCGATGACCAGGATCGGTTCAGTGACCTCTAGTCACCTAGGTTTTTAAGCTGCAGGTGAATTTCCGAAAGGGTGAGTTTTAGTTACATTATTGGCGACTATTATTTTTTAAATTTAACGCAGGCTACGGCTTATTTCCAGAGATAATTCTCAAAATTTCCGTACGTAAATATTTCTTCGGACTGTTTAAACAGACTTATTCGTTATCAGCAACAGTGCTGGCCGTTATTGAGTTACGGATTTTTATCACAATAACGAACTACGATCAATTTTCGTTAATTTCCTGTTACATTACCTTTTCGTGGATATGTTATTAACACAAGGAATTTTACGTATTCCTTATCCTCCCACTTCAAATAATTATTATTTTCGAATCTTCTAAAAGAAATGTGTTTTCGTCTTTTTACGTTACACATGATTTTCATCCATTTATCCTTTATTCATTATTCACTTTAAATGGCAAACAAACCATGGCAAAAGGTTGGATTTTTTTGTTACGTCTTTTTCATTTGCCATTCTACGCAATTTCCTTCGATGCATGCCGCCTTGCTTGTTCGTAGTCGCAGCGCGGCCCGGCGCGCGGCCATGCTAGCGCGGGACCTCCAGCGGAAGGCGCGCGCTCTGATTGGTCGGGGTTTTTTGTTAATATCTCGAAAACGAAACCCCGGATCCCAAAACGGCTAAGGACTTTTCGATGTCTTTTTGCATCAGGATATTGCATGTTCCGGGATGTCCCTCAATTCTGGGACACCCTGTATATCTTCCCACTGTTTTCCCATATCTTCCCCACTGTTCCCATATGTAATCTGTTCCCCACTGTTTTATGCTCACCCCTTTTACCGCTGGGTAATGTCTCTGTGAATGATTGACACGGTTTTGTATAACCTGTTTCCAATGATTGACGTCTTACATCGACGTTTCGACTTCTCTTGAGACGGGAGGAACGAGTTCCCGTGGAGAAGCCTGAGTCGTCGAACGCCATCCAGATACAACGCTCAACAATGCCGATTCGACATGGAGCTGCAAGAAGAATCGAGGGGCTCGATGGATTCGGGGAATCGTCATCGCAAGAGGCCGAATTAGGACGCTATAGAGGGAGCGTTGGTGGTGGAGGGTGCGACTCCGACAGGGCGCAGGGACGTCCAGGAGTGCACGGACCACACCAAGGATTGGTGGATGTACGGCTCTGGGTGACAGTCAGGGATCCATGCAATTGTTGCTGGCGAGCGGCGTCCCCAGGTGCGCGTGCACCACCCGAGCAACGTGGAGGTGCCGGTAGTGCGCGGAGTTGCTGTTAAGCTGCGACGAAGGGAGTTCGAGGGCGAACATCGTCACAGGAATGCCGAGTGGCATATAAGTCACGACGGAGGGAGTTCGAGGGCGAATACGGTCGAGCAACTACTGAAAAAACCACGAGAGAGAGAGCCCCAGGAGCTGAGTCGTTCCGTCGGGATGGATCGTTCGTCAACAGGAAGACAAAGGAGACGACGCTGACAAGAGGAGCGTTTCTCACAGTCGGGGAGAAAGAAACAAAAGCGAAGACAGAAGATTAGTTGTAAGCTAATCAGTGGACTGGACTGCGGAGGCTACCTTCGTAGCCCGGCCCCCTTTCTTTGAGTCGTTACAGGTATACGATACCCCACGACGAGGGACAAGGTGTCGGGGGACTGCTGCCGCGGCTTGGATGCGACCCCGAATTCCCCGAATGTGCCACAACAGCGTGGCAGTCCGCAGCGGGGTGCGGACATACGTGGAACCACCCGGCTACCCTCCTGATCGGGATCCTGGCCGGGTAATGTCTATTGAGGGGTCCCCCCCTACGAGGTGGACAGCGAACGGGAAATGGTGTCCCCAACCAACGGGCGGACGTGCGACGCACGGATCGGTCGGAGGGGGCATCGCGGAAACGGGGCCGCTGCACCGAGACGGTCTCCTGGAACAGCACCAGATGCCACGAAGAGGAATGGGGCCATCAGGAAGTCAAGGTCTGGAGAACAGACGAAGACTTGAAGAGAGAAGAGCGAAGACGAAAAAGTATATTTACACTATTTACCCTATTTACACTATTTACACTCTCGCCTTTTCGCCTCATCGCCTTCGCCCTCATCTCGCCGCCTTCGCCCGCATCTCGCCGCCCTCGCTCGCATCTCTTCGCCCCTGCTCGCATCTCGCTGCTCTCGCTCGCGCCCCGCCGCACTCGCCGCACTCGCTCGCGTCTCGCCGCCCTCGTTCGCGTCTCGCTGCGCTCTCTCGCTCTCCCTAACTCTCCCATCTCTCCCTCTCCTATTCATACCTTACACTTCACTCTCCGCATTCATCCTTCCGTCCTTCCGTTTCCGCAATCTCTCTCCCCCCCCCCCTCTCTCTCTCTCTCTCACATTCCTTCACTCACTCACTCACTCACTCACTTGTAATCGTGTTTGGTTGCGGAACGATTACCGGTGGGACGGAGAAGGGATATAAGAGTAAGGCAGGGTTCGGCGACTGAGCAAAGCCGTGGTTAAATAAATAACAGTGTTTATTCACTAAGCTGTATGTTATAAATTGTGTTTGGATGTTTATTCCGAGCGCGACGGAAGAGCTACGGCGGTACGGCGCGTCGTTTCGCGACGGCGGCGAGTTTTCGGCGTTTCGTAGGAACGGGGATGCGGAGTCGTGAACGTTCTACTCTTGGTGGCCTCAAGGAGGCGCGTCCGTGCGAGAGTCGTATCGTGAAGTTTCGAAGTGCAATAGGCCTCCAACCTATTGGGCGCAGAGATACCTCTTCGATGGGGTAGGGCGCAAGATTTCTCTCGGCCTATATCGGAAACGAGGCTGGTAATGGCACCGCGTGACGATAGGTCGGCGCGTGCACACCTCAGGAAAATCCACAAAAATAGAGCCTCTCGAACGTACGGTACGGCGGTGTAAACCACTAATGCGTGCGGGACGAGAGCTGTCAATCTCGCTCGCCGCGGGCCTTATAAGCGCAGGCCGCGCATCTTCGCTTGCGAGAGACACCGCGGGGCCGTGGCCGCCCAGCGGTCTTAGCGCGAACTAAGGCCTTTGTTTTCGGCACCGCGCGTTCCGATGGCGCGTGACGTGACTTCGTCACACCCTCACTCACTCACTCACTCACTCACTCACTCACTCACTCACTCACTCACATCACTCACTCACTCACTCACTCCATCACTCACTCACACACTCACTCACTCACTCACTCACTCACTCACTCACTCACACACACTCACTCACTCACCACCACCACCCACCACTCACCACCACACACCCACTCACTCACTCACCACTCACCAACACTCACACACTCACTCACTCACTCACTCACTCACTCACTCACTCACTCACTCACTCACTCACTCACTCACTCACTCACTCACTCACTCACTCACTCACTCACTCACTCACTCACTCACTCACTCACTCACTCACTCACTCACTCACTCACTCACTCACTCACTCACTCACTCACTCACTCACTCACTCACTCACTCACTCACTCACTCACTCACTCACTCACTCACTCACTCACTCACTCACTCACTCACTCACTCACTCACTCACTCACTCACTCACTCACTCACTCACTCACTCACTCACTCACTCACTCACTCACTCACTCACTCACTCACTCACTCACTCACTCACTCACTCACTCACTCACTCACTCACTCACTCACTCACTCACTCACTCACTCACTCACTCACTCACTCACTCACTCACTCACTCACTCACTCACTCACTCACTCACTCACTCACTCACTCACTCACTCACTCACTCACTCACTCACTCACTCACTCACTCACTCACTCACTCACTCACTCACTCACTCACTCACTCACTCACTCACTCACTCACTCACTCACTCACTCACTCACTCACTCACTCACTCACTCACTCACTCACTCACTCACTCACTCACTCACTCACTCACTCACTCACTCACTCACTCACTCACTCACTCACTCACTCACTCACTCACTCACTCACTCACTCACTCACTCACTCACTCACTCACTCACTCACTCACTCACTCACTCACTCACTCACTCACTCACTCACTCACTCACTCACTCACTCACTCACTCACTCACTCACTCACTCACTCACT